>OX940790.1:2818670-4018670 GCA_954870985.1 Trifolium fragiferum | reverse complement strand
GTAAACTTTGCAACTTCAAATGATATTGAAGAATTGATATAGATCGTGCCTAAAACACGGGTAAGCCAAAAGCTCAAAGCTTATAAAATGTTACATTATTAGATTAGATACCAAAACCAGTATTGAAAAACCTTGACTTCCTCCTAGTAGACTTGGTTCAAGACTCTCCACAACAAATAGAAGTCATACATAATTGAAAGCTAGCTACTAACACCATCTTGAATCCTAAACAAGGCAACTAGGCATCCTATAAATACATAACAGTAGTCTAGCATCATCTTAAATCCTAAACCAGGAAATTAAGCATCTTATAAATACACAACAATATAAGTTAGATACTAACAATGTCTTACATGATGTATAATAATGTAAGCAAAGATACTAAAAACTAGGCCACAAACAATTCACATAAATAAATGATAAGAAACATGAACAATAGTGACATTAAGTTCCACAATAAGCTTACCCCAAATGAGGGTCTGTAATCAGCAGGAGCACCTCCCTTTTCTCCTCCAAATTCGCCACCAGGTCCACGAGGACCTCCACGGTACCCATCACGGTCACCACCAAATCTACGTTCACCTTCAAACCTTGGTGGACCCCTATTCACAAAATCACCATTTTACAATCACTCAATCAAACATGCAATCAAAAACCCTAAAAAACACAACACAATGCAAATAACATATACACGGTAAAATACCTAGGACGATCGCCCGGTGGACCACCAAATGGTCTACCAGGTGGCTTAGCCTGTTTCTTCAAAGTAGCAGGGACAATCTCAGAAGGAAGATTAAGATAAGTTCTGAGAAACTCAATTCCATCATTTGTAAGAAACCAGTAATAGTGCATCCAAGCAAATGTTTCTCTTACATATTCTCTGGATTTGAAGCTCTGCATAAGCTTAATCACCTGCAAATTAGGAACATCGATTTCTGGGTGCTTTGCCAAATTGTAATCTTTCTTGGCATAGCATACACCCTCTACGCAAAAACAAATTCAATAACAAGTAAGAACAAAACCCACATAAACGAATTAACTATAATGATTATGATTCATGTGATGTGATGAAAATACCTTGAAAGAGGTATTTGCAGATTTCTTTGCGATTTTTCTCAGATATGATCTGAATAACAAATTAGAATGTTAAGAATTGAAGAGAACAATGAAAGATTAAGAATTGAGAATTTGATTAACATACCATGGTGAAGAGATGAAAATGAGTTGTGCCGCAATGTGGAGTATAAACCCTAAAATAAAGCGCGCAGTGTATTTTGGGGATATAAGGAGAGAGAGAAGCTAACATAACAATCTCTCACCTTTAAAAACAACATCCAATCCAAATTTAACACGTCATCATAAATATAAAACAATATGTAAAATGAAAATAGAAATTAAAAAATAATAATTAAGATGTCTTTTGATCTTAAGTTGCATTTTCCCTTTTTATAAACCTTCTCGATCTCATCTCACAAGAGTCCGATTCGTAAAAAAAAGTCCGGTAATTTAGAGTTTGGTCGTGAAATAAATAAAGTCCGACAAATAATTGGTTTCACTATCTTGAATGATTAGTACTAAAATAGTTCATTAACCGTTTGAGTTCAATATTTTGGTTCTTTGAAGATACTTTTGTTTTCAATTTTTTTTTTTTGTATATAGACAAAATGACAAAACCATCGTGAATTCACATACACAAGTGAGAGATTCGGGATTCGAACCTGAATCATGACATCCAACCTTCAATATTTATTTTACATTTGAGGTAGTCAGACATGTAGACTCAATATTTTATTTCCAAGTATTTTTAAAAAAAATTATAATTAGTTATTAATTATATTTCTAGGAATTATTGATAAAGATGGATTATTAGAAGTTATTTAAAATGCATTTCATTTTCATGAGAACTTTTTTCTCATCCATTTTTTTTTGAAATAAAAGAAATCATTAAAAATTATTTTATTCCATGGAACCTTTATACCCATAAATAATTTTATTATAAAAAAGATATTTTATTTCAACCACAAATATATCTATTTCTATTCATATATTCTTGGAAATATTATTTCTTGACTTTGAATAAAGACCCCCATATACTCCCTCCGGTTCTATATATAAGCAACTTTTACATTTTTAGATTCATTGCAAAAGTAACGAATGTAGGCAATATTATTGTCTAGATTCATTACTTTTGCAATGAATCTAGAAATGCAAAAGTTGCTTATATATAGAACCGGAGGGAGTAGTTGATTGTTTTAATTGAAATTTTTCGCAAGTGATGAAATGTTTCTTAGTATTTTTTTAGTTTAAAATATAAATATTACATTCATATTGAAACCAATTTCTTACTTTTTCATACTCCCACAATATTTTTCAATCATCACTATCACTAAACTATAAACAATCTTTTATATTTACTATTTTTAATAATCATAGTTGCAACAAATATATATTTTTATATAGAAGGGGACCAAGTCCGGAAAAGGACACTAAACAACGATAATTTTAGGGGTAAAGATCCCCATAATATAAGTTAAAAGTAACGAGCTCAGTATGGATGGACAATGATTGTATATCTAAAGTACATCTCATATTTGCTAGAGCATCTACACACACATTCGCCTCACAGTACGAGTGACACACCTTGATCTCCCATTTCAAAGCCAACGGACGACATATCTCCTAGACAAGCCGCCACCCAATCACACTCCCACTACAGTAGAATTATTAAGTGTTTGAACTACAACACTCAAGTCAACATGAACTTTAACTTTTGTTACACCAATATTGCAAGCCATGCAAAGTTCGTCATAAACACCCACAAGCTAGATAGGCATTGCAACAACTCAAATTCCTAGAGATGCCACCAAGCCATTGGCCATGAGACTTCTAATTAATCCACCACAGACAACTGTAACACCTCCTCTATTAGCCCCATATGTATTCAAACTAACTCATCTGTCCTCCGAACACTACCAAGCAATAGCAATCTCTACTCTTTGCAGATCAACAATCGCAAGCCCACCAACATCTGCTTGTTTATATTGTAAAACCCAACTCAAAACGTAGTGTTGCAACAAATATCCTAATAGATATGTCAACATTAAAGGGGTTTCGCTTATGTAATTGGGGATAAAATTAAGGGTTCAAATTATTATTATTATTATTAAAAGTTGGGGGGTGTCAAAATTGTAAAATTTAGGAGTTCAAAAGTGTTGAATTCATCTCTAATGAGAGGCTAGCCAACTTATTTGATATTTCAGTTTTCTCAATTGGAATCGTTAATTTTTTTTTTATATATGACAATTCTAATTTTTATTTGAAAATCAAAAGTGATAGTTTTTTCGTGACAACTTCTTTTTGAGTGGCTACCAACAAAGGCAAATATCTTGAAAAGGGAGTTCTTGGCGATAACCAACTGCCGAATTGTATGTGGTGCCCATCAGTAACAGAATTGGAGGGTCATTTATTTGGAACATGCCCTTTTGCTCGTGCGTTGTGGTATAAAATCTTCAATTGGTTTGGTTTTTGTTCGATGATTCATTCAGACCCTTTTGTGTTGATGGAAAAGTTTTGTTTGGCGGCTGGACGGGGGAAACGATTAATGGGATTGTTAACATTGTGGCAAGCAATGTTATGGTTAATTCGGAGAGCTAAGAATGATTTCATTTTGTCAATCAAAGTACCAGTTCTTGAAGATTGTTTTGAAAACATTAAAAGAACGCTTGAAAGTGATTAGCTGAAAAAAAGAAGAAGGTGGGACATGTATCTATTATGAATGGATAAGTAATCCAATGGATTGTATTTTTAGATATGACTTGATTATTTATTTGCTAGGGTCCTCTTTGGATAATTTCTCTCTAGCAGCTTCTTTTTGATTGGTTTGGGTCTAGTACCCCTTGTATTTCATCTCAAATTATAAGTTTAGTACTATTTGTACTTTTTCCCCTCTAATATATATACAATCATTTGTGCTGTTCAAAAATAAAAGTTATACTTTTTAAATCTATTAAATAATTAATGTATTTAGTCAATATTATAAAACAACTTCATTGCTATTATTTGACATTGCGGGGACAAAATTATATTCGCTAGTAAATGTGCATCCACTAGGCTCTTTGAATCCGTCTCGACAATAACATGAGATATGCCTCTTTGTTTTAATTCTCGCAATGCTTCAAGTAAGGCAATGAATTCACCATCTATAACGGAGCAACTTCCTTTCATCCATGATGTCCTGGCTGCTACAAATTTACAAACCCATATGATCCCGTAAACCCATAACAATAATTTCAGTTAAGTTACATGTAAACGTTTCAATTTTTTTTATCACAATCGATATATCAAAATTACGGTGACTACCGAGATTCCAAACATAATCGTGTTGCTTCCTATTGCAATATACAAAAGTTTCAGATCTTGATTAAGTGTAACATTGGTTATGTATCGAGAGGGTGTCCTAGACCTTCCATCTAGGGGGCATTTTTGGTGATTAAAAGGCTAAATTTTTAGGTTTGTTTTGCTTTTAACATTGGTCACGCTACTTCCTTTTTCAGCTGAGCTTACTATATTGCTATATGTTTGCTATTGATTCTCTCTTTATGATGATTGCTTTGCAATTGCTACTTCCTTTCTGCTGAGCAATTGCTAATTGAGAGAACATGAAGAATCGTTTGGAAGAAATAACATATTCTTTGTTATAGTAAAAAATGTAAATCAAATCTTTGGTTCCTTTACATAATGGTTACCTGACACATGTCCCTTTTCTTTTATCTCCGTTTTGCTTTAGTGTTTCTAGTGTACTTAGTAATTTGGGGACAAGCATGTCATAAGTCAATGCTTTTTTATCTCTTTCTTTCTTTTTTTCCCTTTTTCAATTTTCAAAGACAGGTTGGTAGTGTACTTATAAGACATGCAAATTTAAAGTGCGACACACATTATTATCATTCAATTAATCACCACATCATTACTACTATACTAGTAGTACCAAATTGAAGATGAATGAATTTCACGTAGTAACTGCATCACGTTTTAGTTTTATTATTGTGAGTCGTCTAATTTAGATCAATGATTAAAATTATTGAACAAGATTAGTTTTATTAATGAATAATCTGAACCATTCGATCTCAAATCAACAGTTGTGATTGAAAACAGCATGATACTGCATGTAAATTGGACAACTGCAAAAGCAATAAAAGACATGGAAACGTAATGAACACATAATCTATATATATGTAGTACGTTATTATCATAATATCATTCACAATCTACCACACGTACTTTCAAATATTTTATTGAATATTGATAAAAAATGCTTTATATAGTATCTTCAAAATCAAACTCTGCTAAGTGTTACCTACCAATAGCAATCACCTTTATTATTTTTTCCCTCTAAAGAGGCAGAACACACTCAAATAATCATTCACGCATGCATGGCTATACATAGACATGTATATTACTTCACTCACTTTTTTTTTTTTATACAATCTTTACATACAAATCAGCAATCAAAAGGGACAGAGAAAATTGAAAAAAAAAAATCATCAAAAGTAAAAGAAGAATCCCTGCAAGTTTCAGAAAGCCTGGCATGGACCATGATGAAGTTTTTTTTTTTCCTAGTTAGAAAAAAAATGTCAAAAGAAGGAGGCTGAAAAAAATAAAAGTAGGGACAGTTTTTCACACAATCATTAAATATTGTTATCTCAAAAAGATGAAGAAGGAAAAGGAGAAAGTGTAACAGTGTTTGTTCCCATATTTGATGAATTTGGTGCTAGTTGTTCTTCCCCACCAAGTTGAACCATATTGTCCCAGAAAACAAAGTTATTATTATTATTATTAGGACATTGTTGATGCCATTGATCATTCATGTTATTCATCTCTTGCCTCTGATCAAAGCATGATTCTAATACTTCTCTATGATGATCTCCAACTTCTTCCTCCATATTTTCAACATTCTCTATCAAAGGTGGTAGGTAATTAATATTCATTGTGTCCATTGAAAAAGAAGTTGTTGATGATATTGGAGGAGGTAATGATACTGATGATTGGACTTGATTCCATGTTTCAGAACTGATCAAAGAATCTTGGAAGTATTGATTATTACCTTCTGTTGTTGCACTTCCATGTAGTAGTGAATTTGGCTCAAACATAAATAAAGGACATGTAGGAGAAAACAAAGTTGTTTCTTGAAATGATGATATTGGTTTTGCTGTTGTTACATTTTGATCTTGGTTGGCATAGTGGTCTAGTTTAATATTATTGGAACTAAAATCAAGAACATGATTTTGTGTATTAATATTGACGGCGGTTGAAGAATTAGAGGCGGAATTATGCTTTCTGATTTTCTTTTTGATCCAGGAATTCCAGTAGTTCTTTATTTCATTGTCCGTTCTACCAGGTAAGTGGCTTGCAATGTGAGCCCATCTGCATTTCAATTCCCAAATTCAATCACAAAATATAAGATTTATAAACTTGTTGGTTAAAATGCTAAGTACACTCTCTAGTCAATTAAATAACTGATGTATCTGATCAAATGAATCTAAAAAGTATTTTTTGCTTATAATAGTGACAAAATGATATAATAGGTTTATGTGTGAAGATGAGGCCAGGAACACAAAGATTTCATAGCTCCTTCATATATATATATAGCCTGAATTCTACTCTAGAAAATTCTTTTTACTAATTAATTATACAATTTCATTAAGCATATGTATGGTTCCGCGTTGATTATTGAGAAATCGCGGAAAAATATCACTGCAAAATAGAAGGTCAAAAGCTTCATATTGTAGCGTAACGCGCAGATCCAAACATATGCTAACTAGAGCTAGCTAGGAACTTTGTTTTGTTTTGATATTGAATACCTAGCTAAAATTCAATGTATTGAATACCTAGCTAGTAACTAATATATATCATTTCCAAGTAGGCAATTTAAGTTCATATCACACACTGGACAGAAAATATAAGAAGAGAAGAAAAGGAAGAGTTGAAAGTTGATGATCAACAAATTAATTTTATTTAAAAAAAATTCTAGGGTACTTACTAAAAAAAATTCATTGAAAATCATAACAACTTCTAATAGTGTAACTAATTAAATGAATTAATACCTGTTGCCTACAACGTTGTGAAGGCTAATAATCAACTTCTCTTCATCAGATGTAAACCTTCCTCTTCTAATATCAGGTCTCAAATAATTTATCCATCTCAATCTACAACTCTTACCACACCTTTGAAGCCCTGCAGATTATTTAAAAGTCAAACACAAATAATTCATTAATTAAATTGTATTATATATACAAGAATTAAATTGTTTGTAACTTTTGTTTAATGAAACACAAAATTTTATATATATATATATATATCTACTTAATTACTACTATATTAATTATGATCAGCAGAGTGCAAAGAGAAAAAATCAATATAACAATTGTTTTTGAAGAATGAAAAAGGAAAAGGATCTGATATGATGTACCAGCTTTGTCAGGAACTTCACTCCAACAACCATAACCATGAGTAGTAATGTAAGTGATGAGTTTTTCATCTTCTTCAGGGGACCAAAGACCTCTCTTAACCTTCTGTTGATTGCAGCAAGAATGGTGACCCATACTTTGATCAATCAGCTTGAAGATATCAAATTAATGTATGCAAGTGCAACCCAATAGTTGTTAAGTCTCTCTCTCTCTTTCTTTCTTTGTTTCTCTCCCTTCCTTTATTTAAATGATGATATGATATGAAAAAAGTGATAGAAGAAAACTTTATTTTACATGCCCTAGTAGGCAGACGATAATCGACATACATTTCAGAAACTTGATCATCATGGGGTCCATATTAAGGACCCCAGTCCTTCATCTAACCCTAAAACGACATTTCATCAACTTAAACTCTATACCTAGCTAATAGCTATATAGCTACTATATTCTAAGTGTTATATGTAATCCACTTTAATTTTCTACGTACATTACGAGTGTGTAATGGTGTTGTATTAGTGTATAATATCTACTTTCATGAGCTCATAAAAACCTTACAAAAAGTTATTCTGATTGAAAATTGAATTCGGATTATCTCGAATAATTCAATTTAAGGAGAATTTATTAATTATTTGAGCCTAATGTCTTGAATACTATATGTACTATTTTGTTAATAATCAACTGCGATCGAAAGAGGAATGAAATCACCTGATGCCATAACTGACCTTTGAACTAGATTAAACTGGTTGTGAAAGAAAAAAAGAAAGTAATTTGTAGTTACTTTTTGTTGCGTAAACATAATCTGCGCGTAACTGTAGAGACTAATCTTTCGAGTATCGTGGGACACAAATGAGTGACAAACTATCTTCAAGAGCTTTAACACTGTTGCATGTCCAAGTTAAAAATTGAACCAAAACCTTTGGTTAAGCTAGCCTAGGCACTTGCCCGGGCTCGGCCGAAAATTTTTGGTATTTTATGGGTTAGTTTAGGGTAAACTTAAAATTTTTAGGAATTAATTTAGGGCAAAATTGAGATATTTTGTTCAAAACTGAAATTTTTCGGTGTAATATCATAATTTTTTGGTATTTTAGGTGTTAGTTTAGAGTAAAATTGAAATTTTTAGGGATTAATTTAGGACAAAACTGAAATATTTTGTTCTAAATTGAAATTTTTCGATGTTTTTGTTTAAAACTGATAGTTTGCCGAGACTTCAGAAATTTTCTGGCTCAACCACTAACACTATCTCATCTAAGCGTTGTTGCATAAAGTATTCTTCATTTACCTCTAAACTAAAGATCCTTAATTAAAGTTAATTTACACTTAATTAAATTAGAAGATGAGGAAAGTAGCAAGAAAAGAAAAGGAGAGATCGAAAGAGAAATATCATGCGCCTTCTTCTTCTGATCTGTCCGAAATTATTCAGCATTGTTATCATTATGACATCAGGAGTAAAATAGATTCTCTTCATGAGAACGACGTGCAGGAGAGGATTATTCTGGACACTATATACATATATCACCAACTTAATCACTGTTTAAGCATATTTTCTTCATTGTTCTATCTAAACAAGAATAAAATTAAACAAATAATTTAATTGAACCAATTTAGTTGCCTAGAATTTCGAATTACCTCGTGTGTTGTAAGAGTTCCTGTGTACATTGGAGTTGGATTTCACAACTGTTTTTGGCCGTCCGATCAAATTTTAATAGCTGTGATCAAATATTGTAATAAATTTAAATTTAAGTTGCATAAATCTGGACAACTTGATCATAAATCAACAATCCAAATTGACTATTGCGTTCACATGCTACAACAGTCAATCCGGATTCATGTACAAATCGATGAAGTAATTGGAAATCCAGTTACCATATAGTTAATTATAATTCTTTTGTAAATTCTTATATGACTTTATTATCATTTTTTTTTTTAGTACAAAAGAGGGTTGAAGACAGAAACAATAGAAACTAATACGAAACTATGCGAACATTTTTAGGCATGTAAGTCCTAAAAAAATTATAAAAAAAAAGCTTTCGGAGCTCACTAAGCGGAGTCTCCACATTGGTTGTCTTCCCTCCAAGTATGATGAAATTGGACATGCCAATTATAAGTCATAAGCCTATGAATTCGCCGCACCAAAGTAGGGACGCCCCCACTAAACTTGTAATTATTCGTAATCATATCAATTAGAATTTTTGAATCACTTTCCACAATGAGATGTGAAATATGCTCCTCCCAAGCCATGTTTAAGCCTATATACATGCCCTACATCTCGGCAATCAAGGAATCGCACATTCCAATCTTTTTGACATAGCATTTTATCCATCTTCCTTCAGAGTTACGAGCTCTCCACCTTATTTGCAAGCACCATCACAATTGAGCTTTATTCATCCATCAAGATGCTTAATTAATCCATTCTATGTAGATTGTCTCCTTGTTTTGAGGGTTGCGTTGAAGAGGTTGAAAAGCACAAGCATCCATCCCTCCAACAAAACTATGAATTACCACAAACTAGGATTATTTGGTCGCTGAAAGACATCTTCAAAAATAGATTTATTTTTCAAAGTCCATAGAAACCAGCAGGTGGTCATAAAAATTGACTTCCAACTCGAACAAGTAGCTCCATTCCCAAGGTTATTGATACTGTTGAAAATACAGACCCTGCAGTAAAAATAAAATAAAATCAATAACACAATTAGATGGAACAATGTGAAGCCGAATGGCGTATAACGACTATAGTATCATTATATCATTATATATCAATAATTTATTCTTCTTAATATTGCTTTTTAATTTGAAGTTTCAACTGATAAATTCAAAATTGAATTTTGATTTATTAAGTGATCGAAAGAATTTTGATTTATTAAGTGCTTGAAAATGTTTTTTAAATGAAGGATCTAGGCTAGATTTATTTTTGGATTTTATTTTTATAGAAGCTAAAGTTGCATTAAAAAAGTTACCTCACCACAGGGCATACCACGACAACCATAAAAGTATACTCCTTTCGGTCACTATTAAGTAAAATTAACTTTTTTGGTATATTAAAAAAATGATATATTTTTTTCATAATATGATTCACATACATTACTTTTTTAATGTATTAAAAAAATCGAATTTTCTTATAATAATGATCAGAGGGAATACAATTTAATTAAGAGAGTCAAAAATAAAAAATAAAATACATTAATCAACAACACTCAAGAGGCTTAGATCTCCAATGATGAAAATCATAACCAAAACCTTTAGATTTTGTCATGAGCCACTACCAAGTATATGACTATATCTACGGCCACAACAACCAAAAATGAAAAAATATTAATGTCACTGAAGCTATCCACAGTTTTTTTTTATCAAGTAGTTTAGTGGTTAGAAATTGTTGTGAATTCGACATAACTTACACCAATAAGAAACTGATGTGTGGGGCAAGCGTAACAAGCAACCAAATATAAGGACCGGATAGAGACGATGATGCAATAATTCAAACAATAACCGGCAAGAAAGAAAAGAACACACGATCAATTTGTTTACCCAGTTCGGTGTTAATGAACCTAATCTGGGGGAGGGAGCAGCCCTTCCTTTCTACTATGATCAATGAGAAACTTACACAAGAAATTTCAAAATAGGGTTACAAGGATTAATCCTAATTCTATCCTAATCCCGAATCTCTTCCCGTGACCAAGAGACTCAATTGACCTAGCTACCCAAGGTGACCCACAAGATGTTCCCAAGAATAGTTTGCCCTATGATATAAAACCCTAGCCTTTTGTGGTGGCAAACCTCAACTCTCTACATCTTGTCACTCTCTTTTCTCTCCTCAATTTTTCTATGAATAAGACAATCCCTATTTATAGAAAAATATATGCCTACTTATTTTAAAAGATAATCTTCTAAAACAAAACAAATCTCATATTGTTTTTAAATATATCCTATTTAAAAACAAACACAATCTATTTTAAAACAAAACAAATCCAAGTCAAAATATCCTCCAAGAAAATATATTTTCCAAACAAATCTCCAAGACTTCACGCGCCCGCGCACGGCGCCAGCTATCCCGCGCACGGCGCAACAAACAGAGCCAAAACCACTTTCCAGGTCCTTCCCGGCGCACAGCGCAGGAGACATATTCGCAGGATTTTTCTGACTTCTTTGTTACCGAGATTTCAAGGCATATCCAACAATTCTCCACCTTGCCTTTAAATCGATGGTGATCCACTCAACCACTGCGCTGCTCCCTCCATCTTGAACTACTATTCAAGATCACCGGTCAAGTCCAAGTCCCACTTGAACCTTGACCTCTTCCACTTGCTTCCAACAACTCTTGCTAGAACCACAAGCCGTACCTCTACCTCTTCATTCCTCGGAATGCCATCCGCCCTCATGAAGGTCTTGTCTCCAACTACCATAGGATTTTGGTAGCCACAAGATTCACCACCTCCTCTTCAGACTCCGGACTGGTCAAGTCCGTACCTCCCCTGAAGAAACGCTTGCTCCCCACTATCATCGGATTTTAGATAGCTAACAAGCTTCACCATCCTTCTTCGACCCCCGGAGTGTACCGCTCCGTACTCTCGAAGAAACGCTTGCCTCCAATTGTCCTTGGAATTTTAGGACAACCATACAAGCTCCACCTTACCCTTTTCAGCCCCCGGATTGTACCTTTTCCGTCCTCCTGAAGAATCGCTTGCCTCCGACTATCCACGGATTTTTAGGACAGCCCTACAAGCCTCACCACCCTTCGACCCCTGGAATGCCTTCCGTCCTCTCGAAGTATTGCTTGCCTCCGAACCCACCTTGGAATTTTAGGCGGTTCCACAAGCTGCAACATCAAACTCCCCTTGCACCCGACTACCTCCAGCAGTCCTACAAGTTCCCAAGTTTGATCAAGGTTGCTTTCAATTGCCTCCATGAAGATCTTCTCAAGGTCTTGCACTTCTTCAGCCACAATTGAAACTTTTCCCACAAGGCCTCCATGGTTCCCCTTTGGCTCAACACAACCACTCTCCTCCCTATCTCCGATTAGATACCCGAGAGTCAATGTTGAATATCTCCCACTATTGGAAAACTCCACCTCAAACTGAGATTCCACCAAAGTGCACCAATCATCCCCTTGTGATAAGCAAGACCTCTCCAATCGTGTTTCTCCCTTCAACGCCTCAACTCTTGTTCTGAATTAACACCGCCATCATCTTCACCTTCCACAACCCGTAGTCGTTACTCCCGGTGAACCCCTCAATATCCTCCTTCAAACCCATGGTACTTGAATCGACTGATCCCCTGGCCCCACGGTGGGCGCCAATTGTTGCTTGTTATGCTTGCCCCACACATCAGTTTCTTATTGTTGTGAATTCGACATAACAGAAATTTCACTTTTAAGGTGAATAAATGGGATGAGCGGGGTTCGAACTTCAATCCCTACATATATAATACATTTGTCCTATCAATTTTACTTAAAGAAAAAAAAAGGTAATTCAATAGTAGTAGCCACACTTACAATATAAAAAAAAATAAAAATTTAAATATATACCTATAACCTATTTAGTACTTATTTTAAAATTCTATAGCATTTTGGTAAAAAAGTCTATTATGGTCCTAACATAGAGAAATTGAGCTTAACCTATATATATTATTAGTGCACGTTGATTTTAAAGAGTTGTCAAAATTGGCAATTGAATCAACCCTCCTTCCCTTCGCATAGTTCATAGACTAATAATATTTTTTTTCTTCGCGTCGGTTTCCGACCTACTAAAGATGAGTGACTAATTTGACTCGTGCGTAAAGGTATGCGTACTGACCAAGCATTGTCCCCTCTGGGAATCGAACCTGATATTCCCCGAGCACGTCCATATCAGCTTCATTTGCCATTAAACCCCCCTGGATCTGATATGATCTGCCTAGCAATATCATATTATTAACGATGGGTTTTATTTTTTCTTGTTTCATTTTTGGTGGATTTGGTTCTCCTGTTCAATGCTTAGATTCCCAATGAGGCAAACTGTTTCTCTTCAATTATAGTACAAAAGCAGTGGTGCAAATATAGTAATTATAACTAACCACCCTTTACCAATATATCTAAAAGCATGATTCCGCGGTGAGAAAAATTAATTCGAAGAAAGAGTGATTTATGTTTTGATATATTCATGTAAAAGTAATTAAGTTGAACAAAATATAATTGAAGATAGAGTGTAATTAAGTTGAATAAAGATTAATATATTTTATAGCCCTCTACTAGCTCAATCATAAATTAAGACAATTATTTCTAAGTTCTCAATTCATCCTCTTTCAAGTAAAAAGTTTCTCTATTTTTTCTTCAATTTTCTTTCCCCAAAATTTGTTTGAGAAGGAAATTTTTATGAGAAGATAACTTACTTTCCTTTTCTAAATTGTTATGTAATTTATAAAATATATTTAAATATAAATGATGTAAAATTGAATCATATTTAATATTATTATGATATATTTTTATAGTACAAAAGCTATAATGCAATAATGCATTGATAATATCGGCACTATGCAAATTTCAACTCTAATTATAAGACTGCCACTCATGTTGCCTGAACCTGTGGACCACAAGAACAGACAAACAAACAAACAGTGACTTAAAGTATTGATATAATTGTGATTTTGGTAATTACTAATTAATTAGATGCATAAGTTTATTCATTTGTAGAATTGCAGGACCACTTTAACTTATAACTACACACACATGACACATCCACATTTCAATCACGTTTTTATTTCTTAAAAGGTGAAAAGTGGTTTTCCTACTTTTCTGAAGATTATATTTCTATTTATTTCTAATTTCTAAATAACTAAGGCTAAAATGAATATTTATTTAATCATTTTATACTGATAAAGAAAATGTATAAATTAATAGAAATATATATATATACTAAATTATTTTTTATCATGTGTGAAGAGATTCTTTCCTGATAATTTTTTTTCCCATCTCATTAAAAAAAAGTAAAGGTAGAGATCAACCTTGAACTCCAATCCATCAAGTGAATTGTCACGAGAGACTACGGGCCGCTTACTAGGGGTGAGAAAACGGTTCAGACTCGTTAGGTCAGCCCGTTAATTATCTTGTCATTTTTGGCAAGTTGAGCCTAAGTTTTGAGTTCGATCTCTCTAGTTGGTTTGTCCTGCCGAATTCATTTAAAAAACAGTGTGGAGTGAAAGCGGGCCGGTCCGCGAGTTATATAAAAATATAAAATCTATTTTTTTTAGTAAGGAATAGAATAATATGGTTCAACTCAATAAAAAACAACATCTATTTAAAATAAATTTAGATTTTTTTCTTCTATTTATTCATACAACCGGTGCCAAAATTTAATATTACTTATTGTACTTATTGTCACTTTACTCTCTTATTACACATATTGCTCGTGCTTACTCTTTCTTGTCTTTTTATACTTGTGCTTTTTCTTCATCGAATTTCTAGTATAAGTTACTATTTTTATTCTATTATTACTCTTTCTTGTCCACTTTGCCACCCCTAATCCTTACCATGTATTGGCGTAATAACCGTTACTACTAATACATAATTGAATATAGAAAAATGTTAATATATGTTTTTAGGCCACATGTTAAAAATACAAACGTAGTAATATTATCTTGTTATATTGTGTATTATAATGCTTAAATATTAGTAAATTCTTTTATAATATTAAATGCAAATTTCTACTTTTAGATGTCTTAACATGTGCTTTAACACACATGATAACTCTTGAATATATATGACTTGAAAGTGATATAAGCAATATTAATTCAAGCATCAAATTACTAATTAGAAAATAAGTAACTAATAATGCCTTGAAAATAAAATAAAAAAGGTCATTCATTTTGGAATTATTTTTTTACAAATAGATTACTCGTTGTCAAACGAAGTGAATATTTTATAATTACGTACAGATTCAAATTTTAAGCACTTTGATTCAAAAACAATAATTTAACCACTTGTTTTTCTACGATTCTCCTTCGAAAGACTATATTAATACTTTTTTTGAAAGACCCTATACTTTTTTTTTTGTTACAATAGAGAAAAGAAAAAGAAAAACCAAAGAAAAAAAACTACTCCCGAGTGAAAACTATCCCTCGCACATCAGCGAGGAGAACCGTAGTAAGATCTATAGGAGGCGAAGCAAAAGTAAAAGACCCTATACTAATAGTACTTCTAGTATGTGTGTGTGTATATATATATATATATATATATATATATATATATATATATATATATATATATATATATGAAATAGTTAGTGCTTGAATTTTCAACCACGTATTTTTCTTATAATACTTATATTAGTACTTCCGTTAGTTTTTAAGGTGAGATCATTATGCTATTACACAACGTGGTTAATTTCATATGCATGGTGACAGTATCACCATTCACTATCGAGAATTTGCTTTATCCATAAAAAATAATAGTGAATTTGAAGATAGTTATTGAAAATGATTAGACATATAATTAAGGCACTTGTTTATAAATACGGCATAATGGTCCCAAATCATAAAGTATCATCTGTAAATAAATAATATCTTAAATTATAAGTAACTAATAAAAATGAAAAAATGCCAACAAATACTCTGAATACATATGATAAGAGCTAAATAATAATTTTTTTTTTTTAAAGTTGTGTATTTAATTTTTACATATAGATATTTTAACAATGCTCTAAGAACATTTGGTATATATAATTAACATGGGTCTGGTTATGGTGCATAATGCTTATGCACCATGCATAAGTTGCTATGCGCCCCCCCAAATTGCTACGCGCACCCCCCAACTGCTATGCGCGCCCCCCCCAATTGTTGCGCGTGCCCCCCATTTTCTAGCCCCCCCCCCCCCCCAATTTCTAGCGCATGCCCCCAGGTTTTTTTTTTTTTTTTTTTAAATTTCTAGCGCACCCCTCAGATTTTTTTTATCACGCTTTTAATTTTGATTGATTGAATTTTATTTTATTTTATTGATTAGGGATAAATTTCAGAGTATTATGTATGGTTAATTATTTTAGTAGTTAGTTTTAAACTAAAATCATGCCAAAACCATTTTTGCTGTAGAATGGTTTCAAAGATTTGTACTCCAAAACCATTTGTGCTGTGGAATGGTTTCAGAGATCTTTACTCCAAAACTATTTAATGTACTTAATTATGTCAAAATCATTTTGCTGTTGAATGGTTTTAGAGGGTTATATTTCAAAACCATTGGATGTACTTAATAGTTTTTATGTTAATTGTGATAAATTAAACCATAATTATAGTACATGTTTTAGTATGTAATTTTAAATTAAAATATGGCTATATATTATAATCATCCAACACAATTAATTGAAAATGGGCTCTTATAGTATGTACTTCAAAGGAACAAAAGTAATTATTTAATTGAAAATGAGAGTGCGCTAGAAATCTAAAAAAAAACAAAAAAAAAATGGGGGGCGCATGTAGTAATGGGGGGCGCGCGGAGTAAATGGGGGGCGCGCGAAGCAACAGGGGCTAGAAAAGGGGGGGCACGCGTAGTAATTGGGGAGGGGGGGCGTAGCAATGGGGGGCGCGCGGAGTAATGTCATCCAATGACTGAAAATGCCTTATGTACCATGCATAAGGATGACCTTATGTATAATAATTTTTGCCAATTAACATGACCTATATAAATACATATACCGTAAAAAATGTATAAATACCATGGTTAACTTTTGTTTTTTCACATATACCATGGTTAATTATTTGTTAGTATTATATCTTCTTTCCATTTTTTAATTTCTCTTTTTTTTCTTCTTCTTTCTAACAAGTAGTCTAGAGTAGTTAAAATTTTACCTTAAAAGCGAAGAAATGAAGATGTTTTTTCTCACGGGGACAATTTCTAATATTACTATTGAATTATAATTTAATAAAATGACGCATGCTTCTGTTTTTCATATAAAAGTAACTATTTCTTAATTGTCCGAAATTGTAAAAAAAACAAAATATCCTACTTTAGGCCACGGATGGAATATTATGTGTGTGTATTCATATTTGCATGGAGTGGTGAAAGGGAGGTGATGGGTGATCGAATGAACCACCAAATTGAAACGGAGGAAAGTGACATTTTGCTTGAATGAATAGCAAGCTAAAATTTTGTAAGTAGACATAATTTTTAAATGATTTTTGAAAGAGACCTTGGAGAGGAATCCAAAATGAAAAATGATTGTATGGCTTTAAGGAAGAGCAATTGAGTTATTTGGCCCTACCCCTTTCATTTCTAGCTAGTGATTAGCGCTACAAATAAAAGGATAATGCCTTTGTACCAAAGAAAAAGGATATTACCTTCAAAAACATCATGGATATAAGTCATGGATGAAATGTCTCTATACCATACCATTGTCCTTAATTATAGTCATAGACAGATCATACATAAATCATCGGTTAACATTTAAGTTAAACTAAAAATGGTCATTTTAAATTAACAATAATGCATTTATTATAATGAATACTAAAAATATTTCAATTTCAATTTCAATGAATCCTCCTAATATTTCAAATTATTAACAGTAATGCAGTTATTAGTCTTTTTAAAAATATTTCAATGTTTTAAAATAAAAAAGCGCATAAATTCTATAAAGAATCGTTATTAATTTCAGAGCAAACTAGTGAAATCACCTTAGGCATCAATGGCTAACGGCAAACAGTGAATGGAGATGCAGTTACTAATTTTTTGCTAGAACTGTAAGGGGTGACGCTGTCGTGATGAGAGGATAAATGAGGGAAGACTGAGAGGAGAGGTGGGTCGGTTAGGTGTTCGGCGGTGAGGAAAAATTGAGGAAAGAAAAAAGAGAAAATAAAACATGTAAATTAAATGTTTTACTAGCAGACAAGTTGTCTCCATTCTCATTCTACAAAATGACGTCGTTTTCATTTTATTTTCTTTTAAAAAAAAAAAAAGTTGGGCTGGTGTGTGGCTATAGTCACACCTAGCCTCACACAGGTCCGCCCATGCTTATAGCTATTAAAAAAGCAAAATTTTAAAGTTTAATAATTGAACATGTTCTAAATTGACCCAAGATTCATATTCATCATGTCGATTCGATCTTAGAAACATAAATGCCCAGTTCAAGAGGCTCTTCGCCATTTTGGCCACAACAGTTGACATCAGATCCATTGAACTATAGCGCCCGAGATTCAATGTTCCAACAGTCTCGATATCCTCTTTATAAAAGTTGTATAAAGCATTTCAAGATATGCAATTTCGAATTCAAAAAAATCCTCTAATTTCACGTTCATACATTATCTTGAGTATCAGAATATTTGTATATACATGAAAAAAAATTAAAACTTTGGAGCCAATTTTAGATTTAGAAGACTTGCTATATTTAGGGTTTATGTGAAATGTGTTCATTTAATTTTGAAGCAGTCCCCCCCCCAAAAAAAATAAAATTTGTTGATCCCATAAAATTGATGGCTCTAATTGTGCCTTGTGCTCCTAGTACAACTTACACCTTTGTAATTTTTTTAAATAGAAAATACGTTTTTTATTAATCATATGGTTCTTTGAGGAATGAGGTTTCAGTAATTTAAATTTCAGTTTTTTTATTAATCATATGGTTCTTTGAGAAATGAGGTTTCAGTAATTTAAATTTCAGTTGTGATGTAAGTAAAATCTGAACAAAAATCATTTTAACTACAAATCGTACTCAAGTTCCTCTAAACGATTCGTCTCGTCTCAAGATGACCCGATATATTTGATTGGTTAAATAGAAAACACTTTAATAAAGATGTAAACTTGATTGGATTTGACCTGATGTATTTTAGGCTACACATGACCTCAAAATATATGGGCCAAGTCTGCTTTTACAACATGGCCCGATGGGCTAGGTCCAACCATTACTCGTGTCGCTTTCACAAATTCAACTCGTCACAGCTTCACTGCCCCGCACGGTGCGCACAACAATCACCGCAATTCCAATTCCAACGAAATAAAACAATCTCCTCAATGCATTATTGTGCAGCCACTATGGGTGCATTTCGGAACTTATCTTTGGAAATGTTCTAACTTCTAAACAGAAGTGCTCTAGTAGTCTACATAATTTATTGTCACACATAGGTACAAATTACAACAAATTACATGTAAATTATAAGCGCAATTACAGTTAAAGATTTAATTAATGGTATAAAATTAGTAAAACAATGAAGAAAAAAAACATTATATCCTATTCTCAATTAAGAGACCAGTCCACTGATTAGAAAATTCCAGCTGCAGATTTGTCTTAATCAAGAGTCAATCAATTTTCGCTATTGCCACCAAACACGACATGGAAGAACTGTTTTGTTTGTTTCATTCAAGGTTAGCAACTACTTCCGGCCCACACAATCGTTCCAACTCTTCCTGTTTAGATCAATTGTTTTCAGACAACAAAAATTAAGGTACCAAGTTGTAATATATATGCCAAATGATCAAAAGAAACATACCTTGATAGAATTGTTTTCAGATGTAAGCTTCTCGCATTCCTCAGAAAGTTTCTGGAGCTCTTCTCTGAGAGTTTGATTCTCACCTCCCAACGCCTCAACCCTCTTTTGTAGCTCTTCACACTCAGCCTAGTTGGTACGAGAAACACAAACAGATCATTTTGTCTGAAGTAAAACAGTAAGTATCGAATATAGAAAAAAAACGTTTTTTAACTATTTAATGTTGGTTACATATTTTAGATTGTCTTATAAGTTTATAACAAACCATTTAAATCTAAGTCATGGTTGCTATTGGATGATAGCGGCAATTATTTTACACCATCGGTGCATATCCTATTTGCTCTAAAAATATATTTGAATAATACAACACAAACCCGAAAAAAAAAAAAAAAAAAAAAAGTAATTAAGGAAACCACTAGCTGCCGCAGTCTCCCCCTTATGGGAACTTCGAGTATAACTAACCTGCTTGCGTAGTCTTGACCTCCTAGCTGACTCTCGATTAGACTGTTTTCTCTTCTGTCTTTTCAGCTCACGATCATCCTATCAATATTAATCAATATGAGACACATTAAGAGGTCGGAGGAAGCTATCCATCGGCATAAGTACAAAGATGGAAAATGTTGACCACAAAAAGCAATACAAGAACTTTTTACAAAAAACAACTATGCAATCCATACTTGTTGCATCCATTGTTCACCAGCTCCAGGGGCACTAGATTGATTGTGTCTTATTTTGGCGGCTTCAGCACTAGCAGGAGATGCATTCCATAAATCCATTCCGATATTAAGATTAGTAGCAGGCATCGGGACAACAGGATTTCCATGAACAGGCGATTGAGAAATGGGTCCCGTGGTATTGTTCTGTACGTTCGCTCCTGAAGTTCATGCAAACACTAACTTGTTTCAGAAACAGCAAAGAGAAAAAGACAACAACGATTGCAAGTGATACATACCATTAACAAGCATGAGGTCAAAGCCTCCTTTCTTGTTTCTCGCTGATTCCTACAAAGATAGAAGTCATCAGACAAAAAAATAAATACAGAAAACTGGTCATTATGCTTGTAATTAGATCAATTCAATTCATACTTCTGTTGTGAATAAAGAAACAAAGACTTATGTAGCACAGCCACTGACATTTCAGATTGAAATCATGTCCGGTGTTGGACACTAACAAATATAGTTATTAGTTACATTTCAATCATACTATTTTTCTCAAATTATTACTGATGTCGACATGTCAATGTTGTGTTCGGTGTCCATGTTTGTGTCAGTGCTTCATAAGAAAGGTTGTTATCTACAAAAAGCAAGTGAGAATACACGTAATGATGGTAATCTGCCATACCTGTTGGTTCTCATCGCTACCATTTGATGAACCCTCTGAACCACTGTCACCACTGTTTAATGATTGATATAGAAATTCATATTAACAAAATTGAAAAGGAAAAATCTCAAAACAATCTTAAATTATTGAGGTTTGCCAAACCTTTGTGAAAAGCCATCATTGCCTGAACCTGAGCCTGCCTTTCCACTCTCTCCTGCTTTGGCACCTGTATTCGCAGAAGTGCCCTTCGGTTTTTTAGATGAATCCTTATCCTTTCCATCATGTCCCTTCCCTTCAAACTCTGTAGTTTGGTGCATAGCACCTGGAGTCTAGCAAAATGATAAAAAGAATGAAACAAAAAAAGTATTATGAATTAAAATGTCAAACTTCGATAAATGTAGCAAAAACGTTGCCTAGAAAAATGCAAATACATTATACATCGTCATCTTCTATATAAGCATATGAGAAATTCACATTTTTCTGCCGAGATATAGAGGCGGTGTACATATCCGAGAATGAAAAATGACTTACCACTACCATGCTAGGATGAGCATATATATTTCCAGGAGGGTACATAGCAGGATACGGGACTGGAGTCCCATATGGCGCCATTAAAGGATGCTGAAAAATTCAACAAAATTGTGCATGAGAAGATTATCTCAGAGTATAATAATGGCATACATCTCAAGTGACGGACAACATTTACCTGGCTTCCCCACATATACGGATGGGGGGTTGGCGGACCAACAGTTGAGGCATAATAGGGAGGCGGAGCGGCTCCAGGATTATAGTAGGCCTAAATAAGAAGTTAATCATTAGTTACCGACATAGGACCTGTTTGAATTGACTTGTTTGAGTTTATCTACTAACATACGCACTTGTGAGATTGTTTGGGATAACTCATGAAAACAACTTATGACATGTACATAATTTATTCTCAGCTTACTTACATAAGCTCTCCAGGATGGCTTATGAAATCAGTTTAACTTTATTTTATCTTTGCTATAAAAATAGTTTATACTTTATACATAAGCACTTATATAAACGCTTAATTAAGTTGTTTATCCAAATATAATCATAATTTGTCTACAGAAGTGCTTGAATAGAAGTAAAAATGTGATGAAAAAATCTATCATATGTTGCACTACCTGCGACCAATCTGGATATGGTGGTGGTACCATTGGTACCTCCTGAGTTGATAAAGATGTTTTAGAAGGTTTCGTTGTGCTATCCTCCTTAGTCCCCATAAAAATCAGCTTAAAAACACCACACTTTTGATTCACCAAACAAAATAACCTATGATCAAGTATTGATATCTGCGGAGGTCTTAAGATCAACTTGAACAGCTACTTGTGTAACAAATCACTTACTGAATACTGAAATGCAAATTACAATCAAATAGCAGCAACTATCATATCTAATGCAAATTTATAAACTAAATTGTTCTTCGATACGTAAATAATCTTTTAACTACAAACTTTATGGGGAAACACAATTTCACAATTCAAGAAACAAATCTTAAAATTTTTGAATAAGTTCAGAAAAGACTTCAAATTCGGAGTTCTTACCGTAGAATTGTACTTTATGGATGTTTATTTTATTTTCACATAAATTCAAAAATAATGATTCAAATGTAGATATTATAGGTACATAATAACAAGTCATGAATATGTTAATACAACAACCTATGATTTTTAAACTTTTTACACTAGAGAGAATCCGAATCTCATTATTAATTGTTTATCAAAAGACAATCATGTTTTGGATGCAATTAGAATTTTTCTCTTTGGTATTCTTAGAGGGCACAAATATAATGATTTAAATAAATATTCCTTGTCATCATACTACTATACTATGCCATCAATTACTCACCTTTTGTCATCATCCTAGTATCCTTATTTTTTGAAAGTACGGTTTGAGTTAGAAAATATACATGATTTTAGCAAACAAAAAAAATGTATGAAAAAATTTCTTCTCACCAATATAGCTTATTTAATTATTGTAAAAAAAATTAGTTTATAACTCAAGAATTTAGTCTATAGTGGTAATTTAGTCATAAGATCTTCTCCGCCTTGGACTGAGACACTATCCCTTGACCCTAAGTTTATATTAGCAAAAAAAAAAAAAGCAGTTTATTTAATTATTTCAAATTCCTTTATTTTTCTATCTTGTACACCTAAAAAATAAAAGCAAAATCTTTCCCTATAGGCTTATCCACAGAAGATGCTAAATTTCTATTATACTATTTGTTATTTCCTTTCCTCTTTTAGATCAGTAAACTAAACCAACTCAAAATCTACTACATCAAGATAAATCTTGGTAAATTAAACCTAAACAAGGATAATTAAGCACTAGCAAGTCTTCCTCCTCCAATCACTTTGCTTTTTAGTTTTAGAGAATGCCACATCAACACACCCAAAAGCCAAAATTACTACTTTCCTCTCCAAGTAATTATCATGAATAATTTAACTATTCTTTTTCCTTTTTAGCTACCCTTTTGTGTACTATTATCAAAATAAACAAATTTACAAAGTACATAAGAAAAATTGAATAAGAGACCCAAAAATACCAATATCAAAAAAGGAAAATAAAGCATTGTTACTGTTGTATGCTAAAAAGGGATAAGCAAAAAAAGAAGAAATACTCAGTATACTAAGTAATTAAGCAAAAAGGTATTTAGTAGTAGTAATTAACAGAAAAATGATGAAGAGAGAAAAGAGGAACTGACCTGTTTTCATGGCGTTAAGAAAGGATGAGGTGGAAGTCCAAGTGGGATTTGAGACAAAGGTTGTTTGGTTTTTCAATTTCAAATTGAAAACCACACTATAAGGGTTTGTTTGGTTTGGTTTGTTGTGTACTTGTAGTAGTATTGTTTTGTAGTGATATGGTAACCCAAATTCAAACCAAACTCATCTAGATTTTGTGTTTAAGATTAAAATAAAAGAAGTAAGGTACGTGGATTTTGGGTTGAATATATTTATTTATGTGGTTGAAATGTGAAATTTGTGAAAGAAAGTAACCAAAAATAGGAGTGATTGTGAAGAAAAGAAAAAGACGGAGGGTTATTATGAGAGAGAGGAAATAGTGAGTTGGATTTGGGAGGTGACACGTGGGAAAGAAGAGGGTTACAGCTGTGGGCTGTCCATGTCTCACTGGATTAAGTTTGGGACAAGACAATTTATGTTACACCATGACTCATCCGACAACTATGTGCCTTTGTGGATAATCTTATTTATTTATTTTTTTTGAATTAGTGGATAATCTTATTTAATACTACTATAACTATTTATATTCGCACAATTTTTTTAACGGCAAATATATTATGTGATAAATTAGATTTCTGCATAAGACGAACATAAAAGGGGGAGTAAATTTGTCTAATAAATGTGTAATGTTGAATGTGATGTTGAAACATCTACACTCTCATCTGATTGAGTGGGAAGAGAGAGACTGTGTGCAGACTTACATGTGCTTGGTTTGAGGGGGAGTATTAATACCTCCAAGTTTTATAGGATGTTGAAATGACAAGTTTGAGGGGGAAAATGTTGTTTTGCTTCTGCTGTAGTTTTGTCTTTGATAATCTTATGGGATACTATCAATTGTGTGATTTGCCTTATGATTTGTGTGCTTGTGTTGATCTAAGGACTCATGCTTATTGTATTCTGCTAGCTTGTCTATATGATCCTAATTTGTTTTAGCCAAAAATTTCGCCAAAGGGGGAGATTGTTAGTGTTTTGTATGTTGGCTGCTTTTTGGTAAAACAAAGCTACACTGCAATGTTTGATACAATGTTTCAACATATGGATACGAATCCAGGCTTTGCTAAAAGCGCGCCTCATAAATGAGCTATTGCCTATTTTTGGAAACCACGCCTCTATTACAGGCTCTTATCAAGCGTGCATGGTCAGAGTATCTCAAGCGTTTATTTTATTATCATTTCTCTGTTCTATTTTAAGAACTCATGATCCTATGCATTTATGGGTGAGCTGGAAATGTCTTATGGAATTTGAAGCCCAACACGTGAAGAAGCCCAATTGAAGATCTTAGTATTTAAGCATGTTTGTAAACCTAGTTAGTGTTACGTGTGTGTATTATTGTACTGCAGCAAAGTGTTGCATTAGGGTTTTGAGTATTGTGTTATGAGCATACCTTGTGTCATCTTGATACAAGATTAGGGCATAGTTTGAGTTGTATTATTGTGTACTACTCCAAAGCTTTTAAGCACGAAGTTAGTTTGTTTTTGAAAGTGTTTTCAATCCCTTCATTGTGTCAGTTATAATCACAGGTTGTGTGGTTAGGTAGGAGGTGAGATGGGATCTCAGACTTAGGAGTTCCTAGATTGAAGTTGCATGAGATAGTTGCTAAGTCATAAGTGTAAACTGGAGGTTTGCTGAGAGTTTAGGATTAGAACTATCATAGTGGATTTCACTCCTGGATTGGTATCCCCCAGATTAGGTAGCTGTTGTGCTCCGAACTGGGTTAACAAATAACATGTGCCATTTACTTTTGTGCTTTCTTGTTATTATTGTTAAGTCTGTGTATTTGTGAATGTTCCAACATCACACTCAACATCGTTAGTGTTGGAACATTACATCAAACATCATATTTCTGCGTGCCGGAATTTCAAATATCCCTATCTCAAAAACTTCAATGGTTGGTCTCCATAACATAGGGCATGTTGGATTCCTATCACTGCAGTACTGTGGATCATCGTCAAACATATCATACCCTCCATCTAAAGAGATCCTCATACTAAGCTTACCGACAAATATCAATGGTTTTAGTAGACGGACCGGAACCCAAAAAGGAAAAGAGAGCTTAAACCATTGATATTTATCAGTAAGCTTAAGGTTAGTCTCAAACATCAATGATTTTAGTAGACGGAGCGGAACCATCAAATATCATGTCTGCATTCTTCATAGGACTAGAAATCCACATCTTCATGCCTAGTCACTGTTCCTTGCTCCGCACTCAAAACCAATATCTAATTAAATGACTTTGCCACAACAAAGAAAATATCTTTTTCAGACGGGTCATCGACTTTAATTATAAGTCCCTCAACTTGAACCAAATTAAGTCTAAGACACCAAATCCTAAGCATAATATATATCCTTGAGCAAGTATTAACAACATGGTAAACACCAATTACTCTCCTTGCCTAATTGTAAATAACAAGCTTCATGAAATGATTCATCAGCTTGAGTTGCTATCCAACAAGACATCATAAGCTCTTCCCTACATCGTCTCCCTCTTTGATCCTCTAAGAGAACATGTCTATGTTCTGATTAGTTTTTCTATTACAAACTATGGTTGATGCCTACAAATGTTCAACTCGCGCGATAAGTTATCAATCCTTGTTGAAAGTTTCAGCCAGCAGGTATTCATAAACTGACTTATTTGCTTAAAGTTTAAATCGATAATCTCCTTTGGGTACTTTGTAAGATGTCAAGATAGAATTAAAAAAAAAAAAAGACAAGTACCGGGGCTTAAGAGGCACAAATTAAAACATCAAGTTCACATTTGAAACTTTAAACCTTGAGAGATGCTAAAAAACAGTTCTGTTGATTTCTATTTATATTTTTGCCACCAAAACCTATGATATTTAGTAGAAAGATATGTCTAATAGAATGAAATGAGACAACAATATGGACAACACCCATCTTCTAATCTTCTTGAAACATCAATGTTTATGTAGTAAGAAATTCAACTAGGCTATATATGATGTTCCACAAAAAATGATATTTTCATATAGAGATAAATTGGTCTCTCTTTTACAATCGGAGACTAAGTTGTCCTTTAATAAAAATAGGGTAATGCTAAACAGTGCACCCGGTGCACTAGTTAAGCATACTCAAAAAGGAAATAAAAAGATAAAATTAATGCTAAAGAGATAACTTTTTACATCTTTAACACATTAAATGCACAAGTTCCAAGAAAAAGTTTTTATATTAATATGCTTAACCAATACACCAGGTGCATTGTTTAGCATTTTCCATAAAAATATAAAGGACTAATTTGGTATTATTTTTTGTCTTAAGAATTGGGCCCCAATGAGACTGTGAAAACCCAAAAAGGGTTTTATAAAAGTCAATCACTATTTTAGTCTCTGAAAATGTAATTTGTTGTCTTATTGGATCTTGAATGTATCGAAATTGCAAATATATATATTCTCAATATTTCATTTAATAATTTTATGCATTAAATTGACTAACAAAAAATGAATTTCAGGACTAAATTTTTATTTTTTTTAAAATTTTTTTTTAAGCAAAAGGAGAGCAGAGGAAACCTGCTGCCCTATCCCAAATATATTAAACATAAAACAAAGATAATACAAAGAAAACTGGGGGGACATCAACCTGACCCAGTATACCACACAAAAATGTAGCAAACAAAGATAAAACAATTAAAAGTAACTACAAGTGGTTTTGGAGCCAACCTTAAAAGGTGAGAAAAACCAAAGTAAACACAAACTCATCAGACGCTATCCAGCGAACCCGCGTACGAGCGCGAAACCAAATAGCAAAAAAAATGATAAATGAGCATTTGCTAAGGTAGGAAACGGCGAATGAACTGGTCGTCAACACGAACCGATCCACGTACCAACAACTCCCTGCGAAAATGCAGCAAGTATCAAAGACCCTTTCGAGCCATACAAACCAATGCCAAAGCGAGATGAATCAAACACCAAGATCGACACGGGTAATAAACAGCAGCCTCGACTCATTGGAGACAAGCTTGAAACTCCGAAACCTGCAAATCTCAACAGATTTGAAACACAATCAGAGAAACAGAGAGCAAAAACGTCACCAAATACGAACCACCACCGGAAGAACCACCGACCACCACCACCACAGAGATGGCAATAGTGGTTGAAACAACTCCATAAAGCTCACCAACAACAACACATGAAACAAACCTGTACTGTTATGAGAAAAGCTAACACAAACAAACAACCACCGCCGCAAGGGAGGTGGTGTTTGTCACAACGAAACACAACCCACAAAGGGTAACCGCCAGATCCGCCGCTAGCACCACCACAACAGATAAGTGCGGACGCGGACAAGGAGGAAGAAATCCAAACCAAAACCGGAAAGATGTGAACCCGGGAGAATAGAAACCCACCACACCCATCGAAACCTCTCCGGCGCAAATCTGGACAGGGTGGTGCGGAGGGCCGACGCCGCTCATCGCACTACCATAGGAACAGGCTACATGATGAATAAAGGAGATTGGATATGGAGGGTGGGGAAGGCGGTTAAGGTTTCTTTAGAGAGAGTTCAGAGAAAAGTTTATTTTAGAGAGAGAAAAGCTAATAAAAATTCAATTTCAGGACTAAATTAAAAACATATTAAATGACCAAAATAACTAATAAGTGTAAACTGGAGGTTTGCTGAGAGTTTAGGATTAGAACTATCATAGTGGATTTCACTCATGGATTGGTATCCCCCAGATTAGGTAGCTGTTGTGCTCCGAACTGGGTTAACAAATAACATGTGCCATTTACTTTTGTGCTTTCTTGTTATTATTGTTAAGTCTGTGTATTTGTGAATGTTCCAACATCACACTCAACATCGTTAGTGTTGGAACATTGCATCAAACATCCTATTTCTGCGTGCCGGAATTTCAAATATCCCTATCTCAAAAACTTCAATGGTTGGTCTCCATAACATAGGGCATGTTGGATTCCTATCACTGCAGTACTGTGGATCATCATCAAACATATCATACCCTCCATCTAAGAGATCCTCATACTAAGCTTACCGACAAATATCAATGGTTTTAGTAGACGGAGCGAAACCCAAAAAGAAAAAGAGAGCTTAAACCATTGATATTTATCAGTAAGCTTAAGGTTAGTCTTAAACATCAATGATTTTAGTAGACGGTGCGGAACCATCAAATATCATGTCTGCATTCTTCATAGGACTGGAAATCCACATCTTCATAAGCTCTTATGCCTAATCACTGTTCCTTGCTCCGCACTCAAAACCAATATCTAATTAAATGGCTTTGCCACAACAAAGAAAATATCTTTTTCAGGCGGGTCATCGACTTTAATTATAAGTCCCTCAACTTGAACCAAATTAAGTCTAAGACACCAAATCCTAAGCATAATATATATCCTTGAGCAAGTATTAACAACATGGTAAACACCAATTACTCTCCTTGCCTAATTGTAAATAACAAGCTTCATGAAATGATTCATCAGCTTGAGTTGCTATCCAACAAGACATCATAAGCTCTTCCCTACATCGTCTCCCTCTTTGATCCTCTAAAAGAACATGTCTATGTTCTGATTAGTTTTTCTATTACAAACTATGGTTGATGCCTACAAATGTTCAACTCGCGCGATAAGTTATCAATCCTTGTTGAAAATTTCAGCCGGCAGGTATTCATAAACTGACTTATTTGCTTAAAGTTTAAACCGATAATCTCCTTTGGGTACTTTGTAAGATGTCAAGATAGAATTAAAAAAAAGACAAGTACCGGGGCTTAAGAGGCACAAATTAAAACATCAAGTTCACATTTGAAACTTTAAACCTTGAGAGATGCTAAAAAACAATTCTGTTGATTTCTATTTATATTTTTGCCACCAAAACCTATGATATTTAGTAAAAAGATATGTCTAATAGAATGAAATGAGACAACAATATGGACAACACCCCTCTTCTAATCTTCTTGAAAGATCAATGTTTATGTAGTAAGAAATTCAACTAGGCTATATATGATGTTCCACAAAAAATGATATTTTCATATAGAGATAAATTGGTCTCTCTTTTACAATCGGAGACTAAGTTGTCCTTTAATAAAAATATAAAGGACTAATTTGGTATTATTTTTTGTTTTAAGAATTGGGCCCCAATGAGACTGTGAAAACCCAAAAAGGGTTTTATAAAAGTCAATCACTATTTTAGTCTCTGAAAATGTAATTCGTTGTCTTATTGGATCTTGAATGTATCGAAATTGCAAATATATTCTCAATATTTCATTTAATAATTTTATGCATTAAATTGACTAACAAAAAATGAATTTCAGGACTAAATTAAAAACATATTAAATGACCAAAATAACTAATAAAAGAGACATTTGTGAATTTGTTTGCAATTTTAATACGTGACAAAGAATTACACAACAAAATGGTAGTTTGACCATTCTTTTATTGGTAAGTAGCCTAGCTCTGGACTTCACTTCTTAAGTCTGGAGAATTAAAAATTTATACTTACGAATTTTCTAGTACTCTATTGCATTAAGAGAGACAAGGAAACATGAAAAAGAAACACATGTTAAGGAAGTTCTAGGGGGGGCCCCAAAATCTTAAGGCATTTCTCATATCCTATTTGATCCGATATCAAGATTAGAGAGAGATCACATCTCCACTTTAGATATTATATGGGTCACTTCACATCTTTTATATATTCAACATTTTGTTCATTCATATTTAATCACTTACACTTAAAACACATCGATCACTATGAAAATAAGTTACAAAGACATTCCAAGTACTTTTTTTAATACCAAGACATTCCATGTACTTGAAATCATGATACTATAATCAATAATAGTGGCAGAACACGATTCACATGTACTAATTTCCCAAAATAGATTACATAACTAACACTTGGTCAAAAAAAAAACTAATAACTAACACTAATATATATATATATATATATAGTAATAATATTATGCAAACATATTTTAATCACATGAAATCATATTCAAATATATTAGTATGTCATGACTTCAAATGGAGCACAACAAATATTACACTTTCAGATACATATTGATTGATAATACAGCTTGCTTCTAATTAAATACAATCAAGAGGCAGTGACTTTCTTCCTGGCTCTTTTGCCTTTTCTATTGCTCCTTCTTTTTAGTACTACTGTCAAATTACAAAGAAATCAAATAGTACCTTTTACAACTATCTGCAACAAAAAATTGTTTATGTGCCTGTGTATATGTATCTGATTCTTCAATTAGAGCATAACTTTACATAGTTTTAAATATACCCTGTATTTAGGGGAAAATTAATGTGCACAAGAGGCCAAATTGATATATACATAAACTTTATTAATTTAATTAAAGACAATAGAGGCAGGAATATTGGAATATATTATACAAATTAGTTGACTATGAGAAAATGAGAGGATGATACTGAATCAACATATAGACCCAAAAAAAGAAAAGAAAAATTAGAGAAATGGTCTTTGGTCTTAGACAATGCCTGACCTTAAATCTCGGCCGTATATATAGATACCAAAACTGACGGCAATGCTTTATCTTTTACAAACCTTTCCTTTCCTTTCCATTTCTTTGCTCTTACACTTTTCTGACTCTTTCTTTCTTTCATTCATTTTTTCCTCTCTTTTTCCTTCTTCATTTTCTCACTAAAAAAGAAACAATCAAAATGCCTGCAACTACAGAAAACAATCAAGGATCCTTTTTGGGTCGAATAAGCATTCGAAGAAACCAAGTCATGTCAATGGATGGTGGCCATGATCAAGAGCTAGAAGACCTTGAACTTTTCCAAAAACATGTTGGAGATAGATTCTCTGATTTATTATCTTCCACAACAGACGATCCTTCAAACGACGCTCTTCTTTCCATTGGTTGGCTTCGAAGACTTCTCGATGAGCTTCTATGCTGTGAAGCTGAATTCAAAGCTGTTGTTATGATGGGTCGTGATCCTTCTCAAATTGCTAAACCACCTCTTGATAGACTCTTGCCTGAACTCCTTGACCGCGTTGTTAAATCGCTTGATGTTTGCAATGCTGTTACCCTTGGCATTGACGCTGTCCGGAATCTCCAGAGGCTTGCTGAGATCGCGGTCGCTGCTCTTGAACCAAGACCTATGGGTGATGGACAAGTCCGAAGGGCCAAGAAGGCGTTGAATTCTCTTGTCACCGCGATGGTGCATGAAGACAAAGAATGTGGAAGTACTAAGGGAACAGAGAGAAGCAGGTATGTAATTGATTGAGAATCATGGTAGAGTAGAGCCCGATCGAAAAGAAAAATAAAAGATTAGCGAAAATTGATAAAATTTGAAAATTTTAATTTATTGCAATTTGCTAGGATACACTTTATATCGCGATAATTATATCTGACACAAGTGTACTGAATCGTTCAAGTAATTTTTAATTATCTGACAGGTCCTTTGGAAGAAGAGGAAATGCGAATAAGGATCGTGGTGGTGGAACTTTCCGATCATTGTCATGGACAATGGCGAGGAATTGGTCAGCTGCGAAACAAATCCACGCCATGTCTTCAAATTTGGCTGCGCCACGTGGCGCTGAGGCAACGGGTTTGCCTTTACCACTATACATAATGAGTACTGTATTGGTTTTTGTGATGTGGACACTTGCTGCAGCGATACCGTGTCAAGAGAGGAATGGGCTGGGCACCCATTTACCGTTTCCAAGGCAACTGAGCTGGGCCCAGCCCATGATTAGTTTGCAAGAGAAGATTGCTGAGGAGTGGAAGAAGAAGGAGAAGAAAGGTTCTGTTGGATTGTTGGAAGAGATGCAGAAGATGGAAAAAGTGGGACAGTTGTTGATTGATTTTGCTGAGTCTTTTCAGTTTCCCGGCGAATCGGAGCGGTTGGAAGAGGTGAAGGCACATGTGGAGGAATTGGCTGATATCTGTAGGAAGATGGATGAAGGGTTGGAACCTTTGCAGTTACAGATTAGAGAGGTTTTTCACAGGCTTGTTAGGACCAGGACTGAGTTTCTTCATGTTTTGGACCAAGCTGGGAAATTGTCTGCACCTACGGTGTAAAATTCAAATACATTATTTTTTTTATTTTTTTTAATTATTGGATCTTTGCCAACTAGATCATGAAAATGAAGGTTTTGGTCCAATTGCTGGGTTAATTTTTAATTTATTTTTTGTTGAGGTAGGGGACCTAATCTTCATTTGTTAATTGGTTGTCTTAATTAATTGATTTATGTATGTAATGTAATGTAATGGCTCTATGTTAGCCTACAATGTACATCTACATCACTATAGATTTTAATTTGTTTTACTATTTGATTTTGAGGTGAAAGAGGATGACTACATGCACTCACTAAATACATGTGGTGACTTGCTAAGTTGTTTAATTTAATTTGATATATGAATGATTTCTTTCTTTAATGTTACCAAGTCTTACCTGTGAATAGTACCATTACCATCCCATTCTTCTTTTATTACAAAAGAGATGAAAAAATAGCATAACAAAATCAATAAAGGCTAATGTCATGAATTCAGTGCAGTCGGAACAATATGCAGTCAACATCAAATAATCGATTAGATTTTAACACAAATTCAACACCAACATTTTAAAAAGAGCGATGTTATTTAAATATCTAAAAATCAACACTAATTCAAAATCTTAATGTGATCGGAAGAGGGAAAAAAACTAATAAAATTCAATATCATATTCAAATCTTAATGTTTTCTTGTGCTTACATAGCATTTCTCATTAAAAATATCACATCTTTTTTTTGAAGCATAAAAATATATCACATCTAGCACCCATTTTTTTTAAAGTAATCTACACATTAATGGTTCCCTTCTCAGCAACATATTTCTAATTAATCAACACTTTATAGATTTTGTCTTTTCAACAGTGAGTCTATGATTAGGTTTTTTTTTTGTTACTCACTATGATTAGTTTGAGCACTTGTTGCAATATAAATATAAATTTAGAGATATTAGAGAGTCTAATTCAATTACATTTTCTTCAAACCTATCCACTCTTAAAATTAATCTGTCATTAAATCTTCAAAGCTAGCCTTATGAAGATTTCCAAAGGAGTTGCCATCTACATTGACTTTAATTAATGAATGGTATTACCCGTAAGAAGAGAACTCTTCACAAAATAAGCAGAAAACATTGGAAAAAGTCTTTTGATTAGATCATGGGATCAGTGAATTCACCAACTTGGTTAATGATTAGACTTGTTCTATTCCATACTACTTTGTTTCTCAATTTCAACAACTATTATTGTATATGGAGGCCATGTTTTTTTCTACTAAAGACTATTATTTTATGGGTCATGTTAACTTGTGCCCTTAGGGCACATGATAAGGTATTTTTATATGAAAATTGTGCATTTAATATGCTAAAAAATTTAATGCATCAAAAGTAAAAACACACAAAATTCTAAAACATAATTTTTATATTTGTCTTCTTATCATGTGCCCTAAGGGCACACGTTAACATTCTCCTTATTTTATTTATATTTATATGACAAATAAGGCTAGATGTGCAAGTCACTACCTGCCGATTATTTCAGTGTTTTAAAATAAATTCATCATCCATATTTAAACTCAGAAAATTGTTTATCCACACGTGAATAATAATTAGGAATGCTTTGGTAAAGAAAAAGTAAGAATGCAAATAAATTATTAAAATGATGATGATAGAAAAAATCGTATGCTAAAAACAAATTATTATAAAAGGAACAAAATCATTTGGTTGGACTTGGACTCATGCAGATTGATGATAAAATTCGGTTAGGGTTATGAACAACAAAAAATCAACAAATAAAAGAGGGATAGAAAGTCTCTTTGAGCTTGATTCAGTTGGTAGAGATATCATATTATATGTGCAGGAGTTCGGGTTCGAACTTGGGACACTACACTTATTCACCTTTAAGGTGAATTTTCTAACCACTAAACTACTTGATCAAAAAAATAAAATAAAAGAAGAGGTGTAGAAATATTTGAATTTGATCGTCATTAAAGCAATCATTGATCATACTTTATTACCTTTCAATCAAATTCTAAATTATCATCGTAGAAAAAAACAATAAAAGAATATAAGAAATTATACTTGATACTTTGCACTAGACCAAATGATACTTATAAATTATAATGGTGTTGAGATTGGTGGCTAGTCTCGTCGAGATGGTCCATTTAATTTGTCTTTTTTGTGGAGTATGATAAGATTTTTATGTCTCCAACCTATTTTATATTGATGGTGAACTTGTGTGTTTCCCTTCAAAATTTTGGAATATTTTTTACAAGCACATCACATTGCATATGCTGTCTTTGTGTTTTTGTAATTATAGAGCGAGAACGAGCGACACTTTAGACCTCTTCAAGGTCACAATATATTGTATTATTGCTCTTTACGCGCCGTTATATGAGGTATTTTACAAGTTTGTTAGCAGTGTGGGTTATGATCATAATTCTTGTTGAAGGTTTTCAAACTGTTTTATGAAATCACTCCCTCTGAGAGTGTCTTCAACTCATCAAATCAAATTAGTAACAAAACGTAACTTTCACAATTTATATTGTTCCTTGGTTTGGAAGTAACAATTTGATAGGTGATCTGAGCATAACTTTCAAAAGATACCAAGCAGAAGATATCTTTTGAACAGTTCAAAATGTATCTTCCGATCCTAAGAGCATTTCCAATAAGGGTATCAAAGAGAATATCATAGACTAATGATCTGAACCTTATTTTTTTATCATTGGAGTTTCTTGACATGACTTGGAGGGTATCAAAATTGATGATACAGTACCTTATTTAAGGTACTGTATCATCAATTTAATATTACATTTTTTTGTATATCGAATTAAATAAAATTAATAACCCATTAATAATGTACGATACCTAGAGTGGTATCACCATTGAAGCAAACCATGTATGAGTTGCATAAATACTATGACATTGTAGGGACTATAATAATTTTTAGTGATGTATAATATCCAAAGTAGTATCACTATTGAAGATACTCTAATTTAAAAAACAATTTGTAAACTTTGAAAAGCGTGGGTATGTTAGCAAACCCAAAGAACAATTTTCAGCAACTATCGATAGCAAAATTGGGCTGGACCCATAAGATCTGCTATAAAGGTTTGGGCTGGATCTTCAAGTTGTCTACAATGGGCCGGCCCAAGTACCATTTGACCGGAGGGAATCCATGCCACTTTTTTTTTTTCTTTCTTTTTTTGGAAAAGAAAGGACACGAAGACGATGAGCTCCAATGGAGAAAATGCAACAAATCTCATTTTTATTGGTATTGGAACTGGATTTCAGACTCTCCATTCATTCATTGTCCCTTCGACCTCTTACAGAGCCACTGCCACCTTAACACCGACTCCTCAATAATTAAATCATTACTATTAATTAATTAACTAATATTATTATAATAATAATAATAATCAAGTTTAATCTATAAACGCATCAATCAATGCCTTCTTCAGGTTCGTTCATCATCTTCTACTATAGAATTTGATTGCTGTGTCATTTTCCGTAACCTATTTAATTTCTCTAATTGTATGCAACAGTTCGCAGATTAACAATGGCAGTTATAACTAACTCCTTATCACTCAAACACACTTTCTCGCTTGGTTCCCCCCAAACTAAAATTCTTACTCGTTCTTCTTCCACTTCGCTATCAATCAGAAGATGTTATGCATCTTACGCAAATGAAAATCGCGAGTATGTCATCGTTGGCGGAGGAAACGCCGCGGGATACGCCGCTCGTACTTTCGTTGAGCACGGCGTCGCCGAAGGACGTCTTTGTATTGTTACAAAAGAAGGAGTTGCACCTTACGAGCGTCCTGCATTAACAAAAGCTTACTTGTTTCCACCGGAAAAGAAACCTGCACGTCTTCCTGTAAGATTGATTATTACGTTTCTTAGTTACTTAAATCTGTAATCAGTTATGTTCATATTCTCTGTTAATTAATTCTTCTTATTTAGGGGTTTCACACTTGTGTTGGATCCGGTGGCGAAAGGCAGACTCCGGATTGGTATAAAGAGAAAGGGATTGAGGTACTCTACTTTATGCTGTTACAAATTTGAATCATTTAGGACTCGTTAGGATCGACTTATTTATTAATCTGCTTGAGAGAATTTATGTCCATCAGCTGTTTTCAGCTTATTTCAATAAGTTATTCAGATTAGCTTATACGAAAACGATTTAACTCTATTTTATCTTTCGTTATAGAAAGAAATAGCTTATACATGAAAACTTATATACTAAATGCTTATGTTATAAATGCTTTAAGATGTTTATCTAAACAAGGCCTTAGTTACACATTTCCTCTGTTGGAGAGCAAAGAGATTAAAAAACAAATAAATGAGTGAGTTTTTTTTTTTACCAGAGTGATCTTGCTTTGTTAAGTGAGTGTGATGCAATGGATGTTGAATTGCATGAAATGGAAAGGTGAAACTGAAAATTCATATTCTTAATCTTAGCTATTATGAAATGGAGACATTCTATCCTAGGAGACTCTTAGTTTAGTGTGTAACTGAGTAAGACAGGAAACAATTCTCGTGCTTTTCAGTTCTCATCCGTTTAAGTTATTGAAATATTCAATTCCACGCTGTGTTGGTTTTGCTATGCAGATGTTGTATGAAGATCCGGTAGAAAACATCGATACTCAAAAGCAAACATTGACAACAAGTTCTGGAAAGCTTCTTAAGTATGGATCGCTTATTATCGCTACAGGAAGTACAGCCTCAAGGTATTTGCCTATTTACTATTTACCTCTCTTCACCTTCTGTTATTTGCATAAAAATTGGTGCAGGAAATTCAATTCATTTGCTATATCGTTATTAGGTTTCCAGATAAAATTGGGGGAAACCTATCTGGTGTTCACTATATTCGGGATGTTGCCGATGCTGATGCGCTGGTTTCATCGTTGGTAATCTCTTATACCTGTCTAACACGACTTATTGTTCCAATGATTTTATTGATATATTATTATTTACATTTAAGATGGGAACTTTTTTGTTGTCCTTTCAATCATTTGATATATGGCCATTCAAATTATATATTTATTAGTATTTAATCATTTTCATATGGGTATGTTGTTATGTCATGATCCTGCTCAGATATCCTTTCATGTCAATTGAGAAAAGTAGCAAATTCTGTATATTTCCTGCTAAAGCTACTTCCAAGAACCACATTGTTGTCTTTTTTTAATGACAAAAATTCATTTGGAGTTTGGGCATAAAGCTTGTTCCTCATTATGATATTTTCTTCTGCTGTATTTAATTTCCAGGAAAAAGCAAAAAAGATTGTAGTAGTTGGAGGTGGTTATATCGGAATGGAGATTGCTGCTGCAGCTGTTGCTTGGAAACTTGATACAACAGTATGTGTTTTTCTACTCTTTTTTTTTTTTCATTGAGGAATGCTAACAAAACTCTTTCTAACACTCTTTAAAGATTTTTTAGTATCAGTCCATTCTTTAAAAAGTCAACTCTTGAAAATGTGGTTTATTTATCAGGTAACTGAATCCACTTTTTAGAAAACGAACGAATTATAGTGCGCTGCTAGTATTCTTTTAACATTTAAAATTTCTTGCTCAAAATGTAAACTTCTTAGTCTGACCTCCATTATTGCCTGTTAATGTCTTAAGCTATGCCTAAAAAGTTGTTCAATTTGCTTCACTTCGTAAAGGTTTGATAAATTTTACATTATGTTTTCTCCTATATGCTGAATAGTGAAGTAAAAGTATGCCACAGTGCCACATTTAAGTCTTTCTAGTTACTGATTTTGTTGATTTGTCGGCACTCGATTAGGACATGGCATACCAAATTTACTTGTATTAGCTGTTTATGCCCGTTCACGTTCTGACAGGGGATTTAAACCCATGCATGCATACTTTGATAGTCCATAATCCCATATGTATGTTGTCATTAAATATATACCTATATATTAAAATTGACTGTTGTTTTCTGAAGCTTTTGATGTACTGACTCAAATATTTTCCTGTAAAAAATAGATCATATTTCCAGATGATCATTTTTTACAGAGATTGTTCACTCCTTCTCTTGCCAGGAGATATGAAGAACTCTACCAACAGAATGGAGTCAAAATATTGAAGGTATTTCCTCCTACCCTGTTCTTTTATCTTTCTTTCCCGTACTGTAATTTGTAATGAGTACTAAGTTGTAAATTTAAAGGATATGATTTACTCCATCCTTTCCTCTATTCATTTTGTACCTTATATTCTTTAGGGTGCCTCTATTAAAAATTTGGAAGCTAGTTCTAATGGTAACGGACGTGTAGCTGCTGTGAAACTTGAAGATGGATCTATTGTTGAAGCAGATACGGTATCTTGCTTTTTCCATTATCATTAATATGTGGCTGTAACGACTTGTTAAAAGTTTACTTTTATGGATGAAAAATTACATTTTCTTTCTAATTTGCAGGTAATTATAGGTATTGGTTCAAAGCCTGCTGTGGGTCCCTTTGAGAGGGTGGGTTTGAATACTGATGTCGGTGGTATACAGGTGAGGCCGATGGATAACCAATTATTTTGAATAATGTTCAAGATTAGAAATTGTAATTGAGTCTTAAAAATATCACCACCAACTTAGAGGGTGGTTAATTGAACATGTTAGGATTATTTTTTTAACATTTTTTTTTTGACAAATTTTTTAACATGTTAATTATCAATATTTGGAGATCATGCTCCCTTTGTTGAAAGTCCATGTTTGCAGAATTAATGGGTAGCCAAAAGAGTAAGTTCAAGGACTTCGTCTAAATGCTTTAGTATCCTGTATTTCAGGTTGATGGTCAGTTCCGGACAAGCATTCCTGGAATATTTGCTGTTGGTGATGTAGCTGCTTTCCCTTTAAAGGTATAGTATTAACTTGATGAGATGAGTTGTCTCAATTCATTCTTGATCTGACATTTGTGTTTCTGGAAAATTGGACAGATCTACAACCGTATTTCTCGAGTGGAACATGTAGATCATGCTCGTAGATCGGCACAGCACTGTGTGAAAGCATTACTCAGTGCACAAACTAGCACGTATATTGGATCATATTTTCAGCAACTTGGATTTTTTTTTTCCTTTCTATTTTTGGTCCCTGCTGATATTATTGAATTTCATTGATGATTTTCAGGTATGATTATCTTCCATACTTCTACTCAAGGGTTTTTGAATATGAAGGAAGCACTAGAAAAGTATGGTGGCAGTTTTTCGGAGACAATGGTAAATATTAGTTCAAAATAAATATCATTTACTGATCTTTCTTTTGTTTTACCTATTTTGTTACCCATTTCATCACCTGTTGCTCATTACTGTTAAATTTTCTTTCAACAGTCGGAGAAACGGTAGAAATTGGAAACTTTGATCCTAAAATAGCTACATTTTGGATTGAATCTGGTAATGGATTGTTTTATTGTTCCTCCTTTTGTATAGATGTATGGATTATATCTGAGCTTGAGGAGATCTGTTTTCGTGCATGTTCGTGTATATTTGTTAGTGCCTGCACCATGCATGTAATTACTTGACCTTGATTATTACTAATACTGTGATAATGCCGCACAGGTAAGCTGAAGGGAGTTCTTGTTGAAAGTGGGAGCCCTGAGGTACTTGCGACTATTTTTCTAGTGTAGGAGATATTAGAATTAGATATGTATACAGTATACAAACAAATGAACAATACTTTCTTTTCTATGTTATTTATGTTATGTGTCAAAAAAAATGTTATCTATGTTATAAAGAGCCTAATGACAAAACTCACAATTAAGTGTAGAAGAGTGGGAAATTGCGGATTCAAACTCGCCTCCCAGCATATCAAATGTCATTGCAGCATTTTACCGTTTGAGTTGAACTTACAAGACATTATTTGTTTTATTGATCTGGCTCTATCATGTAGAAATGCACTAACAAATCAAATAAATAATATTCACAATCAGTCCTGTGTTAATTTAATCAATCCTGAGAGCTGGTTTTTTGGATATATGTATCAGGAATTTCAGCTCCTGCCTGAACTTGCCAGAAGGCAGCCTCCGATCGATAAAGCCAAACTTCAAAATGCAAGCTCAGTGGAGGAGGCCCTAGACATTGCTCGAGGATCCTTGCAAGCAGCTGTCTAGAACAGATTTTGGTCAGATCATAATGTAATATATCTATTACTAATATAGATCACCCGTGATCTGTCATAATGTCACTATTATTGCTTGCCCCTTAGGAGAGCGAATAATTTTTATGATATTCACATTTTTGTTACGCAGCATATTATGTATGTATTATCATGTAATAATGGTTTCCAAGAGTAGTGTCTCATTTGGATTTATTTGATCTAGTTTGGCGTCTATGAAATTCCTTAATAATTTAATAAATCATTTGTATTTATTTATATATGTTACCTTTCATGTGATTTATCATTTATATTCTTGTTTAAAAGAAATTAAGTTTCTTATTGGGCCATTTAATTTAACATGTTTGGTTTTCCTTTAATAAGAGTTCTACATAGTAACCAATATAGTGCGACATAGTCAATAAATAGCTGGATGTTTTGAGCAAGCTGTCATAAATTCAATTGGTCAGTTCTTATAGAAAATCATTTGTTGGGAGTCTTTAAGTGGATCATCATGCATTGAAATATTGGTGTTTGGCTTCCGACCGGGTGTGGTAAAGAGGCAAGGGTTTGGGTTATGCGAAGTTGAAAACACCAAAAGTGATTGTTTAGTACATGACAGATTTGCTGAAATCACACCGAGACATAACACTAATTCACCGTGATTTCACTAAATTTTTTGTGATATTAAATATACGCAAAATTATTCATATCCGACCATTGAGATTGATTGACTGCGACAAGTGCATGTTTTTTAAATGTTAGAACAAACAAACAAACAAAGGAAGGAAAAGTATTTACTTGTTAAATCGGTTCCTTGTTGTGCACGCTCATAACAAGTAATTAACTAAGAAGGCACTTGTTTGACTTGTTCTGGAGTATTCTAAACGTCCTTGTGACTTCCATTTTTTCTACATATTCTCCCAACACGAAATTGCATTCCATATTTCTCATCTCCTTCTACACTTCAACACATTCAATTCTTCTCCTTCCTCTTCATTTTCCTATTCAAACCCCCTTCCTAAAATTAAATATCAACAGCCTCTTGACATCATCAAAGTGAAAATGAAGGTGAGATTTCTTGCTTCAAGTCACTTTCCTAAATGTTCTGTTTTCTCTGGTTTTTTTCCTTTGATAAAATTCACACTTCTAGCTTCCTTTCAATTTCCTTGTTGTTTCTTTCATATTCAAATAAGCAAGAACATTCAAGTATTCAATATTTCTTTTAGTAGATTAAGATATTTTATATTTATATCACTATCCTACTCTTTTCTTTTTTTAGTCTCTAAAATCAGTTTATGCTTCTCTTTTTGGTGTCCCCATTTTCTTACTTGTGTTTCATTGATATTAAACTATGAATCATACATAGTTCATGATAGTTGGTACATCATATTATGATGTCAAGCTAGACTAGTTAGGATCATTTTCACTAAAAATAAAAATAAACATAGTTTAAATCCTAATTTATTGCCTGATTAAAGTTTCTGATTTTGTTTAACTAATAATTTCAATTATTGGGAACTTTTTGTTTTTGTAGAAAGTAGTGGTGAAGTTGGATTTGCATGATGAAAAAGCAAAGCAGAAGGCCATGAAATCAGTTTCTAGCCTTTCAGGTACTCACTAAGTCTCACACTGCTAAGGGAAAACTTTACTCCATTAATTAATTTATTAATAGTAAATTAGCCTGTCTTTTTAATACCAATTCAATTAAAAATTTGCAGACATCAAATCATATGAACTTATCTTTTAATAATGAACTAAATTGAAAATCATAATCCGCTGAGTGCATACACAAAATGATTTCATTTTCCTGACTATAAGTATACAAATGAACGAATTATTTCGTAGCTATTAGCAACAAAGTAAACCTTAGTGAAGTACCAGTGTTAGAATTTCAATCTCTCCATATTACATACAATGTCACTATCTACTATATCGATAAATAAAATGGATGGCCAAGTTGATATTTATTTATTTGGTCATGTGCTCTTATTTTAACCATGGAGCGAATGTTATTTGAATATGAAAAAAAAATTAACGACGTACTTTTTTTTTTGGTAGAAAGGAGTACTTTAGTACCATATTAAATGACATCACTTGCACGCCAAGATATAACAATTTTGTTGCACAATTTTTTTGTTAATTATATGCAAGCCTAAGCATAATGAATAATCAATTATTTGAATGCAGGCATTGATTCTATCGCCATGGATATGAAAGAGAAGAAACTGACAGTAGTAGGTGACATAGACCCCGTTGACGTTGTTAGTAAATTGAGAAAAACATGGCACACTGAAATTTTAACAGTTGGGCCGGCAAAAGAGCCGGAGAAGAAAAAAGATGATAATAAAAAGAAAGATGATGACAAGAAGAAAGATCCAAATGAACAAATTGCTGAACTTGTTAAGCAATATAGAGGATATAATCCTTATATGACTACATATTATCATGTTCAGAGTGTAGAAGAGAATCCAAATGGTTGTGTTATTTGTTGACTCCTCTCATGTTTTGACTTGGTATAAAATTAAGGATTTGGATTTAATCTACGCATTCACGTGGTTAGGGGTGTTGGTGGTTGTTGGATTGAGATCGGACAATTAATAGTTTAATGCATATTTTGATTTTTAACAAATCCTGAAATAACGAGCTTGGAATTTAGAATGTTGGATCTTGATCCAACGATCAGCAATATTTCTAACTTGCTGAGTGTGCGGCGAATCTAAATCCATAATTGAATTAGTGAGCTCAATGGAATTGGACATGAACAAAAGTCAGGAATGTTTGCGTGTAAATTATAAGAATTTGGTTTTGATATATCATTATTATTGTTATTAATTATTAGATTGAGACCGTCCTGAGAGGACTAATGGTGTATTAAAATAGGCTATGAAGGTTTTGAATGAATAAATTGATGTGTGCACAATTTACCACCTCAAGGACTTGTTCAATGTGCCATTTTAAATTTGTGTCATCATACTTTTAGTTGACAAGTTTTGTGTTAATCATACTTGTCAATTGGATGAATTTTATAATGCTATTTCTAAAGAGCAACTTAGCTTTAGTACTTCTTGAGAAATGCTAATAACTCCTAAGGAAGCAAAATCAATGAACTATGAAAGTTAATACTATTAGATAAATAAATTTAATAAAGACATTCTGCAACTTGATTAGTTTCACGGTAAACATGTTGAACTTTGTAAATCCAAAAAAATGAGCGATCAGAAGATAACAAAAATGATTGTTATTGCATCATTTCAAAATTAATGACACTCCAATTATATAATCGTATTTAGCTTTTTTTAGAGTGAGCTTTAACCCGATGTGGGTAGCCCAAAGTTCAGATGGTAGTCGAACGCGCACCAAGATTTGCAGAGTAACTGAAAATGAAATTGCGTCCCTACGGTCTATCCCGCCACGCACTGCCATTCCCCGTAATTCCGAACAACACCATCGGTGATTAATAATAAATCATTTTTTTAATTATAAATTGTAACTTCAATAGTTATTAATCCATTGCAAAAGTTATTACTTGTAGGGGTATATTATTAATTTTTTTAATCAATAGTTTAAAGTGATACACATACTAGATCCTTACTTTATATAATATACTGTGGATGACCGTAGCATTTGTAATTGTCTTCTTGGGGGATAAGATTGAATTGATGTAGACAAAAGGTTATGATGTTATGAATGAAACAAAATGGTGATGTTCTTGTCAAATAAATAAATAAATAAAAAGATCATTATTTTAGGGAGATTGAAATATTTATTAACCGAGAGGTATAAAACTTGGTCACTAAACCAGGTGCTGATGGTGACCTTTATATACCACTGCTGCCCATTGGCATAATATTAATCTCAAAGGTTGCTTTGTAATTTGGAAGAGTGCATGATAATTAAATTCATAACAACGATGTCATTAGACTTATTAGAAACATTAACTTGCTAAAAAATTATCTACGCCAAGAATCAACTAAATTACACATCAACCGGAGTTATAAGTAAAGTAAATTATATTCTATTGAAATTCTCCAATAAAATTTGTAGTTCATTTTGACTTTGCATAAAATTGTATCTCTTGCAAACTAAAATTTGTAGGCCAATATATTCAGAAATTTTAATGTTCATAACAATTGATCTTTTAACTTTGTTTAATTTACCAGATTAGTACTTAACAACTTAAAGAAGCAATTTGATACTCAAAATAGTAAAGATTATTGTTTTGCAGACTTAAAGGACAACTTAAAAAATCAATTTGTTACAAATCTTAAAATTAATGGATTTGCCCAAATTTTTACTATGATCAATTTACACAATGGTCCATTTTTATGACAAAAAAAGACAACCAATTGTCATTTTTATGTAAAATTACATTATATACATATGTATTGCACTTTGTTCTTCCATGAACTTTTTTAATCAAAAAATTATTGTGAGTTATTTATACTTAACTATGATGTTACGACAAAATTACTACCTAATGAACCATGAATATTACTAATTTACTAGAGTTTTAGGTACATATTTATGATAACCATCAGAAGCAAGAGACTTTTTAATTATTGAGATGGTATGGTCATATCTGATGTAATCCTTTCTGAAAATGCCATCCATCCATATTATAATCATTTATTAACCAAATTTCAAAAAAAAAATCATTTATTAACCAGTAACTATCATATTAAGAATTGACAAGAGGTGGCACACGATAGCGCGGATAACAAGAAACGACATGATATTTAATTCGAAAATGATGATAACTAATGAAATTTTCATAAAAGTATAAAATAATCGCTTTTTTTAGATCAAGTATTCTTTGTATTTAATTTTGATTTGTAGATATAATATTTTTTGTACTTTTTCTCATATTTTACGGTTTAAAAAAATTTGAGAATTGACAACTTTCTTAATGCCAATTTTTTTTTCCTTAATCATAACACTTTTTGACAACTTTCTTAATGCAAAATAGCTTAGGTCATCCCTCACACATGATTTGTTTGGCGAATGTTTGGTAAACGATTAAACTTGAAAGATAGTGTGTGTATTTTAAAAGGTCTCTCAAAAAGTAATAATATTTTTCTCAACATAAATTAATTTAAAGACGGATTAGAATGCCTTGATTTGCCTCAATGATTTACCAAACCTCCCTGGGATACATAGTGATGTCATTTGTAAAATTGTAATGATACTTTTCAACAACATATAACTAATTTTTGGTTGTTTAAAAGTGTCCTTAATTCCAGCATCAAATCTTATCCTATGAGCTTGTGTTATATGAAAGACAATGCCTGGTTATAAAAAAAATGTCAATGCATTAGATTTAATTTTTAACCTTTTCATAGTAAATCAACTATACAAATTTTTAGAGAATATTTTTAGATTCTTAACGTATGTACTTATTTATGGTACAAGTTAGCATGTTTCTAGAAAAATAAACATCATTTGCTCAATTGAAAAATGTTTGATATGTACTAAAAAAAAATGTTTGATATTGTTAGTCTAGACATCTTCACCCGAGTTCAAACCAAAAACCTCAAGGTTGTGTGCATAAATTTCATCGATATTTGTTACTTTGTGCAATATATATATATATATATATATATATATATATATATATATATATATATATATAAAACAAAAGAAATAGGCTCATATTTGTAGGGGAAAAATTGGTTCATCACTAGTTACCACATTGTTCATCAAGAGATTTTGTACTTTTGTTATAGTTTCATTCAGTATTTTACCATTTTTTTAATGGACAATGGAAAGTTATTAAAAATTCACAAGTAGAAAGATTGGAGTACGAACTCTAATCATGTCATCTAACCTAATAATTTAAATATTTCTATATACTATTCTTTGATGATATATAAAAGTAAATTAGTTTATATTCGATATTTTTTTCATCAAAAACTATAAATGTATGTTTGGGCCTAGACTTTTTGTAACAATATGAAAATTTCTCATTCCACCTCCCACAACTTTTTTTCACCCCTCAATATTTTGATTTTGCCCTTGTTAAAAAAGTTCGAAAAACGTTTTCCAAACTTTTTTTTGCCTTGAAAATGAACTTCAAAATGTATTTTTTCCGAAATTTTTGTTGAATTTACACTAGAAAAATCTCGGAAAATGCGTTCCGAACTTTTGAATCAAGAGTAAAATTGAAAACCCTGGGGGAGAGAATTGTGGGTGTGGAATAAGAATTTTTCCAACAATACAAGCAGACCTCTTAGAGGTCATAGAACAACAATATCCAACACACTAAAGTTTTTAAAGTTTATTATAGATATTAAATCTAAAATTAATATTGAAATCTAAATCATATGATTTTAATTAAAGGGACACAAATAATTTAAGCATAGGACTACATGCAATCCAGATCCATTTTAATATTTTTCTAGTCTTTATGAGAGACTTTGAATTATCTCTTGTGATTATATAGTCAAACTCTTACCAATAAGCTATAGTATATCTCAACAATTCATTAGACTTTCATCTGTTAATCAAACAGATTGGTTTGTAACAAGTATTAAGATTGGGCAGCGGGCATAAAGTCAGCTTCTGGTGCGACAATTAAATATGTTTGGACTGACTTATGTTGTTGTTTCCACGGCTGTAGACAGTATAAGCGACGCTGAAGCAGGGCTTGTTTAATTATAAAAATCGGAATATCTCTCATACTCCTATTAATTAATAAATAAATTTTACTTATAAGAAAAAGAAACAACTATAAGACTATAGATGAAAATCAAAGTTTGTGCTCATGTTCAATTTGAGCAACCATACTTAATTTACTTATAAGAAAAAGAAACAACTATAAGACTATAGATGAAAATCAAAGTTTGTGCTCATGTTCAATTTGAGCAACCATACTTAAGTCATATTCAAAATATGACTCTAGATGAAAGTTTGATTCAACGATCCAAATTGAGACTGCGCATTTATTTTATTTTACAAAATTTTGACGGGACTATATATATCTGCACCATTTTGTGCACATGCTTTGCAACTTGGATAGTTGAATCTCTTTCAGTCCAAATAAATATTCTTCAGTAAATCTCCTTGTTATTTCTTGTTTCTAAATTTATTTATTTATTCCAAATATAAAAAATTCAATTTTAATTAAGCACCCTTATTTTTCTTCATTGAGCTAATAAATAACAATACTTAATCTTTCACTTTATATATTTCCATTATTCTATTTGATTGATATATGTATCATGAAAAAACATCTATCCTCTTTTTGATTTTGATAAAAATAAACTATAAGCTAATAATTGATAGCTGAAAAACTAGCATATAACTGATGGATAATATCTTATAATTTAACTGAAAAGTTAGTAGATTGAAATTAAAGTGTTTGACAAAATTAGCTGTTGTAAATAAAAAATTATATAAAAGTACATGGTTAGAGGATGTTATTATATTTTAAAATAATAAGGGTAAAAATAGAATAAAAAGTAAAAAGTTATAAGTTATAAGTTCAAACACTACTTTTATTAGCATCTCAAAAAATGCTATAAGCTAATTGAAGAAGCTAGTTACCAAACACTTCTATTTTTTTCAAACAAGTTTATAAGCTAGTCCAATAAGCTATAAACTATAAACTAGTTTATTGGACTTACCAAACACACCCTTAGTATTATATTATACTAGTTTTTGACCCGTGCGATGCACGGGATTTGGTTGTATGATAGATATATAATATAAGTTTATATAATAAAAATTGCAAAAACTGTATTAAAATTTAAAATAGGCAGCATATACAAATAGAAATAGTCAATATAATATCATGACATAATAACTATTAAAATTACATAGAAATACAAATGTAGGTGATTTTATTAGTTGTCCGAATATATCTTTCAAAATGATGCCAAATTGTCCCGTTCTGGTGTATAGCAAGATTGTCCACGTCCCAAAACATATGTTGTAAAAATCTCTTAAGGCAGCCCACCCTCATTAAAGATTCATGCTAGCATTAACTAATTTTATCAAACATTTTACTTCATTATTTCATTATTCAGTCGAGTACATAGGAGAATAATTAGTATACGAAAAATTATAAAATATAAACAAATGGTGGGTGACTAATTCTTTTTTTTGGGACCTTATAAAAATAGCAACACACGCTACATAACTACACACCTCCCTGCCACCAAAATGGAGAAAGAATAGAGAAAAAATTCAAAGAATTAGAAGTGAAAATTGTTTATTGTTGATGAAGAAAAAAAAAGTAGAGATTCAATTTTTATATTTTGGTATTCACGTGAAATGAGGAGAAAAGTGGAGAGAGATATTTGGAAAGAGGGGGATGGTAGAAAGATCATTTTTTAGAAAATAAAAAGTATTGAAGAATCAATAAATGTATTTCATGTTTTCTATGTTAGTGGTCTTTTTTGTTTTTTCTTTTCTTTTCTTTCAATTAAAAAGTATTATGAGAATTATTTATTTAGTATGCATAGTGCTTGTAAATTATGTGAGAGAAAGAGAAAAAGATAGTGAAAGATAAAAAAAAAAAAAAAAAAAAAAAACCTAATTTTTAGGTAAATACAAATTATATATGCTATTAATTAGAAAGTGGAATGTTAAGTCTATATTTTACTCCCAATGCAAACCTAATGCCAATGCATTTTCTTTCTCATTTTTCCAATGTTGTATTTGAAATTTAAATTTGGATATGCAATAAATGAGGTGATAGTTAAGATGGTAATTAAGAGAGGAATTTGGAGGGAAAAAGTTAAGGTTAAATGATTACTAATTAGGGTTTTAAGAGGGGGCAAACTTTACTTTTATTACAATTAAGATTAAGATTAAGATTAAGATTAAGATCAAACAATTAATTAAATATGTAGGATAATTGAAGAAATTTATTAACAATTAATTCATGGTCATTGACCTTACAAATTTCAGACAGAATACATATTTTCTAAACCCTTCCAAACAAATAAATAACCATACAAATTCTATAAACTTCTTTCACCACAAACTCATGTGAGATTCTGTAAGTGAAAGAAGCAAAAATGCCCCCAATATTGAAAGGAACATAATTTGTAGGTTCCCATAATAATAAACTAAACAAATCAACAAACAAAAGAATCTATACTATATAGTTATTTCTTCATAATAATCTATAAAAAGATACTAATTAATTCAAGTGCTTGCTTTAACAAGAGGTGAGTGAGGCATTGGAGAATGAGGTGACATCATAATATCATCAAACCTTCTTGTTTTAAGGCTTAACCTCAAATTACTATGCCAGCAATGTTGTTTAGTATTCTTATCAGAAACCATAACCTCCTTATTATTCTGCATAACAAATGATCTAATCCTGTTTAATGCAATTTGCACATCCCTATCATCCATATTAGCATAACACACTCTAAACCAACCTGGCTCAGAACAATGAAATGAAACACCTGGTGAAACATTAATCTTAACTTCATGAATAATCACTCTCCATAATTCTAATTCTGATTCAAATGTAGCTTCTTTCAAAAGTCCTCTTAAATCCATCCAAACAAAAAGTCCACCATTACTTTGTAAACACTTAATTCCAACTTTGATTAATCCGCCGGTGAAAACTTTGTACCTTTGTGCTAACCGCTTTGCACTCTCGGCAAGAAACCTTTCAACAAATTCATCATCAGATAACATTTTCGCCATCAAATATTGAGTCTGCGTTGAAACTAATCCAAAACTCGACATTTTGCGCGCGCAGTTAACAACGGTATCATTGTATGAGTAAATTATACCGACTCTAAAACCGGGGAATCCCATGTCTTTTGAAAGACTGTAAACTATGTGAACGAGGTTACGGTCACATTCAATGTCTGTTTCTTGTTCTATGATCTCAGCTATGCTTATGAAACTTGGGTGGCTAAAAACCGTTGCAGCGTAAATTTCATCGCTTATAAGATGAATACGCTTTTCGTTGATGAAATTTACAACAGTTTTTAATGTGGTTCTGTCCATAACTGTGCCTAATGGATTTGAAGGATTTGTTATGAGTAAACCTTTTATTCTTATGTTATCAATTTTGGCTTTTTCATAAGCTTCTTCTAAGGCTTGTTTTGTCAATTTGAAATTGTTTGCGCTTTCGCAGACAACCGGAACAAGTTTAACTCCTGTTCTCCACCTCAAATCGCGATCAAAACTGCATTAAGAAATCGAAACAACTCATTAGAAAAATAATTAAGATCTAGATATATTATAATACGACATGATTAGCTTGACACAATTTATTTTTTATTAGCTTGATGGCTAGAATATGATAATTGACCAATGCCAAAAATAGTTGAAATTGAAAATATTGCAAAATGATTCCCTAAGAAAAAGTCAGTGCCATCAAAATTCACTACTCTAGCTTCTAATAATAGAATATTAAGACCTACTAGCTAGTACTACAAATTAGTCTTTTTTTTCTAAATGGAAGAACATGTTGACGGACTTGAAAATGATTTATCTACGTCTTATTTTATGGTGCAGTCGACTTCAGGTCATTATTTTAAGAGAGATTAATATTTTCGCTCTTAATCTAATAGGCCGCGGCAGGTTAAGTTGATAATATTATAATTAATAAATTAAGATTAAGAAAGGTGGTTGAAATTGAATTGAATGTACATACCCTGGATAGTAAGGAGTAGGAACCAAAAAAGCATCACCAGGATCTGCCAAACAAAAGGCGGTAACCTCATGTGCTCCGGTTGCTCCACCACTCATCACAATACGATCAGGATCAAATGTAACTCTGTTTCCTCTTGTTCTAGACATGAATTTAGCCACAGCCTGTGAAAATTTAGATTAAATTATATTAGTTTATAATTATATGTCTAATATTATTTAAAAAAAAAATTATTGATTATATGTATTGTTGTCACTACTCTTACATTTCTGAACTCTGGTAGACCATGATAATCTTGAAAATTAGCCATTTCTTTGAAATTATGTACTCCTTCTAGAGTACAAATTGAAGCTTCTGGATTATTCATTATCCAATTTTGAACCAAGTCTGCAGTAAGCTGCAAAAATTTAACATAAAATAATTAGAATTTAGAAAAATATAGCAATAAATTGGGTCGTTAACTCTTTCTGTATGACAAAATCAGTTACCTGATTCTCTGCGAGACCCATTTGGATAACTCCATGAGGATTTTTGGTAATATGAAAAGGGTCTTTATCATAAGCTTTCCATCCATCAAAGTAAGATGATGTTTCACCATGTCCATCACCAGTGGCTATCTTAGACAACAATTGAGGTTTTTCCATGCTCATCACTCCCATTATTATTATTATACTTTAAAATAATTGTTTTTTAAATGTAATGTATGTAATGTAATTATTTGGTAACAAATGGTTACCAAAAAAAATGTGATGAAATTGATGAGGAAGAAGTAAATTGTTATGTTTGAATTAAGTTGTAAGAATGAGAATAATTTAGAGATTGCAATGTCTAGGAATGAAGTATGGGGTGGTTATTTATAGGATAAGTATATGCACAAATTAATGTTGATTTAAAGACATAATAGGAATATTTTTGAGTCAAGTCCAAATATAAAAAGGAAGGTTCACATGAAGGTGAGGAAGCAACAATATCAGCTATGATGCCACGTTGGCAGTTTCAGTTTGAATATTAGGCAGAAATTAGTTGGCAGACAATCACTCACTATATTATTATAGTAGTAATTAATTAATAATAATTGATGTTCTAAATATATAAGCAAAATGCAACTTGTATTTTTTGTGTCAACAAAGTGGGAGAAAAATAATAGACTTTGAGTTTGTGATGACCTTGTATTCAGGTTTTGTATACGTTCGTTAGGTATAATACTATTTTATATTATTTTTAAGAAATTGTAAGACATAATATGACTTTTTTGTAAAATACAATTTGTCGTACAATTATTATTTGTTTCAGAGCTAGCTACTTATTTGTATTTTTGCGTACGCTATGATTTTGTCGTATAGTGTTGGTCTGCCTGAGTTGATGTGGTCAGGACATGAAGATGCCTAAGAATTACCTTGATCAAGGAGAGATATATGAAACAATCAACCTTACAAATTACCTTGATTAAGTGGAAAATAGGTGTTCAAAAATGTGATTTTTTTTTAAAAGAAAATATTAAACAGTGCATTTGGTGTGCTAGTTAAACATATTAATATCATTTAAATTCGAATTAAATATCATGATATATGAGTAGTGGCGGAACCAGAATTTTCTTTTCGAGGGGGCCGCTAAAACAAGTATATAAATTAAATAAGAAAATTATATCGTGTATAAAAAAATTGATTATTAATAAACAGATTACAAACTTTAAAATAATACTCTAATTTTTTATATGTGTGCTAGGTTTGAAATAATCAATAATTGACTTTTGATAAATACTCTAACAAAGTTGATTATTAGGAAGTAGTTGTGTGTTTTTAGAAGAAAAAAAAATTGTGCATTTTTTTATTATTAAATACATATGATTCATGAAAATTAGTTTTTTAAGAAAAAATCAATAATTGACTTTGGACAAACAATCCCACAAAGTTGATTATTAAAAAATAATTGTGCATTTTTAGAAGAAAGAAAAAAGAAATTGTACGAGAGGTCTAGGGGTATGATTCTCGCTTAGGTTGCGAGAGGTCCCAAGTTCATTTCTCGGAATGCCCCAATTATAGTTGGATTAAAAAAAAAAAAATTGTACATTTTTTGTATTGATATATACATATGATTTTTTTTTTAAAAGGAAAATATCCTTTAATTGCAAAAATAAGCCATAAAAAACACCCCCAACAAGAATTGAACTCGGAACCTTAAGATTATGGGCGCGCACAACAACCACTTGGACTAACCATCACATTGGATGTATTTCTCACAAACAAATATATATATATAATGTATATTTGTATTTTATTTTATTTTATTTTTTAAAAAAATACTATGGGTATTCTAATAATTTATTATTTTTTCGGGGGTGGCCGCGGCCACCACCAGCCACCCCTTGGTTCCGCCACTGTATATGAGTTCAATTAATTATCAACTAGATCAACCTACATTGACATCCTTCTTAGTTTATCGGAAATGGGGTGATTTAAGGTCAATTTTGGCCTAAAATCACACCTCTAAATTGTTTTTTTTTTCCGTTATAATAAATAAGTGTGATTTTCACGTATTTGTTTGTTTTGTTGTCACGCCTTTGTGCGGAGTATTGTGTTGTCCCATCTTTGTGCGAAGTATTTGTTGTTCCGTCTTTGTGCGGTGTTCATTTATTTCAAGTTTAAGGATTAATTTCGATCTAGTGCAGATTCAATCAATATCGACTTTGGTGTCATCAATACTACAGATCCAGAGACATGAATATTCCGGACACTTCAATATAGTCATACTTGTAAGCATATGTAATTTATCGTTTTATGCTATTAACACGGATACTGTGAGTTTATTCGCAGATTTATCCCTTTTATTTTTAGCGAAATTAAATTTGTATCACATCAATGTACTCCAACAATTTAAATGAATAAATATCTTTAATTTTAATAAAAAATAAAAAAATAAAACAGAGGATCGAATTCAGTATCTCAAAGATACTATCTAAACTTCATCACTAATCAAATCTAATGGCCTCATATACAAATATCACTTAATTTATGTGTATTTTCTACTAGTACCAAAATATCATTTATAATTATTAGATCTAATCATTAAATATTTTACAAATTTTCAAATTTAGGCATCGAATCTACTTTCAATATTTAGGAGTATATTCCTAGTATAAGACTTTTAAATAAAATCTAACTCTTGGCTTATGGTTTATCTTACCTTTAATTTAATTGAATAGTGCATTAGTGCTTAACGATGTTGATGGAGTTGGATAGATACGTCCAATATTCTCTCATAAGTGATGCAAGATATTGTGAGAACGTCATTAGTAGAGATATATATACTCTTTTATGTTGATGGATTACTTCTAATTAACGTTTGTAATGATCATTGTGCACCACTAAAACCAAACTCAATATATAAAAATAAAATAAAAGTATATCATTACTTTTGCGGATAAAATTGCCTTACGTCTGCATAGGCATTTACATTGTTTGTTTTCTTAAAGCAAAATTAGAAGTGTTTGGTCAGCCATTGACATCCAACATTCGCATTGTTTGGGTTTCGAATTTCGATAGAAACTAGTACGTAGTATACTAGCACTGTGTTTGTAGAAATGTATTAGGCTTAACATATAATTATTTTTAATAAGATAACTCAATTATATTAAAAATATTAAGCACATTGTGTGTCTAACTTAATAAAAGTATATTATAAGGAATCATTTAAAACCTCAAACAACAAATTACCAATTACAAATCCAAATTAGTCAACCGTGCATATGCAATAGATAATTAAATTATTTCTTCCGCGGCTTTAATCACTATAAAGATCGGATTTTCATTTTGTCAACCAAAATCCCCAAAAAAGTGTTTTATTGATTATTATTTTTTCAAATGTACCAACGGCTAACTAAACAAATTACATGTAAATTCAGACCCACTTTTTTCCCTAACATAAAACATTACAAAATTGAGTCGCATGTTCCGTAATAATAATTGAAAAAGTGTCATTACCAAGTTATAATTTGAACTTTGGTACAACCTACTATCAAGTGATTAACATTTTAGTCGATTCCACAATCTCCAAATCAAATTATCTTTCATCAATAACTTGTTACGTAACATATTCTTGGACTTAACATATATTAAAACCGTATATTATTTTCTACATAGTAAAATAAATTATCTTTCATCGATAACTTATTACTAACATCTCTCTAAATTTAACATATATTAAAACCGTATACTATTTTCTACGTATGGTAAAACATAACATAGAAAACTTTATTTTGATACAAATACAATCACTTTTTTTTATTATATACTATATTCATAGATTTTGTAGAAGATCCAATAATAAAATAGAGAAAAATAAAAAGAGGAATGCAAATCCAAATCCAAATCGAAGCCACTAAACGATAGATTTCCATCTCCATCGCACATTGTTTTATTTCCATAATAATTGAAACTGTGGGTCACGTACAAATTTGAATTTTATGCCATATAACATTGAATTCTTTGTGAAGGAGAGTGTGAGCAATAAATGCAAACACAAGTGGCATTGAATCAAAGTTGAACCAACCACTAACCAAACACTAATATAACAGAGATAATACTCGCATGTCATGTCATGTGGAATGGAACTATTGCCCTCAACTTGTTTGTCGGTAAAGACAAGACACCATCATATCATGGTTTCATAAAACTAAATAGCCACACACACTCCACACACACGGACTGAACTCAAAATCTGATTTTTTATGTTCTCCAACTAAGCTATTTTAAGAAATAGTTTTGTTGGAGAATGGATCCTCTCAATTTAAAAAAAAATTGAAGAAATAAAATGGGGTTTTAAACCATTGGATTATAAATATAAAGTAATATTTAAATTGAAAAAAAATGAGAAAAAATTGATTGATGGTTGAGATGTGAAAATTGAGAAAAATTGAGGAAACATAAATTGAGAGGATCCATTCTCGTTTTTGTTGCTTCAATGATTTCAAAATAGGAGGAGATATTATCATGTTTTAATTTACTAAACACAATTTTCACAATAAATGCCATGTCTTTTATATATCTATTTTCTTTTAGGTAGTTTACGGCTAAAAAGTACGGTACACCTTAATATAAATAAATAAAAATGTTAAACAGTGTTCCGAGTACTAGTTGAGCTTAATAATAAATAATTTTTTTTTTGTAATTTATGCATTTAATATCTTGAAATTGTAAAAAGTCATCTTTTTAATATTAACTTTCACTTTATCTTCCTTTTTGAGTATGCTTAACAATCATGACTCATAAATAAAAGGATGTTCAGTTTGAAATTCGAACTTCGAACTCTATATATATAAATACTCTCTCCATTCCTTAATATAAGAAAAAATTTGCTTTTTAGATTCATTGAGTTTCTAATGTATTTGGACTATATTATAGACTAGATACATTAAAATCTCAATGAATCTAAAAAACAAACTTTCTTTTGTATTAAGGAATGAAGTGAGTATACGATATTCCTACTAACTTAAGAATTGACCGTCACACACCTAAAATTTAGTTGTGTAATTATAAGCTCGGTCTAATATATTATGATGTCTAAGATAAATCTATTGATAAAGTCTTTTTAATTGGTAATAAAGTGATAAAATAATTGTTGAGATAATATTAATTTAGGTGATATTTGTTAATTTTAGTTTTGAAATTAGTGAAATTAGTAAAATCTATTTTTTTAAGGGTTAAATATGTTTTTAATCCCTATTTTTATGTGAGTTTTGACTTTTAGTCCCTATATTTTTTTAATTATATTTTTAGTCCTTACATTTTTTAATTATATTTTTAGTCAATTTTTAATAACTATGATAATAGAATTGGCCACATAGGATAACTTAAATTGACTAAGATAATATTTGCATCGAATGATGTGACATCGATGTGTCATTCTATGTGGCTGATTTCGTTATCCAAGTCACAAAAAATTGACGATATGGACTAAAAATGCAAACGACGAAAATGTGGAGACTAAAAATATAATAAAAAAAATGTAGGGACTTAAAGTCAAAACTCACATAAAAATAGGGATTAAAAATATATTTAACCTTTTTTTAACAGTATTTTATTGCATATTTTTGAAAGTATGAAGTGATTGTCTTGGAATGGTAGTCTTACTTTTTTAGGGCCTTGTTAACATGTGATTCTATGCTACATGTTAAGCTATCTTAATATAGTAAAATATTCTTTTCGTTTCAAAATATAAGTCATGTTGACCATATTACATAAATTAAAAAATGTAGTTGTTATGAATTCGATTAATAAACTCACACCAATAACAAATTGATGTGTGAAGCAAATTAACCAAGCAGTCAAAATAAGTTGATAGAGACGATCATAGTTAATCCAAAAGCAAATAAAGAACACAAAATGATTTGTTTATCCAGTTCGGTGTTAATTAACCTACTATGGGGGAGAGAACAGCCCATTCGTTCTACTATGATCAATGAAAAACTTTACACAAGAAATTCCCAAATAGGATTACAAGAATTAATCATAATATTCTATCATAATTCCGGATCTCTTCCCGTGACCAAGAGACTCAATTGACCTAGCTACCCAAGGTGAATCAAGAACAACCCAAACCCCTGGAATTATACCAAGAGCAACCCTCTTTAAAACTCTAGCCTTAATTTACGGTAAAAAACCTAAGATTCCCTTAGAAAACAACAAAACACGCTCAACGTACTCGCTAAAGTTCGCATCCTGCGAACTCAACATAAACTTCTGCTGTTCTGCTTCATGTTTTAAAGGCAACTTGCAACAGTAGTTAATGTTGTATGGAGTGATTTATAAAATTATACTTCGTTAATGATATGAAAAAGATAAATTAAACAAGTGAAAGAAAAGAGAGTAATAAATGATTAAGGGTATAATTGGAAAAATAGTAATAAATGTTTATTGGAATTTTAAAACAACTTATATTTTGGTACAAATTTATCAAAGCGACTTATATTTTGAAACAAATGGAGTAACATTTAATGATACAAGAAATTTAACCTTTTTTTAGAAGAAGAAACTTAATATTGAAAAGTTAAAATATACAAGTTGCAAAAATTAATTTCTAATTTTACGTACTTGCAAAAATATACATGTTAACATTCTCTATTATGTTTAACCCATAATTATGTTTAATATATATGGTGAGTTAAAAAATTGTGTGATTGGATCAAGTATGGCTAATAATTAAGTTTTTTAATAACTCAAATTTGAATCATGATTAAGTATATTACTTGGATTTAATTTATTTTTAGTTTATGAAAATAGTTTGTATAAATAAATGAAATTATGTTAATTTTAAAACTTTCACTGAATTTTTTTATTTTTTTTTTAAGTATTTTCTCATAAAATACTTTGAAAAAGCTTATAATACATAAAAAGTTAAAAACTTATTTGTTTACATAAATTATTTAGAATAAACTCCAAAATAAATCAATTCAAACAAACCCAAAACAATATTATTACCTAATCAAATTTTATTTATTTTTCGGTTGAACTATCAACATCAAGGTCTCATTTCTCTGAAATATGATAGAGTTGATAAAGAAAGAAAAATACATTGAAAAAAAATTAATCAAAGGAGGGACTTGTGGACTTCAAAACAATATCAACCGGGAAAAAAAATGTTAAGAGAAGTACATACATATGATTATTGCACGATAATCCCCAGCGTTTATAAAAAATAAATTGTCCTCTCACACAATGCATCTAGATGAATATGAGTATCCATTAGAAGCAACACAGGTTTGAATAATTCAACGAATATGAATCGTTTTTGATCTTCTGGTCCTTTGAATTGAACTAATTCTTTTTTCCTAAATCTTTTGACCGTTTTAGAAAATTAAAATAAGATAAAAAAAAGGTCATACTAAATCGGGACATTTGTTAAGCATATCAAAAGTGAAAATAAAAGATAAATTTGACATTGATAAAATAATTTTTTATATTTCAGATACATTGAATGCACAAATTCCAAAGCAAAATTTTTATATTTATATGCTTAATTAGTGTGCGGGAGTACCGTTTAACATTTTTCTGAAAAAATATTCATTTTAATACATATACATATTCTTCATTCATACCCTTAAAACACTAATTTTTTTAAAAAATATCAAAATAATGATATATTTCACAACGTTAACAACAAAGTCCGTGAATAACTCAGATTCTTTTTTTTAAACAGAAAATAACACCAACTTATGCACAATTATGATTTATGTTTATGAAAGAAAAAAAATTGTATGAAGTGACTAGCATGCAAACAATAGAAACTGTAACCTAGGTACAAATACAAATAAGTGTTGTTAGACACATTCACATCAAATAAAAAAAATTAAAAAGAAAGAAATTAAAGTGATATAAATTGATGTGACAAATTTATTTTTCTATTAACTTTTTAAATTATGTGAGTGTGTCTAAATTGTATGCCTAAATTGTGGTGCCTATGTAAGACTTGCTCCGCAAACAAACCTGTTTATGAGATTTTAGCGAGTTAAAAGCGAACCTACAATTTGGACCGTAGCGGTAAACATATTTAGTCCTAAATCTAGCATCTTAACTAGTCCTAACTCTTGTGCGAGAAATGCAGATGTGCAGCAATGAGTAGTACAAATTCTTACTGCTTGATACCTACGCCAAAAGAGAATACTCCCTCCATTTTTTATTATAAGAGAAATTTTACTTTTTAAATTTATTGAAAATTCAATGAATATGGACCTTATTATAGTTTAGATACATTGGTTTTTCAATGAATCTAAAAAGTAAAATTTCTCTTATAATAAGGAATAGAGGAAGTAATAAGCAATGAAACAAAAAATAAGAATTTTGGTATAGTATTATTTTTGTTGGGATTAATAAACTCTAATAAAAAATTATTATGACCCAAATTTTAAACTTATTACTCATTATTATTCTTTTTATTCTTCAATTTATCTTTTTCGTATTATGAAGGACAATTTTATAAATTATTTATTATTTATAATTTCTCTTTTTGTATATATAACATTAATTATATTTCTTAATGTGTATATTATGATCAAAATAAATTATATTTTAAGACAGATAATAGTTGGCATCACTCTCTTATCTTTAAAGGTAGAAAATACACACCGGTCGCCACCTTTCATGTATGATTGACTTTCATTACTCCCTCCGTCCAAGTTTGTTTGAGTCATTTGACCAAATACGCATATTAAAAAAGTGATATAAATGAATGAGAGATACTATTCATTTTATCAAATTACCCTTTTGTATTCTCTATGTACTTTTTAAGTGCAATAATGATTACTCTAAAAAGTAAATTATGTAGGGGTAGAAGTGAAAATACAAGTAGAAAATTGTAAATGGCTCAAGTGTTTTGGGACAATTATTTTTTTTTGCAAATGACTCAAACAAATTGGAACGGAGGGAGTAAAAAACATATTAAAGACACACAATGAATGTGAAGTCCCTCTGATTTTATATATAAGCAAATTTTAGTTTTTTAGATTCATTATAAAAGAAATATATCTAGATAGATACATTACTTTTGTAATAAATTTAGAAAGATACTCCATCCGTTCCAAAATATAAGTCGTTTTGACCATGTTACACAAATTAAGAAATGCAATCATTGTTGTATAGAAAAGAGAAATTATGAGTAAATTTATAAAATTGCCATTCATTAATTGTATAGGAAAGATAAATGAAAGAATTGAAAGAAGAGAGAAAAATAAAAAGTTAAGGGTATAATATGAAAAATATCATTAAATGCTTCATTTGAATTGTAAAGCGACTAATATTTTGGAACAAATTTTTTCTCCAAAACGACTTATATTTTGGAACGGAGGTAGTAAAATTTGCTTATACTACTCCTCCGTCCTAAAATGATTGAGTTAGTTGAATGTTGCACGCATGTCAATATATAACTTTGACGATTAATATTTTTAATTATATAATAATAAAAATTATAAAAAATTGATATTTTAAAAACTCTCGTTGAAATGAATCCAACAATATTTTATATGCTAATATTTATTTTTATTTATTAGTAAAAAAATAAAGTGAAAACAAAATATATAAATAATACGAAATGAGTATAAGACATCTTAGCTAATAATTGTGGGTGTGTGTAGCTTGGTCCAATTTAATTTGCACATGGGTGGCCCAAATATGCGGTTGGGAGTTACTTACTGGTGTGATTATTTTGAGATGTACGTACTCCCTCCGGTTTTTTTTATAAGTAAAAGTTGGTTTTTAGGTTCATTAGAAAAATAATGTATTTAGTCTTAAATATAGGTTAGATACATTACTTTTTCAATAAATCTAAAAAACAACTTTTGCTTATAAATAAGGCCGGAGGGACTACGTGCGTATTGAATAAGGTCAAAACCTGTCAGTCACTCCACGTGACATGGGGTATATATAGAGTCAAACACTTTTATAATTTTTCCAGGAAAATATATTGGAGTGACTTTCAAACTATAAATAAAAAACGACCAACATTATCAATTCAATTCTATTTTTTCTTCCATCAGTTTCATGGATTCTTTTGCCGTGATTTCATTTTAGCGATTATTTGTGCTACTATTGGACTGGACGCCCGGTAACATTTAAAATAATTGTTAGGTACAATTTTAACTTCAAGTTTTCAATCAATCCAAGTGGAATGAATATACACATGTCATTAATTAAATTACAAAAATGAATTAGTAGTTTTTGAAGTTGAAACTAAAGTTTCTATAAATGTTTTTTTTTGTAATTTCACAATTTAAATCATTCCACATTCAGATTGTATGATAAGTTGTAACCAAAAAAAGATTATATGATAAGTCATTTAAAATATGTAGCATCACTATTTTTTTGTCTAAAATTTAATGGAGGGACAAAAAAATAGTTGATTTTCAAATATGAAACAAATTTCATTAACGAGTTAAAATAAATAACCAAAATTGTAATTATGTCTAAAATAATTTAAGAGTTCTATAAATTGAAAAAACTCAACAAAAATATGGATCATGGCACCATTTCCAAGTCCAACGATCTTGAACACCAATCTGTAAAAAAAAAAAACTAAGCCAAAAATATTTCTTTTTGAGATGTCTATAAAAAATTAAAGATTATAATTATAGTGGAGTGGAAAAAAATATTAAATAGTAGGATTAGAGTGTAATATATGGCTATTGCTCATTAATCGCACGCTAATGTTAAACCTCATTTATTGATTATAGATTGACACTTCTTTTTAGACACTTTATAAGTAAAATTGACATTCTGTTAGTTCACACAAGTATTTCTATGTGAGTTTCATAAGTTGGAGTTTTAATCACAAGTACTGAAATTCTTAATTGCCACGTGTTTATCATCGGTAGAAAAATTGGAGTAAATAAAGAATAAAGAGGAAAAAATTTCTTACCATGCCCAAAATTTATTTTCTCACCCAGAAAATTTCGGGGAACGTTTCCCAAAACTTTTTTTAAGGCAAGAAAAGTACCCCCCTCCAAAAATAAATAAAGGGGAAATTGGGAGGGGAATAGAGAAATTACATAGAAAAATATTTGACTGGTGTAGGCAGGTGGACACCTCCCATGGTAATATCATCTTCATTGTTATGTGGGTGGTTTGGTGCAATAGGAATGATTTCATTTTTAATAATAATAAAGAAGATGTTCATGTTAGTGTGGCGAAGATTTTTTCTCTAGTGTCCTTTTGCTCGACTGCTTTTGATATCCATCCAGTGGGGTCCATCCAGACTTTACAACAACGTCTGGTGACCTGGCCGTGTCCAAATGAGGGGACTGTTTGTCTTAATGTTGATGGGAGCATGATGGGATCAATCCACTCAGCAGGTTTTGGGGGGCTCATTCGTAATAACTTTGGATCGTTTCTAAAAGGCTTTTATGGTACTGCATCCCATGTGAGTGTTTTGTATGCGGAGATCATGGCAGTGCTACATGGCCTTGAATTGTGTTGGGTGAATGGATTCAGGAGTATTGCTTGCTACTCTAACTCATTACAAGCGGTTGGTTTAATTAAAGATGGGGTTTCACCTTACCATCAGTTTGCGAATGAAATTCAAAGCATTCATCACCTTTTGAGTAGAGATTGGACAGTGGTTATTGATTACACCGAAAGGTAATGCTTGTGTAGATGTCCTGGCCAAGAAGGGAGCGTACGCGATGTCGCCTTTGGTGGTTCTTGATTATCCTCCTCCTGAGTTAACCAGCGCTCTTCGCGCAGATGCTTGGGGTGTAGCTTTTGTTAGGGATTAATCCCTTTGTTTTTTCTTTTCTTTTTTCTCTCTTGTAACCAAAAAAAAAACATAGAAAAATATTTCCCATAGTTTTTCTGCGTGAAATAAGAAACTTGGAGGGTGGGAAGAAAAACCATATAAGAAAATAGAGTGGATCTGGACTCTTATGAACCGGCCCAAGCCCAACCCTTCTTCTCTCTTTCTCTTCTTCTCCCGCAGCCAACACAACAAACAACGGAACAATAGAAACACTCATACGAACGAGAAAAAGAAAAGCAAAAAACAAAGCAGAGCAGCAGCAATTCAGTCGGCGGAGCCATGGCGGCGCCTGAAACCCCTCTCAATTACGTCGGTGTCGCCAGGCAATCCGTTGCTTTCCGTCTCATCAAACAAATGGTCCTATTCCTCTCTTTCTCGTTACTTTTTCTCATTTTCAATTATTCTCGTTTTTGTAGTATTGAACTCGATTTCGTTGTTTGATCCATTGTTTTAAGGGATGGGAAGAAGGAGAAGGTCTTGGAAAAGATAAGCAAGGTATCAAAGGACACGTTCGCGTCTCCAACAAACAAGACACTACTGGTTTGATTTCTTCCACTTTCATCAATTCCCTAATTACTATTAGATCAATTTAAGCTAAGATGCATTAGAATATAATTAAGCAAATTTTGTACTATTCTATATTGTTATATTATGTTATATGATGATGTTATGCCATGCTTAGTTTATTTGTTCAATTTTAATTAGGTATTGGATTAGAGAAGCCAAATCAATGGGCATTTGATACCACACAATTTGATAACATACTCAAGAGATTGAAAGTTGTATGTTTCTTTCTCTTCATTACTTTATTGAATATTAATTCGTATAATTCATATTCTATTCACTGAAATCTTTCTTTTTTGTATTTTTTTGTAATCGGTAGCAAGCGCCGGCATCTAATGACACAGGTATAACCTTTAAGCCTTACTCTCTGATTTTCAGTTAAATTAGTACTATTGTATTATTCTGCTTATGTTAATGAATGTATTATGAGGGTTTGTGATTTTATCTATTGTGGCACGTGCAGAGAGTGACACGGTTAAGGTGGAAACCGATGCAACTGTTCCTGTCGTTCCTAAGGTTTCTGTGTCTAGAGCTACTAGACCACAAGGAAGGTCTGTATGCTTTCGAGACTCATGGCGTTGTTTATTTATTGTTTATATAACTATATATATGATTTTTAGTGTGTTTTATTTTCAGATACCAGAAAAGAGAGAGGGGGAAGCTTGTTTCTAAATATTCCTCGAAGGACCTTGAAGGAATTCTTGTAAGTTCCATCTTTGGATTCACCAACCATTCACTGTACAGCTTAAAGAATCTGAGTAATATCTTATTTTGATATGATTTGCATAAAAATATGATGGTCCTGTGTAGCCTCTTACGTTGCCCACATTAAGGTGTTGAGTTTCTTCTTGGTGAGATAATATCTAGCGATTGATGCAATTTTATAGATGAATTTGAAATCAGTTGTACGACACCAAATAGTCGTTAACTAAAATTGTGGGAGATGCGTTGTGTTGTTCTTATATTGGATTTCCGATTCTATAATCCTATTCATCAAACCTTGTTAATTTGTACACTCTAACTTTGGTTATTTGGGTCATATTCAATGAATATGCTTCCGTGTTTGATTACTCAATCTGGAATGCCACTGAGAACTTATACATGGTTGTACGACACCAAATAGTCGTTAACCAAAATTGTGGGAGATGCGTTGTGTTGTTCTTATATTGGATTTCCAATTCTATAATCCTATTCATCAAACCTTGTTAATTTGTACACTCTAACTTTGGTTATTTGGGTCATATTCAATGAATATGCTTCCGTGTTTGATTACTCAATCTGGAATGCCACTGAGAACTTATACATGGTTATTATTTCATTTTAGAAGTCAAGTTTAAACTTGGTGAGTTTTTGTAATCATTTGAAATGGTTGCACACAATGATGTTCGCGTTGCAGTTCATAAAACTTAACTCAAATGGAAACTAGCCAGAGATTGCAATCTCCTCAAATTTAATTACATGAAAAAAATCCTTGAACACCAGCTGCTCCTTGTGTTTCTTACAAAAAAAGGCAGCCTGGTGTCATAAAGTTGCCTCCATGGTGCAGTCCTTGAAAAAGTTGGACATATTGTAGTCAACCTTACCATGCATTTACTTACTAGAGCCTGATTCCATGACCAATACCTGTATTGTGTTCACACTTTAGGAAGTCTAATTGTTGCGCCGAGGCTTCTCTTTCCTTGTGATTCTTTTAATTAGAAAAATGCTGTTACTTTTAATGTTAAACTGTGGTTGGAATCGGAGTTTCAAGCTAATAGCGTTTTCTATACTATTAGCATTTCCAATAATCAAGATTCTTAAATGCATACTAATATTGCTGAAATGTTTGTGTTACAACGTGGTTACTGATTTGTTTAATGTTGGTGATAGGTTAAAAAGGGTGACATAACTGAGGATACTGACAAATCTGAAGATGAACTGGATTTGGTAAACAAATCTGTAACTCAAGATTTTGAAATTGAAGGTATAATCTAGAACCACAGTTATATACTTCAAATGTTGGTGATATGTTATTTGTATTGGCAGTCTAACATCATATACCTACATATGATTGTTGGACTTGATTAAAATATTTGTAGACCCTCAGGCCTCAGCCCCCACCCGCCAAGGAAAAAAAAATCATATACTTCTATGTTCTAGTTCTACCATTGGTATTTCTGAGTTTTTTTTTCTTCTGGGTATATTATTTAATATACTGTATTTTCCTCAATCAGTCTATATTACACTGTTACAGGAAGTGAATGTCCTGATATCCATCCAGATTGGTGGGGTAATAAGTATGGGTTTGTCTCTGGTGGATTTCTCGGTGCTGCATCAAAGAAGAAAAAGTCCTCTAAATCTGAAATTGCTAAAAGTGGGATGGCGAGAACTCCTTTTTTTGAACAAGATCAAGAAGACCTTTACAATTTAGTCCAAGTATGTGCCTTTCAAACTTGGTATATGCTGTATATTATTTTATCATACAATAATAACTGTAGTACTAGTGTGCTCAAATTTCACCTTCAATTATATGAAAGATGGTTACTGGTGATGTTCTACTACTATCTTGAATTTTAATGCTATATTATGATTTTAATTTCATGTTCATGTTCAAACCTGAATGGTGTTATAATTTATCGTCATTTTGATTGCTATGTCAGGATAAATCCACAACAGGAAAGCAAGGATTGGGCATCAAGGACAGGCCCAAGAAAGTAGCTGGATGTTATTTTCAGGGTAAAAAGACGTCATTTGGCAATAGTGATGATGAAGATTCTGCGGAAAACGAAACAGATGATGAGGTGGAAAAGATTGTTGCACCTAAAATGAAGCTGAAGAAGTTGTGTAAGCAGATTTTAAACCAGGTGAGGCCTATTTCTCGAGGTGCAAGTTTTTTCCCTTGATAGTGAAATCATGTTTGCTTACTCACTTTATATACAGGTGCCTGGAAAATCATTGAAACTAAAACAGCTCAAAATTCTTATTGAACAACATTCATCTTCAATTCTGTCCGATTTTTCTTCGAAAAGAGAAGCTATTGCTTACTTGAAGCAAAAGGTATGGTTGTTTTAATTACACTATCACAATTCATATTGAAATTTGAATAGCATAGAACTAAATTTCTTCCTGTTCTATTTTAAATTTGAATTTGAATGTAATTGGATATTTTTGTTCAGATTTCCTTTTTGAAGTCATGTAAATGGAATCTCCTTATTAAATCGCATTGCATGATAAATTTTGTGGATGGTCATTACGAAACTATTTGAAACTTTTATTGCTAGTTGTTACTACACTTGACATTTTGATAACTATGTTATAATTTATAAGTTACTCCTATTATATATATTTGACGTCCCATCGTTTTGGTTCTCGACTTCAGCTGACAGGTAGTAGGAAGTTTTGTATTGAAGGGAAAACAGTGCGATTGGCATCTAATAGAAGCTGAAATTTTGATACATTTTTGCCGGATTTTCTTATTCATTTCATTCCAGCGGAGAAAAAAAATGGTTGAGGGGTGTTTGGGATTTGAGATACCTGTTCGAAATGTAGATTGCATTGATTGGAGTTAGTATAGATATATTTCATTTCATTGCTTAGTTTTCACGAAAAATGTTGTAATAATATTATGGTTACAAATTTACAATAGCATTTTTATTGTAACTTATAAAATCTGCCTAGTGTGTATCCTCTGGATTAAATATTGAAATTATCTTTTTTGTACTCGTATACAAATACTGGTTGTGCCATTGTGTATGATGATTTGAGTTTAAAGCGATTATTTCAGCAGGGTTTATTTTAGCATTTATAAAATGTCTTGCTATATTTCACTATGAAGGTTTATCCTTCATTTTTATATCTGAACTTACGTGGTCTTTTAATATCTCTCGTTTACTGGATCACTCATCTGTATCCAATAACTTTTTTCTAAACTTCAACAATTTGAATAAAATGAGTATTAATAATCTATACATCATATACCGCTTCGTTCCTTTTTATTTGTCCTTTTAAGAAAAAAAAATTGTTTTAGATTATTTGTTGTTTTTTAAGATTATATTTTGTTTATTAGATTTTTTTTTATTGATTAAATTTTATATAATCATTTTATCCTTTTTTTCAATGAAAAAAAAATTGGTTGTTGTGATTTGTATATCCATATTGCATGATGTTTTCTGACGTATATTGCATGATGTTATTTTCTTAAAATGCTGACAACCTAATTATTCTTCCATTTTATATATAGAATTATATAATAGTAATAAAATATTGTTTCTTCTGTCATACTATTACTATGATTATTTATTACTATTCTATCTTTCTTTTTTAACTCTTATAATTTATGTTTCTTATATTATTAATCGATGACAATTTTATAAAATAAAATATAATTTCTCTTTTTCATATAATATTTTTTTTATTTCTTAATTGTTGTGTGTTAAAGTTACTTATATTTTAGAATGAAAGGACATCACTCTTTAAATATGGACAGAATTCTCGGATGAAATTTTAATTTTAATTCATACATGTTGTATGAATTTAATTTTTTTTCCTTGCTGGATCCAATTTCTTCGATTGCTACAATTTTAATGTTAGCTTTTAGGAAAATGTTAAAAGGTGCATTTGGGCACGCACGGACGATTGTACTTAGAGGTATAGTGTGGTCATGGGCACACAAAATTTTTAAATTTTTATTTATACATATATAGGATATATGTTTAAATGTATTTTTGGTTCTTATAAAATGACGATATTTTAAATTTAGTTTTTACTTAATTTTTATTAAATTTTTAGTCTCTAGAAGATTATCATGCACTCAATTTTGTTCTTATTGTTAACACAATGTGTATTTTTTATTTTTTATTTTGTATTTTGTAGGTATGTTTAGAAAAAAATTTATACAGGGAAAACATATTCAAAAAATTTGATTTTCGAATCATGATTTTCATTATTTTTATCTTGAACCGACCGTCTTTTAAAAAACTCATATTTAAATCCACATCATATCAAAAAATGATAAATAAAAGAGAAGTACAATTATTTAATGGTGTAGATTTACACTTGCGTAAGCTCAATGCTATGTATGATAAAGAGAATACTAAACTCTTACTATCCCTTCCATTTATAATAGTTCTTTTAGTCTTTTACTTTTGTCTTAAAACTTTGGTTCTTTTAAAAGACCAAACTACAATTAATGATGTTTTACCGGTTGTTTCGAGAGGCAAGTCGAGTTGCAGGCTCTGAGATGCCAGCAAGATGCCTTTACTTTGTTTGATGCACCTCAGCTAGGAGTTGATCAATTGTGTTCCTTTGATTCTTCGGGAGTTGGTACTCCCCGCATTATCTCTATGTAATTCTTTGTTGGGCTTAGCCCCTTCTCAATGCAAAAAAAAAAAAAAAAACACTAAAAATATAAATTAAATGAATTTTGATCTTTTTAATAAAAAGTGAGAGTAAAAATAACTTAACATTTCAATATTTATTATTTCTTAATCTATATGCGAAACTTTAAAAAGACAAAAAATTTGAAACAAATAAAATATATATTTCATGCTTGACTTTTTAATATGAATAAAATTTGGCCACATCAAAAAGTAAATCCTAAATCCATTCTTGCATGCACGTTAAGTAAATTATTATAGAAAATTTATGCATTTCATGTTATGAAAGTATAAAAAGTTATTTTATTACTATTACTTTTATTTTTTATTTCTTTTTTTAACATGCTTAATAAGTGTGTCGAGTGCATTGTTTAGCATGATACTAGCTTTTATTAAAAATATTATTTTTTTTATAATAAGTTGGCACAAAATATGCACAAACTAAAAAAAACCATAAATGGCATCTCTATATATATAAAATGAGAGCCTTTTTTCAAATGCAATTGTACACGTGGAATTTCCACAAGCATTCTCCTCTCATATTGATTTACCATTGAATGTTTTTGCTTCAAAAAAAAAATCTCACAATAAAGGATCTACAATAAAGATGATTTAATATGTTGACATATTCATATTAATTTTTGTAGTGCTACATATAACAAGCAATTATTTAAAATGCAATTATTTCTGTTTGACTAAACAATTGAGAATGTTAATTAATGCTATATATTTTACATTTCACTATAAATAAACAATTTCCCTCACCACAAAAAAAAAATACTACACCACCAAAAAAAATAAACAATTCCCCCCATACAGATCTCCCAACTTTCTCTATTCCTACGTTAGTTTATTTTATTGTTTTTTTTTATTGTTCTTAATTTGTTTTCTATATAATGATTTAATTTTCTTTTTCAGTTGATCCAAGTGAGTTTTTGGGTGTTCAAATGAGAAGTTGCAAAAAGTGGGCTGGTGATCACGAAATTGAATGAATGTTTAATGTAGTTTTTTATTGTTCTTAATTTGTTTTCTATATAATGATTTAATTTTCTTTTTCAGTTGATACAAGTTAATTTTTCGGCATTCAAATGAGAAGTTCCAAAAAGTGAGTTGGTGATCACAAAATTGAATGAATGTTCAGTGTAATTTTTATTTATTTGCATTTCAAATATAATTACTTTTTCAATTCTTTCTTTGAAGAAAATTATTTGTAAGGCATAATTTCATTTATTGTATTTTCATGATTTGTGATTCATCATTGTAAAATAAAATAATTTAGATTCTGTCTATGATTTAAAGTTAAATATAATACTTTTTTTGTTGTTGTTCAACTTAGTTATTAATACAAAGCAATGGTTTTAAAAAGGACAACTTTTTTTTTTGGAGGATTTGGTGATGGTGATAATTTATTTTTTATCACGTGAAAACAAGAACTACTTGGTTAAGTAAGGCCAAATTTTTTTTAAATCATTGCTGAATTTTCCACTAAATAAGGCCTAAAAACTCAAAAGAATAAGAACTATAAAGCAATTAAAAAGGAGTAACACCCCTGCAATGTCATTTGAAAATATGAAACTAAAAGCAGTCGGACAAGACAAGACTCATGAAAAATAAAAGGACCACGAAGATCACATTCTATATTTACAAGCATATTTGCATATGGAATAGATTCACGATATTAGTGTTGAAATTTCTATTCTTTAATTGTAATTCTTTAATATAATGATAGTGATCGTACCTGAACGGACGTTCGATCGATTGCCAGCTGCTAGTCACGTGCGGTGTTGATAGTCGCTTTGAAAACGGAGGGGGGGGTTGTACCTGCAGACACTCCGATGCCTAAGTCAGCACAAGTACAAGAGAGAAGGTAGAGAGTGAGAATTGAATACCTGACTCCTCAATGATGAGGAGTATTTATAAGCCCCCAGCGCGGGGCCAACGATTATCACTATTGGGCCGTGTAGAGCAAGCCCAATGAGGATAACTGCTAGGGATATCGTAGTAAGCTGGAGAAGTCGTTAGACTCTCCCTAGTCAAGCTTAGCCCGTGTTTTGCGGGAGATGGATAAGCTTGAGATGAAAACGTGGCTTGTGGAGCACGTTTGACAGGTGCGGAATTGGTGGCGAGCACGGATGTGCTCGACAGCAGGAAAATGGGTAAGCTTGAGCTGTAGATATGCTTGAGCTGTGGTGTCGAGCAGGAAATTGGATGTGCTCGACATTGGGCCGTTGGGCACGGCCCAGTAATGGATAACTGCCAGGATTTCTGCGTGGGAGCAGGAAAGACGGTTGCAGTCCATATCCTGGGTCAAGCCATTATGCGTAGAATGCGGAGAGGATAGGCTTGAATGAACGTGCTCGACATTTAGAGCATGTGATAGTTTGACCACAGGATGTGCTCGACACAGAGGATGTGCCCGCCACAGATGCGTATTTGTTGGGCAGGCGTGCCCGACGTAGCGTTGACACTGCGTGGATGGAGGAGATTATGCTCGGGGAACCTCCCCGACACTAGTGATGGGGCCTGCTCGGATGCGTAGTCCCAGTCCAGAAAAGGAGGAGATTCTGCTCGGCGAATCTCCCCGACACTAGTGATGGGGCCTGCTAGGATGCGTAGGCCCAGTCCAGAACAGGAGCCCCCCAAGTTATTGCTCTTAGGCATAAGAGTAATGACTTGTAGAAGATTTAGTGTCGTTGAGGAGAAAATTGAACTCCCCTGAGTTTTTGAAGTTCTTCGCGAGCTTGCGCTCGTATTTACGAGATATTCGTCGCTTGTCGACGAGGAAATTTATGTGCTCGTAAATCTACGCTCGCAATTCAATTCGCGACTGCTGCGCGCAGGCGTGCACTCGCAGTTCAATTCGTAGTTGCTGCACGTACGTGGGAGCTCGCGAATTCGTGCTCGCGAGTCTATTTGTAGCCCCACGCGTTTTCACGAGTACGTGCTCGCGCGTATGAAGGTATGCCAGGGTTGGTCGGCATCTATTTTTCTGCCTGCATGATGTGTATGCTCGACATTTGTTTTTCTGCTCGCACTTGAAAGTAGGGTTGCTCGGTTTTTATCATGCGAAGTTGTGTTCGCCTTGTCGCTCTGTTCGACGATGGCTACATTGGCGTGTCCTAGGTCGACAAGATAGATTGCGTCGAGGAAGGTTGATTTCTTGCTCGGCGTTACCATGAGCAGTTTGGGGAACTGCCCAGGCGTTCGGAGGTTCGGCCCCGAACATAACAGCGCACAAACGTCGGGGAAGAGGTTTGTTTGCCGTAGCTCCACCTTCCCATCGCGAGCTGGGGGTCGAGCCATGGTACGAGGACGAGGGGGCTCGTGTTTTGAGCTTTCCCAAGTTGGGTTTGTTTTTCCATGGAACTTTGAGGCGGGCACCTGTACCTTGGTGTCTGCCCGTTGTCGAGGAGCGGCAGTCCGTGTGTCTTTGGGCTGGTCGTCTCCTTTGCTATGGGCTGTCGTGGTCGACGTTGCCTTAGCTATAGTATTGTTTTGATTTTTCGAGCATTCCAAGTGCGAGTAAGTTCTTGCCCTTGTAGGGTCTTAATGTGGTATGCCCCACCATGCGAAGGGCCACGTGGAGGACAATGCTTTGAGCTCGGAAGGAGGATCCAAGATCATGTCCCTGTGTCATTGGTACTTGCCTCATGTTTTCACGTGCTCCTTGGCGAGGAGCTCTCTGCTCGCGGGTTGCGAACACTTGCAGCAGCCACTTTCTCCTCGTATTCAATGAAGGCTCTTGCCCTGCGGAGGAGGTCGTTGAGCGTCTCCTGTGGGGAGATCCCAATGAACTTAGCAAATTCGCTGGGGCGGCGGAGACCCCGTTCGATCAGATACTTCTTCATAATGTCTGTAGTGGGGACCTGAACAGCTTCCTTGTTAAACCTGTCAAGGTAGGCGCGCAGAGATTCGCGCTCTCCCTGAACAATGTGCTCGAGTGTGGCCACCGACTTAGGAGGGCGACGGGAGGCTGTGAAGTGGTTCTTGAAGCGTTCAGACAGTTCTTTCCATGATGTAATGGATCCTCGGGGAAGGGCTTTGTACCAGTCAAGCGCTCTCCCAATGAGGATAACTGCTAGGGATAGCGTAGTAAGCTGGAGAAGTCGTTAGACTCTCCCCCTAGTCAAGCTTAGCCCGTGTTCTGCGGGAGACGGATAAGCTTGAGATGAAAACGTGGCTTGTGGAGCACGTTTGACAGGTGCGGAATTGGTGGCGAGCACGGATGTGCTCGACAGCAGGAAAATGGGTAAGCTTGAGCTGTAGATATGCTTGAGCTGTGGTGTCGAGCAGGAAATTGGATGTGCTCGACATTGGGCCGTTGGGCACGGCCCAGTAATGGATAACTGCCAGGATTTCTGCGTGGGAGCAGGAAAGACGGTTGCAGTCCATATCCTGGGTCAAGCCATTATGCGTAGAATGCGGAGAGGATAGGCTTGAATGAACGTGCTCGACATTTAGAGCACGTGATAGTTTGACCACAGGATGTGCTCGACACAGAGGATGTGCCCGCCACAGATGCGTATTTGTTGGGCAGGCGTGCCCGACGTAGCGTTGACACTGCGTGGATGGAGGAGATTATGCTCGGGGTACCTCCCCGACACTAGTGATGGGGCCTGCTCGGATGCGTAGTCCCAGTCCAGAAAAGGAGGAGATTCTGCTCGGCGAATCTCCCCGACACTAGTGATGGGGCCTGCTCGGATGCGTAGGTCCAGTCCAGAACAGATAGTATTTTGTATTTAAATATGGTAATGCTTCTGTATATAGGATTATTTGATGCGCAAAATATTCTAATTCTATATTCAAAAAATTGTAGTATTAATTATTAAACATTTATACTCAAATAAAATTTATGCATTCAATGTTTCTCACCATGATTTTCTTTTTAATTTTAAATTTTGACTAATCAATCACCATGATTCACACCACTGATTTATAATTCTTTCCTTTTATATTTCAGATTTTTTTTATGCTATCTTTTAATGAATAAGCAAGAGAGACATACATACATATTTTTAAAAGGAGAGATACATAAACGGTATGCTTCATATCCTCTTAATTATGTCTATAATTAATAAAAAAGTTTGATGACTTTAATATATTTTTTTATGACAACTTATATATCATTAATGATAGTCATTAATATATGGTTTCAATAGGGATTCGTAAATATAAATATATATAGATATAGATATAGATTAATACGATGACTTTTTTTATTTTCTATTAAAATATATATTCAATTATTTATATTCATATTTATACGGGAGACCTACTTTTTTGTAGTTTTTATTATGATTTATATTTACACTCATATTAATATGAGTGCCTTATGAAGTGGCCGGAAAAATGCGCAGGCGAAAAACGCTCGCTAGACAGTAAAGTCGCCACCGAAGTTTTATTTTTGAAAAGGGGAACGTCGATAAACCCCTTCGAGAACAAGAACAAGGTCATCGCGACCAAATTTCGGGTTCGGGAGTCGGTTATGCAAGGGGAAGGTATTAGCACCCCTTACATCCGTTGTATCCAACGGGAACCATTAATTAGTTTAGCGTCAAATTAGGTGTTAGCTCATGTTTGTTTGTCTTATTTTAAAAAAAAAGTTGCAAAGAGTGAAAGAAAAAAGAAAAAATAAAATATTAACCAAAAAATGAGTTTTTTACTAAGGTGCTTGACGGTTTCTGGATCCCGCTCCTACGTATTCCCAAGTGCAATGGAAAATTCAAAGCTACGTAGTTCTTTGGTAGAAAATGTTTGTTTGTGGGTTGTTTTTATTTATGAAAATGGTTTGATCGCGCTTGGGCGAAAAAAAGTTTACTTGATAAAAGACGGACTCGCACTTGGGCGATGGTATCCGTTTTGAGAAAAGTTAAACGCGCATGGGCGTGAAAAATATTTGTTTGGTGGGTATTGATTTTAAATGGAGGACGAATATCCAACGCACGAAAAATTTATTTATTATATTTTTGCTTTATTAAGAATTTAATCGAAAGACGAATGCTTTGAACGTAATCGAGATGGGGATCTCGCATTCCGCATTCGGGGAAGCGTCGGGTGTCTACCCAATTTTTCCTTTTTCGGTCGATTAGACTTTTAATATTTATTTTTAAGTGCTTGAGATAATTTTTGCCATCAAAATAAATTTAGTGTCCTTTGGAATAAGAAAAGTTAATGTTTTTATTAAAAGAAAAATGTTATTTTGGTGAAAAATTTATTTTTATGGGTATATTAATGAAAAAAGAGTTAAAATGAGTAAAAAAATTGAAATCAGTGGCAAAACAAGTAATTAAAACATAACATAGAGTCAAAACAGTGAGAAAACTGAAAAATGAGTACAAATGAGTGAAAATTAGAAATCAGTGGCGAAACAGGTAAATAAGCCACAACAGAGGGGCAAAAATGGAAAAAAAAACTGTAAAAGAACATGCTGTAACAACAGCAGCAACCTGCGTTTTTGCTTATTTTTTTGGTTTTTTCATCTTCTTTTTCTCACTCATTTTTAATCTTTTCAAGAAAATAAAGACATCATTACAAAGTATGCCATGAATACTACACCATGATATTCCTAACTCAACAATCTAACAATTAATCACTACATTTTTAACAACAACAAGGCATGTTCATGAAAAAAAGATAAACATGTATATTTTGCATGAGAAATCTAAACACTGCACTACACTACATCATAAGATAATAAATGGTAAAAGGATGCTTACAAACTCCAAGAAAGTGCTATTGTTACACGAAAATGATGGAGGTTTGAGGGTGATTGAGGTGTTTTGTGATAGTGATGTATTGGAGAAGAAGATGAGTAGTAACAATGGTGGTTTGTTACTACTTACTTCTTTTTGAATGATGATTTTATGAGTGGTTTACTCTCTGTTTTCTACTCTCCTTGCAGCTCACAAGAACTTTCTTTTGCCTCCTTTCCAAAACTCTTCAAGCCTCCTGCAAACCCTAAACTTAAGTGTTATTATATAGTAGTTTTTCTAGGGTTTTTGTGAGTATCCAAGTGTGATAGAGATGTCTCTACACATCAGAAAATTACAGCTGGTGGTGGTCTTGTTATTTTATGCATGTGAGCAAGTTTATATGAAAATGGCATGCAAATTCAAAAAATGGAAAAAGGTGATAAACCATGTAATATGAAAATGGGAAGTGAGAATCTTTGACTTGTTTTCTTTTTAATTGGTCACTAATAATAAAATAAACAAAATAAAACATAGAATTGGGGAGTGGGGGCACGCTGCATCTACAGCATATTTTTTTTATATTTTTATTTTTTATTTTTTCATTTTTTTATTTTGATTTTATCTTACTTAATAAAAACAAAAAGCAAATTAATTAATTGATGATGATCAAAGAGTTCAAGACCAATAGGTTAGACAAATATACTCTAAAATTTTTAGTAGAATAACAATAAAAATTTAAATATTATAACGTAATTTTTTTGTATTTTCTCAAAATTCACTAAATTAATAAAATGCATAAAATTACAAAAATAAACTTCTACTATTTTTTTAAAATTAAAACAAACACAATTCGACTGCGAAAACAAAAAGTCGGGACAAAATTGGGGTACTACAGCTGCCCCTACTTAATTATCCCTTTGACGTAGAGTATGCGAATATTATGGGTATTCGTGAACTCTTTGTGAAGGGTAATTAAGTATAAAATATCCAAATTTTGTCCCTAGAGAAAAGATATGAATGAAACATGGGTGAAATACATTCACTTGGGAAAAATCAATTTTAATATGAAGATAAATGTGATCTTATTCAGCCGTCTGCACTGAAGGTCAATCGATGAGGATAAAGGTAAAGATGATCTTATTCAGCCGCTTGCACTGAAGATCAATCTGCTAAGGTAAAAGTAAAAATGATCTTATTCAACCGCCTGCACTGAAGGTCAATCTGCTAAGGTAAAAGTAAATATGATCTTATTTAGCCGCCTGCACTAAAGGTCGATCTACTAGGGAAAAGGTAACTGTGATCTTATTCAGCCGCCTGCACTGAAGGTCAATCTGCTAAGGTAAAAGTAAAGATGATCTTATCTAGCCGCATGCACTAAAGGTCGATCTACTGGGAACTAAAAATGTGATCTTATTCAGCCGCCTTCACTGAAGGTCAATCTGCTGTGGAAAAGGTAAATGTGATCTTATTTAGCCGCTTGCACTAAAGGTCGATCCTAAAGAATAAAAGTAATCTTATTCAGCCGCCTGCACTGAAGGTCGATTTCTAAAGGACAAGAGTAAACTTATTCAGTCGCCTGCACTGAAGGTTGTTTCTAAAGGATAAAGGTATTTGATTGATCCCCGCCAAGTGGGTCCTGGCGAAATGGTAAAGAATGAAATGATATGACTAGTCTGATGCTGGTGAAATGATAAATGTATGATATGATCGTTGTCAGCCTAGGAGACTTTTTTTTTTGAAAGAGGTTCGCTAGAGAATAAGTATGACTCGTTGAGAAGTGTTGGAAACTTTATTGGTGGAGGAATTTCATGGGGAGAAAAAAAAAAATGATATGATATTATATGAGATGAATGCTAATGAATGTGCATAACATGATGCATATGATGACTCTTGAGAATTCCAATGAGATGTTGGGCTTTAATTGTTGCAGGGTGCCAAGCTTGGTTGGGCTTTGAAGATTTTATGGGAAAAAGTGGTTAAAGTGTGGCGTTTGGAGATTTGCCCCTTTGACATTCGCAACACCAAACACTCTGGAAGTTCAGATGCATGGCCGCTGATGGAGCCTTTGACAATGCGTGACCGCATGTGGTGTAACTATTGATTCTGCCGCGAGAGAGAAATTAGTCGTGGTTGCTCTGAGAATGTTGAGAATCGTTGATTTCCTTTTGATATTTTCAAATTCAACAGATCATGATTTTCAAAAAAGTTTAAGTTTTTTTTTTTCAATTTCAAAGTTGTATCATAAAAAATAAATAGGGATTATTGAAAATGAAACAAAGACAAAAGTAAATGGGAAAATGCATTTTATTGATGGTCGAACATAATTTAGTACATGGAATGGTAGCACACTAAAGGTGTAACTCCATAAAAACGAGTAAAAGAAATGAAAATGGCAATAGAAAAACATTGGAAGTTCCCATCGAGTCGTGATGACCACCACATTCTTAATAACTCTAAGTCCGCAGAACCTTGCTTCTGGGGATAACGAAGGAATGCATTTTTCAGTTGATGTTAGGAGTATATTGTCTTGATGCAGTTACTTGCCCCTTTTTATTTTCCCAACTTTTGCCTAAGTCGCTTTTTCAGGTTTTCGACTTAGCGGGTTTTCTTTTGTTTTTTTGTATCCCTAATTTTTGCCTGGACCGCTCTTTCGAGTTTTCAGTCCACCGGGATGCCCCTTTTTGTCTAAGCTGCCCTTTCAGGTTTTCAACTTAGCGGGCGTTCTTTTGTTTTTAGGCATAGTATTTCTTGACTGCATCGGAATTCACAGGCAGTGGAAAGTCCTCGCCGTCCATTGTTGTGAGAATCAAGGCTCCTCCGGAGAAAGATTTTTTTACTACATAAGGGCCTTCATAGTTCGGGGTCCATTTCCCACGTGAATCCTTATGTATAGGTAAAATCTTTTTGAGCACTAGGTCTCCTTCTTGAAATTCTCGAGGGCGGACTTTCTTGTCGAATGCTTTCTTGAGTCTGCTTTGATACAACTGACCATGACATAATGCTATCATTCGTTTTTCGTCGATGAGGTTTAACTGGTCAAACCTTGCTTGGACCCATTCTGCTTCTTCCAATTTGGTTTCCATCAAGACCTTCATTGATGGGATTTCCACCTCAATGGAAAGGACTGCCTCCATGCCATATACTAGTGAGAACGGGGTTGCCCCTGTCGAGGTGCGAACCGAGGTCCTATAGCCATGTAAGGCAAAGGGGAGCATCTCATGCCAATCTTTGTAAGTTTTCACCATCTTTTGAAGGATTTTCTTGATGTTCTTATTTGCTGCTTCTACGGCTCCGTTCATCTTTGGCCGATATGGTGAAGAGTTGTGGTGTTCAATTTTGAAACTTTCGCAAAGCTCCTTCATCATTTTGTTGTTCAAGTTGGCGCCATTGTCAGTGATGATCTTGTTTGGAAGCCCGTAGCGACATATTATTTCCTTCTTGATGAATCGAACTACCACTTGCTTCGTTACATTGGCGTATGAAGCAGCTTCAACCCATTTGGTGAAATAGTCGATGGCGACTAGGATGAACCGGTGTCCATTTGAAGCTCTAGGTTCAATGAGTCCAATCACGTCAATGCCCCACATGGAGAATGGCCAAGGTGATGCCATCACATTTAAGGGGGTTGGAGGGACATGCACCTTATCAGCATAGATTTGACATTTGTGGCACTTTCTTGCATAGTTGAAGCAATTAGATTCCATGGTCAACCAATAATAACCAGCCCTTAGAATTTTTGTAGCCATTGCATGTCCATTAGCATGAGTACCAAAAGATCCCTCATGGATTTCTTCGATGAGCAAGTCGGCTTCATGTTTGTCTACACATCTGAGAAGAACCATGTCGTGGTTTCTTTTGTAGAGCACCTCACCATTTAGGAAGAACTTAGCTGCGAGCCGCCTTAAGGTCTTTTTGTCTCTGTTTGAAATATTGGCAGGATATTCTTGATCTTTGAGGTAAACCTTGATGTCATGGTACCATGGCTTACCATCGGATGCCTCTTCGATTGATAGACAAAATGCTGGTTCGTCTCGACGTTCCACCTTTATGAGTGGTACCTCGTTATGGAACTTTACCTTATACATTGATGATAAGGTAGCCAAGGCATCCGCCACTTGATTCTCCTCTCTTGGGATATGATGGAAGGTGATTTCATCAAAGTACTCTATTAGCTTCAGAACATGAGCACGATATGGGATCAGATTAGGATGGCGGGTTTCCCAGTCTCCCTTTACTTGATAGATGACTAGAGCTGAGTCTCCATACACTTCCAAAATCTTGATTCTGTAGTCAATGGCTGCCTCGAGACCAAGGATACATGCTTCATATTCAGCCACGTTGTTTGTGCAATCAAAACATAGCCTTGCTGTGAAGGGGATGTAACCATCCTTTGGAGAGATTAGAACAGCTCCAATTCCGTTCCCCATGACATTAGATGCACCGTCAAATGCAAGCTTCCATCGAGACCCTGGCTCAGGTCCTTCGTCATCCCCTATGGGTTCTTTGTAGCTCAAGACCATAATGTCTTCATCGGGGAAATCAAACTGTATGGGCTGATAATCATCAAGTGGTTGGTGAGCCAAGTGGTCAGCTAGTACACTTCCTTTGATAGCTTTCTGAGTTACGTGCATGATATCATACTCGGATAACAACATTTGCCAACGGGCAATCCTTCCGGTCAGAGCGGGTTTCTCAAAGATGTACTTGATCGGATCCATCTTCGATACCAGCCATGTTGTGTGACAAATCATGTATTGCCTCAATCGGCGAGCAACCCATGCCAAAGCACAACAAGTTTTCTCTAACTGGGTGTATCTGATTTCACAGTCGGTGAATTTCTTGCTTAGGAAGTAGATGGCATGCTCCTTCCTACCAGTTTCGTCATGTTGTCCCAGCACACATCCCATAGATTCATCCAATACTGTTAAGTACATGATGAGAGGTCTTCCAGGAACAGGCGGTATCAGGATGGGTGGTTCTTGCAAGTATCGTTTGATCTTTTCAAATGCCCCTTGGCAGTTCTCATCCCATATGATGGCTTGATCTTTGCGCAGTAGTTTGAAAATTGGCTCACAAGTAGCAGTAAGGTGAGAAATGAACCTAGAGATGTAGTTCAATCTCCCTAGAAAACCACGAACTTCTTTTTCGGTGCGAGGAGCAGGCATATCTTGAATTGCACGTACCTTGTCAGGGTCAACCTCGATCCCTCGTTGACTAACAATGAAACCAAGTAACTTTCCAGATCTGACGCCAAAGGTGCACTTAGCTGGATTGAGTCGCAGCTTGTACTTCCTTAGACGTACGAACAACTTTTGCAAATGAAGAATGTGGTCTTCTTCAGTCTTGGACTTGGCGATCATGTCATCTACATAGACCTCTATTTCTTTGTGCATCATGTCATGGAAGAGAGCCACCATTGCCCTTTGATAGGTTGCCCCGGCGTTCTTCAAGCCGAAAGGCATTACTTTGTAACAATAAGTTCCCCATGGGGTGATGAAGGTAGTTTTCTCCATGTCTTCTGGAGCCATCTTGATTTGATTGTAGCCAGAAAATCCATCCATGAACGAAAAGACTGCAAATCGAGCGGTATTGTCTACCAACACGTCAATGTGTGGTAACGGGAAGTCATCCTTGGGACTTGCCTTGTTCAGATCTCGGTAGTCTACACACATTCGCACTTTGCCATCTTTCTTTGGCACAGGTACTATGTTAGCAACCCATTGTGGATACTTTGCTACGGCTAGGAATCCTGCGTCAAATTGTCTTTTGACCTCTTCTCTGATCTTGAGTGACATGTCTGGTCTTGTCCTTCTCAATTTCTGTTTTACCGGAGGGCATTCTGGACGGAGGGGCAGCTTGTGCTCAACTATATTGGTATCCAACCCTGGCATATCTAGGTATGACCATGCGAACACATCTGAATATTCTTTCAAGAGTTCGACCAACTTCTCACGCTTTTTTGCTTTCAAAGACGACCCAATCTTGACCTCTCTTTTGTCATGCTCAGTCCCCAAGTTGATTAACTCGACGGGCTCTTGATTTGGTTGTATTTCTTTAGACTCTTGGTCTAACAGTCTTGTCAACTCATCAGGAAGTTCACAATCACTTTCACAATCCTCTTCAGCTTGGTTAATGGGGAGCTCAAAGTTATGTGAGATTGTAGCGGTATCGTACTCAATGGGTTTATTCTGAGATCTGCATATGTTTTATGATGATTTTTATTTTAGAATGATGAACAAGAGATTATTTAAACAAGAGAAAAGATTGCCAATTTTTTTTTAAAATTATAAATGCAAAAATGAAAGAATAAAGAGTAATGGAAAACAAAGTGCTTTTTATTGATGATGATTCAACATCTGAAATTGAAAGGGTGCCCTACAAAGCTATCCTTATGCATTGGGCAGAGCAAAAGGATTTGAAAAAACATTATGAAAATTACTTTGAAACAGAAAATATCTCTGGGATTTCAACAGCAGTCCAGTTGTTGAGGCTTGCATTCAGAGAGCAACGGTAGACCAAACAAGGCATCTCCTCATCATCTGGAGCATCTTCAATGACAGCCACTTGATCTTTATGAGCAAAACCCGCACCGCAGAAAGTTTCTTGAATATTACCAATGGGCATCTTTGCAGCACCATCTTTTCCTATGGATGGTTTGTATCCCAATCCATACATGTCCTTTTTCATGGGCATATCCCAAAGATGCTCACAACCTTTTGAGTCTCTTCCTTTAGCCAACAATTTGTCATTCTTCCATAAGATAGGATGGACTTTAGGTTTTTCATCACAAGTCTTCTCAAACACTGCCCCAGCATTGGCGACTTCTAAAGCTTGAAAAGCAGTTTCCAGAGCTTCTCCACTTGCTTCCACATATTGGAAAGAAGACAGATGACTTACAAAGATATCTTCTTCACCAGCCACAGTGATTAGTTTGTCACCCACCGCGAATTTCAATTTTTGATGCAAGGTAGATGTCACAGCACCGGCCGCATGGATCCATGGTCGTCCCAATAGGCAGCTATAGGCCGGGTTGATATCCATCACTTGGAAAGTGATATCAAAAGTATGCGGACCTATTTGGACAGGTAGACATATCTCTCCGATAACAGACCTCCTAGACCCATCAAAAGCTCTTACGATCAAAGCGCTAGGTTTCATGAAGATTCCGTCAATGGACATCTTGTTGAGAGTAGACTTTGGCATAACATTCAACGATGAACCATTATCAACCAACACTCTTGCAAGGACTGTTTCATGACACGTTGTGGAGATGTGTAATGCCTTGTTGTGAGCCTTTCCTTCCACGGGTAAGTCTTCATCATTAAAACTTAAGCAGTTATTAGCAGTGATATTAGCAACTATCCCATCAAAACGGTCCACCGTAACATCTTGGGTCACATGAGCTTGGTTCAAAACTTTCAGCAGTGCCTTCCTATGCGCCTCAGAATTCAGCAGTAGCGAAAGGATAGATATCTTGGAATGAGTTTGATTTAGTTGATCAACTATCTTGTACTCGCTTCTTTTGATGATTTTTAGGAATTCATCATCTTCCTTTGATGTTGGCTGATTGTCATATTCTTGTCCTTTGTCTTGACTAGGCGCTTCTATCACCACCTCATTGGTTCCTTTTCTAAGCTTTTCGGGAGCAAAGATTCGACCACTTCGAGTCATTCCACTGCTTTCAGAAATGTGAGAAACCCCATCTATTGCTTTTATGGGTTCACCTTCCTCTCTTACTTTTGACTCTTGAACAAAGGCAGTTGCATCATAATCCCAAGGTACCGCTTTGGAGCTTTTGTAAGGGAATGGAGATGGAACACATATGACAACAGGCTGTTTCTGGTTCATGAATGGCTGAGCATCTTCCTTTTGATAAAGAATCTCAACATGTTTCGGGAATCCTTTGTTGCTTTCAAGGTATGGCTCAATAACTGAGACATCTTCCATTTTTCTTGCTCGGCTGATTTGCAATATGCCTTGATCCATCAATTCTTGCATTTGTTTTTTGACCACTTGACAACCTTGGAGGCTCAAGACACATTCTTCACAATTTCCATGACTTCCTTGAATCAGACCACATTTGACTAGCTTGGCATGAAGCATCAATAGAGGGGTTTTTACTTCTTCAACATTCTTGATCTCATCAAAATCAGAATTTTCTTCCACTGCATTGACATTTGAGCCATTGTAACCCGGCAGAGGGTTATTCTTTACATTAGGCCCTTTTTCTTTGAAGGAGACACTCTTGTTGTTGACTAGCTCTTGCACTATCTGTTTAAGCGCTCTACAGTCTTCGATAGAGTGACCAATTGCCCCAGAATGAAACTCACATTTGGCATTTGGATTATACCAATGTGGATATGGTGGTTCCAAAGGCTTAACATTTCGAGGCACCACCAAAGAATTCTTTATCAACAGAGGCCAAAGTTGGCTATATGGGATAGGGATCGGCTCAATCTGACTTGGTCTTTGATTGAAAGGAGGCCGATATTGATTCTGACCTGAAGTTTGAGCCCAATGATTTGGACGAGCAGGCTGATACTGAGGCCTTTGAGGTGGTGGATGTTGATATTGCACAGGTGCTTCCGCGGCAACATAATATTGGCCTTGATATGGTACTTGAAGAGCTGAGTGATGATAAGTATTCATGGGCGGACGATAGAAATTTCGAGGATCATTCATCACGGCATTTGTTTCTCCTTCCTTCTTTTTGGGAAAAGAGGTTGGAAATTTCTTCGCAACGGCTTGGGCACTTTGAACATTATGTATCTTTCCGTTCTTTAGACCCAATTCTACCAACTCTCCAGTGGTGACCAAATCAGAGAAACCAGAAGAGGCACTTCCTAACACTTTTCCATAATATGGAGCTTGCAAAGTGCTTATGAAAGTTCTCACAAGTTCCCCTTCAAGCAAAGGCGGTTCAACTTGTGATGCTAGCTCTCTCCATCGTTGTGCATATTCTTTGAATGTTTCTGTTTCCTTTTTGGTTAAGTCTTGCAATTGCATCCTATCTGGTGCCATACCCATGTTATACTTGTATTGTTTGACAAAAGCTTCGGCCAAATCTTTCCAAGTTCGGATTTTATTCTTCTCGAGATGCATGTACCAATTCAAAGAGGCTCCACTGAGGCTATCTTGGAAGAAATGGATGAGGAGCTTGTCATCTTGGGCAGCTGCACCCATTTTTCTGCAATACATGATCAAGTGATTGCGAGGACAAGTCAATCCTTTGTACTTATCAAAATCTGGCACTTTGAATTTGGGAGGAAGTACCACGTTTGAGACTAAACACATGTCAAGCGCATCAAGCCCAAATTCACTATTCCCTTCCATTGCCTTCATGCATTCCTCTAAAGCAAGAATCTTCCCTTTAGCTTCTTCATCTTCAACTGTTGCAAGTGGTCGTCCATTCAATGAAGGTTCGGTATTCTCCCTTGGAGGGTTGGAAGAATGATACACCAATAACGGGTTTTCCACCGTACCTTGAGGCATTGGAAGGCCGATAGCAACATCAGCATTTTCTTGTATCGCATGAGTTCCAAATGGACGAGGTGCTGGTGCTTGAGTAGGATGAGGCTGAGATGGACCACCCTCGGTCGGGTTCTCCATTGACGGAGGTGTGTAACCTGGAGGAAGACCAAATTGAGGCCAAACGGCGATTGCGGCAGGAGCTTGTTGTGGCTCGGTGATAACATTTTCCACTAGTGCGGGTTGCGTGTCTTGCGCTCGGTTGGCAATTCCTTGGAGAGTTTCCATCATTCGATCAAACTTTTCGTTCAACCGATCGATGTCTTGTCTCATGACTTCCTCATTTTGCTGAACTATTTCCATGACTCTTTGCGCGTTCCTTCGAGTGTAATGCGAATGTCGAGGAGCGGGCTCTCGGGCCGACTGACTTCTTGGCTTTCTGGCTATGATGAAATGTTTCCTAGTGTTTTGAAGGGGGAAAGATATGAGCTTTTTGCATGATGAATTGTATGTTATGCAATGTGAGTGAACTTAGCATGCATGCATGCAAAAGTTTTTTTTAAATTTTATTATTATTATTTTTTTTAGGAAATTGCAAGACTTTTGATTTTATTTATTACTTTTTTTTTAACAAACTAAAACTTTTGATGTTATTGCAAGTATCTAATAATTGTAAAGACATTGAGATAAGAAGAAACAAAAGTGGCCAAAAGAAATTTTCATTCATAATCAAAAAGCCATACAAGTAGGGAAATTACAATTCTTTCAAACTTTCTTAATCTTCTCCCTAAAGTCTCTTAACATAGTATTACAAAATTCAACAAAAGCAATGACTTCAGAAGGAGTGTTCAAGGGATGCATTGCCGCATCAGCTTCTTTCAACTTTGTAGGGATGGTTCCAATCACATCATTGGCCAACTTTACTAGCTTTGAGAATTTATCCTCCCAATGTGCACCCTCGTGACGGAGTATTCGAAAAAGGGTTCCTCCTTCAATCTTATCAACCAAGTTCAAATAGCGATGTTCCCACCCTTCATTTGCTCTTTTGAGGTCTTCACAAGTTTCTCCTTGACGATCACAGAACTTCTCAAATTCTCCCAAGTTCTCTTGTGCCTTCTTCAACTCAAGTTGACTCTTCACAAGTTTCCTTTCCAATGACTCCTTTTGCAGCCTTTCACTCAACACATATCCCTCGTACTCGTTCATCATGCTATTGAGATGTCGTTTTGCATCTTCGAGCTCCTTTTTTAGCTTTTTCCCTTCGGCTTGAGATTTTTCCAAATCCTCATCCAATTTGCCGGCTATATCCAAAAGTTCATCTCGCTCTTTGTTCTTGCGCTTGAGTTGAGAATTTGCTCCTCCCAAACATTCTTTCACCTTGCGTTTTGCATCCTTCTCAAGTTTCAACCTTTTGTTACTACCCTCAATGATTTGGTCCCTTTCCATTCGTTCCCTTCTTAGCTCGGAGTTTTCTTGAGTAGCTTTGAGTAGACTAGCTTCCAACTCTTCTTTTTCTTTGTTGAGTTGTGCAATGGTTGCTTTGAGCTCGTCGGCTTCCTCAATTGAGACAGGAATGGGCTCGGGGGGACTTGGTGAAATAGGAGCCTTGACAAGGAATGGCATTTTCACCTCTTTGACTCTTTCTTTAACCCATGGCCGGTAACTTTCTTTGTCGATGCCGGCCTTGCGTTTCAAATCTCTTCCTTTCTTGTTAACTTTTCCCCAAGCTCGAATAATCCTTTGTAACATTGGAGGATCTTTGGTACCCATATCATGCAACACTAGACATTCCAAGGATTTTGCTTCGGGCTTCTCCCACATAGGACGTCCCAATTGTCTTAGGGCCAAAATCGGGATGTAGTTTATGCATGATTTGGACCCTATGAGAGGAACATTTGGAAAGTCTCCACAACTGATGATGATTTCTTTGATGTCGAGCTTTTTTGGATACCAACGAATCTCATTTTCGGTAAGGGATGCCAAAAATTGAGACCATCCTTCCCTATCCAACTTGTTCATTTCTGATTGCTCCTTGCTCATGTGAGATGTGAACCAACAATAGAGTAAAGGGAAACAACAAATGAGGTTGCCACCCTTCATATCGTGACGCGCGTGAAGAGTGTAGTACACATCGGCCAAGAGTGCGGGAACTGGATCTTTGTCTTTGGTAAGGACAGCCCAAAAGACACTAATTGCAGCTAAATCAATGAAATCTTCGGTTGATGGGAACAATACCAAACCATAAACAAGGAGAGCTAGTACGTTGTTGAAAGACTTCATATCTCGGGACTTGGCAAAGCCACGAGCTTTTTTCTCTAAATAACTTCGGAGGAAACCGGGAACCTTCGCTTTTTAGAGCTTCGGCCAATTTTTTCATTTTTGGAGGTTGACCAATTTCCACAAATGGACCCTTGTCTTTTGGAGGAATGCCCACAATCCTATTGAACTCTTCAAGTGTGGGTGTTAGCTGAAAATCTTGGAATAAGAAACTTCTCATTGGAGGGTCATAGAATTGTGCTAGTGCGGTGAGAGCGTCAACTAGAACATTGGTGAACAAAAGATCAACGATGTTGCCATACTTGAAGACAAAAGCGGCCCTTGAAAGTGGTGCTAACTCAGTGGTCAAAACTCTAAGACTTTCCAAAATTGGGAGCTTGATTTTCAAAGGCAGAGTTCCTCTTTTCTCGGAAGCCATGTTCAATTTGTTAGACACTTGCAACACAATTTTAGCCTTTGCAATTTCCTGAAACAAAACTCGCATGCTAAGGAAATGGTTTTATGCAAATGGATGCAATGCATGTATGATTTATATGAGTTTGGATAATCGGGAAACAAACTTAAGAGGGGAGGCTCCCTACGGGGGGCTTAGTTCTATGTGCTTTTATATCAAGGTCCTCACCAAGGATAGCTCTAAAGTTTTTGAATTAGGAACACCTAGAGTTGTGGAAGCATCTCGGAATTTTGCCATAATAACGGGTTAACCACTATATGACAACCTTTCACAAGCGCTTCTCATCTAGGCGGGGTTTGCACCAACTAAACGAGATGTGAACCTCGAAAGCCAATACAAACGCCAAATTTGAAAAAGGTTCTAAGAAGAAGGTCCTTGGAGTTAAGGGTCCAATTCAGAATTTCGCCATTATAACGGGTTAACCATTATATGACTATCTTTCACGAAGAGGACCATCTCCAAGCGGGGTCTTTGTGTTGACTAAACGAGAGTGTCTACCTCGAAAGCCAACACTACACAACCACCATCCTAAACCTAAGTTTTTTCGAACTCGGGTGTAGAGCTCCACTCAAAAGTTTTTTTTTTGAACCTCATGAACCCTCAATGTGATAGCACAATAATATGAATATGAACAATTAATAAAAATAAAATAAAGACAATAATATAAATTATAAACAAACATGGAAAACAAGAAAACTAACACTAAAAGCTAACCTAACTAACTAGGTTTGACTCACTAAGACTAAGCTTAACGTCCCCAGTGAAGTCGCCAGCTGAAGTGGCCGGAAAAATGCGCAGGCGAAAAACGCTCGCTAGACAGTAAAGTCGCCACCGAAGTTTTATTTTTGAAAAGGGGAACGTCGATAAACCCCTTCGAGAACAAGAACAAGGTCATCGCGACCAAATTTCGGGTTCGGGAGTCGGTTATGCAAGGGGAAGGTATTAGCACCCCTTACATCCGTTGTATCCAACGGGAACCATTAATTAGTTTAGCGTCAAATTAGGTGTTAGCTCATGTTTGTTTGTCTTATTTTAAAAAAAAAGTTGCAAAGAGTGAAAGAAAAAAGAAAAAATAAAATATTAACCAAAAAATGAGTTTTTTACTAAGGTGCTTGACGGTTTCTGGATCCCGCTCCTACGTATTCCCAAGTGCAATGGGAAATTCAAAGCTACGTAGTTCTTTGGTAGAAAATGTTTGTTTGTGGGTTGTTTTTATTTATGAAAATGGTTTGATCGCGCTTGGGCGAAAAAAAGTTTACTTGATAAAAGACGGACTCGCACTTGGGCGATGGTATCCGTTTTGAGAAAAGTTAAACGCGCATGGGCGTGAAAAATATTTGTTTGGTGGGTATTGATTTTAAATGGAGGACGAATATCCAACGCACGAAAAATTTATTTATTATATTTTTGCTTTATTAAGAATTTAATCGAAAGACGAATGCTTTGAACGTAATCGAGATGGGGATCTCGCATTCCGCATTCGGGGAAGCGTCGGGTGTCTACCCAATTTTTCCTTTTTCGGTCGATTAGACTTTTAATATTTATTTTTAAGTGCTTGAGATAATTTTTGCCATCAAAATAAATTTAGTGTCCTTTGGAATAAGAAAAGTTAATGTTTTTATTAAAAGAAAAATGTTATTTTGGTGAAAAATTTATTTTTATGGGTATATTAATGAAAAAAGAGTTAAAATGAGTAAAAAAATTGAAATCAGTGGCAAAACAAGTAATTAAAACATAACATAGAGTCAAAACAGTGAGAAAACTGAAAAATGAGTACAAATGAGTGAAAATTAGAAATCAGTGGCGAAACAGGTAAATAAGCCACAACAGAGGGGCAAAAATGGAAAAAAAAACTGTAAAAGAACATGCTGTAACAACAGCAGCAACCTGCGTTTTTGCTTATTTTTTTGGTTTTTTCATCTTCTTTTTCTCACTCATTTTTAATCTTTTCAAGAAAATAAAGACATCATTACAAAGTATGCCATGAATACTACACCATGATATTCCTAACTCAACAATCTAACAATTAATCACTACATTTTTAACAACAACAAGGCATGCTCATGAAAAAAAGATAAACATGTATATTTTGCATGAGAAATCTAAACACTGCACTACACTACATCATAAGATAATAAATGGTAAAAGGATACTTACAAACTCCAAGAAAGTGCTATTGTTACACGAAAATGATGGAGGTTTGAGGGTGATTGAGGTGTTTTGTGATAGTGATGTATTGGAGAAGAAGATGAGTAGTAACAATGGTGGTTTGTTACTACTTACTTCTTTTTGAATGATGATTTTATGAGTGGTTTACTCTCTGTTTTCTACTCTCCTTGCAGCTCACAAGAACTTTCTTTTGCCTCCTTTCCAAAACTCTTCAAGCCTCCTGCAAACCCTAAACTTAAGTGTTATTATATAGTAGTTTTTCTAGGGTTTTTGTGAGTATCCAAGTGTGATAGAGATGTCTCTACACATCAGAAAATTACAGCTGGTGGTGGTCTTGTTATTTTATGCATGTGAGCAAGTTTATATGAAAATGGCATGCAAATTCAAAAAATGGAAAAAGGTGATAAACCATGTAATATGAAAATGGGAAGTGAGAATCTTTGACTTGTTTTCTTTTTAATTGGTCACTAATAATAAAATAAACAAAATAAAACATAGAATTGAGGAGTGGGGGAACGCTGCATCTGCAGCATATTTTTTTATATTTTTATTTTTTATTTTTTCATTTTTTTATTTTGATTTTATCTTACTTAATAAAAACAAAAAGCAAATTAATTAATTGATGATGATCAAAGAGTTCAAGACCAATAGGTTAGACAAATATACTCTAAAATTTTTAGTAGAATAACAATAAAAATTTAAATATTATAACGTAATTTTTTTGTATTTTCTCAAAATTCACTAAATTAATAAAATGCATAAAATTACAAAAATAAACTTCTACTATTTTTTTAAAATTAAAACAAACACAATTCGACTGCGAAAACAAAAAGTCGGGACAAAATTGGGGTACTACACCTTATTTTAAAATTTACATGGGGCCAATATTTATACTTATATATTAATACAAGTGCCAAGTTTCACTTGTGATTCACAATAGACCTATATTTATGTTAATATATCAATACAATACCCTATTTTTAAAATAACTTCTACGGGAACGGAAAAGAAAATATCATATATTGGGAACGGGGAGTGTGAGATCACTCTTTTTCGTCCCTTTAAAGTCCCTAAATTTGTATTATTTTTTATATTTAAATAAAATAAATATACTTCTTTAAAATCAGCTTTATTTGTTCGTTTTATTATCATGTCTTGTGTGAATTTAGGGGGCTTTCTTCATTTTCTTTGATTTTTTTCATTTTTCTTCTACCAACTTTTCTGAATTTGTGTGATGAGCATAACTCAATAACTTTTTCTATACATGTAGCTTTCTTTTAATATGTTCGTGTGTATCATTTTTATACATGATAATTAATAATACTTTTTTCAACTTTTGCAGGTTTTTTGTTGTGAAATAATATATTATTTAATTTTTCTTAATAAGTGTGATTTTTTTTATTTTCCCTTATATTATGGAACGGAGGGAGTATATGAATTGTCAATTTAATTTGTTTTGCTTGGGAGACTTTATTTGAAAACATTTATACATGACTCATATATCAATACATGAACTTTTTTTTTTGTTACATTTTTACGGGACCTATGTTTACGGGATGTTGATTATCTTTTTATTTAAATGAGAACCTAAATTTCTATTTATGCATTAATACGGGATATATTTTATTTTTGTAATTTATATTGTAGTTTATATTTCTACTTATGTTAGTAGGAAGACCTTTCTTTTTTTTTCTACGAGACATATATTTCTACTCATACATACATATGGGGGCCTATTTTTTATTAAAAATGTCTATGGGTATTTATGTTTCTACTCATATATTAATACGAAGGACTTTTTTTTAATTTATACGAGAACTTATATTTATATTAATTTCTATATATATAATTTGAGAGCCTTTTTTCAAATGCAAATGTACACGTGACATTCCTACAAACATTCTTTTCCCATATTGTTTTAGCATTCAATGATCATAATCAAATTAATAAAAGAATCAACATCAAATAAAATAATAAAAGCATAATCATGATAGGTCCCAAATAGGCAAATATAGATTAGCATATTCAAATTAAATCACTATTATTTTCGTATTTAAATTACTGTTATTATTTTAAATTCATTTATTTTAAATAAATTATATTATTTTCGTATTTAAATTATTATTTTTAAAATTCAAATAATTCTTGACGTATTATAAAAATTATAACAAGTTTATATATTTTATAAATGAGGAGGGATCCGTTGACTCCAGGAGTAAGTCTTCCATTGACTTACTCCACTTAATAACTTGATATCGGCGTTATATTTCTTCAATCCAACCGTTGAATTCAAAGATATTATTGAGTAGATCAACTCTACAATTTTTTATAAAAATTCAAAAAATGTAGCTATGTATTCAGACTATTGAAATTCAACAGTTTTTTTAAAAGTTTGTCATACGTTCAATTGAAGTTATCAGAAAAAGTATCAAACAATTTTGAATTTTTATAAAAATTTGTAGAGTTGATCTACTCAAAGATATCTTTGAATTCAACGGTTGGATTGAAGAAATATAATGCCGATATCGAGTTATTAAGCGGAGTAAGTCAACGGAGACTTACTCCTGGAGTCAATGGATCCCTCCTCTAAATAAATTAACAAGTTTAAAATTCAAATAATTCTCCATGATTTATTAATTAATACAGATACAATAGTTTTTCTTTAAATCCTGCAATATAATTTCATCATATAATAATAAAAATGTTTGACAAAAATATAAATTAAAATGTTTGTGCTAATTGTTGTATTTTATGTATATATTGTTTATTAGATCGAAAGTGCATATGAATACGGAAGAAGAGTAAATTTATATTTTTTTCCTTCTATTTTTTAAAAACTAAAGCTTATTAGTAATTTGGTTTCTTTATCCTTGCAAATGTTTGGAGTGAGTTTTTATATGCATGTTTCATCTGGTCATGAATCCTTCATTCTTTTCTATTTGTTTAGTTAATTTTTATTGTTAATTTCTTGCAAAACTTGAATGTGGTTGTTCTTTTTTTTTTTTTTGGTGTACTGAATGTGATTGTTCTAACTTCTAATCCGAGTTTTTTTTTTTTTTTTTTTTCAGATGATTCAAACTTCCTCTTTTATACTTTCAAGATTATATTAATCGGAAGTTTCAAGAGTCATAAACTATTGATTTTATTGTGATTAAATTTGAATTAATTAGAGTTTTGAAATATTTACATGTAATTAAATTTGACTATTATTTAATTAGTTTTATTTGTTTGACTCTTTTGATCGATCTTATAGATAATTGAAATTTGGCTATTTTGTCCAAAAACTATAATTATTTCAATAAAAAAATAATGTAAGTAAATTAATTAAAATTAATTATTTCAATAAAATTAAAGCTTATATAAGGAAAACATGAAGTAAAAAAGGAAAAAAAGAAAATTAAACGGGGAAATTATAGTTTATGTGTGTTTTTTCCCACGTATGTGTAGTTTTATTTAGTGATTGCATTGACAGTCAATTGCTCAAGCCAAATATAGAAATCATATATATTGTATTAATTTTACTACAACACAAAATTGATCACAAAAAACAAACATATATTTTTTCAACAAAAAAATAACAAGTCGAAAAAAATGTGCTCAGGTTTTAAAAGTTGTGCTTCCAAATCCTAAATTCTTTAAACTAATGCAATAATGGTAATAATATTAATTGGTAATACTAATTAATATGCATTAATTATGGCAACAAAGAAATTGGGATACTATTATGCTTATAAATAAGTCTCATCTCATTTCTATTCTTCAAAATATTACATATACAATTTTATTCTTCTAAAAATGTTATTTTCCATGCGTCTTTACCTCTCTTTTTATTCTCGATTCTTCTTTTTTCCTCCGATTGACTAAATTTTATTGATTTATTCTACCTTTTAATTTATGTATATTTATTCAAAGATAAAAATATGAAATGTCCTTCATACCAAAAAGGAATATGAAATGTCAATTTTATTTTATTTTGCTTGGGAACCTTTATTTTGAACCATTTATACATGACAGATATATTAATACATGAGCTTTTTTTTTGTTACATTTTTACGGGATCTATGTTATTTTTTATGTAACTTATACGAAACTTGCTTTTTAAATTTATACGGGACTATATTTATATTTATATATATTTCTAATTTCATGTAATTTAGAAATATAAGGATTAAGTATTTCACAATGATTGATTTTACTTTCGAGGGACAAAGATTTGTTCATCTATTTGAAAGAAGATGGGAGATGAGGATTATCACATTTCTAATTTTTGTATATGTGGGTGTTAATTTGAAATTTCATAAACAATGATCATGATTGTAGATTCATTTAAATACTTTGTACTTATTTATAAAATTTATGTCGTACTCTATCATATAAAAAAATACAACTAACATCTGTATTTTTACTCATATATTAATACGAAGACCTATTTATTTTATAATTTTTAAGGAATCTATATTTTTGTCATATATTAATAGGAAGACTATTTTTATAAATTTCAACGGGAACTTATATTTCTACTTAAATATTAACACGGGAATCTTTTTTTTTTTTTGTTATTTATATTGTAGTCTATATTTCTACTCATATATTGATACACTGACATTTTTTTTTTTGTAATTCATATCCACCTCAAATTCTCTTCCATATATCCCAGAGATAAATTATTTTCCATCAACTTTATAATTCTTTTATTGAAGAATAGAAACAACAACTATGATGCATTTTCAATTTGATAAAAAAAATACAAACTATAGAAATCTTCCCTACGAAAATCTATGAGACTACATAAATTTTATAGTTAGTTTTTATCACAAAATATTATTTTTATTTTTAAATTGTATATGATTGTAAATATTTACGTAGTTGTCCTTATTATCTTCTATTAACAATTAAAAATTTTAATTTTTAGTTTAAAGTATAATATATTATTTATAAGTCAATAAATCTACGTACAAACAAATTTATACCCGTGCTTCTGGATACTAGTTAATAATATATCATAAAGAACCAAAAATCTAGCTAAATGCTATAAATGCACAATTAGTTATTGACTTTTTTTTTTGACAAAATACTAATTAAATATTTTGTCAAAAAAAACTTTTCAATGACTAATTGTGCATTTATAGCATTTAGCTATGAAGCACCGACACCTTTATGATTAGACGTGTCGCGGTGTTCGACACGTGTCGGTGTCCGACACTCGTACAAACGTGTCGGAGAGGTGTCCAAAAAAACAATTTTTTCTTTATTCCGACACTCCTTAAATCAGTGTCCGACACCTATACGACACTCGTACAAATGTGTCGGAGTAAGTGTCCAATTTATTTATTTTTTAATTTGCTTCTACTTTTCTCAGACATATATACAACGATTAAAGATGTGTCAAAATAATAATATTGATCAATGAAGGATTAAAGATATTATATTTTGATTACATTATTTTTAGTTTTTCGATAGTAGTTGGATGAGTAAATGTCAAATGTACAATCATATATTCTTTTAAAACTTTTTTATTGAAAAATTTGTTCAACTTAGATGCAAATGTATGTATTTTTAATTCTAAACTTATATTTTTTTTATAAATATGTAGCGGTGTTGGTGTCGTATATTTTTTACATTAGCGGTTTCGGAGTGTCCGTGTCGTGTCGTGTCACTACAAGAAATATCGTTTTTGGCAGCGACATTTGTCGCTGCCAAAAACGCAAAGTTGCTACAAAAAGTGTTTTTGCAGCAAAAAAAATGTTGCTGCATGTCGCTGCCATAAGTGCTGTTGCGAAAAGTTTTGCAAGGACAATTAATGTCGCTGCCATAACTAGTGTTTTGCAGCAACAATTAATGTCGCTGATAAAACTAGTATTTTTAGCAACAATTAATGTCGCTAGCATAACTAGCGATTTTTTGCAACAACATTTATTGTCGTTGTCATTACTAATGTTTTTTGCAACAACAATTATTGTCGCTGGAAAAAAAAAGTGTTTTTTGCAATGAAAAAAATTGTTTTTCAAGGACAATTAATGTCGCTGCTATAACTAGTGTTTTTCGCAGCGAAATAGTTATTTTTTGTTAACGATATAAATTATTGTTATATCATTTTTACCTCAGCAATAAAAATTGTTGGAATATATTATATTTTCCAAAAATAAAAGATATACAACATAAACCAACAAATTAGATTCACAATAAAAGATATACAACATAAACCAACAAATTTATTTCCCAATATATTTTGTGAAATAGATCAATTTAAAGATAACAAACAAGTGTTTCAAAAATCATAATAATACAATTCCTAAAGATAACAATCTAATGATAACAAATCAATCTTTAAAATATAGTCAGATAAGCTCCCTACTCGGAACAAGCTTGTTACAACATATTTCCTACTCAAAAAACTTGCAAAAACGGTCTCCATTCGTAAGCTCCCTTCCTTGTATCTCTTAATTAGTCATAAAAGCTTGTTATAACTCAACTTACTGGAACAACTGTTTAAAAGCTTCATTTGTGAGACAAAGCTTAACAAACCTGAAAAGCACAACAAACTCAAAGAAAATTGAAAAAGAAAACCACGACTTTTTCTTTTAATAATGACTATTCAAAGGTAAGTTATTAATGCGATAAAAAAATAATCTATTATATTATGAATTAAAGTAACATATGAATTCTTGTACAAAAAATAAAATAAAGAAAAAAGTAACATATGAATTATTATAACAATAATTAGTAAGTAACTATCCATAATATTAGTTAACTTTACTATGTTGTTTTTTTTTTATTCCTCTCAATTAGTTACATCATAACTAGTATAACTCCATTATACAAAAGCCACGAATTAATCAATAAAAACATATTATGAAACATAAACTCAAAGGAATCAAAATATTAAAAAGAAAAGGGAAACAAACAAGGGAAAACGGAAGGAGGGCAAGGTCCCCTCGACTATTCTCATGGTCAACACTACCCCTATGCATGAACAATCTCCCCTCTTATTTAGAATTTGCAGAAACTTCCTCCAGCTAAATGGGATATCTATTGTGCCCTTGCTCCTACGGTCGTTCAGCAACAAACGGAATCGAATTCGGAGTTATGAGTATTTTAGTATTGCTCTCGAAATCCACTATTTGGTCATAAAGGGAACACGAATTTTTGTTTGTAAATTGTGGTAATCCTAATTCTAAGTTATTTTGCTCCATTTATAGAGGAAGTTTATGTTTTTTTTTCCTAAAAACAAGCAAGATTCATAACGGATTTGTTTCTATTTTAATTCCCTAAAAACTCTCATCTTATTCCTCATGAAAATTCAAATCTTTTATTTTGATGATATATTCCTAAAATATACTGTATTTCAAAATTATATCTATGATTCTAAAATATATCTTAATTAATTCTATCTTTCAAATTATTCTCCTATTCTCACTATATTAAATAAATTCTAATTTATCAAATAGTTTACTTAGCAACTTGATGCCAGAACTGACCCCCGAACCAGATTCAACTGGTGGTGAAAACCAAAAAAAAAAAAAAAAATAGTTTACTTAGCACATAATCACTTAAATAAACTATATTCTAAATAAATAACTATTTTTAAATTTTAGGTTGTTACAAAAATATCCAATTAGTATAAAAAAAATAGAATAAAAATCATGCATATCCCAAATAACATAATTTCTATTTAATTAATAGATTTAGTAAAAAAATAATTAATAGATGACAATTGAACGTTTTTAGGCGTCAGTTAAATGTTTATGTCTATCCAATTAGTCAAAACGCACAAATATTAATTTTCAATTAGAATTAAAAAAACAAAAAAAATCATTGTAAATACTAACAACTAACATTGCCTATAAAAAGAAACCAAACAAAAAAAAAAAGATCATGTGTATCTCAAATCCCAAATAACATGATTTCTTTTTAATTAAAAGATAACATAAAAAAAAAAATGAACCTTTTTCATTTAAATTAATTATTCTATTTAATAATTAACAATAAAAAATAAAGTAGTTAGAAATTAATAAATTAAATAATTAAAAAATAATTAAAGATAGTCATAGAAATATTATTATTAATAGCAATTTTAAAAATAGTAAGCATTCTCATTAGATGACAAATGAAAAATTTGTCAAAGAATCATCTTGCTTCATTATATTAAAATTAATATAATGTATTTCTATTCTATTAACAATATATTAAAAGGAACAAAAAAAACCTTAATTTGTTCTCATCAAGTATGATAATATTTCAAATATTCAATCCTTAAATGTAATTATTAAAAAAAAAATGCAAAACATAAAAATAGTAACAAAAATAATAATTTTATGTTAAAATAAATTTACGCATAAAAATAGGAACAGAAACCACGATAAAAGATAATAAAAAAAAATAGTAATTGAGTGGTTTCCCAGCGACTTTACAAGGTTGATGCAAAAAAGTTATACTATTAGCGACAATAATAATTATTGTTGAAATAATTAACTTTTCCCAGCGATAATGTAATTGTTGAGAAAAAGACTAACTTATAACAACAAGTTTAATTAGTTGTTACTATATGTATATTTTTATCAACAATTTGAATGTCTCTGCGAAAAGTCGCTGCCAAAAATCTTATTTCTTGTAGTGTGTCGCGGTGTTCGTGTCAGAGTCCGTGCTTCATAGGCATTTAGCTAGATTTTTTTGACAAAATAATAATCAATTTGTTTGGAAGTCTTAACTCAACTGACAAATACCAAAATTGTTAGGTCAGACGTGGGACCTCACAGTTGTATGTGAGTTTAATTTCAGCGGATTATCAATTCATCTAAACAAAATTAATTAGTTATTGAAAAGTGGTGTTATCAAATAGATTTTCAAAGTTTGTTAGAATGTACAAGCGTATTTTTTAAAATCCTAAGTATTTTGAATGACTTTGTTAAATGAAAAGTAATAGTAGTAATTAATAAAAGTTTGACATGAATAAACTCTAATGTTAGTTTGGTGTTTCCTTGATTCCTAGCTAGGACTCTTAGCATGACGGTGGGGTGGGGTGGGGGTGTGGTAGCACTTAAAGAAAACTGTGGAGGTTTCAAATCTAGATAGAATCCTTTGAAATCTTATGCAAGAAAAACGTATACACCACGTACGTAGGTGAAGTATAGTTGTCAAACTATAATATTGACGTGTGGCCCACATGAGTTAATTTCTTAAATACTCTATTAGGTTATATATATAAGCAAATTTTGGGTCTGTTTGTTTCAGCTTTAATAAAATAGATTTTTTTTGAAAAAAATTTAGAGATTTTTTTTAGAGATTTTGAAGAAAATCTAAAGCTATTTGCCGTTTGTTTACAATCATAAAAATCTATTTTCTTAAGATAATGAGGGATGATGAGTGATAAAAAATAGATTTTAATAAAAGCTATTAAAAATATATTCTCATTTTGATGGAAAAAATAATTTTTTTACCAAAATGATTTTTAAAAAATCTGAAACAAACACAAGATAAAAAAAAATAGATTTTTTTTTTTAAAAAATCTGAAACAAACGGACCGTTTAGCTTATTAAATATATTACTTTTCTGGTTAATAATATAGACTAAGTTCGTTACTTTTTCAATATATTTAAAAAACTAAAATTTACTCCTAGACCATGTACAATAGTTTCAACATTCAACATCTATTTTTACACTCCACATCATCTTCTCTTCTTTCACCTAATAATTCAACATTCATTCAACTTTTACCATTTCCAATGGTTTTTCATTCAACACTCTACCCCACCACTAATAAGATTAAGATAGTGAAAAATATGAATTTTTTTCTGTGTCAAAATCAAATGAACCAAGTCTCTATTTATAGAAAAAAAAATTATGAATTTTGGTATAAAAAAAATTAAAAAAATTAATTTGCAATGAAATAATTTGAGTTCAAAGTAATAATTGGATAAAAATTCGAGAGGTCAATCAGAGCAAGACAAGTTTCCTCCCGATTGTGTTTCAACTGTGTTGAAAGTTTTCAACTTCTCTCTCCTCCATGTCACTTTCAACACCCTCATTAAAGAACATTGTCTCGTTAAAATTCAATTAAACACCATATTCAACTCCCTATTGCATATATCATCTTACAATATATAACTATATATAACCGTAGGAAGTATAGATCTTGACTAGGCTCTGCTAGATTTGGATTGGAAGACGTTAAGGAGACGAGGGATGTGTTTTACGAAAAAGATAGAAAGAGAAAAAAAAAAAAAAATAAAGGGAGGATGGTTTCCAATTTTAATGAGTTTTCTTTTCTTAATATAATATTCAAGAGGGAAAAAGGTTTGTTTTTTTTTTTTTTGACAAAGGCTAGATGTCTTTTTAGTTCTATAAAATTACAAAATTACGTTATTTTAAATTTTGCCCTTTGAAAGAAAAAATTATAATAATTTTAATTGAATTGAATTTTACTCATAATATTGTAGTTTGTAAAAATAGTCAATATTTTAAAAACTATTTACAAAAAGTATATGCTTTTTGTCCTCGTAATAATCTCTATAAAATGGAAAGGGATTAAAAATTAATATTTTTAGTCCCTTAAAAACTTGTGTTTTTTAGAGAATTTTCAAGCTTCAAATAGATAGATAACTTTATAATAGATATCATTTTTTATATTTTTCGGTGCATATGATTATTCGTGAACTTTTTTACTGACTCACAGGAGGTGAGAATGTGAGATGGACGTTAAGGCCAGCAGATATCTTGGTGTAAATATGCATTTTTTTAGCAGGAGTTTCTTCACATTCGAGATTAGGGAATGAAGATTTTACTTTGGGACATGTGATCTTCAAAAATGCTTTAAAAAAACTGGTTAAACATGAGAAAACGTGTTTTAAAAATCAACATACTTTCATACAATTTGCACTTTTAGCTTTCAAGCATTAGATGTTGTGAATCTTTTAAAAATAATTACTTCAAAAAATCATGCATAACATTGTTGTCTTCTAAATTTCACGATGTAGCTATTGTTTAGATTTTATCTCTATCTTTTTTAAAAATTTTCCTATCCAAAAAATTTAGAACATAATATTAGGTGGCAACTCAAATTAAAATGTGATGTGATTAGTAATTGACTCAAAAGTTGTCGTTCAATTTGTGTCTAAAGGATTCTCTTCTAACTCTCTTTTTTGGATTATGATAAAGGTTTGGCAGCATTTATGTACATAGTAAAGAGTGGGAAATGAAGATTTTTCATATCTATTAATCATCAATCCTAATTTGAGTCTAAAGTTTATTATGGCTCACCCTCCTTTTTGTTTAGAACTTAGGTATCCTTTAATTAAATGAAAAAACACTACAAGAAATATGATTTTTTACAACAACTTTTTTCGTTAAAAGTTGTTACAAGTCGCTGGCAAAATAACTAAATGTAATTTTGCCAGCGACTTATAACAAAAAAAGTTGTTGCTAAAAATCATATTTCTTGTAGTGAAAAGTGAACGTTGCAATTTGCAAAATAAACTTTAGACAACATTCTAAGTCTCCGGCATAAAATCCAAACAAGATTTAACTTTCTAGTTACACATTTTGACTATTTTTTGTCGGTGATTAGAGAAAAATGGGCAATTAACAACCACGTGAGCTGAAGCTCAACCTATCTATAAAATATAGTATTAATTTGAGTAGTAAAAATATAATTTAAAGTTAATTTAATTATTTTTCTAAATTTAGCATCACAACTTTAAATGTTCTATATTTATTGTACTAATAGTCTTTTACGGAGTAATTGATTTTGATAAATATTTTCTAAAGAGATACTCCATTTGAAATGAATTTTAAACAAATTTTATTTTTTCAACCGATCAAAATTTATTTATGGCTTAAATATAATTTTTTCCCCCGCAATTATGCCTTGTTTTAAAAGGAACCTCTGTAAAAAAAACTGATTTTAGTCCTTGCAATATCTTAAAACTTTTAAAATATATTTAAAAAATAGAGATTCTTTTCAAAACAATGCATAATTGCAAGGACCAAAAATATATTTAAAAATTAGTCACATCAGCTCTAAATCCTACACAGTGTCTGCCACATCATAATCCAAGCGATATAAAATGGCCACGTCAGCTCTAAATCATACTTAGTGTCATAATCCAAGTGACATGTCATCAAGAAATCCAGGTCAATGGCTATTTTAAAAGTTTTGAGATATTGCAGGGACTAAAATCAAAATATTATTTTTTACAGGCGCTTTTTTCAATACAAGACATAATTGCGAGGACTAGAAGCATATTTAAGTCTTTATTTGTTTGGTAGATAGACGAAAATGGCAAAGACATTGGAAATTCACACACACACACAAAATAAAGGGATCAGGATTCAAATTTCTTTGTGACGTTCGACTCCAGCAGTTTTGTCATTTATGCTAGTTAAGGTGGGATTTGTGGACAAGATCAAAATTTATTTATTTGTAATGAGTAGTAACTTAGACAATAGATGTATTTTTATTGGTATATCTTAGATTGAATGTGATTAATTACTTTTTAAATTTAAGTAATTTGATGAAGAAAAAAAATTGAATTCATTAGGAAGGGTAAATTTTACAAATTTGAGTACTAATTAACTATTTGAGTATGTAACCTTCAAGTACAACTAAGATGGTAAAGATATGTATAAATATGTGTTGAAGTGTATGTGTTGTGAATTCGATTTATAAACACACACCAATAATCTTAATATGTGGAGCAAATACAACCAAGTAACCAAAATATGTTGATAGTGATGCAATAATCCAAGAACAAATAAAGAGCGATAAAGAACACATGATGATTTGTTTACCCAGTTCGGTGTTATAATAAACATAATCTGGGGAGGGAGCAGCCCTTTCGTTCTACTATGATCAATGAGAAACCTTACATAAGAAATTCTCAAATAGGGTTACAAGAATTAATGTTAATTCTATCATAATCCTGAATCTCTTCTCGTGACCAAGAGACTCAATTGACCTAACTACCCAAGGTGAATCAAGAACAATTTGTCCAAATCCCTAGGATTATATCAAGAGCAATCTCTCTAAAACTCTAGCCTTAATTGACGGCAAAAACCCTAAAATTCCCTTCAAAAACTCCGAAACACGCTTAGCCTATATATAGACTTCGCGCCCCGCGCCCAGCGCAAACAGCAGAAGCCAAAGCCATTTCTGGAAGGCTCCTGGCGCCAGGGGGTCTGCACCCAGCGCAACTTCCAACCCAAAACCTGTTTTTCTTCATTGTTTTCAAGGAAACTCGCAACAATACGGTTCAAACCTACAATTCCATATTTCTAAGATAATGTTTTTAAATTTCACTTTTATCCTTTCGCAACAAAATAAAATACAGTAATTAAATTTAAGTGATTAATAAATTTTTTCTATAATAAATTGTTCAAGATATATAATTCAATTTCAATTTTTAGCAAGAATAATTCTTAACTAAATTTCACCTATCTCGTAATCAAACTTTAAATTACGAAAACCCTTCTACTCAACCAAAAAGTTAATAGCAAAAATAAAACAAAATTTATATAATAAAACAAAATTTATTTAACCTTATATAGTATATAGTTTTTTCCAATTATTGGTGCCCACGTACCATCTTACGTAAGAAATCCTCCAACCAATCATATTACTATACTATTGGCTTAACTTTGACTGATTCAAATGTCCTATTACTAGTATTATTCACTTGTCTTATAATCGCCTACAATCCCCCAAAATAGAGAAAGAATATATGTACATACATGTACACTAATAATAATAAGGTCAGCACCGAATTGCTGCGATGAATACTTACCACTTCCCCACTCCCACTTGCATCCACTTTGACTTTACAATCTAGTCAACTCAATACTATTGCCTAGCTAGCTAGCTTGCCATTTTGAACTTTGAACAACTTGAATCAAATATTAATTTATAGTATTATTCAATATTCACCACGCAATCCTTACACGTTACACCAATTATTCTTATATTAATTATATATATATATATATATATATATATATATATATATATATATATATCCAAACCTTAGTTGACATTTTTCATCAAAAACCCTTCTCACAATAATATCTTACTTGCCTTGAGATAATTAACCACTTGCTAGTTGCTATAATGGATGAGCTTGCATTTTTAATGGATTGGGATTTGGAAGCTATCAATGAATTTGCTCCAACAACAACAAACAATCCTTATTTTTCTCATTTATTTTCTGAACAAGATGATGAGTTATTATTTGGAAGTTTTCCTGAATTCTCAAAAACCAAAAATGCCCTTATTGATGAATTTGAAGAACTTTGCAAACCTTGCTACCCTCTTTCATCTCAAACCATCGTTACAAGTTCTCTTACTACTATTGTCCCTAAAGAGCCTCATCATGAAGTCAAAGAAATTAAACCATCAAACAAAGTAGCTTCTCAAGATTTGCAAGTTCCTGCAGTACCTAAATGTAAAAAAAGGTATATATAAGTTAATTGTTCAATCAAATTCAAAGTTTTATTTTATTGGTTTTACAAATTATTTATATTCATAAATTTATAATGGTTTGGCTATTTTTCAATTTGTGAAGTCTGTCCTTTTTATGCATAGTCTTGCAATTCATTTTGTCTTTGTATGAGATATAATATTTTTATTTTATTTTTGTAAAAATTAATAGAAATAGAAAAGTTAGTTAGAGTTTCATCACTAGTAGTTAATTTGTTGATTGATATTTAGTTTGTTGATTCTTTATTGGCTCTATATATAGACTATATTTCATGTATTCAAATATTTATCAGGAATTTTTTCTTTATATCAATCTTCGAAGCTTATTATTTTATGCGATGAATCTTCGTCTATTTGATCATGTGATTTGCAAAAAACTACGATATATGCATAATTTTCTAGTTGGTGTAATACTGCAAAGTTCTTGTATGGCTGTGTGTGTTTTTTAGAAGTTTTGTTAGGTTTCGGCGAGATGTATTTCTGGTGTTCCTTTGTATTCTGAAATTTCTCTTGTTTTTATTGTGCATTTTGTATATAAATATATTTTGCCATTAAAAAAAATAAAAAATAACATGTGTATATTGTTGATGTTTTAATTTTCAGCAAGAAAAACAAGAATAAGAATATTGTGAAGAAAGTAACAGCAGTAGATGGTACTCTTTGTGATGCATGGGCATGGCGAAAATATGGACAAAAACCGATAAAGGGTTCACCTTATCCGCGAAGTTACTATAGATGTAGCAGTTCCAAAGGATGTTTGGCAAGAAAACAAGTTGAAAAGAATCATTTGGATCCAAAAGTTTATTTAGTTACATACACGGCAGAACATAATCATCCTCAGCCAACTCGAAGAAACTCGTTAGCCGGAAGCACTAGGAAGAACAATAATCTCTTGGTTGAACATTCTTCTAGCACATTAACTCGTGCCCAAAAAACTTGTTCTATAAATTCATTAGTTGTAACTCACTCTCCAAAGAAACCTCTGGTGAAAATTGAAGATGAGGTAATTGTGACAAATATGCAAGAACAAAGTAATGGAACATTAATGGAAGATATAGAAGATCATCATCTTCTTGAATGGTTAGGTGGTGCTCAATTATGTGATGATGATTATGATGGTTGGATTCCAAGTAAAGAGCTAGAGGAATTTATTGGACTAGATAATAAGTACCAATAATATGAATAGATTATATATAGATTTATGGCTGCAGTTTTTAGGGATGATGGTTTTGATGACACTTGTTACTTGTTAGTTTCCTTAATTAAACTTTGTTTGGATTTTGAAGAGAAAATGAGATCGATGAATTAAATAGAATGAGATATTATTAGATTTTATTGTTTGTATATATATGTTTAGAATAACATTTGAATGATAATGGAAATATAGAATGAGATATTGCACTATGCATGTTGATATGTCCTTGGTGCAATATTGATATATAGTCTGAAAACTGTTGCTCAAATTCTTTTGTCTTGTCTTGCTCTAAAAGAAAATCAGTTTGGCAGAATCTGAATAATCCAATGGTGATTATAGCAGGAGCTAGAAGCATCTTTTTGAGTTTGATTCATATATAGTTTGTCCAATTAAGGAGAATTTGTTTGCTGCAAATATTATTCATTTGTGCTCATAAGGTGGTGATTGGTGAGGATATCAAGAGCTCTTTGATATGATAGTATACTTGCACAAACACTTAATTTTTGAATAATGTGCACCTTTCGCATGAATATAAAAGTTTTTTATAGTAGGCTCGTAAGGATAGTTAGGGAAATTATCATTCTCTTTGTTTTTTATATGCTTTTTCCTACTCTATGTAGTTGATAATTTGAGATATTTATCAAAACAACTAAATGAAAATAAGTTTTATGTAGGTAAAGTAAAAGTTTGCTACAAAATAATCGTGGGTATCATATATAAACTTGCTTATATGGTTCGTTAGGAGAATGGATATTCTCTTAAAAAATATTCCTCAAATTTTTTCAATTTTCACATTTTAACAATTAATCACCTTTTTTCCATTACTTTTAGAATTATATTTTATTTTATATTTATAATTCAATGGTCAATTGTCCCACTTTATTTCCTCAATTTTTTTTCCACTTGAGAGGATTCATTCTCAGTTCGTTAATAAATATTTACATATTATTAAAGGTAGTATTCCTTTCCGGTTCTATATATAAATATAATTTGATTTTTTAAATTAATTAAAAAAGTAATGTATCAAGTCAATAGATTAGATATATTATTTTTTCAATGAATTTAAAAGTAAAAGTCTACTTATATATAGAATCGGAAGGTGTGATTTAAGGTCAATTTTGACCTGAAATCACCCGTCCAAATTGTTTTTTCTTTCTCATTATAATAAATAGGTGTGATTTTCACATATTTGTTTGTTTTGATTTTGTTTTCCCGTCTTTGTGTAGAGTATTGTGTTTGTCTCGTCTTTGTGCGGAGTATTGTGTTTGTCTCATCTTTGTGCGGTGTTCATTTGTTTCATGTTGACATATTAATTTCGATCTAGTGCAGATCCAATCAATATCGACTTTGGTGTCATCAACGCTACAGATCCGGAGGCATGTACATTCTGGACACTTCAATATAGTCATATTTATAGGCTTATGCAATTTGTCGTTTCATACTATTAACATGGATATTGTGAGTTTATTCGCAATTTATCCTTTTTATTTTTAGCGAATTTAAATTTTTATTGTATCAATGTACTCAATCAATTTTAATAAATAAATATTCATTAAAAAAATTAATAAATGAATATCCTTTATTTTTAGTAAAAGAAAACGGAAAGAGTATAGGTCTAGCTATTTTATTTATTTATTTGGTCAGGTATTTTTTATTTTATTTTTTGGTACATGTATTTTATAATTTTTTTAATCAGTGTGAAACGATTATTCTGAAATAAAATACTAGAAAGAAAGAAATTATTTTGAAATGTGATTGGATTTATACGATTTTTTCTCAAATTTAATTTTAGACTTTGTATAGTCAAAATGTCGTTTTCTTTTACAGTTGTCAGTTGTGAAGGGTTGGCAGCTGAGCTGGACAGTCGGTGATTTGATGCCCCACTTGCATGTAGTAGTACACATTTCTTACACGTTTAAGAGAATAAAAACTAAGAAAGAAAATGAAGAATTATTTTTGAACATTTTGGTATAGGGATTTTTTTTGTTTTTGTTTTTGGATACGTATGTATAAAGGGTAAATTACTATTTTGATTCATCAACTAAATTTTTGGTTCTACTTTAGATCCCTTCGTTAGTATTTTGGTTTCATTTCGGTCCTTTGCTTAACAATTAACACTTCATTAACGTTTTTAGTTAAACGTAACAACAATTAATTATTTATGAATTATGAGAAAAAATTTAGACTGTATTATAATACTTCATCCCTTGTTTTTGAATAATGATCCATTGACAACATTTTGGGTTGTGTTATCTGAACACACAATGACCCCCTTGCATGATTAGTTGCTACTATATTCTTAATGAATTTCTAATTTAAATCAACATCATGTTGGGCGTGATCTCAATGTGATCATCAGTGAACAAACTATACTCGAAAAAATTTCAAGAGAAGCAGAAGACCTGTACAATACACAAGAGATCAACTTAATTTGCTCTGATAGTATATTTTATAACTTCTCTGCTCACTAACTACCAAGACTAACATTTCCCCGTTATTCTTCGGGGAGTTGAGAAACTATGTATCTAATTTATATGCAATAACCAAATAAACAATCACAGTGGTGGCTCATTTTGAACAATTTTGTTGTCCCATAAACCATGAATAAGTTGCCAAAAGTTCCGAAATTGTAATGGTCCCTTTCTCCTTTTATCAGTATTTTCTCAAAATGATCGCCAAATTTATTCCACGTCATACTAAGACCATCCAATTGGCTTTCGGTTCCGACCAAAATATTCCTTTTAAAAGGACTTCCTGAGGAGAATCACCAAGTGGAACTGAATCCATTGCTGATCTCAATCAATCCTCATAAAAGCGGTGTTGAACTGTAAGTGCTCCAATGAATATTTCCTTCAATAATATTCTAGTATGAGCTGATTAAAAAAATCTTCTGATGCTGGTTTGAGCTGCTATACATGTTGAGTGGGTCATTTCACTTTAAAGCCTCGACAAAAATGGTGAAATCACAAAAATTTCCGGCACAAATTTTAGAGAATGGTTACAGCTGAAAAGTTCCCAATTCACTACCATGCCTTGTAAGAAGTACTTTCCGATCAGCAACCCATTCTAATCGATAAGACAGGTCCAGATTATGAAGCAATTGCTTCAAACTCTCCCCATGATTTGAGTCTTTCGCATTATCCTACAAAAGGGAATGCCGGTGATATTATGGAAAAGGATAAACAGTTTTAAGGAAATAATCGCAGATGACTTGATGACCAGTAATGAAAGGTGGTAAAAAGTAGTACATCATTCGTCTCAAGCTATTTAGACAATGTGGCAAGAGATCTTTATCATTTATATTCATGCATTTCAACCAATTCAACGTATGTAAGCATGCTTTCAATCAACTTTCTATTAGGCTCACAACATGTGCTGCTACCGTGTTTAAACCAAAAAGAGTTTTCAATTTAGCAATTGACATTTCCTTCTAAATATTAATTTACACACCTCATTGCAACTTCACTCAGGTCAGTTTCTCTCACTGCAAGTCAGTTTTATATCTGAAAGAAGACAAGAACGAAGAACACGGGAAGATTACCTGCAAATTCAGCTGCTTTTCAGTATCCAAAATACTGGCCATAATGCTTGACCGGGATGAATTAGGTGAGAATCCCTCCCAAGGAGGAACAAATATTAGTTTTGTGCACTGGACTGGAACGAAGTTCCGGCTTAGTTTCTCCCACCAGACTGATCCCAGTGACCACCATCTAATCATGAGCCCGTGTTCTGAAAAAGCAACCAGCCCCTATAGAGAAGATTGTTTAAAAGTGCAGGAGGGAATCAATTATCAGTTTGAGATACTTGTGGGAACAGGAAAGCATCAATCCTAGGGCAAATAATTTCACAGTAAAGAGAAACAAAATACTTAGAATATAAAGGGATATCACAGAACTGTTATTATAGGGAGTTCAGTTGATGCAATTATTATGAGTTGCAGCAACAAATCAAACCTATAACCAAAACGTCAAATGGAAATGGAAAAACAGTAGCGTGCTAAGGGAGATAATTGATTTTCCCAAACAACTTGCTGAACTAATTTCTTTACAAAATGATATTATTGGGAAAGGAGCATACAATACAGGAAAGATAATTATCAACAATTCCTCAGTACCTCTCCATCTGGGGAAAAGCTTAGCGCTGAGATTGCAGTAGCTAACACTGTTCCCGAAGCCGTTGCTGTGAGCAAACTTGGAAGTCCAGGAGGCCCGCTTGCATCCAAAACCTTTATCATTGTCACACTGCATACAAACAAAGGTTTCCATTATAGAAAATTATTATCTCTTTAGTTATCCCAGAGCGAATAAACACAAGTAGGCAACAATCTGATTTAGATATCATAAGTTTCAAAAGGAAGCATAAATATAAGGGTTTATTTCTTCGGAGGGGGCAGGGAGCCTAACAAGTTATAAATGTGACTATCATATACTGTTCTTAATTATTCTAATCCAACACCAAAGTTCTAAATGAATTTGATATCATCCACGGCCAATCCATGGTTCAATAAACATTTTAGTCACAAACGAGTTGAAAATCGGAATTTAAGAAGTTGTGATTTACAATGGAGTTGTGATTTACAAATTTCTCCAAATGTTTACGATGGAGTTGATCGTACAAATTTAAAATACTTATTTTTCCCCTTCAAAATTTCATTCCAATTCCATGGCATGTTTTTTAATTTTAATTTTTTGCTTTACCACCCTGCATATGACATTGACACATAAATGATACAAATCACGTTAAGCGCACTTCTCTCAAGTACATGTGAGTCACAGAACTAACAACGACAGGGTATTTACATATTGTCAGCCTAAATCCTGAATTTAAAATTAGTATTTTATTCCCTAATCCTGATACCTTTGCATATCATAAACCCTAATGCTTGCATTGTTAACTTCTCCAATCACATCTCCAACTGCTAGTCTGGTCCAAGACTCATTGACAGCAACCATAGGATATACGCGTACAACTTCTTTGAAAGTTGTCATTGAACTCTGGAAGCATGTCTTCCGCATAACTGAGTTGCTAGGATCTATAGTCTGTAAAATGAAGTTGACAACCTGCAGATCGGACACACTGTCACAGAAATTCATGCTTTCATGTTTGGAAACAATTAAGAACGAAAACAAGATAGCCACTCAAAATAGAGAATCCCTAAGCACCTGACCACCAAGAATAGAATCTAACAGCAGTAAGTGATAAAAGAGATAACCAAAAATGGGAATGTCTAAAAACGAGTTCACCAACACATCCAAAAAAAAATGCTTTGATCTTAAAATGAATAACTGATAAAAGGATACAGAAAATTTTCAGTTTGCATGATATAAATATTAAATACTTTTAGCTGTCAACATGAATATATTGCAAATAAACACCTGTGATCAAAAGATCTCATATATTGAAAAAAATTCAAAAGAAATAAAAGTGCCATACTGCAAACAACAAAGCATCGTCATTTCTCTCTTTCCAATTGCTCTTCAGAAATAATTCTCTCAAAATAAAAATCATTCACCTAGAGGAATTAATCTGGAATAAGAAATCCTAATATTATGTTGAATTTCAAGGATTCACATTTAACAAATGGTAATTGAAAATAAAACAAAAAGAAAAGTAGTATAAATGAACATCTTGAAGTAGTTATTGAACAAAAAGATGAAGTTTGGTGAACAAAATCAGCCTAGGACAACAAGCAGTAACATGAATCTATCTGAAACATCAATGAGAAGTCCAGTGAGTCCTAGTAACAAGTAGCATTACAAACCTTGTCAAGGTACTGAGCCAAATATCTTGGAGAACCACGCGTAATCCTTATGAGAGTCAACAAGGATACCAAGTGGACAGGTGAATCAGATGCAGTTGACCAAATCTGGCTTTCAATCACTGCCAAAAATCCTGGTATATCAGCCATCGCTAAACTTGGAAGGAGAACCTCCACCAAAGTCTGTTTAATAGAAAAAGATGCAGCTGGAATTTCTGTCACTGACTTGGAAGATGGACCACTCAACTCTACTTGGAAAAAAATGTCCCCAATTAGACGAGGAATCTCAGAGACCATGCATTCTTTCCATGTGCTCTCCATGCCCTCTGCAAGGAGCTCAGCAGCAGTGGAGCTGTACTTCTCATTCATGGCCATAGCCAACTTCATTAATGGATGAACAACTAACATGGAAAGCCTAGGTTTCACACGACTAGGATACCAGATAGCCAATGCAGCGGCAACAATAATGTGAGATGTCATTGAATCTTGACTTGTTCCCCCAACACAAGAAATCCAATCTTGCACTTCATAAGATTCTAGCCAATTAAGTATCTTGGATTCCTCATCTTGGGAAATTAATTGCTTTTTGGCATTAGGTGATATGCTTTCTACTGCCGCATCTCCCTGGCGTTTGTCTCTACTTCCAGTTCGGGAGATTGTATTATTTGACTCATTAGATTTTGTATTGCATAGAGGTAAAGGAATAGCATGAGAGGCAGCACAGTGAAATATAGAGCGTGCAGCCATACGTACATGTTCACTTTCATCTTGCCAAAAAGCCACCAAGAGCTGTAAAAAAGGGGATAACTTTCAGCACTTGATATCATGCAACAGAAAACTGGTTTAATAACACATAATTCACAAACACTGCCAACCACCCATAATACAACAAACCACAATACTATTCAGCTGTTGTAATAGTAATAATAATAATATCATCTTATGGAAGAATAAAATAAAAATATGATTTAATAATGTTATGCAGCATTAAACAGTATGGAATACTGCCAAATTTTAAACTATTTCAAACACTCAGACACAAACAAGCAAGAAATTAAGAATTAATACACATTGACGCTTGATTTTATTCAAAGTGCATCATGATCTTGACCCACTATAATTTAAACGCAGATGTGCCCTTTAAAGGAGCTTTTCCATGAAATGAGTGCTTTCTCTTTGATTTAAATACCACCCTGAACTTGCTCTTTTTATTTTATTTTATTTTTGGGGGGGGGGGATTATTTAGCAAAATGTTGCATTTATTATGGGGAGGCGAGAAGATATGTTAATTGTGCCACCCAGTTGTACACCAAGGTCCCTAATCAAGCAAGGAATATGGCTCTAGTTAAGTGAAATAATGTAGACCCAAGCACAGCATGGACATCAATCAGACAAAAGAATATATCATGTCAAAACACAGAAACTAATGCATGAGTGTAATGCATAATTACATCCCATGAGACAAAGAAAAGATATATACGATCAGTCATACAGAACCAGTGTTATTATTAATACTAAAATTATGGAAGTAGGGGGAAATGCTAGCAACAAAAAAATCGGGAATGGTTGGTGAAATCAAGTCAGATCAATGGACTGTAGACCAGTATAACACAACCCAGCTTATCATATATTCCCCTCAAGCTCACAAATAACATAGGATGCATAAAATCAATTTAGATAAAAATTATAAAACAACAATAGCATTTTTAAAGATTATAACCTGTAGCGAAGGTGGCTTCATATCTGGAAAATTTTCCATGAAATTTCGGGTATAGAATGCTGCTAATGCACTGCATATGATAAAGATACTACCAATAATAAGCAAAAGTCAAAGAGGAGAACACACATTGATTATAAGCTAAAGCTTTCAGAATTAAAGAACAAAGGGTGAATACACATTGGGAAGCCACATAGAAATGACATTAGCCAGGCAGTAAAAGTCAAACTAGTAAGGCAAAAACTCACAAGATAAAAGTTAATATTTGGAAGCATCGTGGGAACCAACCAGACGTGAAAAAATGACTCTATCTGGCCTGCACGTACAGACGTACTAATTTATTTTTTTTTAACATCTACCAAAACATCTAACTTAATTGTCTCATTGTCCATTAACCAAATGGACAAATATGTGAGTACAGGACCTAAATTATCTTGCTGTGGAAAGGCTAAGCAGGGTGTGTTTTTACATTTTTAGTTTTTCATCTTTCTTCATTTATTTGCTAGTATTTATGAAAGAATATTTATATGTTGCAAGAAAAGTTTCAAGATTCAACTAGGTTCTGAAAAATACCAAGACCCACCTGCAAAACATAAAAGAAATGGGGGCACTACATCCATAACACCCGGAACTATATAATAAAAAAGAATGGTTATTCCAGTTTGTAAAGAACCTCAAATACGATCTGAAACTTTTAGATTTTGAAAAATATCTCATTTCATAGCATCTTTCCCAGATAAGTTCAGTAAAAAGGGGTTTCCTCCATTGAAAAACTACAAGCAAGATGTGATTTTATATTATATTAAAAGACAGAAATTGCGGAAGTATACAAATAACTGTTAGTGCAGTTTTCCCTCATCTACTAATGTAACTGGCACTATACCTGCTGGCAGCTGAACTTGAGTGAGACAAGCTAATCAAACGCTGAGCAAGGGATACCATTGTCAATGATCTCATTGCAGAAAACTCAGATGAGGATTTCCACAGCTGAAAGATGGTTTTTAATATCTCAGGAACTATTGAAATGCGACAAGAGAAAATAAATCCCAACATACAATTCAAAATTACCTCAAGAGTAGCACTCTGACCAGGAAATGACAATGTTAATGACCCTTTATCTCCCTGCAGACCCGAAGCTATCATAAAATTTTCTGGTCTCCTTAGTTTCATATCACTTATCAGCAAATTATCAAGCTCACTGTCTACGTTCCACAAATGTAAAAATGACAAACTGTATCGCAGTAAATGTTCTTCAAAAAGGCTAACCCAATCACACCCTTCTGATGTTTCTGGATTATGGTAGCTTGGAATTTGCTCCTGAACACCCTTCTGCTTCAAATTGATATTCACTGGCTTGCCATCACCAGTCTTCTTGGACTCATTCTTTTGAAAAGAGAACATCAATGATGCAAGATCAAAACTCAGAGACACAATACCAGGGAACGGGCAAGAGCATTTGATAGGAAGGTTGTTACTTAAAAGACCAAACAAAGATGAATTTGACTTTGCTGAATTTCCTTTACCTACATTTGGTTTAAAAGAATTCAGCTCATTCATACTTGAAATATTTGGTGATGACTTTGATGAAGTAAGCAAGTTCTCTGTATGACTTAAGGGTGAGTTAGAGAACCTTGCGTCATCAACTATCGGAAGAAGTAATGAAGAGACTGACGTGTTTCCATTCAGCGTAGAGCCAGGTGTAGAATTCATACTGATATTTTTACAAAAATGATCAAACATTGAATGTGCAGCTGTCCCGCGAAGTAGTCGCTCACGAGAACCTGTCTTTAGATCCCAGATGTATAATACATCCCCATCGGAAGTTCCGTAATGTGTTTGACAGAGACAGGCAATATAACCTCTTGCACCATCCCATAAAACTTTTGAGGGATAGTTCATGTGTCCAGGAAGCATTCTTTCCACCTGCAGAGTCTCAAGAGAAACAAGGGCAACACATGCGTCCTCTCCCACTGAAAGAAAGCAGTCACTCCAAGGATGTCCTGTCATTGATGGGGGAAGAATAATTTGACGCACAGCGGCGACATGATGATGCATTACCTTAATAAGGCTGCCAGTGTCAAGATCCCATATACGAACTGTGCAATCCATACTGCCAGACACCAAAACCCGTTTATAGGTGGAGCTTTTTTCACTACACATCATTTGATGTGCTGCCAAACAAAGTACAGAACCTGTATGCCCTGAGAAATTCTGTTTGTGGGCAGTTGACTTTTCATCATGATTGGAACTTGCATCGTCTAGGAAAATCCCTTGAAACTGATCAAATCTTACGACCTCTATTTCTCCACTAAAATATCCATATACGATGGCATAAGGTGTAAAGAGGTTCTCAGCAACGATCATGGATGAAGTAACTATCTTCCCCTTGTAAGGATAATAACTACATATGTTATCCTCATGTATGTTGTCTATGTCTTCAGAACCTGGACATGCACCACCAAAGGCTGATTTAGTCTCTAGATCACCATGGCTGTTGAGTTGAGTAGACGTCTCAAACCAGTTGGTGGAAGATACACCATCATTGATCAATCTGCACTGACGGCACAATATTCCGGGTTTATCATCAAATTGATGCAGCGACCAAATTGTGACATGTGGTCTCCATATTAAAGGTTCCTCGTGATGAAAGCAAACTGACTTGATACACACGAGATTTTGATTTACTTGTAGGAAAAAAATAGATAATCTTATATCAGATTGATAATGACCACCAGGAATCTCAGAATAGGGTTCACACTGGAAAACATCATTCTGATAGGATACTTCATATGTAATTGCATAACCTCTATTATTCCACACAACAAAATATACATGAATGAAGTTGCTGCATTCATATGTATCAGGGGTATTCCCCATATCATCACTTTCAAGAACAACGCCACCAATAGCATGAGCTTCAGTGGAATTCCCATCCGAAAAGAAGAGGTTGTTCACAAAAGAAACCTCTCCAATTGTGATATCGCTAGACAATGGCCTAAAAATACATCTATCTTTCAATATAAAAGCAACAATGTTCCCGAACGTTAAAACTGAAATAACTTCATCCACACCGCTGAATCCCTCCACAGGAAAAGAACTTCCCAATGGAGACTTGTCACTGTGCGGACTCACCAAATTTTCCACACAATTACGAGACTCATCCGATATCGGAACCATCTGTTGTTTCCCATAAGAATCAGCAACAAACACTGAATTCCTCTTCTCATCATCGTCAGACAAAACAAGTGACATAAACTTGATAGAGCCAATGGATAAATTTCCATGAAAAACAGTTTGAGTAATGGAAAGCAAATACGTATCCACAATAAGGATAGTAGATTTAGAGTTACTCCTATGATGATTTTCTCTATCTCCTAATGCATCATTAACAGAATAATTATCCACAAAAGAACAAGCTATACATACATATCTTGGAGTCGAAGGCAATGTTCGAATTACAAGAGGAGTACCAACCCAAGGTGGCAATTTCCTTCTGCAACGACAATGTCCACTACTTTTACTCCACACACACAAAAAACCATCAGAACAAGCACTAATCAAAGCACCGAAATTATTTCTACTTGAAACAGTATCATTTTCTTCAGCTGCAATTGGACTACAAAGAGCGAGATCAGTGACCGGTGACGCATGACCGCACAACACTCCAACCGCTTTAACTTCCTGAAAAATCAACATAGCTCTTAAGCTTCAAATACTTATTTAACAAAGTGTTAGATGTAACCAATGAGTTGATCCAATGAGTTTAAAATTCTATTAACTTCTAATTCATCATAACTAACTAGTAAAAACTTTAAACAATATTGAATTAATTCTAATTAATCCAACTAAACTATATCTAACACAAAGCATATTAACAAATAATTGAAGAGAAAACGAAAAATTATATCAAGATTATAAAAATGAAATACCGGAGAGGAAGAGGAAGTGGAAAGGGACCACCAGATGATGGAGCCATCGGATCCGGCGGTGTAAAAGGCGGGTGACGGTGGTTGGGTGAAAGCGGCGACGGCGGTAACTTTATGAGCGGAAGGGAAGAGTGTGCCAGACCATATGCACGCAACGGATTTGCACTTCATTGATTATTTGATTTTGATTTTGATTTGGATTTTTCACTTCAGTGTATGAACCTGCATTTCGTGTTGTTGATTGCGAGTTATGAGTTTCGGTTTGAATTACGACGACGGATTCCGATTCGGACCTCGCCGGTTACTAATTACTGTTGCTAAAGATCAACGATCAAGATCTTACAACTGCGCTACTTCAAGGGAAGCGAGGTTTCACGTTAGTCACATAAATTTTACCTAAGTATTTTTTTTTTACAAGAGAGAAATAAATTTTAACTATTTTATCTCTTTCTCGATATATAAAACTTTAACAAATTTTATTGTTTCATTTTATAAGATCATTTTTAAAGTTCAAGGTATATTGATTAAATTTTCACAAAAATAATCTTAATTAAATGAAAAAAAGTAAAAGATTAATATTTCTCTCTCTTAATAATTGAAGTGTAATTTTGAAAACAGAAAATAGATCATTGACAAATTTAATTCAAAAACTATTTTTCTTAATTTTTGTGCAATTATAAAATAGTTTTTATACATTGAAACGGAAGGAGTATTAACATTAACATTAACATTGTCAAATTCAAGAATTTCTCTGCAATTATTTCTTTTAATAAATAAAGTAATTATTATTTTTTCCCTCTTTTGTAAAAAATTAAATAAATCATTCTTTTACCGACAAGTGATAACAAAAATTATATCACGGATTTGTGCTAAATTATATGTATCTCTCATATTTAGTTATCGACTATAAAAATAGTATAATATCTATACCCATATATAAATATGATGCATCTTTTGGGCTGTTTTTTTTTTTTTCACTTTTACCCTTTTATAACAACAAATCTTTGTTTAATTAGAGGAGAAGTTGGAAAAGTTTTTTGAAACTTTTGAAATTGTGAAACTCTAAAGTATTGTTGTTTGACAATAGCAAAGGCACAAGAGATCAGAACCAAAATCAAAAGCACTCATTCGACTTCCTTTCTTTAGTCTGTCCATGAGGCTGAAAATCAATCAACTCCTTCGATGATTTTTTTTTCTTCTTCTTCAAAAATGATCATTACCCTTACGCTTCCACACTACTCACCATGACCAACATTTTGACGGTTCTCACAGTGATCTCGAGCTGTAGTCTCCTTCTCCTCCCTTTTTTGTATGTGTTTGATCTATGTTATGTGATGCATGTTTGCTACTCTCTTATGATTATGATCTGTCAAATAAATAATGTAAATTGTTTTAAAATGATGGAATATGTTGAAAATGTGAAGAAAAAAAAATATGCATATTTGTTAGAAAAATTATGAATAGGGGACATTTAAGACCCTTGATTTCTATTTGCAGTGTGTTGTCAAACAAAGTTAAAGTTCTTTTTAATTGTGTTATTAGTATACACCAAGTGATGCTATTATGGTGATATGTTTTTGTGATCTTTAATCTTATATTGCTCCTTTTCTTTTCTATATAAAGAATCAACATCTAAAGAAAAAAAAAATAGACAGCATATTAAGTTAGCATCAAGTGCAACGCATGCTAAACATAATAAGATTTTGACCCGGAAAAGAAAGAACTTATGCAAAACTTTATTTTAACAAATTGTTACAAATTGAAAACCAAAGAGAGAGTTATGGGACTCTCATTTCATAATTTTGCAAACATTATGACATGAAAATGAAAAAAAAAAAATTAAATAAAATAAAAATCTCTTTAACAAGCACCTTTCCGTTTTTGCCCCAAGAGGTCGCATATGTCCCTGGTAAGTTGATATCGAATATACCGAGAGTGATTTGGCTCCAATTCAAAACCCACAACTTCCCACTTTTGTGTATCAACTTAAAGGACATTTTTGTAGTAATCTTAATATTAGACATCTTTAACATGCACTTAGGGTATTTTTTTACAAGTGTCAATCTATGAAGCCCTCCACATCATATATTCCTTTTCACAACAATCCAAATTTTTAGCCCTTTTTAGCCAACAATTCAAATTCAACCAATTGAGAGAAGAGATATGTGGTTTGGGCTTTTATTGACCCGACCCAATATTTACCCTACCCGAAATCCATGAGAACCATCAGGAAAGGAATCAATTCTTTCTCCTTCAATCCTTTTCATTTTCACAGTCAATGCTCTGCACACCAGCGAAAAAGGGGATTCCCTTTTCATCTTCTCCCACAAATTGCATTCTCCCTAGGTAAACTTTCATCAATTTTGCCTAAAGCTTTGTGGAATCTTATTTTTAAAAAAGAATATCAACCCAATTTGAAGCTAATCTTCTATCACAATTTCAAATAAGCATCTCTCCATTACCCTTTTGTATCATTAATCAACAAATTTCAATTTGATTCCTTTGTTACCTCTGAGTTCTTTCCATTACCAGGATTATCAACACAGAGGATTGAGAATCTGCAATATTATATGTAAGTTTCACTTTCAATTTCAAATATTAGGTTCTGTCTATAAATAGGGGAATGGGAATGGCTTTAAGAATTGCTCACACCACAATCTAATCTCTTATTATTTCACTTTTTCAAAATGGCTTTGTCAACACTTTCAAAAACTTTTGACAAAATTTCTGAAATTAATGATTCAAAATCCTCTTGGAATGTCAAAGCAAAAATTATTAGATTGTGGGTTGTGAAAGACTTCAACAGAAATGATTTGCCATTTTCAGTTGAAATGGTGTTAATGGATGCTGAGGTTTGTTTCTTTGCAATAATACGAATTTCATACTTTGGTATCATAATCACTTTATTTATCTCATGTATTCTTTGAGGTGTTATAAAAGAATTTCAATATGAGGTTTACATTGTTTGGTATCATAATCACTTTTTATATCCATTCACACAAGTCAGTAACACACCATGTTATATTCCACAGACCCATTTTATGCAATATTCACTCTTTTAAATACTCTGAAGCTCAGAATTCTGAAGCCAACTCTGAAGCTCAGAATTCTGAAGCCAACTATGAAGCTCAGAATTCTGAAGCCAACTCTGAACCCAGAATTCTGAAGCCAATTCTACACCTCAGAATTCTGAAGCCAATTCTACACCTCAGAATTCTGAAGCCAATTACATATAGAATTTCATATTCTTGCTGTCAAATTGAATTGGACTGTTTTGTATTTTTAGATTGTCCTTTATGTTGATGTTGATTTTGCTTATTTTCTATTATTTTGTGTTTTGGTAACAGCTTAATGATAATTATTTTCTAATATGTAGGGAGATCGAATTCATTGTTCACTTAGAAAAACCCTATTGTACAAGTTTGCAGAACATATCAAAGAGGGCAGAGTCTATTCATTTGAAAATTTGGACTCTGCCTCAAATGGTGGAACCTATAAAACTACCAAACATGACTACAAACTTACTTTTCAGTTTGGATCGAAAGTAACCCCACTTGGCCCAAACAAACTCACCAACCTATCTCCTTTTAAATTTGTTCCTATTGGTGAAGTCATTAATGGCAGCTATGACAACGATTACTTAGTTGGTAAGTTATATATTGAGATTTAAATGTTATATTATTATTTTTGGGAGCTTAATTTATTTGATGTTATTATCTAATGTTAATTTTGAAATGGTTAATTGTTAGATGTAATTGGAATGCTGACTGGAGTTGGGGAAGAAAGACAATATGAGAGGAGTGGACAAAGCACCAAACTCAATGTCATTGAACTTGAGGCGGATGGGTATATTTTGTTCTAAGCACATATAATATAGATTTTATTATCATGAATAAATAATATTACTATAGTTTAAGATAACTAATGACAAGTATTTTGACTTTTAGGGAAAAGATTCAGTGCACTCTTTTTGGATCTTATGTTGATGAGCTCAACAATTTTCTTTCCACCGGCGAAACACAAAATGCTGTTGTTATCATCATGCTTGGAAAGGTGAAACTATTTCAAGGTATAACCCCATTTACTTTTTTATTTTCTCCATGAATAGTTTTATGTATATATAACTTTGTTTTCTATTTTAATTAAGTCATTGATATGGAATGTGTAGACAAACTTCATATCCAAAACTGCCTCAATTGCACCAAAGTTTTTTACAATCCTGTCAATGATGATGCGACTTACTTAAGGAGTAGGGTGGTTGAAAATGTTGACACACCATCTCCTCTTATCCTTACCCAAATACATGCACAACCTAGAGTTGATCCTCTCCAAGAATTTCTCTATTCCACTCCTAGGAACACTATCCAAGGTCTTCTTAATTGTGAAGAGGTAAATAAGAAATAATATGTAAATCAATATTTTCTAAAAACAATAATCATATTCTTATATATTTAATTTATATGTATTAGGATGCTCTTTTTGTTGTTCTTGGAACTATCAAACACATTGTCAACCATGATAATTGGTTCTATACGGCATGTGCATGCAACAAAAGTGTGTATCCAGATTCGGGCATGTATTTCTGCGAAAAATGTAACAAACATGTCAAAAATGTTTCACCAAGGTAACATTCTTTCTTTATAGATATATATTAATTGTCATTATTAAATAAGTTTCAATCATAAGATGCTAATTTTATTTTTTGTTCATTGTATTTAAAGATTTTCCATCAATGTTCGTGTTATGGATGATACCGACAGCGCCACATTTGTGCTTTTCGATCGTGATGCTGCAATGTTGTTTAACAAATCATGTGCTGATGTATTGCGCAGTCGGGATACCGTAAGTATTTTAAATACGATTAAAATCTAAGCATATATAACTATTATCTAATGTATATTTAATTTTATATCTTTTTTTTTTTACTTTTAGAGGGCTGCAACGAATGTTCTTCCTGCAGAAATTAAAGCATTGGTCAATTCAACATATCTATTCAAAGTTGAGTGCAAAACCCCCGTGAGTCATAGGTTTGAGCCGTCTTTCCGTGTTCGCAAAGTTTGCACCGACATGATTATAATTAATCAATTCAAGTCCAAGTGGGAGCATGAAGAATCTACCTTTGCAAAAAATGCCAATGTGAGAATTTTTTTTTTTTAATCAGTTTCTAAAAATGTTTCACTTTATCAATCAACTTATGCACAATTGAAATATGTATTGGGTTTTAGAATACCTTCAGTTTACAATAACTATGATTTTTTCTTATGAATAGGAAATGAATTCTTTGAGTGCGCTGCATGACACTCAAATTGGATCTTCAGCAAACTATCTTGATACTAACAATGTTGAGCCACTAACAGCAAGTTCTGCAAAGGAGAATGAGTTAAAATTGGATTGTGCAAATTTGGGCATCTCACAAGTAAGTAATCACTTTATTACTCAAAATACTTCCTCTTAAAGTGGAACCAAACATACACTGCTAATTGAACATGATTAGCAGTTTTAGTAAATATAATAGCTCTTTAGTTTTGGAATTTGGTTTAATTGCTTGCTAAATTTTCCTTTATTTTGCTTTGTGATGTTTTTTTGGGTTCTAATGTCAAATTTTGATTGCTGTGTATATGCTAATAAGTTATCAGCTGATTTCTTTTTCATGATAAACTTTATAGTTTGATTACAAGTATATAATACATATATTTCTACTACATAGTATTTAACAAATACTCATATTTTCTAATTTTGTTGTTGTTATTCAATTAGGACTTAATGCCAGCATTCTCTGAAACTGTCATTGATGTTGATGATATCAAAAGTCCCAAAAAACTTGATGCAAAGGGCAAGGCAAAAATGGATAACCATACTACCAAAGGAAAGAGGGTTTCACCCAATGATGAAGTTAATGGACAAGACATTGATGTTGATGACATACCAAGTCCCAAAAAAGTGGATGCAAATGGCAAGGCAAAAATGGATAACCATACTAACAAAGGGAAGAGGTCTTCTCCCAATGATGAAACCAAAACTCAAGACATGAACCTTCCAATTAAGCTTCTCAAAAGGCCAATTAAGATTGAAAAGATCTAATTGCTTAATTTGGTTCTTCATATCATGTGATATTGGCTTTGTTTGCTCAATCAAGATATTATATTATCTATAATGAAGTATCAATTATTATATTTCCTACATTATGTCTTAGGTTTTCTAATTGGCCTTATATTAAGTACTTGAAATGGCCTTTCTATTTTCTTATTTCTTAGGTTTTATTATATCAATCTACTTAAGACCCAATTATATTGGGCATTAGAATTCTCAATTGGCCTTATATTAAGTACTTGAAATGGCCTTTGTATTTTGTAGTGGGCTTAACGATGAGTATCCATTTTGTATTATGTTGTTAAGTGCCCTTTTTGTTAAACTACTGATTATTGTAATATGGCCAAATATGGTCTTCTTAATTGAAGTTAATTTTTATATATCAAGTTCAATTATTTAACTTTTATTTTTTATATTATTTAACTTTGAGTTTCCAAATAATAATAACACAACTGATGTTTTATTATAAGTAGATTCAAAATAATAATATATTTGGTTACCTTTAAAAAGAGTCAAAATAATAATATCCTAGGTACCAGTTTATGTTTTATTTAAAAACTTAGGGGGGGGGGGTGTATAATCAGGTATAAAAAAATACAACTTATGGACTCTAGGCTCATGCAAAAAAACTTTCTATGGAGATGGATGATCATACTTCCAAGATATCAAGGTTTAGAAGAATGGCTATTAGAAAGAAAAAGAAAAATGAAAATATCAATTCATCATCAGAACGTGTGGTATGTACCAGGCATGAAAAGCAATCTGATGAGTGTGGGTCAATTGATTGAGAAAGGTTTTTCAGTTACTATGAAAGACAATCTTCTGAAGCTATATGACGGTAATCAGAAGCTGATTATGGAGTCAGAACAGGGAAGGAACAGAACATTCAAGGTGAATGTTAGAACTGCAGATTCTGAATGTCTTAGTGCAACAAGTGTTGAGAAGGATAGTGAGCTGTGGCACAGAAGATTTGGTCATCTGAATTTCAGAAGCTTGGGGCATCTGAAGTCAAAGAATCTGGTACATGGAATTCCTATAATCAAGAAGCCTGAAAAATCATGCGAGGTGTGCATGAAAGGGAAGCAACCAAGACTGCCGTTTGCATCAGAAGTAGCTCCAAGAGCAAAACATGCCTTGGGAGTAGTACATTCTGATGTGTGTGGACCATTTCCAGTACCTTCACTTGGAGGAAACAAGTATTTTGTATCTTTTGTTGATGAATTCACAAGGATGACATGGGTAACACTCATCAAGTTCAAGCATGAAGTGTTTGCTGCGTTTCAGAAGTTCAAGGTGAAGGCTGAGAAACAGAGTGGTCAGAAGCTGAAGATTCTCAGAACTGATGGTGGTGGTGAGTTTAATTCTAATGAGTTTAAAACTTTCTGTGAGGAGAATGGAATTGAGCATGAGGTTACAGCTCCTTATACTCCTCAACACAATGGTCTTGCTGAGAGAAGAAATCGTACTTTGCTTGATATGGTGAGAAGCATGCTGAAAGAGAAGAAGCTTCCTCATCACTTATGGGGAGAAGCTGTTGCCACTGCAACATATGTGCTCAACAGATGTCCAACGAAGAAGCTGAAGGAAATAGTTCCTATTCAGAAGTGGACTGGAGAGAAGCAAAGTGTTAGTCATCTGAAGGTGTTTGGATCTGTATGCTATAAACATGTTCCAGAAGCCAGAAGACAGAAGCTGGATGATAGAAGCAAAGTAATGTTACTGGTGGGGTACCACAGTACAGGTGCGTACAAGCTTTATTGTCCAGAGACTAATAAAATTGAATTCAGCAGAGACGTCATTGTGAAGGAATCTGAAACTTGGGATTGGAACAAGTCTCAATCAAATTCTGATGTGAGAATCTCTGAGGATGGCTCTGAAGGAGAGTCAGAATCTGAAGGCTCTGAAGATGATTCAGAAGATGGAGATGACTCTGATGGTGATTCTGAGTCTGATGGTGATTCTGAATCTGACTCTGACTCTGAAGGCAATTCTGAAGATCAGAATTCTGAAGCCAACTCTGAAGCTCAGAATTTTGAAGCCAACTCTGAAGCTCGGAATTCTGAAGCCAACTCTGAAGCTCAGAATTCTGAAGCCAACTATGAAGCTCAGAATTCTGAAGCCAACTCTGAAGCTCAGAATTCTGAAGCCAAGTCTGAAGCCCAGAATTCTGAAGCCAATTCTACAGCTCAGAATTCTGAAGCCAATTCTGAAGCTCAGAATTCTGAAGCCAATTCTGAAGGTCAGAATTCTGAAGCCAATTCTGAAGGTCAGAATTCTAAAGCCAATTCTGAAGGTCAGAATTCTGAAGCCAATTCTGAAGGTCAGAATTCTGAAGCAAACTCTCAAGGTCAGAATTCTGAAGAAAGAATTTCTGAAGGTGTTCAGAGGCTACAGAGAATCAGAAACATCCCAAGAAGATTTGCAGGATTTGAAATGTTGCAAGACACTGAAGTAGACTCTGAGGGAGAAATTAATTGAATTGCAAGACTCTTATGGCTAATTAAAAAAATGATGTAGAGACTTTTTATTAATTATGGTGATTACTTCACCTTATTGTTTATCAAATGTATTAGACCTGATTATTATATTATTTCTATATGCTATGTCACTAACTTATTTAATTATGGTATGATGTGTTAAGTAAGAAGACCATACTTTTATTTTCATGTTCTATATTATGGAGACTTTGTTTAATGTAATTAATGGAATGAGGAACCAATTTACACACAGAATATTATTAACATATTTGACTAGAAGACAATATTTAGTAAAGAATCAACTCTCCAAAATATGACATAGTACTCACGTTTTTGGTTGAGCACAAGATGACATATACATAGAGAAATTTTTAATAGAGAATATTTTGGAAGGATTCCTTTACCATCTTACTTTTCTATCATTCCTTCATTATTTACTATCTTTTTTTCACATGGCTCAACCATACCCAAAAGCATATCTTACATATCTCTACAAAAAGAATATTTTGAAGTCAAACAACTCCATAACAATTCACTATAAAACAAAGAATATAAATATGTTCAATCACTATCACAAGTAGTTGGAATCTATACTATATGGAAAGTAGTAAATAGTCAATGGCACAAAACCATATCCTCCACCGAAAAATAAAAAAAAAAAAACCCACAAAATGACACAAGTTCTACCTCCAAATTTCACAACAAGCATATTAATTTGCCATAAGAAAAAGTAACTTATCTCATGCAAAAAAACTTTCTATGGAGATGGATGATCATACTTCCAAGATATCAAGGTTTAGAAGAATGGCTATTAGAAAGAAAAAGAAAAATGAAAATATCAATTCATCATCAGGTTATATTATGACTTTCTTTATATTAGTGTTTTAAGGTGTTTTCATTTAATATTAGCTTACATTCTAACTTCCATGATAACTAATTTGTTACTACAAATTTCAGAAAATGTGTCTCCAACAAATATCATGCCAACCATTAATTCATACATAACTATTGATTCATGCAATGAAGGTAAGGCATAACTTTAGTTCATATTGGTTTTTTAAATTATTCTAATGTCAAAGTTACAAAAATAAAAATGTCATATTTCTTTCAATTGAGATTAATTTTTTCTAAAATAATTTTTATATAGACATTGCTAAATTTCGGAATTCAACCATTTCAAATGGAGTTGATAGCACTCAATTGAAATCAACCGGTGGAAAAAGAAAGGCTAACAGGATTCCTTTGTCACCTTTAAATACAGGTAATATTCTTAGTTAAAAATATTATTTTCCATTAGATTATACAATGTATTAATGGAACATATTTTTTATCATTCCTTCATTATTTACTATATTTCTTTTTTCAGATGGCTCAACCATACCCAAAACCATAACACAAACATGTGATAGTAACATTTCAGTTAAAAGAGCAAAAAATCCTAATCATGTCAAATTCACTCCAATTTCTAACGTGTTTTCTAATATTCAAAATTCAAGTGGAGAATCATCACAAAATGGAAATGCAAGACATGGACAATCAGGTTATTTGTTTATTTTCAATGTAATGTATTACAAGTTTGATATTTAACCATGAGTGTTTCTTTTATTTTTATTACTTTCATTTAGGTTGGTTATTGTTTTAAATATCATACTCTAAAATAAAAAAATATCAAATACTTATTGAGCATAATTTTTTCAGGAAAATCTAATTTCGATTCATGTGAAGTTATTAATTCCTTAGAGGATGTTTTAAAAAAGAAACCTGCACCTAAGACAAGAAAGAGAAGCATATATATTGGTGTCAAAAGATTGGACTTTGATGATATCCATCTATCTAATGGTATGTATGAATAGATATAGTTATATTGTGTACTTAAATTTATCCTCTATGAATATGTACTCATAAATTCTATAATTTTATTGCGGCAGAAAACTCTAATGGTGACCATACAAAAATTGTTTTTAAAGCTAACATGTATGAAGATGCTGAAAAAGCAGGTATATATTGAAACTCATATAATATTTGTTATAATAATTATTTCTTTATGTCAATAGTTTTTTTACTACAAATTTATGTATAGAGTGCGTCAATTTTGGTCAACCGGAGTTTACTTGCATATATTGTCATGCCGAATTATGGTTTGAAGAAAGAGCAGATAAAACACAGCGTGTCCATAACGCAGATTTTTCTATTTGCTGTCAAAAAGGTCAAGTTGAACTACCACTTCTTAAAAGACCACCAAAATTGCTCTTATCGTTAATAAGAGGAACTGATCGTAGAAGCAAACATTTCAAGGAAAATATAAGGACCTACAACAGCATGTTTGCATTTACATCAATGGGTGGTAGAATTCAAAATAAAATTAATAATGGTAGAGGTCCTCCGCAGTTTATTTTGGGTGGTCAGAATTATCATAGAATTGGAACTTTGCTTCCACAAGAAGGAACCGTCCCCAAATTTGCTCAGCTATACATTTATGATACACAAAATGAAGAAAATAATAGAGCTTCTCATTTTAGGTATGATCGTTTAACTTAATCCTATCACCAATTTATTGTTTATATATGCAGATTATCTATCAATCAAAATAAAATTAATATTGTTGCTTATAAATTTAGGTCTGAAAATGATTCAACTAACATTGACATGTCGTTAGTTCGAGACCTTAAAGAAATGATTGATGATCATAATGAAGTAGCTAAATCATTTAGAAGGGTTAGAGATTTGCTTCAATCAGGAAACCAACCTAAACTATCCCTTAGATTGTTTAGAAAAAGAAATAATGATTCAAGAATGCACAATATTCCCACAGCTGATGAGGTTGCAGGTGTTATTGTCGGCGATTTTGACAGTTCTGACATTGGAAGAGATGTTGTTGTTCATGATAAAACTTATGGTTTGATCAGGATTCACGAAACACACGTGTTATTTTTGCCGCTTCAATATCCCTTAGTGTTTCCTTTTGGTGAAAATGGTTGGGAACCTAATATTCCTTTGAGAGAAGGATCAACGAGAAAAAATAATAGAGTTACAATACGGGAATTTATGGCATTTAGAATTCAAGAAAGAGAAGTTGAATTTGGGAACATTTTGTTCGCCAAAAGGTTGTTTCAGCAATATTTGGTTGATTGTTACACCATGATCGAAGCACAACGTCTTTCATTTGCTAGAGAAAATCAAGATAAGATTAGAAATGATATTCTTTCTGGTTTACAAGAGGCAGTTGAAAAAGGAGATATGCTACCATCATCAGTTGGCAAGAGCGTCATCCTACCGGATTCTTTTACAGGTGGCCCTAGGTATATGTTTAACAACAGTCAAGATGCAATGGGTATTTGTAAAAGATTTGGTTATCCAGATTTGTTCATTACAGTAACATGTAATTCAAATTGGAGTGAAATAAAGGACTTTGTCACCCCAAGGGGTCTTACTGCATCAGACCGACCAGATATTGTTTGTAGAGTATTTAAAATGAAGTTAGACGAAATGATGTCTGATTTCAAAAAGAAAGAAATTTTTGGCAAAGTAATTGCAGGCAAGTATATATTATTTATTTTATTAATTTAATAATTTCACATATTTACATGTATTTTTACTTATAACACTCTACAAAATTGTACATTGTAGGAATGTACACTGTTGAGTTTCAAAAAAGAGGACTTCCACATGCACACATTTTGTTGTGGTTAGATGCTGAAAACAAGTTGAATAAAGTCAGAGATATTGACAAGGTAATATCAGCTGAAATCCCTCATCCAAAATTATATCCAAAGTTGCATGGTTGTGTTTCATCATTCATGATTCATGGACCATGTGGGCCCGGACATTATGATTCACCTTGCATGAAAGGTCCAATATGCTCAAAATACTTTCCAAAGAAACATCAATCGGCTACTTTAATAGATGATGATGGTTATCCATCTTATAGACGCCGTAATACTGGGGTGTTTGTTACAAAAGGTAAGGCTAGGTTAGATAACAGCAATGTTGTTCCTTACAATCCATATTTGCTGATGAGGTATCAAGGTCATGTCAATGTAGAATATTGCAATAAATCCAATGCAATTAAGTATCTTTTTAAATATGTCAACAAAGGGCCTGATAGATCAAATGTAAAGATAGTAAATGGGGAAAAAGTTTCATCGAAATCTGAACCTGTTGATGAAATCCAAAGGTATTATGATTGCCGATATTTATCCCCATCCGAGGCAGCTTGGAGAATTTTTGCATTTGACATTCACCAAAAGTTTCCTGCAGTCATTAGGCTTTGTGTGCATTTACCAAATGAACAATCAATCAATTACAAGGAGAATCAAAAGCTCAAGAATGTTGTCAAATACAATGAGTTCATGGGATCAATGTTTCTTGCTTGGTTTAAGGCAAATCAACAATATGAAGAAGGACGCAATCTAACATATGCTGAGTTTCCGTCGAAGTTCACTTACTTCGAAAAAGATAGAATGTGGCAACCAAGAAAATCAGGATATAGCATTGGTAGGCTCACATATGTTCCGGTTGGTGCAGGGGAATTGTATTACTTGAGGATTTTGTTGACATTGCAAAGAGGTTGCACTTCATACGAAAGTGTTAGAACTGTTAAGGGTGTATTATGTGATAGCTTTCAAGATGCATGTTATGCATTAGATTTATTGCAAAATGACAAAGAATTCATTGATGCTATCATAGAAACAAGTCATTTAGGATCTGGTTTTGAAATGAGAGCTTTGTTCGTTAGGTTGTTGATAATGGGTACAATGACCAAACCAGTTGAAGTGTGGAATGCAAGTTGGAGATTGTTATCGGAAGGAATCATTTACCATAGAAGAAAGGCTCTAAACATGCCAGGTATATCAACTAATATATTTAACTTTTTAACATCAATCAATATATATTAATTCTAAAATAACCTTATTTTATATACTTATATTATGTAGGATTACAAATAAATGATGAAGAATTGAAAAATCTTTGTCTCATGGAGATTGACAAATTATTGATGGCAAATGGAAAATATCTCAAAGACTATAAATCCATGCCTGCTGTTCAATATGCAGATGTTTTGAACTTTCAAAATAAATTGATTGCAGATGAACTTAATTTTGATAGAGTTGAGTTGGCTACACTTCATGGCAAGCTAATTGGTTTGTTGACAGAAGAGCAACACAATGTGTATAATCAAATTATGCAATCAGTTTTGAATGGTGATGGACAATTCTATTTCTTATACGGATATGGTGGAACTGGCAAAACTTTCTTGTGGAAAACCCTGTCTGCTGCTCTTAGAGCTCAAGGTAAGATTGTCTTAAATGTTGCTTCCAGTGGCATTGCATCTTTACTTTTACCAAATGGTAAGACTGCTCATTCAACCTTTTGCATTCCTTTGCAACTTAATGATAAATCAAGTTGCAATATCAAACAACAAACACCTAGAGCCGCACTTTTAAGAGAAGCAAGTTTGATAATATGGGATGAAGCCCCCATGATGAATCGATATTGCTTTGAAGCATTTGATCGTACTATGAGAGATGTAATGAGAGTCAATGATGAACAAAACAATAACCGTCCTTTTGGTGGCAAAGTTGTTGTATTGGGTGGTGACTTTCGGCAAATTTTGCCTGTTGTTAGAAAGGGATCAAGAGGAGCAATAATAAGGGCAACGGTGAGTTCTTCTAAGCTATGGAAGACAGTCAAAGTACTCAGGTTAACGAAAAACATGCGTTTGAATGGTGATAGCACAAGTCAATCATATGACGAAATCAAAAAATTTGCAGATTGGATTTTGAATATTGGTGACGGTATTATGGACGCAGATGAAGATGGTGTCACAAATATTGAAATTCCTAATCAATTGTGCATACTTGAAGGTATTGATCCTTTACTTTCTCTAATTGATTTTGTGTATCCAAACATTGTTTTGAATTTTAAAAATACAAATCAATTTGAAGACCAAGCAATCCTTTGCCCAACATTGGAGGTTGTTGAAAAAGTCAATGATTTTGTGTTGTCTTTAATTCCCGGTGAGTCAAAAGAATATTTAAGTGTCGATACACCTTGCAAGTCTGATGAGGAACATCCAGTTCAAGGTGATTGGTTTACATCAGAGTTTTTAAATGATATTAAGTGTTCCGGTATCCCAAATCACCGTTTGACGTTGAAAGTTGGGGTTCCTATCATGCTAATGAGGAATATTGATCAGGCAAAAGGACTGTGTAATGGTACAAGAATGCAGGTAGATCATTTAGGAAAGCATATTATTTCAGCTACTGTTATAGCTGGAAAAAATATAGGTGACAAGGTAGTTATTCCTAGAATGGATTTGGTTCCAACAGATTCTGGCTTACCTTTTAAGTTCCAGCGAAGACAATTTCCCATATGCTTATGTTTTGCAATGACTATAAACAAGTCTCAAGGACAGTCTCTTTCAAAGGTCGGATTGTATTTACCCCGACCTGTTTTTACACACGGCCAACTTTATGTTGCTGTTTCAAGAGTTACAACTACAAAAGGTTTGAAGATGTTAATTATAGATGAGGACGGAAAACCTTGCAACACCACTCAGAATGTTGTGTTTCCTGAAGTTTTTGAACATCTATAGGTGTGTCATCATAATTATTATTATTGTTATATTTATTATTAATGCAATTTATATTGGGCCGTTTTTTCATGTAATTATTAACTATTATTTCTTCTTCTTTTTTTTTCAGAAAAATCGGATCTATAATGGACAAATGATTATTTTGGTACGATTTAATTTGTAGTTTATAATTTTGTAAGTTTGAACTTTTGTGAGATGTAATAGTGTATTGAACTTTGACTATTTTATATGGGTTTTGTTCCTAGCTTTGTTAGTTTTTTCGTTATGGAGTTGGTCTGTTTTGTGTTTAGCACCTTCTTCCTTAATTGTGTAACGTACTTCCTCATCGGGGTATAGCTTATGCCTTATTGAGTGGTTTATAATGTAATTTGCTGTTTCAAAAAAAAGTAATTTATTGCAATTTATAAGATGCAGAATTGTTGCTTATTTTTAGTATGCTTAACGATATCTCTACGAATTGATTTTTTTTAATTGTCCACAAACAATCCTTTTTTTTTCAACATAAAAACCTACCCAAATATTAATTACCTGTTTACAAATTTAATAACCTGCAGAGTACCGTATATTATTTGTTAACAAAATAATTAACATAATATAGAAGATGATTGAATAAGAAAATAAAAAGTCATTTTCCAAAGGGGAGTACATGAGCAATTAAAGCAAGAATATTCTCTTAATGCACTTAGTCATATGAAAGATAGCAATTTTCCAAAGAGCAGTACATGAGCAATTAAAGCAACGAGCTGAGGCCCAATGGACTGTCATATGAAAGACCAAGCTATTTTGTTGACCCGATGTTGTATGAAGAGAATCAGGGATTAGGGTTTCATATCTTATTTCCTACATCTCGGTAGGGTCACGCCTCTACTATTTGGGACTGTCGAACCATGGCTGCTTCAAGCTCAAAAAGGTCAGTTTCAAATCATCATATTTTCAGTTAAACATAGTAAAGCCTAAATTAATTGCTGTATTATTAAAATTTCGAAATTAGTGGAAAAAATAGTGACTATTTCGAATTTTTAGGTACAGAATCAGAAATTTATGACTTTAAATTAGTAATTAATAGTACTTATGCAATGACTTATGCAATGTTAGTGTTAATATTGGTCTGTAATATTATTATCACAATGACTTATGCAATGCTATGTTTTTAGAATACTTTATCATTGTTAAAGAATATGTTTTGATTCTTAGTTCATTGTCTGATTCTTTATATGATTGAGTTAGGAACTGTTAGGTTTGAGACACATGCATGTGAATTTTGTACTCCAAAGAGATTGCTACCCATAAACAAAGCAAAGACAAAAGTGAATAATATCAAGTACACTCATTCATATTTTTTATTGTAAGTTTTAACTTTTGTATCTATTAAAGTAAAATTGTCACATAGTAGATCACTAAAAGAAGAAAATAAATCTTGTGATCATTGCAAGCTATAAAATTTTCAATAAAAATTTTCAAACACAAATTTTTCGATTGGGCCCTCATTTATTTATTTTTCTTGAATATGAAATGTTATCTTATGAGACACATGCAGAAGTTATTAAATTCACGCTACAGGTTAAAGTCACTTTTCATTCATTTTGCCTTTTGAAATTTTTCTTGGACCACAAAAATTAGGTTTATATATGCCTTTTCATTAATATTCTCTCACAAAATCCAAAACCATATGCAATGTTTCATCAAAATAGTATTCAAATATATAGAATCTTATTTAAGCATCTCAAAACAAACCAAGATTAAGCTATATATTCAATGTCAAATTCAAATAAGCATCTCACCATTACCTGATTTTATCATTTATTGAGAAAATCAATTTGATTCCTATATAATGTTTCATCAAAATAGGCTTCAAATTATTAGAATCTTATTTAAGCATCTCAAAACAAACCAAGTTTAAGCTATGAATTCAATGACAAATTCAAATAAGAATCTCACCATTACCTTATTGTATCATTTATTGAGAACATCAATTTGATTCCTCATTGACATGTAGTGATCGATCCATTTCAACCAATTTTAATAACAAATTGTACATTATTTTCAAATTTTCAAATATTATATTGATATGTAACTTTCATTCATTATTTCAATTTAAATTTTATAGATTCCATGAATACTTCGATCAATGAAATTATGTATATAAATAGGCAACTTGGAAGAGGAATAAGAATTGCTCATATCACAATATAATTTATTATTATTTGAATTTTCCAAAATGGCTTTTTCAAAAACTTCCACTCCAATGACCAATATTCAAATTCCTCATGCACTTTGCATTCTTGAAGGGAATGATCCTTTACATTCTCTGATTGATTTTGTTTTTCCAAACAACCCAAATGATTTTCATAACCATGCCATCCTTTCTCCAACATTCGAGATTGTTGAAAAACTAAATGATTTTGTGTTGTCTTTATTTCCTGGTCAGTCAAAAGTTTATCTAAGTTCGGATACACCTTTCACAATTGATGAGGAACATGAACTTGAAGCTGATTTGTGTAGATCACAACTTTTAAATGATATTAAGTCCTCTGAGATACCAAAATACCGTTTGAAATTAAAAGTTGGTGTTCCTATCATGTTGCTAAGGAATTTAGATAACACAAAAGGATTGTCAATTGGTACAAGAATGAAGGTAGATAATCTTGGAAATCACTTTATCACAGCTACCGTTATAGATGGTAAAAATATTGGTGAGAAGGTAGTTATTCCTAAAATTGATATGGTGCCCAAAGATTCTGGTTTACCTTTTAAGTTTCAAAGAAGACAATTTCCTGTATGCTTATGTTTTGCAATGACTATGAAGAAGTCTCAAGGACTTTCGTTTTCAAAAGTTGGATTGTATTTACCTTGCTCTGTTTCTACACTCGGTCATGTTCATGTTTCAACAGCTAGACTTTCCACCACAAACGATTTGAAGCTCTTAATTTTGGATGATGAGGGAAAACCTTGCAACACAACTCGCAACGTTGTATTTCCTGAAGGTTTTTATTAGTTGAACTATTCCACAGATTGTTAAGGTATATTTTGAAATTTTAGATTTTGTTAAAGTATTGACAAATCTGCTTATTATTATTATTATTATTATTATTATTATTATTATTATTATATGTTTTCATATTTATATTAATTTCCGTATATTAATAGAAGAAGAAGACATTTAAATTATTATTAGTAACCATAATTTTGTTGTCTTTTTTTTTTTACAGGAAATCGGCATCTCTGTTGTTCTCATGAATGTGTTGCTTGCATTTCATCTCCTGTATTATGTCTTAAATTATCCTACATAATGTCTCTTCACCAGTGGCAGTGCAATATATATTTCAATTTTATGTTTCAATTTTAATTTATTATATAAGCAGTCAACTATAAATTATGAACCTATGTGCTCAGTGATAATTGTATGTCGTGTATGACTTAATATAATATATGAAGTTCCTAAATTTTCTTGATTTTTCAAAAGTTTCTTTTAGTAATAATTATTTTTGTAGTTTAATATAAATGAATAAACATGTGTAAAAAACCCAATTCAGTAGTAATGTAAATTGGGAGTAAATTAAATGTCATAATGTTTTATACTTCATAATTTCAGTACTCTATCAAAATAGCACAAAAAAAATTAAATTCAAGTTAAATCAATAAGTTTTGTGAATTTTGTAGGAACAACAAAAATAATTTCAAACAATGGAAATAAGGTGTAACAAAATTGTACGAAAATTTCTGTAGGAGCCCGTGCAATGCACGGGTTTTGTAACTAGTAGCAACATACAATTGAAAGCAACACATCTTAAGGAAATCTTTAAAATGACGCTGATAAAAAATGACCAAAATAAATTGTATTTTAAAAAGTTGTTGTGTTATTATTATGTTGACAAAATTCTCTTATGTTCAAGCAACCCAAAGATTGTTTGTAATTCATCTTGGTAGTTTGTCTATGATTTGAAAGCTTTTAAGAAATCCAGCTAAGCAAAAATCGCACGTTTGATTAGTTTTTGTAAAAAATAATAATAATATTGTTAGTTTTTATCTTTATCTTAACCTTATCTTAATCTTAATCTTAATATTATCTTAAACTTAATCTTAATTATAATAAAAGTTATGTTTAGCATCTATTAAAATCTTAATTAAGCTCTTAACTTAACCCTAATTTTTCTCTCCAAAACCATTATTAATTAATATTCTCATCTAATTTCTCTCACCTAAATTTGAATTTTGAATTAGTTATTTGCTATGTATTGAAAATAACACACTTCTCTCACCTAAATTTGAATTTTGAATCAGTCATTTGCTATGTATTGAAAATAACATAGGTATACAATCAAAATAGAAAAAGATTGATTGATATAAAAATTATAACTTTTAAAATACTTTTTATAAAATAAAAAATGTCACCTTGAACATTAGCATGATTTGTCATCTTCTCAATCTTTTGAAATCACTATCCTTTGACTCAATTATTCAAGATTGGTCTAACTGATGTAGAAATCTAAAATGAAATTTTTAGTGAGTACGAAATTGATAAGAATAAATTAGATATATTTATTTTGCTGAATGTATGATTTTTTTTTATCATCACTGTTGAATGTGTAAATTGAACCTGGGTCAAAGAGATGCGAAGCCTCCATCCTAACCAGCTAAACTAACCAAACATTCATATTAAATTTATTAAATTATATTGAATTTTTTTGGCTAAAATGCACTTTTGGTCCCCCTATTTACATAATTTTGAAGTTTTGATCCCCCTATTTCTAAAATCAACTTTTTGGTCCCCTATTTTGAAAATCAATAAAAAAAATTAGTCCCCCTCTTATTTTGATGATGTGGCGCTCTTATTTATGATGTGGCACTTAGGTGGCATAATTGAATTGAGAAAATATTTTCCATGTCATTTTTATTATATTTAATTTTGTTATTTATTTTATTTAAAAATTAAAATATTCAAAATCAATTAAAAAAAAAAATTCTTCATCATCTAAGACATAAAAAAAAAAAAAACAAAGCCACCACCACCAGATTCTTATTCTTCTATTCTCTCCCACACACCCAGATCCATTCTCACCATTTTTCTTTTCCTATCCTTTAACCACCACCACTACTCTTTATTGCCGCTCTAACTCCGCTTCATCTTCAACGACTGTGACTCCAAAGTCTACGCTGCTATTCCGATTCCGAAGCTATTCCGTTTATGGATCTCGATTACGGCACAATCGAGCATAAAAACGACGGTGTAGTTCATGTTCACGATAACTTCGGTCATTCCGCTTCTGCTTACAAGAACAACAACATACGCAGAAAATCCAATTTCCACACATACAAAGTTAGAAACAGTGTAAAAAATCTCAGATCTGAAATTCTGAGCCTGAGTGTTAATTAAGAACATCATCAGATGTTTTATTCTCAGTTTTTGGCTTGGTTTAAAAAAACAAAACCCATAATAATGTTGGCGGTGACTTTTTTTTTGGGTAAAGATCTCTATATATGATGAATTTGATGATGAATGTATTATTGTTTTTCCAATTATTATTTTTTTGGTACAACTTTTCTCAATTATTAGTAATAATAAGTCATATTGCTGGAAAAAAAGTAATGCTAAATATATGTTTTAAATGGATGATAAAATTGCTGGGAAAAAAAGTAATATTAAATATAATAAAAATGACATGAAAAATATTTTTTCAATTCAATTATGCCACCTAAGTGCCACATCATCAAAATAAAAGGGGACTAAATTTTTTTATTGACTTTCAAAATAGGGGGACCAAAAAGTTGATTTTAGAAATAGGATGACCAAAACTTTAAAATTATGTAAATAGGGGGACCAAAAGTGCATTTTAGCCAAATTTTTTTAGGTATATTTTTGACCCAAAATTTTAAAACCTAAAACATTTGCTTCGGTTGTTTGACTTTTAGCCAATTTTATAATTAATTTTGTAGTACCATTTCTGAATCAAATTATTTTGATTCTATATGATTTCAATTTTATGGTATCCTCTATTTTTATTAATTTATTAGTATTGTTTAATTTCATTTGTACTATCTGTTTTAAATTTCAATATATTTATGTTTAGATTTCATTTTGTTTTTTCATTTACAATTTTTATTATAAAAATTTAAATCGTATATCTATCGTTCAACTAAATCCGTGCAACGCACGGGTGAGAGTCTAGTTATAATAAAAGTATGGTTTGCCCCTTCTTAAAACCCTACTTAAGAAACTACTTAACCCTAATTTTTTCCCTCCTAATTTCTTTCTTAATGACCACCCCCAACAACTTATTTATGACCTTTTAATTTCTCTCACCTAATTTACAAACACTATGCACATATTTTTATGTTATTATTTTTTTTGTTTTTTTTGTATAGTGACACAAAACTTTAATGTTATATTTATATTTGTCTTAATCTTAATCTTATCTTAATCTTAATCTTATCTTAATTATAGTAAAAGTTATGTTTAGCACCTACTAAAACTCTAATTAAACTCTTAACTTAACCCTAATTTTTCCCTCCTAAACCACTAATTAATACTCTCATCTAATTTCTCTCACCCAAATTTGAATTTTGAATTAGTCATTTTCTATGTATTGAAAATAACACATTTCTCTCATCTAAATTTGAATTTTGAATTAGCCATTTGCTATGTATTGAAAATAACATAGGTAATGTTTTCATCCATTGCATTTTATTATTTTATTCATATTCTCAACTATTTGTACATCTTTAAGTTGGTACTTTTTGTACATGCCTTCAGAGAGTATCCATCTCAACTATTTATAGTAAGCTTTTGAGCTAATATAGTATAGTTTACTGCCACATTAGAAATTTAGAATTGAGTGTGTAGTATATATATTGCAACTTAGACTTACTTTAGTATATTTTGGAAAAATGATACTCAACTAATGTTCTTATCATCTATTTATGCATCACTATATATTCATGTGGAACAACAATTTTTTAGAGATGATAACATATTGCATCTATTATCTTCTTGGCTCACAATTAGTGTGCTTGGAATAAGCTTATAAAAATGCATCAAGTATATTGCTTTTTTTCTTCCAAACTTTATGTTTCAAATTGTTCTTCAATGGGATTTGAATTTGCTAAAATTGATTTTGAGGTGTGAATTAATATTGCCCTTCTTTTGACAGTAACTTAGTGTTTATGAGCATACTCAATGGGAAAGAGGTTGACCTAACTCTGATTGTGAGTCAAATAATTGGGTCTGTTACACTATCTTTATTGGATGATTTGTTTCAGACACAGATGATGACTGTTGGAAATTTGAGTCAAATATGAGGATTTGTATCAATGTTTGACATAATATAGGTTGTGTGACACTTATGACTTTTTAATTTTCAAGAATACAATTAGTGGCAACACATGAAAAGATTAATTCATTTGAAAGAGTTCGAGTAATGAATCTTTTGACTACTACATAGGAGGGAACTTTTCATTATTCAAATTTATATATAATACATAAAAAGATCCGTGCATCGCACGGGTTGAAGTCTAGTTATAATAAAAGTAAAGTTTGCCTCCTCTTAAAACCCTAATTAGTAATCACTTAACCCTAACTTTTTCTCTCCTAATACCTCTCTTAATTACCATCTCAACTACCACCTCATTTATTGCATATCCAAATTTGAATTTCAAATACAACATTGAAAAAATGATAAAGAAAATGCATTAGCATTAGGTTTGCATTGGGAGTAAAATATAGACTTAACACTCCACTTTCTAATTAATAGCATATATAATTTGTATTTACCTAAAAATTAGGCTTTTTTTTTATCTTTCACTATCTTTTTCTCTTTCTCTCACATAATTTACAAGCACTATGCATACTAAATAAATAATTCTCATAATACTTTTTAATTAAAAGAAAAGAAAAAAAAACAAAAAAGACCACTAACATAGAAAACGTGAAATACATTTATTGATTCATCAATACTTTATATTTTCTAAAAATTGATCTTTCCACCATCTCCCTCTTTCCAAATATCTCTCTCCACCTTTCTCCCCATTTCACGTGAATACCAAAATATAAAATTGAATCTCTACCTTTTTTTCTTTTTCTTCATCAACAATAAACAATTTTCACTTCTAATTCTCTGAATTTTTTACTCTCTTCTTTCTCCATTTTGGTGGCAGGGAGGTATGTAGTTATGTAGCGTGTGTTGTTATTTTTATAAGGTCCCAAAAAAAGAATGAGTCACCCACCATTGGTTTATATTTTATAATTTTTCGTATACTAATTATTCTCCTATATGTAGTCACTGAATAATGAAATAAAGGAGTAAAATGTTTGATGAAATTAGTTAATGCTAGCATGAATCTTTAATCTTTCAACTATTATTTTTTTGTGTCTAATCCCAATTCTCACTTCTCTGATTTTTACTGCATTCAGTTCATATCAGTAGCTTTTCCTTTTCTTTCTATCAACTCTATTATATTCTTCAAATTTATTTATGCAAATTTCATTTTGTTATCCCTATATCTAAACTATTGTATGTCATTGATCTATGTTTCCTTATCAAAATTTGGTCTCCCTCATGTCTCACTTTCTCTCTGTTCTTAATTTTTTTTTTTTAGTTTCTATTTTTCTTAAAATTTGGCCGCTCTCAATTTCTCGCTGTGCTTAATTTTATTATTATAGATTGTTATTATATTTTCATTCTCTAATTTGGTTCTATTCTATGCTGAATTTTTTATATGTCATCTATATATATATATTGTGCATTTGAACCTATTATGCAAAATCTTATCCCAAATGATGAGTCAAAAAAAAATTTGCATCATAGCTAACCAATAAAATATATAAAAAAACAAACATAACCCGTGCATCGCACGGTATTAGCCTAGTTGAAAGTAAAAATCAAACGTGTGACCTATTCATCTCCACACCTTAACATATTCACCCTTAACCACCAAATCATTTCTTTTTTGCCACAGCCAAATCATTCTTATAACTTTCCAAAATAATGCCATTTTAAAATATCAATGCAACATCAATGTGATTGGTTGATCTCAAATGATCAACAAATTCAATTAAAGACGAGTTGATTGAAAATAGTCAAATTCAATCTCCAACTAAAACAATCATTGTTCAAACTTTTCTTGCCTCGGTGTCAAATTCTAATTTACCAAGACCCATTCTACTCTAATGTTTAATGAAAAACATGCAAATGTCTGTCCTATAATAACCTCATTCATGTTAGTGTTTACTTGTGTATCCTTATTATTTTCTAGTGTTTTACGATATCTATTTCAATTTCAATTATTGTATTTTGAGGTGAGAAAATACAGTATAAGAACGAGCATCTAGTGTCATTTTCCCCCATCGAGTCGAATAGCCTTATTCAACTCAATGATTTTTGAGTAAATACCTAAAAAGAATGGGCAACCCTCGCTATAGGCAGTCACAAAGGCATATAAATTTGAAGCATTCATATAATAAATTTTTTGCAACACCATAACAAGATACTCAAGATTACCCCCTTATGGAGATTGAATTCCCATTGTACAATAATATTAAAGAAAAAAAATCTATAAAAAAAGAAGAAACAAAGGGAAGGGATCATTCGGAGTTGCACAATAAAAAGTGCCATGTGCCTGCCATACTGTCTTTAGTTATCGTTGCCAAGAAAGGCAGGCAAAATGCAATTATATCTTGTGAATCATCATCAATCATGCCAGGCAGCAGAACAATAAGCGTTTAACCTAATGTGGAGAATGAAAGCTATCATCCAGCTCACTGACCTTACAGTTACATAGCTCAGGAGTTAATTAATTCTTCCCACCCTGGAACAAGCAGGTCGGATATGGTCAGAACTTGTTAAATTACACAAAAGATATGTATATGTAGAATGCGATTCAATTAAATGACAGGAGCAGGTCAATTTTCTCATGTTTTTAAAAACAAACATAAATAAATAAAGTCCTAAATATTCGTGAAGACAGCAGTTGTAGACAACTCGGGTGAACTCTTACTACCAACAAACGCTATAAATTGGCTGCGTGTAAACATCGTGAAGAAAATTGGCCCAAAGAAAATAGTCATTTCTCTTCTATGCCCCTAGAAAAACACATGCACTGCACTATAGGTTGCTGCTCTAACCTTTCAAATTAGGATAGGCATGCATGAAAATTAGACATTTAGTTTCAGAGTCAAAGATAACAGTGAATTGTGTCCATGGATAAAACCCAGGGCGGTTTGATCTCGTTTTGAACACTTTAACTTTAATGGAAACACCATAAATGGGTTTTAACCTTGTCTTAACTTGGTAACCATAGGATCTCACCCAAGATGTTTCTCTAAAACAATGCACTTTGTATTATCGATATTATGTCATGATACTTAAAATGATACATAAATCTATACAAAATCAGGCATATCATCATGTGTGCAATAACCACTTAAGTGACATGAAACTTCACATTTGCTAATACTACTAGTTGAAGTTATGAAACTTTCGACTTCTTTGATTATAACTCAAGTTTGTGACACACTTTGCATTTAAACATACAAAACATAAATCCGCATACACATATACATAAAAACACGTGTTTTAACGAACATGAGCATACATAACGATCCTTATTTTATTTTTTTACCTTATGAGGTGGAGTTCCAGGTCTTGATGAGTTATTGCCAAATCCAACTTTCCCCTTCTTATCAGAAGCCTTAAGTATCTGGAAAGAGCATGTCAATGTATCATCTACACTCATCATAGCACCGGCGTTATCAAACTCACCACAGTAATTTGGTGCAGAGAATACAGTCACCAGCTTACGTTTGGCAAAAAACTCATATCCATCTTCTACAACCTGAGACGCGGCATCAAAAATATTAAAAGGAAAACGTGAGATCAGATGTACTGATTAATTAAAAAATAATTAAGACCCCCAAGCCAAACAAAAGCCCAATACAACAGCATATAGACAAATATATAATACAATATACAAGGGCATCTAAGAAAAAGGCAGTTAAACAAAGGATCATCAGTTAAACACAAATAGGAATTACCCTATATTTATGGTGTCAAAGTTGGTGATAAGCAGAAAGGAAAGGGGAAGCCACAAGAAAACCATATTCAGTCGTGTTGTGGTGCATTAAAAAACATGGATTCTCAAGACTTCACAATAGTATTTAACTTGTATGCCTTAAAACCCAACCCTTTGAGTCTCCTTCATTATACATGTGCTTTTTTTTAAAAACAATTCGAGTAATAATCGGTAAATTGCAAACTTATTATATATGCCTAACTCTTGTATAAACAAACGATATTTATAGCTCTGGATACTTTAAAATCATCGAAACCAATCAAACTACAGGGCTCATTACCTGGTGAGCTCTACAAATCAGATCAAGATCATGCTGCTCAAGAAACTCAGCAACCTTATCGGCCCCAAATGTGAATGAAACACCTCGATCATTTTCTCCCCATCCCTCAAGATCTTTATCAGGATCAGCCCACAGAAGGTCACAGAGAAGGCCGTGATCTGGCACATCAATAGGGCGAGCAATGTTCCGAATCTGATCTAAGTTTTTAAGTTCAGGAGAGAGTCCACCATGCATGCAAAGAATCTTCTCATCTACTAGAGCAGCCACCGGTAAACAGTTAAAGCAATCAGTAAATGTCTTCCAGAGGCGAACATTGAACCTCCTCTTGCACTCATCATAGAAACCATATATCCGATTGATGGAGGCACATTCATGGTTGCCCCTGAGAAGAAAGAAGTTCTCCTTGTATTTGATTTTGTATGCAAGGAGCAAGCATATTGTCTCTATGCTCTGCTTACCACGATCAACATAATCTCCAAGAAACAAATAATTTGCTTCGGGTGGGTATCCTCCATACTCAAACAGCCTTAAAAGGTCAGAAAACTGGCCATGGACATCTCCTGCAAATGAATTGTTTAAAACATATGTCATACACTATTTAATACTTACAATAGCAATGGTCAAGGCAAGAAAACATGATGATTAGTTGACCATAGGCTCTAAAGTCAAAGAGTGTATTTGGTTTGACATTTGGAACTGCCAAACCAGTAACCATGGTATGTGCAAAACCTAAAAGAGACATGCTTTTGCCCAAACTATAATTTGGGACTTTCCAAACGTCAAATCAAACACACACTAAATACAACTGGAGCCCTAAAATTAAAACTCGTGAGTTACCAAGTTAGATAACTAGGCTTTTAAGATGTTTACAATTATTGACCATTTAAACCCAAGTACCACACAAATATGTCAACATGCCAAAAATTTGACCTAAACCCCAAAAAAAATAATAGGGCAACGTGTTCCTGACAAACGGGCCAAGCATAAAATACCATAAAGGACTGACCGACCCCTGCCGTCATCCAGCCTCGCTCCGCTACATTATACGCTCCCATTGGCAATGTATACAGATAATTAAACAAGTGCAGCTCATTTGAGTTATTAGAAACCATTAACTCTACCATGAACACATCCGAACAGTTCATAGTATGAACTTCATACATTTCTATAGACTCCTTATCCGCGACATACAATGATTAACAAATACAAGAATAGTTAATAATTGAGCTCAAGCAGTTAACTATCTTAGCACAAATACTATCATATCATGTCCACTTACTTGTCCTAAAAAAAATTCAAACAAACCTAACTAAAATCCCAAATCAAATTCAACTCAAAATACCAAAAAAAACTCAAAAGAAACATAACCAAAACCTATCCATTCTTGACTAAACAAGTATGATCAATTAACATAACTACAAGCCCATTTCACTTAATCTTTTTCATTCAATTTGTGGTCAATTAACATAAAAAATCAGAAACAATGAAATATAATAATAATCAGTAGAAACAACAAACAAGCAAGATTAAAATAATTAATTGAAGAAATGAAAAGAAAAACGAATAAATTTACCGCAAATTTTGATAGGAGCTTCAAGTTCAAGAAGATTAGGTTGACTAAGAAAGATCTCTTTAGCAGAAGCACAAAGCTGACGAATATCAGCCTCCGTAAGATGAACTTGCTTCGTCGTTCTACCGTTCTTCGCCGTTACAAGCTTCCGAATGATTTCGTCAAGAACAGCTTCGTCCATCTCCAAGATAGTTTCAAAAACCCTCCGCACACAGCAAGAAAATAAAAACGGTTATCGTTTACGTTTAGAGAGAGAGAGAGTAATCAAACAAAAACGATAATCGGAGTTATTATATAGAAGAAGTGAATTAACGGTTGCTGTGTTTGAGAGGGGCACCGCACTGGGAAGGAACCCTAGCCAGCGCAGTTAGACACAACCACAACAAATGTGTCTTTTATTTTGTGTAGGTCAAAAAAATTGATTTATTTAGAATATAATAAATGCAAATATCTAAATTACACAATTCTTTATTTGTATTGCTGAATCTTCAATCCTATCTCAAAATTTGTCTGGTCAAATATTTTATGAGAAATGAAAGTATTTAAATTTTATTAAGGGGTGGATGGTGTGGGACCCACGTATTCGCACGTGTAATGGTTCATATGGTTTTCAAATGTCACATGACACATGCGCTTCTTCTTTTTTTTTTTACTTTGATGATTTGATTTTATGAGTGTGCTTCAATGGATCAGGTTTTTAGTGTCATCACAATCACAATACAATGATGGTGATAATGTGGATGATGATAATTACTAGTAACCTCACAGGTTTCCATCCACCTTTTTTTTTTGTCAATTATAAGTTTAAATTGGTTGTACTAACAACTAACAAATAAAGGGATGAGTATTTCAATTGATTATGCTAGTTGAGATAAGGATTAAGAAATTAGAAGTCCAGGATTCAAATTCTGACGAGAAGAAAAATTAACATTACGTTATAAATATACTAACAATTAACAGTTTGTCATTCATAAAAAAAAATGTTATGAATGAGAGAGAGATAGAGAGAAAGATGCAAGGAAGATAGAAGATATAGTTAGTTAGTTGGCTTTGAAAAAATTATTCACATGTTGAATTTATTTTTTTAGAGTTTTGTCTTGATTTTTTGTGTCTACAGAACATAATTGAGGGTGTAAAATTTGGACTAATCCCTTATGTCCTATTGTATTTGTACTGTGATTTGGGTAAGAAAGTGATGTTTTTTCTACTTGACCCGTATTTAAAGTTGACCAAAAAAAATTGTATTCATTAATTATTACTGTAGTTTTTTTAAAATGTTTTTTTTCTTTCAATATATGGATGTATTGTATTGGTTTTGTTTTATTGGATTTTTTTGACAAAGTGATAGACACCGCCTTGTGCATACAAGTGTAATGTTTAGAGTTTGAATCACACAAAAAATGTTCAACTTACACTTTTATTATTGTTAGTTGAATTAGGTTTTACCATCACGTTTTTACAAGCTTTATCTAGGGTTATTAATAGTTTTTTTAGATTAATTTATTTATGATGCTTTTTTTTATGCAAATAAAGTATTACACGTGTGCAACAATTGAGATTAACTAATTCATCTAGTAAAAAAACAAATATCTACCTCGATTAAGGGTGTGGGTATGTCAAATTCAAGGGCGGATGCATGACTAAAGGATTTCAGGCTCAAGTCCCTATAAGAAAAAGAAGGAAAAAAAAAAAAAAATCAAAGTTAAAAATCATTTTTCTAAATGTTACATAAATAACACTGTTGATTTTTTGTCATTTTCATATATTAAATACGAGTAGCGTTTTATGTTTAAACCCCACAGAACACCACCAACTATAAACGTAATACCATCAATATGTATCTTGCAAATACTGTAATAGCAATTCATGCATTGTATATGACTCTTGGCTCCTTCGACCAAGTTATGCGTAAATGAATATTCTAAACCCGTGTCAGTTCTTTTAAATTCTAAATTAAATGACCCAAGGTATAACAACTTTTTTAAAAACATATTTTCTTTCAAATTTATCATTTTAATAACTATTTTATTTATAATATCATTCATTGGTTGACAGTGACTCTTTAACAGTCTTACTTATGACTTATTTTTTCTTTTGTTGGTATTGTTTTGTTGTATTTCTCTCGCTTTTATGTGTGTATTTTTCTTTTGTTTCTTCCTGTTCAAGTACCCCAGTCACACGTTGTACTTTTTTTTTATTTTGGATAATCTTTATCTTTAAATTGTATTTTGCTATTAAAAAATATTTATGATAAAAAACAACAAAAATATACTTAAGATTTTGGATCATACAAACAAAGGAGATTACAACAAAAAATATAAAACTTAACAAAATAAAATTATTTTATTACAATTATCAAAAATTTAAAACTGAACAAGACAAAACCATTTTATCACATAGAAATTGAAATGCAAAATTAACAAAAACAAGTGTACTATATATATATATATATATATATATATATAGCTAATGCTACGGTGGACGACCTTCACAAGTGGTCTATCGTGGACAAGTGATCTAACCGAGTATAAATTTTACAAAATTTATTGGTAGATTGAAAGTTTATATCATATAGAGCATCCATAAAAAAAATTGAAAATCATTTGATATTTTATTGGGATTTATCAAGATTTACAGTATTTAATAAACCGTTAATCTTGATGGATCTCAATAACATATCAAATGATTTTCAATTTTTCTAAAATTTTTTATAGATGATCTATATGATATAAATTTTCAATCCAACAGTTAATTTTGTAAAATTCTTATTCGTTATAAGGTTTTTTATTAATAGTCCACCATGGACCACTTGAAGAAGTGGTCTATGTTAGAATTTTCCATATATATATATAAGTGCTAAGCTAATTAGATTTGACGTCACCGCCATCGAAAACATCATTCAGCATCGGAAGTAGAATGAACATCATCAACAGAACAATACCATAGTAGCAAAACAAGGATCTAAATCGGTCAACAAAATGACGTTGAAGATGTCCGTAAAAGAGAAGAGCCAACAATGCAGTAAGTGTCCAAACAGACATGACAATTACAATAAACAAAATGTTATGATTAAAGTTAAAATGGTTACAGTGGCATATTCAGGGGTGTATTCAACTAGAATTTTAAGAGATTTTTAAAAACTTTTTTTACGATGATAAAATATTATGTTATATCAAAACTTTTGTCTAATTTAAAAAAATCTAGTTGTATTTAATTATAATTTTCCAGACATTTAAAATAAAGTATAGAAATCTTTTTATTTATTTATTTTTGGGTGCAATAAAGTATAAAAATATTTCAAGACTTTTTACAACTTACAAAAAAGTCTTATGATATTTAAAAGTGTTCTAGAATGGGCTTGAAAGCCCAATGCAAGAGTAAAATCATTTCCTCTACCGTCGAGCAATGCCCAAATTGGACGAGGACCAACAACTCGAAGACGCGAGTCAACGAACAAAATCGTAACATCCAACAACAAAATGATGAGCATTTACTGCTTATCATGACTATCCAACCGTTTTCTGACATCCAACAATGACCTCCATCAATGAGCAAGGTACGTTATTCTCACTCTCTTAAAACCTACGCTTCGGTTATTTTTTAACTCGAGCGTCAAAGCATCTGCGCGTACAAAACCCCCCTTCAATTCGTCGGAACAGGGCGGAGCACGACTGTTGAACACTGGACAAGATCGACTCTAATCAGGTAAGATAAAAAAGTATTATAATTTTGATGGATTGTTAAAAGTATTCTTATTTTTTATGGATTTTGATAGACTTTTTAGTGAATTTTAAGCCACAAAAAGTATTTTCTCATATAATGAGATTTCTATGGATTCTCATTTTTATTTTATTTTATGTTTTATCATCCCTCTTTCTCCTCCTCTCATGTTTCCCGATTATCTCATGTCTATGATCTATTGGTTATCTCCCTACCTCTCTTTCACATTTCCTCTTTCTGGGTTGCCCCACCGCCATTGATAATGTCACCTTTAAATTGGTATTTCAATCATCAATAAAATAAATCTATTAAAGCATCGTGGATCATGTATGCCTTCCATAGTAAAACCGGGAGTATCGAGATAGAGAACCTCCATATGATTCCATCTTCGAGCAACAACGCCTTTGATGAGAAACGGACAACAAAAAAAAGAAAATATTGGGATTGTTTAAACCAAATTGTTGCATTTAATTTAAAATTTAATGTCCTTTAAAATCCTAAAGTCTTCCAAATTCTATAAAATCTTACCATAAAAATCCTTTGGAATTGAAATTACAAATCTAAATAATCTTTTTTTTTTTTTTACAATCTTTAACAATCTTAATAATCTTTTAAAATCCTTAAAGTCATCAAAATCTTGCACAATCTTTTAAAATCCACAAGATTTTTTTCATTTAAAAATTGAATTTCAAAATCCTAATTAATACATCCCCTTAAATGCAATCAATTAGCATAAATTTGTACCGCAACGACTTGTAGTCCATCGATGTAAAATATAAAGAAATAACATTTGAAGGGAGTAATGAAGTGTGAAATGATGAATTGATGTGATTAGCACTGCAATCACTAGGTTGGGGCCATACATTTCTCATTGGACTTAACTGAATGACTTAATCAATCACAATTAATTCATAAACAATAATACAATCAAATAATTCATAACTAGGACTTAATAACAATATACCATAATTAGGTTTTACATATTTTTAAATTCATCTTCGTTATTTTGCTTAAACAAAATCATTATTTAAGACAAAATAAATTTTTAATCCTCAGAGGATTCTATTCTTCTCATATAAACAAATACAGTTAACTAATGTTTCCTCCGATCTTTATTATAAGAAGATAATCCATCTAATCTCATATAAACAAATACAGTATTTTTTTTTCAAATTCATTAAAATTGAAAGAAAGATCCTTATGTATATACGAGATCATAAAAGATATTTTACTTTTTAAATTCATTATAGATTAATTTTATAAATATATAAATTTTAACCAAAGAGTTTTTTTTTTTTTTTCGGTTTTCACCACCAGTTGAATATGGTTCGGGGGTCAGTTATGGCATCAAGTGGTTCCAACCCCCTCCCGATCGCAGTTGCGGGGGATCGAACCGTGGTCCTCCCTACCAAATTCAGCGCCAATCACCATTGAACCAACTAACGATCGGTTAACAAAAGAGTTTTGATTTGAAGAGAAAGTATCTAATTTTTTTAATAAGAAAAAAAAAATCCACGACGAGCAAAAAGGATAATGCCACGTGAAGGAAGTAGTATGAGTACTGTTAACTGTATAACCCTAAAAAATAAAATAAAAAAGTATGCAACGTTGTAAGATTGGTCTTACTTACCACCACCGGAATATTCCGAACGGACGGACTATATGAGAAGACATAAGATCATTTCCCGAAAACTATATATACCATCTTTCAATCTTTCTATTTACCCTAAAACCACTTTCAACAGCCGCAACCATGTTTCTTCTCATCTCTACCAAACCACTTTCTCTATCTTCTTCACTATTCCGATGCCGAAGATTTACCTTCTCTCTTCTTCTTATTTCCAATTGACTTTCCTTTCTCACTCACTTCACCTAAATTCATGGGATCCGAGGCTTTTGCTAGACCTACTCAATCTAATTCAATTCAATTCTCTAACTCCTCATCTTCCTTACTCCTAAATGGTTCGTTTCTCATTTCTCTTATCATTTTTTTACTCCAATTTCATCAATTTTTTGTCTATTAATTAATTAATCTTGTTATTTCATTTTACCCTTTTCTCTTTTTAATTGACGATTCTCTTCAACTTTATGAAATTAAGCATGCAATTGATCTTGCTTTTTTGAATTAATGTAAATTTCAAGCTAAGTTCTGTGATAAATTCAGCTTTATAATTGTATTTTTTTAATATTATTTTTTATGTGTTATTCTGCTGTCTTTGACTACGAAATTCATGATTTCAGCACATTCATAACTGAATATGAACCTGTTCACAACTGATCCAAGTTTGGTCAAGATACTCCCTGCAGTTTTATATATAAGTAAAATTTGACTTTTTAGATTCATTGGAAAAATAATGTATCTAGTCTGTGTTATTGTCTAGATACATTACCTTTACTATGAATCTAGAAAGTTAAATTTTGCTTATATATAGAACCACAAGGAGTAGTTTTTATTAGTTTTTATATCCATTTGTTGGTATCCGCGGGTTAGATTTAACTAATGGTTGATTTGAAATTGCATAAGGACACTCCATATTGAAGGCATTCCGGTATCCAACAATTGTGAGTGACATGATATCGACACATGTCGTTACACTAATTTATTCTAATTTCTCAAATTATTATTAATGTCATTTTCGTGTCCATTGTCTGTGTCGGCGCTTCATATTATAATATGATCTGCATGCTATATATGCATGTTAGTTAAGTGTTGGGAGCTGTGAGAAATCTACCAAGTGATCTTGGTTAGTGATGGAGATGCTTAGTTAAGTGTTGACATGACTATTCCTCCGGTGCTACATGATAAATGTATGGGGCGGATGCCTGCTGCCGCTCTTTTTCATGAATATCGTAGTGGTTGAATTATCCGTTTTAGGAGATTTAGTCTATCAATGTTGGTCTTCTTAACTTTTGATATGTTTGTCATCTTTGTTCTTTTGTTATTGACTTTTGCACGATCTTATTCAATCAATGTTGTTGTGCCAGATGTTGCAAATATGAAAACTTCGGCCGAGTTTCCTTCCTGTAATGAATTTACTAAGATTCAACCATGTAAGAATTCCAATCAGCTTCCCCATCTCAAGGGTGAAGATTTATCAAAAAATAAGCTCAGTGGCAATGGGAAAAATTGTGTTCTAATTACTTCCACAATGGAAGGTGTATCATTACAACGAAAATCGGCAAAACCTAATAGGAGTAATACTAATAGTTCAAGTTCAAAAAGGTCAAGGTTGTCCCAATCAGATGATTATGCGAGCCCTAAAGGAACTGAAGAGTCAAAGGATAGTTTTGACAAGCTTGGATTACATAATCCAGGTATTATTTTCCTCTAACAAATAACCAGTGGCTTTCTGCTACATGCTCTTAACCTGTTTTCCCTTGATTTACTTTTGGTACAGACAAAAGTCAATTACCAAAGCAAAAGGGCAGTAATAGTAAGCGTAGTGATAAGAAGAACTTTAAAGTGCCTTCCTTAAAGACTAAATTCGAGTCATCGTCTATGAAAATGGGTACATCAATCTTCACTTCTGCTAGTGGAGGGAGCAGCTTATTTGGTATGTAATGTAATTATTAGGGCTATTGTCCTCGTTTTTTTGTTGTTGTTGTTGTTGTTGTTGTAAATCTCCTGTAGTTTCCCTTTCTTCCTAAACTTATTCATGTATATATTTACTTTCCTATCATATTGTGATTGAATGATTTAATATATAGCCGTGGACTAGTTAGGTCCTTTTTTACCAGATTTACGAGTTTGTACTTTATAGCCTTAATTATTCAAGCTATCCGACGATTCAAGTCACAACATTTAATGTTCGGCAAAACCCTTTTAAAGTTGTCGGATTGACTAATGCTTGTATAGATAATTCCCCCTTCCCCCTCAAAATATAATAAAGTTAAAAACACATACAAGGCTTTGTTTTTAGGAGTGATATCAACCCTGGATAGCAGCCGACCCGAAAAAGCACGATTGTGGATAACAAAGAGCGGTGTGGCTGCTATTTTTAATTTTTTATACAATTTATATAATTTATACTATATTTATGAAAACTCATCAATGAGCTGCAACTTACCAGTGAGAGGTTGAACAGTGAATGTAGGAGTGAAACAGAGTGAGAGAGGAGATGGGCAAATGCTATTATGGTGTTTTTTAATTGGAAAAAGATCCTAAATTACCCCGTCAAAATGCCATAACTTGTCTATTTTCAACACGTGCTTATCCAGCTTAAAAGATACCAAATATGTTTATATTGCTTTTATGAGATGTATTCTAACCCACTATATTCTTACAAGTTTTCTCAAGAAGTTTTTCCATGTTGTACTATTTTTTCTTCAATATCGAAATCTGTGTCATTTTTAACTATATTGTTTAACTATACTATTCATGTTCAGTAATTTGCTCTTGTTAAACTTTACAGTGTCATTTATTCTGGTTTAATAATATACAGTATTAATCTCTGAGCTTACTTTTTATGTGAGCAAACTGAGCATTATCAAAATAACGGCATCCTAAATATGATTTTGTACCACCTACCCATAATACCTGATAGTAAGTCTCTAACCCACATGCAGTAATACATCAGCCAATAGTATGTTCTAATCGTTCATCCCATCATTAAGCTACAATTCCAAGTAATAAATATGCTCTTTTATTTTATTGATACTTAGAGTTGAAAGCTGATATTATCTACCTGAATGCTTTTTTTTGTTCCCTTCATCATTGGTTGCTGCAATTGCTGAGCTGATCTCAAATTAATTTCTATGGATCTTTGGAAACTCTTTGCTAGGTTTATATGGTCTGAAACATGATTTTCATGATGTCACAAAGCTCATGGATGAGCCTCCGTTAGATCAGCTCCTTAAGGGCACATTTGACTTCCCCACTATAAGCAACGATAAAGGGAAGAAAGCATCAAATAGCAATGATAGTTTTTTGAGTTCAGTTAGAAAGGCTTGCTCTATCATTCAGTTCCGAAAACCTGTTCAGTCTCAAAATATGGAGATAGATTACTCCTCCAACAAGAAAGTGCCCACATGCCAATTTATTTCAGTTTGTGCAGTAGAAAGCGCTGTTATTGGGGATAAAGAGCAGTCTTGTTCAACAGATACGTCTTCAAGTCAGAAGGTTAGTATGGAATGGTTTCAAGTAAAAATTCAGTTTCTGCCGTGATAAAATAAAATTTAAATTTAGTGGACTGCTCATGAAGGCTGAACCATCATATTTGACTTCTTTGATCACTAAAAGGAACTTACTAGTGCTTGTACTTGGCCATTTATTCTTTAAATTAATTTACTTCTACTGACGATTGATCTGTATTTAGTGTTAATGTTAATGTGATTTTGTACTTACTAGTGCTTGACATCCAGGATCCTTGTAGCGAAACAGAATGTACAGCTAGTCCGCTTGACTTTCCATTATGTGAACCTAAGGATGTATTAGAACAGATTGCACTACAGCCATACCGAGATTTTGAGTCTTTGCTGATTGATGTCTCCAAACTTTCGATTAGTACAAAGAATAGTAATGATCTACGTTCAGGCAAGCAGGTATCTCGTCGACCAAGCTTGCCATCCTTCCCATGGTCACATGTTTTTGGTGGCAATTGTAGAACTAATTCTGACACAGTTAAGTTATCAACAAGTAGAAGCATGTGCCAAGGTAAATGGGCAAGGATAGGTCTCATTGCTAGCTCTACCAATATTGATCGCAGTTCGTTCACAAACTTCGATTCATTTAGTTATGATCAGAGCCTTGTTCCCTCATCTGGAAATTCAGACAGCAAAACTTTTCAATCCTTGTTTGCTAATCTTCCTTTTATTCGGATGGATTCTTCGACTCCTGTTACATGTTCTAAAGATTTTCAGAGTAACACAGGTAAAAAATGTTATAAGCTACCTTAATTTGTATCTCTATTTTTTCTTTGGGTGAACCTCTTTCCATCCCCAGCTTCGGCACATGTTATCATAATTAGTCCCTCCCTGTACCAAGATTCAGAACTAAGAGGAGTCGACCTATTTCCTGTCAATAATTTTAGTCCATAGTTAATGACTATGGCATCCGACAAAAACATAGATTCAAAAACTTAAACTGAGAACTCCTCCTATTCATATTTTCTATAGTGTAGGGACTAATATATATATGATGACACATATCAAGATTGAGATTGAAAATGGGGGTTCATTCTACTTCCCTTCTCTTTTCACTTTCTCCCTTTTGGAGTCATCTGACTGATCTCTGTCTTGAAAATGCAGAATTTGGAGGCCAAGTTGCAGCTAAAGAAAATGGTAAGATCTTATTTTATATATATATATATATATATATATATATATATATATATATATATATATATATATATATGGACACTTGTTTGTGATTTTATAGCAATACCTCCTGTTTAACATTTTCGTTTGCAACAGATGAGCATTGCCCAACAGTATTAGTTGCTGCACAAACTCTCTGTGAAATTAAAACTCACTCACTTAGGAAGAGCTCAGACGGAATTTTAAGATGGCAAAGAAAACCTTCACATAAGGCCATGAAAACTTGTTATTTTAAATCCAATGGGAAACTGGAAGACCTGCCCACGACACCAGTTTCACTGGTTGGATCTAACATGGTGTCCAAAAGTGTGGAGCAAATAATGCCCTCAAAGAAGCAAAGGCTTTCCACAGTTGAGAATAAGAATATCGGACACTCCAATAATGTAAAGAAAGGAGCCTGTCCGTGGCCAACATCAAAATCAGGTAGATCATTACCCAGTAAACTAGTTAGGGACTCAATTGTAGAAAACAAACGTACAAATTCGAGTATCGTAAAGCAACAACATTGTATGATGATGCCCCCACCTGCAAGGGATTTGGATAAGACTTATAATGGGCAACATCAAGTCGGAAAATTTGTATTGATGGATTGGAAAAGGGGAAGGGACAAGTCAGATTGATCAATAATTATTGACTGTAGACTCATTAGCAGCTGTTGTGTGATTAGCAAATGTTTAGGTTATTAAAAGGCTGCTCTTTTGTATATATTTATTATTATGTTGTGACTGCAGTGAATTTGTTGCCGGTGTATTGTCCAAGGGCAAACATGATGCAGATGTTGTAACATTAAAAGATAAAACACAGGTGTATAAAACAGCATAATTCATTGCTTACTCTGTGTGAATTGTGTGAGTGTGTCTGTTATGAGCTGTAGACAACTGTAACTGCTATTACCAGTCTAGAGAAATCTGGTATCTATCGATAGAAGAAGGCCTTTTTCGTGCATTATATACCCCTTGGTAATGCTTGTGGTATTTATGCGTTACATATCAGATATTGTAATAGCCAGTTTTCATTCTTTTGAGGTGTTTACCACAAGAACGCAGTCTGTTTGGGCCAATTTATTCTTAAACAACAGTCATTGCAACCAGTGTGTTGTTCTAGCGCAAGTGATTGATGCTCACTCTGCCGTGTGTTGTAAATTCCAAAGTACCAAATTCAATTTCTAGCCAACAAAAAACAGTAGTCTATTGCAATTGTTTCTTTCTTTCTCAGTACAAATTTGAGATTTTTTTCAATGGCATGCAGATATATAGAAATTCGAAATGTATTATTATTACTCTATGAAATGTGTTATGTAAACATTTGATCTAGCACTAAAACAAGTGCCATAGCAAAACCAGGATCAAACCCAGGATAAACAATTAACTGAAAAACTTCAATCCCAAAAGACACATCTTTGGTATTAGTTTCCTTTCTCTTGATTTCAGATACCACTCTCTTGTACTGATCCAACACTTTACAGGTTCTTTGAGCATAAGAACCTTCAACCGTAAACGCCGCGTGCCGTTTATCCGAGTCAGAAGATACACGGTACACATATGCCTGAACATTATGATTGCCATTCAAAATATTTACACTCTTCTTTACGGAACAAACAGGACTCTCTCTTGGCCTAACCAACTTAGATGTTCTCCTCGTACCTTGGTTCCCAATTTCCCCTTCATACACACACCAACTGTCTACTAATCCAAGCTTCTGCAATCAAATCATAACATGTTGTCAAGATCATAAATATCATTATATATATGAATGATATCATCACCACCCAAAACTCTATAGTAACTGTCATCAAGTAAGGCTAAAAGCAATTAAAGCATAAGAAAGATGAAAAGGAAGTGATTTTATTATACCCTGTGGCGGCGCATGGTGAGGAGAGAGTTTCCTGAAGCATCCATAAGAACAACTTCTTGGGGGTGCAAGGAGTAATTATCAACACGATACACAAGATTACCATATGAATCAATAACTGTAAATCCTTTACAACTAATTACAAGTGATTTTTTCCAAACCGTTAGTAAAGATGTACACAAATTTCCTTCTGTTACAATAGGATACTTCTTGGTATCACCTTCTTCATGAACCACTGCTCTTGACAAAAACTTGAACCTAGGAAACACCTTCATAGTTCTCTCTATGTTTTTCCTTCACTTTCAACCTAAGTCTTATGATCTTAGTATTTAACACTATGATAATGGCTAGTACTTAGCTAGACTCTGAGTTTTAGAGGATCATTTCCTATATTATATTGTTGTTTATATATATAGCAGCTATGTATGAGTTGTGTTCACACTTATGTTGTTTTTTGTAAGGTAAAAAATAAGATGACGCAAACTAATACCTAGTTGGTTTAGTGGAGTGTGACGCTGAACTTGATAGAAAATATTACACTTGGATCTAGTGCAAGTGCGATTGGAGATGATTGAAATTACTTGATATAGTAGAATTGATTTTTGAACGAAATTAGACGGTCCAATAGACCAGATATTGATGATGAAAAATAAATCAATAAATAAATAAGATGACGCAAATTGGTCCACAAACAATGCTCATAGGGTGGACTAAGCACACGGGATTTTAGAGATGAAATAATAGACACGGAATCATGTTGAATGTGTGTGTGTCTTTATCAAAAGTTTTTACTGTCTACAACTAGGTGGGACAACTTGCATTGTGTTTGTTCATCTATTTTGATTCTTTCTTTTACTTTTTAATTTTATGATGAACAAGTTGTAATTTAGAAACATTAAGGAGTTTTTAAGAAATAATTTGATGTACGGAGACGGCTAAAAGGCTAATGTGTAGTGGTATAAAATAATATTCTAGGTGTTCTGTCAAAAAGAAATTCTAGAAATTTATAAATTAACTACTCAAGGGGTCAAATTGTGAAAGCTACATTAACCGTTAATAGTTACTTACTGATTATACAATGATGATATTTTACTTTTTTATTTTTTGGTACAGATATTTTACTTATTTTATTGATATAATGGATGAACCTCATCAACTTCATTTAAACTAATATATAGAATCGACACTTCAGACTGTGTATGTTTGATTATACGATGAGAGAAATTAATTTTAAAAATAAAGTAATTTATGTTTAGATGTATTTATGTAAAAGTGAGTTGTATGAAAAAATTGAGTGTAAAAATCAATTTTAAAATCAGAAACTACGATTTCTGACTTGAAGTAGTCATAATCAATTCTAATTTTAAAAAAACAAACAAGTAAGAATCAATTCTATACGTTCAAAATCAATTATTGCTATTCCATAATTGAAACCAAACATACAATACATATTTATTTTATGCTTAGTTATTCTAGATTATGGATTAATTAATATCAATGAGTTTCAATATTATGTCAAATCCATTTGAGTTGGTTTAGAAGTGTTGATGCAAAACATAGAATGTGCTTCTCAAGTTTGATTGATTTTATGTCAATTTCGGTGAAATTAATATAGAACAAACTAACTTTAATTTTAATAGGACATTTGTAAAAAAGTGATCTCAAATTAGTCGATCTTATAATCGAATATCAAGTTAAAAAAATATCTAACATCTATATTTGTGTCAGTATTTCACAAAAATAACTCACATTACTAGTTGATACCAACAACAAATTCTGAAAAATAATTAAAAAATTATAAAGAATTAGGAACAAATAAGTAAGTTTATCAAATGTTCGATCAAACCAAGAGTAATAATGCACATATGTATGGCTTATTGGACCGGGGCCGGGAGAGATATTTTGGGATATATGTATTGAACAGTGACACGTAGGTCGGCAAGTTATAATAATTTGATTTGATAAGCACTTACTATGTTTTGCTTATTTGCAAAGCTTGGTTTGCTTATGTTTCATTTTCTTTGCTAAATCCGCCGCCGTATATAATTTGTCGGAACACTGAGGTGAGATCAACTTAGTAATAATGATGTTCTAACTTCTCAACTCAATTTTCTTTGATTAAACTATTTTTAGTATTAATTTCATTATCATTACCTTCTCCATCACTATCACCACCAAGGGCGGTGCCTTGTTTAAACTGAGAGGTAGCTTTGGCTATATCCACTTCTTTGTTTTATTTTATTCATGTAAGATAGTTATATATTGCTTTTATATATTTTTATTTCAATTTGAAGATGATCTTATTTGACATGCTTAGATACATATATGTATTTTTTGTCAAGTAGTTAGCGATTAGAAATTTTACTTTGAGGTGGATGCGTGTATATATATTTTAACCAGAATTTAAAGGCTTAAATGATTTTTTGGTTTCTCTATGTTTGCGAATTTTTAGTTTTAGTTCATGTATTTTTTTTGGTTGCAAATAAGTGTTTGTATGTACACGAATTTTTTGTTTTAGTCCATAAAATAAAAATCTGCAGGAAAATCTGTACGAAAACTGCAGATTTTCCTGCGGATTTTGACTTTAAGGACTAAAACAAAAAATTCGCAAACATACAGGAATTTATTTGCAACAAAAAAATATATAGGGACTAAAACAAAAAAAATCGTAAATATACAGAAACTGAAATGATATTTAAGCCAAATTTAAATTTTAAGGTGTGTTTTTTAGATGTTGCTACAATTTCAGCGTGTTTGTTTCATAATTACCACAAATATTTCGGAAAAAAAAAAATTGTGGTTAGAAATTTAATATAATATTCTCATATTTCATACAAGTTTATAATTAAAAACGATTCACATGTAAAATATATTATATATTTACATCTATATTTATAAATGAGGTTAAAAATTGTAAAAAAATATGAGATTAAAAATAAAATTTGTCAATTGACTCTACAACCCCTAACATACTACTACTCTAATGTCTTCTTGGGTTAAACCTAGTTTGACATAAAATTAACAACATGAGGGACAGAATGTCAAGAAATGTTGAAATGGAGTGACCGACCATAATAGACTTGGGTCCAGTCGCAAATATTTCAAGCAGATGGAAATTGTGGCGTAATTTTGACGCTGAAAGCAAAGCAACTTATGGAGTGGTACTATTTTCTTGACTTCTTCAACGTTTACTCACTCTCTTTTTTTCTCTCTTTAAAAAAATTCCAAGTATTTAGTAACTTATTTGGATTAAAAGTTAAAGTAAATTAGTTGGTATTATATACTCCCTCCGTTCCAAAATGTAAATTACTCCCCATTTACACAAATTAAAAAAAAAAAAAATTATTGTTGTATGAAAAAGAAAAATTATGAGTTAGTTTACAAGATTGTCCTTCATTATTTGTATGAAAAATATAAATTGAAGAATTAAAAAAAAATAAAAAAATAAATAGTTAATAGTATAATAGGAAAAAGAGAATTAAATGTTTCATTGATAATGTAGAGTGACATATAATTTAGTATAACTTTTTTTCTTTTCAAAATGATTTACATTTTGAAACGGAAGGAGTAATCGATTTTTTTTTTTAAAATAACATTGACATAACAAAAATGTACACAAAACAATTCTTCTAAAGTTTACGATTGATATAGTAATCCACTTAGGTTAAATTAGTGGTGTTTATTTAAAATTTTAAAGTATATTTATCTTAAGGTCACATGTATGATTTTCATCGATGTCAATTTTGGTAGGTTAATCTATACCGAGTAAAATAAAATTCTAACTTTAAATTGGGCCTTCTCAAGTGGATGGTGTAATTAGTTTATTCGAATTAATCGGTCCTTGAGCTAAATACCAAGTTTAATTTATTTTTTTCTTCATACATTGTGCTAAAAAAAAAAAATTTGATATATTGTTCAGCTTATTGTATTGATGATCTCGTGTTAGGGAAAGGCCAATAAGATGTAAAGATAACACCACATAATTTTGAAGAATTCTCCCCCCCCCCCCCCCCCCCCCCCCCCAAATCTCTTTTTAATCCACTGAAATTCAATTTTACTCTTAAAAAAGATCGGTAAACGCGACCCGAAGTTTTTTTAGTGTAAATTTTACTCAAATTTGCACTAAAAATTTAAGTTTCAGCCCGTAGATTACGAATTACACATTTTTTTTGAAAATGGTACAAATTCATATTCTAGAATACGAAAATTCTTAATTTTGTATCCTAGGATACAAAAACGCTTAACTTCGTAATCTAGGATACGAAGTCTACCTATATATCTAGCGGTTGCCCTAACTTTACATTCATAATCACTTCAACACTCAACCTTCAAAATACGATCTTAGACGATTTTTTGACGTTTGGAAGGCTTCAAATCAACGTTTCTTCATTCATTGAAGGTGTCCACAATCATTTGGAGTCATAGAACATGTAATGTTCCCACACACAGTATGCATTTGTTTATGTATTATGTTTGTGATGATTTCGATTGTATTATTTGATATATGAAGGTGTTTAGATGGCCGAACCTTCGGTTGAATTGAAACAAAAAAAGTGATGAAGCCGTCATTTCTAAAGATGTGGATGTTGCACCCGACATTAATCAAACTATTGATGTTGCACACGGAATTGATTAACCTAATGTTGTTGAACTCGGTATTGATCAACCTAACGTTTCCGTTAACACCGCCAAATATTTTTTTAACGCTGAAAAAGTATAAGGTTCGAAATGACTTGATTGATTGGTGTAAACGTGAGGCTGCAAAAGTCGGGTTTACTATTGTGATTGAGAAATCTGATAACGGTGCTGATTGAAGGAAAAAGTATTTCGTATTGGGTTGCGAAAAAGACGGTTTGTACAAAGAACTGAAAAGAAAGTTAAAGAAAGAAGACACAACAACAAGAAAATGTCAGTGTCCGTTCAGAAACTAGAATACGAAAGACATTGATTTCAGACCGTAGAAATACGAATGGTAGCTATTTCAGATCATAGAATATGAAATGTGCGTTTTCATATCGCATAATACAAAATCATGGGTTTTTGGTTTCGTATCCTATAATACGAATTTTTTTTGATTTCGTATCCTAGAACCCGAAGTGTCCAACTATGATCCAATCATATTAAAGTTACCACTAATGTTATTATGACACACTTTTATGACACAAAGTTGACACACATACTTACTATTACTTTATACCTTACTATTCCTTTACTTTTTAAGAGTTAAAATGACAAAAATACTATTGTGTCATATTTGTGTATGAAACTGTATGTGATAATAACATGTCTCTAAAGTTACAATAGTTGAGGATGCCAAGTCATTAAAATAGAAAGGGGATTAAAAAAAGATATTGACATTTTAAAATATTAATTTTAAAAAAAGGTTGAATAAAAAAATATTAGAAGTCATGGAGTATGTATCTATCTATATACTGCTACTATAAAAAAAATACTGCTGTGTTAAACCTTTCCTTTCCTTCATAAATGAATAAATACTGCAAGTCCCATGTATGTATGCGTAAAAGACAGACCTCTCGCTCGCTCGCCGTTTCCATGAAATAGTATGAAGAATTGAAGACATCAGGTTTTCTACTCCATCACCCGTTTTCTATTAATTTCAATTTCTTAAGCTGAATCCATCGCCCCTCTTTTTTAGGGTTTTCTCATGTATAAATAAATAGATCCATTTGTTCTATCTCGATTCAATCTGAATCCTGCTTACCGTTTTTTAGGGTTTTCTCCATCACACCCACCACCACAATGTCACCGTCCGCAGACATAATCAGTACTCTGCCAGACATTCTTCTTCACCACATTCTCTCCTTTATTCCGGCAAAAGATGCCGCCGCCACCATCATCCTCTCAAAGAGGTGGAAACCACTCTGGTTCTCACAACCCATACTCAACTTAGATGACCAACACTTTCCAAACCCTTCCACCTTTTGCCAAATGTTCAACTCCTTCACCACAAAGAGGGATAAAACTCTACCCATCCTCTCATTCCAGCTCATATGTCGTCGCCACAACTACTCCAAAGACGATATCCCCAATTTTGTTAACTCTACCCATCCTCAGCATTGATCTCTCCAACTCACTATTCCCTACTTTTGTTCTAACTACCAAATTCTTGTCAGTCCTCAAATTGATGAGGTTACTATTGGACGATTTTCCTTCTGTTGATCTTCCTTCGCTCAAATTCCTTCACTTGGAATCGGTCACTTTCATGCACTATGAATACTTGATCAAAATCCTCTCCGCCTGTCCCGTTCTAGAGGAGTTGGAGACAAAACATTTAACTGTAAAGGAAATTTATCGTGTGCATCCTAAATGTCCAGACACATACGTGACAGGGTTCTCCGAATTGGCCAGAGCTAACATTTCTGGAGACCATATTTTGTACGACTGCCTTCACAATGCAAAGCATCTGCAGCTACATGTGGTATGTATCAATATATTTATCCGTCTCCTCAATATATTATGATTAAATTAGTAGTTCAAATATACAAAGTACTAGAAGCCTCTTAAAAATGAAATAGTTAATGATCAATGTATTCATTCAATCAAAATGCATCGTTAGTCAACATTTATCAAAACCAATGTAAGATTTGTTTGTTTGTTGGCATGAATAGTCTCACTACATCCTTCAATTGCGGTACTAAGTCTATAAAAAGGGTACCAAGTTGACTGGACATTGTTTAATTTAAGGGACCAATTGCTACTTTTCAAATTTAAAATAGCCGCTTACAATTTCAAGGGCTACAATGTTGATTTACTCATAAGATATTAATTTTGTGTTTTCTGCCATTTTTTCCTCCACATCCTTGCAATTTTATGTCTCTGTTACTCATGCAGACGTTCCCCTATAGACTACACAACATGTTTCACAATTTAACCTACATGGAGCTTGCATTAGACATTAAGCCTGGTCTAGGATTGTTGAAGTGGAGTTGGGTGATGAAGATGCTTCAAAAATCCCCCAAACTTCAAACTCTTATCATTTATGAGGTTTTAATGTTAATTTTTGTCCTTTTTTTAAATATGAACAAAATATGAAGTAGCAACATTGTAGCCCTTGAAATTGTAAGGGGCTATTTTAAATTTGAAAAGTAGCAATTGGTCCCTTAAATTAAACAATGTCCAGTCAACTTGGTACCCATTTTATAGATTTAGTACCGCAATTGAAGAATGCAGTGAGACTATTCAGTATTCATGCCAACAAACAAACAAATCTTACATTGGTTTTGATAATAATAAAAGATTTGGACAAACTTTAAAATACAGATCAAATGAATGAGGGACCAACTTTAAAATACGGAGATCAACCAAATTGCTAGGGGAAAAATAGGGTTACCGAAATTGTGGAGAAAAAAAAATAAGGAAACTAAAATTTGAAAAAATAAAGAGGGCTAAAGTTTGAAAAAAACCCAAATTGCGGTCAAGGTCCTGTTTCTTTTTTATCAAAATAAAAAATAAGCCAAAGTTCTACTATTTAAAAAGAACACGTTTTCTATCATAATAACAATGTACAGCTACTACAGGACAAAAACTTGTCAATAAATAACTAGGTTCAATTAGTTTTCTTGTCATTACTTTTCAATTAGTCAACAAGATTGTAAATTCATTAGATCTAATAATATGAATGACAGTTTGAGATCAGAACTTAAAAATTGTCAAAATAAGAGTTTAGACAACCATAGCTAACACATAACTCACAGTATCATCTTCCATAGTGGTACTATGCAGTAGTAGTAATTATAGACAAGCCTAGACAAACCACATCTAAGGAGACTCTAGGATTCTTTAGCAAAATGTAATACAAATAAACCAACTCTGTCATAAGTATATATTTGGAGAAAGAAATAGTAAAATGGTCACCACATCACCATTATCCTCCGATCAATTTCCTAATAAAACCACAAGGAAAAACATCAATACTAAGAAAATCTTGATCACCAGCCACCTATTAGAAGACATGCTATCCAAATACTTCAACAAAGCACCTTGTGCCCCCTCTACATTTGCCAATGTATCATTCATGTTCTCAGCAATCCTGCAAATTAATTAAGTACCTCTGTCAATCTCAACATTGGCCAAATATGAAAACAAAAATAAGCAAAAGACAATTCATCTCTTATCAGCAATCAAAGTGCAACATATGCAACTGTTTGTACCAACTTTTCAATGAGCATCATGACAGTTGACAATAAGCTGGGCAATCTTACTCTATTGTAGGTAATAGATGTTAAGAGCCTTGTGTTAGTCTTTGTTTGTGTAAGCTTGTTAGTTAGTGTGTTACTTGCTAAGCAAGTTATCTGTTTTTGTTAGCAGTTATTCTGTTTGTAAGTTTGTTAATACCTGTTGTACTCTTAGCCTATATAAGGCAGTTGTTTGTGTAATGAGAAGCCAAGGAGCACAGTTTGCTCAACGAATTTGTGGATACTCCACCAATTTGTCATTTACCTTTATCTTTCCTTATTCATGTAATTGTGGCTCAGCCATTAAAGCAGTTACAATACCATTGCAGTATCTATACCAAATTAATATATTATTCCATCACTTTATTCCATACATCATACTCATATCATTGTTTGATTCCTTTTACTATACATTTTCATACACATACCCATCACAAACCCACTGCAATAAACTACAGGGTATAGGGTCAATCAGCCCAACACTCCTTGTGAGCATAAGTTTTTGATTATTATAACTACAAATAAATTCCATCGTCTTAATTTTCTACCATATTAACACTAATTCTAAACATGTAAGCTACCTTATTTGTGAGATGATAAATTACTTTTGCATGTTCAGATTCTAATCCCTTAACAGTGTCAGATTTTGTAAAAAAAGCCACCACCTACTTGCAAGTTGACATGCCTAACAAATAACATATATCGATATTCATGACAAAAAACTATTAAAAAGGTTTAAAGAGTACAAAACCAATACCATATTGATCAATAATATCTAATCATTATAAATTCATAATTACAAGAGAAACAAAAGAGAAAACAAAGCACATACCAACAGCCACTCATTAGAGAACAAAGTAAGTCACAAAACTTTGTGACACATGATTGTGTTATTAAAGTTTATGATTGTAACCAAATCTTCTAAAATAGAATAAAGTTCTTTATCCTTGATGATTTTAAAACCATACAAGTTTATCCACATTTTCTGCACATCTCGACAGGAAGATAACAATACATCAGTGACCATTAATTTGCCTAGGGAAATTTCTAATTCATGCATTAAAATCTTGCATGTACCTTCACCCCTAAACCTTTTATGCGTGGCGACAAATGGAATTTCGGATATCATTTTGGTGTTGTGAACCCTAACAATAGCAACCGAAGCAACTTGATAATTTTTTTCCACAATGCAAGTGAAAAAATCATTGTATGAGCCAATACGATAAACAAGTTTGTGCATCAAAGTTTTCATTGTAGAACCAGAAAATGCTGCAGTTAATATATCCATAACCAGAAAATGCTGCAGTTAATATATCCATCACTTGTTTAAACCTTTGATCTTGATCATTGATAATTTTGCTTTTGTCAACTTGGATCATTGTCCCTTTGTAGGCATTGGTTGATCAATGACTTCAACCGTATTACAAAGTAAGTCGGACACGCTCAACTCTTCCACATTTACATTTCTTTTTCTTCTAATGGTATCAAGTCTTCAATTTCTTTGTCTTTCTCAAAGACCAGCATTTCTTATCATCATCATCATCGTCAATTGGAGGAACGTAATATGTTTTGTCTAAATTTTCATCATAACCCAACTTCCAACTATTAAACACTAGATGCCTCTTTGCTGCTAAAGCAACTAGAAGATCATCATGGGAAGGGGATGACTCATCAGCATTCCTATTAACCCACTCATGCATTACAGTTGAATTAGGTTTGGCTATTGAACCACTCAACCATAAGTTGTGGGGGTTTGGAATAGAGCCATTTTACAATTTGTTCAGGACTAGATTCATCTATATGGAAATCTACATGAAAAGGATTTGAAGAAGAAGAAGGTCGGGGAACGGGAGAACGAGAACGATACCTAGTAGCAGAAGATGGAGAAGAGCTGCCATCAGAACCACCATCATCAGAATCCGGCCCACCGCCAGAAACATCACCACTAGCAAACCCACAAGCAGCTAAACCACCACTACCACCAGAACCTGACCCTTCACCACCACCGTCATTTTCTTGAATTTCCTAGCGGGAGCAGCAAGTTCTCTCTCTTTCTCATTCTTTCTTTTTTGGATTCGTCTGTAACGTTTCGTTGGAGAAGAAGAGAAACAGGGTTTGGCTTAATTCCATGTGGGTAGAAATTTCAATTTGCAACGAAAATGATAAAATCTTGGTTAGCGAATGAGTTGTCAAACATTCACAGTTATTTTGGTCTTTAAGTTATAAATGTTGAACATTTTGCTCGCTTAAACTATAAATATTAAGATGAAAAAGAAATAAAGGTTTAAATATGAAAATAGTCCTTACAAATATGAAGTGTTTTGATTTTAGTTCATATTTTTTTTTTGTTTTTGTTTTAGTCCTTGCAAGTATATAACGTTTTGCTTTTGATGTTTTGTCTTAGTCCTCGCAAATTAGTTTCATTTTAAAAATGAATCTTTGTAATATTTATTTTAGTCCTTACTTTAAAGGACTAAATTCAAATATTTTTCTTATTACAAAGACCAATTTTAATATGAATCGATTTTGTAAGGACTAAAACAAAACAACAAGGACTAAAAGCTAAGATTATATATTTGCATGGACTAAAATGAAAAAAATTATTTTACAAAAACTAAAATCAAAATTCTCTATATTTTCATATTTAAGTCATAAATAAATAATAATAATTTTTTTTTTCCTTTTCAATTTGCCAATTTTTATGAGATAGACGGTAGAGATTGTGAATGTGACCAATTAACCGTAAATGAAAATGGCTTATTAATTAATGCTCAAGTGAAACTGTGAATGTTTAACAACTCATTCGCTAACGAAGATTTTATCATTTTCGTTGCAAATTGAAATTTCTACCCACATGGAATTAAGCCAAACCCTGTTCCTCTTCTTCTCCAACGAAACGTTACAGACGAATTCAAAAAAGAAAGAAACAAAAAAAGAAAGAATGAGAAAGAGAGAGAACTTGCTGCTCCCGCTAGGAAATTAAAGAAAATGACGGTGGTGGTGAAGGGTCGGGTTCTGGTGATAGTGGTGGTTTAGCAGCTTCTAGGTTTGCTAGTGGTGATGTTTCTGGCGGTGGGTCGGGTGCTGGTGCTGGAGGGTCAGGTGGAAATGGGTCGGGTTCTGATGATGGTGGTTCTGATGGCAGCTCTTCTCCATCTTCTGCTACTAGGTATCGTTCTCGTTCTCCCGTTCCCCGACCTTCTTCTTCTTCAAATCCTTTTCATGTAGATTTCCAGATAGATGAATCTAGTCCTGAACAAATTGTAAAATGGCTCTATTCCAAACCCCCACAAATTATGGTTGAGTGGTTCAATAGCCAAACCTAATTCAACTGTAATGCATGAGTGGGTTAATAGGAATGCTGATGAGTCATCCCCTTCCCATGATGATCTTCTAGTTGCTTTAGCAGCAAAGAGGCATCTAGTGTTTAATAGTTGGAAGTTGGGTTATGATGAAAATTTAGACAAAACATATTACGTTCCTCCAATTGACGATGATGATGATGATGATGATGATAAGAAATGCTGGTCTTTGAGAAAGACAAAGAAATTGAAGAAGACTTGATACCATTAGAAGAAAAAGAAATGTAAATGTGGAAGAGTTAGAGCGTGTCCGACTTACTTTGGAATACGGTTGAAGTCATTGATCAACCAACGCCTACAAAGTGGACAATGATCCAAGTTGACAAAAGCAAAAGTATCAATGATCAAGATCAAATGTTTAAACAAATGATGGATATATTAACTGCTGCATTTTCTGGTTCTACAATGAAAACTTTGATGCACAAACTTGTTTATAGTATTGGCTCATACAATGATTTTTTCACTTGCATTGTGGAAAAAAATTTATCAAGTTGCTTTGGTTGCTATTGTTAGGGTTCACAACACCAAAAGGATAGCCGAGATTCCATTTGTCGCCACGCATAAAAGGTTTAGGGGTGAAGGTACATGCAAGATTTTAATGCATGAATTAGAAATTTCCCTAGACAAATTAATGGTCACTGATGTATTGTTACCTTCCTGTCGAGATGTGCAGAAAATGTGGATAAACTTGTATGGTTTTAAAATCATGGGTAAATAGGTCTTTACCCCCTGTAATATAGGTAAGTTTTGTTTTCCCCCCTGTAATTTTTTTTCTTGTGACTTGCCCCTTGCAAAGTAAATTTTTTTGGTTTCCTCCCTTGGGTGCAAAGAATTTGCACCTTTTAAATCGGTTGAACAGATTAACCGATTTAAAAAACAACACTTTATAAATCGGTTTGAACAAAATAACCGATTTAAAAAGTGCATCCAAGTGGCGAGTTCAAAAAATTCAACATTACAAGGGGCGAGTCACAAAAAAAAATTTACAGGGGGAAAAACAAAACACGCCTACATTATAGGGGGTATAAGCCTATTTACCCTAAAATCATCAAGGATAAAGAACTTTATTCTATTTTAGAAGATTCGGTTACAATCATAAACTTTAATAACACAATCATGTGTCACAAAGTTTTGTGACTTACTTTGTTCTCTAATGAGTGGCTGTTGGTATGTGCTTTGTTTTCTCTTTTGTTTCTCTTGTAATTATGAATTTATAATGATTAGATATTATTGATCAATATGGTATTCGTTTTGTACTCTTTAAACCTTTTTAATAGCTTTTTGTTATGAATATCTATATATGTTATTTGTTATGCATGTCAACTTAGGTGGTGGTTTTTTTTACAAAATCTGACACTGTTAAGGGATTAGAATCTGAACAGGCAAAAGTAATTTATCATCTCACAAATAAGATAGCTTACATGTTTAGAATTAGTGTTAATATGGTAGAAAATTAAAACGATGGAATTTATTTGTAGTTATAATAATCAAAAACTTATGCTCACAAGGAGTGTTTGGCTGATTGACCCTATACCCTGTAGTTTATTGCAATGGGTTTGTGATGGGTATGTGTATGAAAATGTATAGTAAAAGGAATCAAACAATGATATGAGTATGATGTATGAAATAAAGTGATGGAATAGTATATTAATTTGGTATAGAAACTGCAATGGTATTGTAACTGTTTTAATGGCTGAGCCACAATTACATGAATAAGGAAAGATAAAGGTAAATGACAAATCTTTCTTAAATCTAATCTAATCTAATCTTTTTATACTCTAATTTCCCTAATTGCATCCAATTAAACCCTAATTATGCTTTTATTTAGGCGGGAAAAAATTACTGTGAGTAATTATCGGACTTAACTCTCTTATTAAATGCACCGGTCTTACACTGATACAATTAAGAATAGGGTCATGTTAACTTGTGCCCTAAGGGCACATGATAAGTTACCTAAAAATAGAAATGTAGCATTTAATGATAAAAAAATTAAATGCTTAGATAAATGAATGGTATACATGTTTTAATAAATATTTTCCATATTTATCTTCTTATCATGTGCCTTAAGGGCACAAGTTAACATTCTCCTTAAGGATAATCCTTCATCTTTCTAACTACTCATCTCATATATTACCAAGGCTGCATTAATTGTATCTGCGCCACTTACCAATGAAAAAACGGTGCTCACCATATTCTAAAACATGAAACTTCATTTCTCATTGGAAAGGTAAACTATTCACTCCTTTAGTTTCATGTGGCAAAAACGCTCTCTTTCTCATTCCTAATAAACCCCCAAAACCCACAATATATAGGAAAGAAGATGACCATGGATCATCCCTCTCATATCACCACCGCCAAAATCTAACGAGGAAGAAGAAGCAACCGAAGGTAGGAGGGAAAGTCTATTTTTTTTAATGTCTTTGAATAATTTTGAATCCCCCTTTTTTTTTTTGTTTACTTCCCCAATCCTTTTGAATATTTCCTGTTATGGTTTTATTGAAGGAGATGCAAGAATATTTCCTTTTGAATATTTCCCCATTGATTCAAAACAAAAAACAAAACACCATTTTTTTGTGTTTGTTTCCCCTATGTATTTTCTCATATTTTCTCTTTCTTTTAATCAAATGTTACATTTTTTTGTGTATACCTCCCCTCTGTACTCCATATTTGTGTTTAACTATGATTTTTACAATGCGTTGAATTCATTTTCTACTGTAGTGGAAATATAATGAATTGCACACCATTGGATATTGACTATTTTTTGCATCGTATTGGCAGGTTTGAAATAGATAGCAAGATTTATATCAAAGATGAAAATGAAAACATTGTGATGTGGAACCACAAATGCAAAGAATTTTATGATTGTTGTAAGTTTTTCTTGCAATCTTTTCTTTTTTAGGATTTTTAAGTTGTTTCTCCTATTTTTCATTAAATCCTAACTGTGTAACTTTTTCCTCTACTTTTTAGGACCATTTAAACAAATCTAAAGGCTGTTTTAGAATTGCTCATTGCATCTAGGAGCCTTCAAGGCGAAGACTCAAAATACAACCAACTCTAAAACATGTAACCGTGGTGTGAATGTTTTATCAAAATCTACATTGTGATATATTTTTGCTATAATCTATCTTTCAATATGAGTACTGATAATTTAGTTCATTGGTTTTATTTGTTGAAATTTTAAATGTGACAACTATTAGTTGTGTTTTTGTTTCTTTTGGTTCTTTATCAAATCCTCCTTTAAATCACGTTTTGCAGCAAGGAAGTGCCTTTCTTTCATTTTTCCTTGGGTATAGTTTTGCAGCATCAATCAATTGACCAATTTCAGTAAACATTTTCCTTAATAACATCAAAGTAATAGGAGTAACTTATATTTTCTTTCCAAGAACAGTAAAAAAAGAAATTCAAGCGTCTCAAGAGCTTTTATCGATTTTAAATATTTTGCCTAAAAAATAGCAAGCAAAAAGGAAAGAGATTATATCCATCTTAACTATTATGCCAAAATAATAGCAAGCATTAAGGAAAGTATTATCTTTCCTCTTACTCCAAGCACGCCTAAAAAAAAAATCAAAGGATTATATTGATCTTAAATATCTTGCTAAACAATTGCAAGCATTAAGAAAGTATTATGATCTCTCTTCTTAGTGCAAATAATGGTAAAAATAACTTATTTTATCTCCTCTATTTATTCCAACCGTCGGTTTTGCCTTTTTTTAAAACTGAATATGGGTCTGTTTGTTTCAGCTTTAAAAAAAATAAATTTTTTTAAAAAAAATTTAGAGATTTTTTTTTAGTGTTTTTGAATAAAATCTAAAGCTATTTGTCGTTTGTTTAGAATTATAAAAATCTATTTTTTTAAGATGGTGAGGGATGATGAGTGATAAAAAAATAGATTTTGATAAAAGCTATTGAAAATAGATTCTCATTTTAATGAAAAAAATTATTTTTTTACCAAAATAATTTTTAAAAAATCTGAAACAAACACAAGTAGGATAAAAAAATAAATTTTTTTGAATTTTTTTTTTCAAACAAACGGACCCTATATCAAGCACCATTAAAACTTTAATATAAAATTATTGACTATTAGTTGCGTATCCGTTTACAATAAGAAGTCATAGTAAAAAAAACACACCTTAACAACACCACATAAGTATACTAGAGGATTTGGTTGGAAAACCCATATATTAGTGATGCATTAACTTATAAACATAGTATGCACGAGTTGCTAAAAATTTGTTGGTGGCTATGTCTGACTAATTATGCACAATATTTATATCAATGAAGTAGTCATTTCCAATCAGTTTTCACACAGAGTTCCAAGAAGAAAAGTAAATCAAAATCAATCACAAAACAAAAAACATATGCTTGGACTAATGATCAACTTAGAATGCGTATTTAATAAATTTGCAATGTTCAATGACCTATACATTGAACTTTGCAAAATACATGAGAGGTAAAGAAGCTTTTATACTAATTAATTAAAAATACTGCTTTAGTCTTCTAAGAAACACATGAAAAAATGGGTTGAAGATTTTATTGATAGGACGAAAACTCATCAGATACAACTACAAATATAGTTTACTATTAAAATTTTTGAAATTTGTAGTTGTATGCTATTTTAAGCTTATAGTACTCCTCCGGCTTTATTTTTATAAGCAAAAGTCAACAATTTTATTTAGTCAATATAAGCAAAATTGATTAAGAATTCTACTTTAGTCTTTTAAGAGACACATGAAAAAATGGATTGAAGATTTTATTGGTCGATGATAACGGCAACTTTATAGATACCATTTCAAATTTAGTATACCATGAAATTTTTAGAATTGTATGTCATTTCAAACTTATCTAATAATGAAGTTATTTTATATTACAATTCTATTTTTTTTACACCTTTGTTGCATAATTTATTTATTTTAACAAATTCACAATTCATTGATGTTACATATATGACCCGTGCGAACGCACGGGCAAAGTGTCTAGTCTAATCTAATTTTCCTAATTGCATCCACTTAAACCCTAATTGCATTGTTACTGGGCGGGAATTGCAATTTTACCCTTAGTAATTGCTTGATTAACCGCCATTTAATGATACATACATACTCTCTTTTTTCTATGCAATTAAATTAACGCACTGTATTTTTCCAATACACAAACAGCCCTTGGTTGGCTAAACACGGCACTGGTAAAGTAAAGCTATATCCTCCAACAAAAAAAGGGCTCTAGGTTGGCATTGAAAACATAAGGCTATGTTTGGATTGATGGTATCTGATGGAATGGAGTGGTAATTAATTAGATTTCATTGTTTGGATTTACAAAAAATGAATGGAGTGGAATGAAACACAATGGTACCATTCCATCTCATACCATCCAATCTTCTAATTTTCTTTCCCCTCCAAATTGGGGTGTATGCAATGGAATGAGACTTCATCATTTTAATATTATCTGTTTACCCCTATTTTCATTATTTGTTCTATTTTGTCCACTTCTAAACAATGAAATCAAAATATTATTTTGTCACAATATAAGATAGCCAAACAATGGAATGAAATTTCGGTTCCATTCCACTCCATTCCATTGTGTTCCATTCCGTTCCGCTCCGTTCTATTCCATCAATCGAAACAGAGCCTAAGTCTCTCATGGTTTCTACCTTTTCTTTCTTCAAATCTCTTCTCTTCTACTTCGTTCCCTTTTCTTCTACTTCCGAAAATCTTCATTTTTTTTCAATAGTATATGTTGCGTCATCTCCGTTGTCGCCGTCTTCACCATCGCTGTTGCCTCGACTCTGTTCACTCTTCACCGGTAATGTCTATTTCCAATTTTCCATTTTCGTTTTTTCCTTCCCTTTTATTTTTCACTTCTTTCTCTTCGATCTATCACTCTGAGATTTTTAACTTCGTCTTTTTTTTTCATTCCATATTTTCTGCTCTAAAATCCCATAATTTCCCTTCGATTTGCTTCATTTTCAGATTGCTTCCTTCTCCCTCTATTTTGACATACCTGACGACGGCAATGAATGAACAGACAGCGCACACAGCGGCAGCGACAACCTCCAGCGCAGAGGTAAGGATTTAAGATTCACATCCATTCTATTTTGGTTCCTTCAATTTATTCGTGATTATTCTTCTTGCTTTTGGATTGCTACAGAAATACATGATTGTTTTGCAGGACATGTCTTTATTGTTGTCATAAAAAATGGAAAATAACAAAGTCAACAATTCAATTGTTTTGGTAGTGATTAGTGTTACTATTAGTATGTTTGTTTGCATCCAGATAGATTCACAACCAGCGTTAAATTTAGGACATGTCTAATTTAGTATCGATAGAGACAAAATCGACTTTCATTAGCGTCAATTTCATGGAATGAGCAGTGAGAGGAGTTTGAGATCAGGGCCTTCAAGGTTAGAAGGAGTTTGGAGGAGTTAAGAAGCAATGGTGTTTCATCACTCTAAAAACGACTCACTCAAGTCTGACGGGTTTTCCGACAACGGTTCTGCAACTGCTCCGGTGACGATGCGGCAATGACCTTCGGTTTCTGATTCACCACATGAAAGTATATGAACAAATCTATTTACCTTTCTCCCTATTATTCATCACTACTTCGTTTGGTATATTTTCTTCTCTGCTAAGCCTTTTTATGTTATCCCCAGTTGCTACTAAACAAATTTCTTATATCTGTACAATGTTTGAAGGGTTTGATATACCTTTTTTTAACACGAAGGCTGATTATATTTTGTTAGAAATTGGTTCTTCTAGGCCAAATTCAATTTACTTGGTCACATTAATATCAAACTCTCTTTATTTTATGTGTATAAAACTTCATTGGCAGTTAGCCTCTATTCGTTAACAATGATTGAGCAATCAATAGCAGTGATGATGATTTGTAACAATAACATTGCCATGAACAAATTAGCAACTTCACTGTGTCTATGTGGAACATCTCTGCCTTGCATTTCTTTTAGATATGCTATTATTGCTAACTTAATTTGATTTTAGATGTTTTATCTTAATTATTAGTCTATGATCTAATTCATCTAAACTTATTAAATATGCGAACATTGCATTTGTGTTTTGTCATGGTTATCGTTTAAGGAAGGAGATTGTGTTTATGATGATGCCATGTGATAGTAATGGGGTTAGCTTTGCATACGAGATCCGATTGAATCATGTAGTGTAAGACCGAGTAATAAACTTGAACATACTATCAAAGCACTAACATTGATTTTTAATGGGAATGTATGTATATTGATATTGACAAGAAAGATTAAGATGATTCTGAATGAGGGTGGCACTGATTTGGATTTATTTGTTAAAGTTTAATTTAGGATCAGACTACATTCTTGCCTATTGTTATCAAAGTTTTTTTAGTTTTTGTTTGAAATGAATGAATGATTTTGAAGTCTAAAGTAGCATTAGATTTATTGAACCAAATTCTTTGATTAATTGTGTCCTTCTATGCACAATATGAATTTGAAGTCTGCAGTCTGTTTAATGATTCCCAATTCTCAAGTTTGCTTCTATGCACAATATGAATTTGGTTAATTGAATCTGCTGGATTGATTTTCAATTAACTAACTTCTGCATTTTGAAAGGAAAATAGCACTATGAAGTAGCAATGAGCCAACAATATCAAACATGTATAGTTCCAAATTTCTTAGATATGTGTTAAAATAGCAGACTATTGTGATGCTGGTCAATGTTATATGTTGCTTGAATTAAATCTGTATATGTTGCTTCATTTCAGGTTGCTGCAGAAGGTGGTGAATCCAATACCTAACCTGAACTTCTCACTATCACTTCAAAATTTAGGTAAAGTTTATCTCAATTGTAGATATTTTGAGATAGTTACAGCTCATTAGAGTTTATTGTTCATTATAATTGTAGGTTTATTCTTCATTAATTTCATCTTTTTTTCTTCATTCATCTTTATGAATAGTTGCAGCTCATTAGAGTTCACTTGCATAAAAATTGTTGGTTAGGAAAATTGCATGGTCCGATTGATAGTTGCATGTTCACTTGCATAAAAATTGTTGGTTAGGAAAATTGCATGGTCCGATTGATAGTTGCATGATAAGTGTCTGATAGTTCTGGTCCGATTGAATATTTTGTACCCAACAAGCTGAAATAAATCAGATGTGTCTGATAAGTGGATTTTGGTTTTGATTGTCGTAGGTCGAAAGATACATTTATTGTCAAGAAAAATCTCAAAGCAAGTTGAAGGACACAGTTAAGGCGCGGTTCAGCTTATATGGAAAGATAAAGCAAGCTTGATTTAGAGCCGTCCAAGTTGCACCCCTCATGTTTTCCATTTTCGTCCACCCCATTTCATTTCTTTAGAAGTTAGCTTTTTTTGAAATTTGGTAATTTGGATTAATTGTGTTGCTGCTTTTTCTTAATATTTTATTTGAAGTACTTCAGGGTAGCATATTTGATTTTTATGTGAAAAAGCAGTAAACTTATCTATCATAAGATTATATAACTCCATTAAACCATAGTGCAAATTGTATAACTCCGTTAACTAAAGTCATGCGATGTCGCCTTATTGCAACTAATTAACCATTTGAAAGGCAGTGACTTTTTATAAGTATCAACAAACTATTGTTTACTCTTAATCATCGAATTATAGGGATGATCACTTTTTTTAATTAACTAATTTATTGATAAAGATCTATCATAAAGACAATAATCATCTATTATTAAATTAAAAAAGGATTGATAGAGATCTATGATGATCACTGCTTTCAAAAAATAAATAAATCATAATTACCAGAAAATAAATAATAGAAATTAAATAAATAAATTGTTATAGAAATTAGTAAGATTCTGCAATATACTAAAAATATTCTTTGAGAATTTGCTTATATATATATCATCATATTTGAAAATTTTGCTAACTTGAATCCCATGTCAATCCCTAAAAATATGATAAGTTGATAATCTCATTTTTTTTACATAGATTACTATTATATACCGTATATGTTTATTCAAGTTGACAATTATTTAAGTTGTTTAACAAATAATATACCGTATATGTTTACTTAAAAGGTATAATGAATTGATGCATCATTTTTTTAATTGGGAATGCTATATTCTTAATATCCTATAATTTATCACATATTATTAATATACATATTATATAATTGAATGAGTGTTCCGTGCATAATAGTCTAGTTGGTGGAGTATCCACAAATTGGTTGAGCAAACTGTGCTCCTTGGCTTCTCATTACACAAACAACTGCCTTATATAGGCTAAGAGTACAACAGGTATTAACAAACTTACAAACAGAATAATTGCTAACAAAAACAGATAACTTGCTTAGCAAGTAACACACTAACTAACAAGCTTACACAAACAAAGACTAACACAAGGCTCTTAACATCTATTACCTACAATAGAGTAAGATTGTCCAGCTTATTGTCAACTGTCATGATGCTCATTGAAAAGTTGGTACAAACAGTTGCATATGTTGCACTTTGATTGCTGATAAGAGATGAATTGTCTTTTGCTTGATTTTTGTTTTCATATTTGGCCAATGTTGAGATTGACAGAGGTACTTAATTAATTTGCAGGATTGCTGAGAACATGAATGATACATTGGCAAATGTAGAGGGGGCACAAGGTGCTTTGTTGAAGTATTTGGATAGCATGTCTTCTAATAGGTGGCTGGTGATCAAGATTTTCTTAGTATTGATGTTTTTCCTTGTGGTTTTATTAGGAAATTGATCGGAGGATAATGGTGATGTGGTGACCATTTTACTATTTTTTTCTCCAAATATATACTTATGACAGAGTTGGTTTATTTGTATTACATTTTGCTAAGGAATCCTAGAGTCTCCTTAGCTGTGGTTTGTCTAGGCTTGTCTATAATTACTACTATTGCATAGTACCACTTTGGAAGATGATACTGTGAGTTATGTGTTAGCTATGGTTGTCTAAACTCTTATTTTGACAATTTGTAAGTTCTGATCTCAAAGTGTCATTCATATTATTAGATCTAATGAATTTACAATCTTGTTGACTAATTGAAAAGTAATGACAAGAAAACTAAATGAACCTAGTTATTTATTGACAAGTTTTTGTCCTGTAGTAGCTGTACATGTTATTATGATAGAAAACGTGTTCTTTTTAAATAGTAGAACTTTGGCTTATTTTTTATTTTGATAAAAAAGAAATAGGACCTTGACCGCAATTTGGGTTTTTTTCGAACTTTAGCCCTCTTTATAATAATAAAATAAAATATGCAATTTTAGTTTCCTTATTTTTTTTTTTCTCCGCAATTTCGGTAACCCTATTTTTCCCCTAGCAATTTGGTTGGTCTCCGTATTTTAAAATTGGTCCCTCATTCATTTGATCCGTATTTTAAAGTTTGTCCAAATATTTTATTATTATCAAAACCAATGTAAGATTTGTTTGTTTGTTGGCATGAATAGTCTCACTACATCAATAAAAACGCAGCAGAACCTTCAATTGTGGTACTAAGTCTATAAAAGGGTACCAAGTTGACTGGACATTGTTTGATTTAAAGGACCAATTGCTACTTTTCAAATTTAAAATAGCCCCTTACAATTTCAAGGGCTACAATGTTGATTTACTCAAATAATATATCTACTGATTTGTAGCACAACTTCAATCACACTTGTGTTTTGTGCCATTTTTTCCTCCACATCCTTGCAATTTTATGTCTCTGTTACGCATGCAGACGTTCCCCTATAGACTACACAACATGTTTCACAATTTAACCTACATGGAGCTTGCATTAGACATTGAGCCTTGTCTAGGATTGTTGAAGTGGAGTTGGGTGATGAAGATGCTTCAAAAATCCCCCAAACTTCAAACTCTTATCATTGAAGAGGTTTTAATGTTAACTTTTGTCCTTTTTTTTTTCCGGTTATACTTCTATATATTATAAAATTGGGAGTTTCCATTTGCAAAATATATCTTGCAGAATTCAAGAGTACTAAGGACCATGACAATTCAGATTACCAAATCCGTAGAATCGGATACAAAGTTCCAAATGTGCAAGGAATTAACTCTCTGCCCAATGAATTCAACCGCATGTGAACTTTTATTTATTTGAAATGGATGGAGCATGTCTGGAGTTGCAGAGCCTTAAGCTTATCACAAACCTTGTAATAACTCCAATACATCTCTCTACTTTATAATTTCATTCTGAATCTTGAGACTGCCTGTTTGTGTACAATAACTTATTATAGGTTAATTTTTATGATATGTGCTTTTGAAAAATTGATCTTTCTTTGATTGTTTGTGAAAGTAAATTGAGTTATTTACAACATATCTTAACTGTATAGTTGTGATGCCAATGCCATGCTGTTAAAAGTTAGCATCCTCTAAAGTACAAGGACTTCATAATGTATAGTGAACGTGGATCTATTTAAATTCGTTAAAGGTTTTGCCTAATATAGTAATACACAATTGAGAAAAATATTTAACTATGCACAAGGTTTGTCAAATAACTTGTATTCAGAATGCAAGATTGAAAGAAAGAAAACAATAAAGTATATTATTGAATATCCTCCCCCCGTGCTGGATCAATGGTGTTATCTTAAGTTCAGAAGAGAAAGCAAGAATGAGATAAAGTGGTGTGTTGAGTCTTTCCTAGCTAGATACGTCACAGGGATACAATCTGTACTTAACATTGCACCAATGTTCAAAATGAACAATCAACAAATAACCAAAGCTTTCTTTCGGTCTATTTTCTCACAAACCCTTATCTCATACTCTGTTTTTTTCCTTCTTTCACGATTCACTCTTTTTTCTCAACAACGGTGTTTCTCCGTTTTTTATCTCTTTCTCGTTATGTTTCTTTGAAAATGTTAACTAATATTTCCGTGGTATTAGTTAAAGGCCATAATAATATAGTAAAATTGTCTTGAAACTTGTATATTTCGTCTTTTTAAAATATAGAAAATTTTATTTTCAATACAAAATTTATCTTTTTTACTTTTCTTAACTAGTATCTCGAAGCACCACTAGTTATTAGTTAACATGACTCATATTCCTTTTCCCTTATTAAGTTATTATCATGCTTCTTCCTTTCAGTTTTTTTACACAGCTATACCATCTTATAATGCCAATTTGATTCTCCAAAAGGACGAGTTCTCTCCCCACCCCTTACATATCTTTTCTACCCCTAAATTTGTTTTCAAGGCAAAAAAACTTCACAAAACGCGTTTCCAAGTTTTTTTTCAAGGGCAAAATTGGAAAACTAAGGGGTAGAAAAGATATGCAAGGGGTGGGAAAATAATTTTTCCTCCGAAAGAATATAATCAAAGCCCACATTAAAAAAATTATCCCAAAACTAAGAAAGAACCAAAGACCCAACAAATAGAAATAAGCCGAAAGTGTTTTTAATTTCTGGAATTTTACTTTTTGCGCCCCCCGAATTTTGTTGCTCACCCCCTGAAATACCATATTACCCCCTCACCATCTAGAGTGAAGCAAATTTCGTTTTCTAAATAGCGAGTGACAATATTTTATACTTAAACGGAACGTCCGCACCCCCCATGAATGAAAAAATTATGAAAAAAAGAATTTGCATCCTAGATAGGAAGCACTCTTCATGAGGGGTGCAGATGTTCAGTTTGAGCATAAAATATTGTCACTCGCTATTTAGAGTGGGAACAAAAACAAAGTTCGCTACTTAGAGAGTGAACGGAACCTTATAAAAATGTGACCACTATCTTATATCATATTTTAATTTGCCACTGAAGCGGTTGTGACATTATCGACCGATCATACACACTGTAAAGATAATTATACTAAATTGTTCTTTATTTTGATATGACCAAGTTTACATTTATACTTACAATAGACATGTGTCAAGGCTATGAGAGTGTAAAAGTTTGACGGAAAATAGAAAATTAGGTGAATGAATTGTTCACACTTTAATAGAAAATTGTGTTTCATTCAAAGTTGTTTCATGGGAGATGAGAGAAGGGTGAAGAGGAAAAAAAAATTGATTTTTATAAAGTTCTCATCCTCGAAAGCGAACTCAGATTGCAATTTGTATTCTAGAATGCAAACTCTTTTTTCTCAATTTTTGATATTCACACACTCGCATCCTTAGTAGCAAGAGGGGTAATAAATTGGGAATACTAGAGGATGCGTGTGAGATTCCAGGATGCGGAAAGTAAATCTTTAATTTGTGAGTCAAACCCGGCCCACAATTACAATGATAAAAGCTTTTAAAAATTTGTTTCATTATCATTAACTTTGTGAGACATGTACTAACAAGAATTGATTCAAGTAGCAAGATATCAATATGCTCGGAGAAACTATTGGATATACAAAGGGAATTATTTTCTCTCAATCAAATTATTTCCATATGTATGTATCAGTCCAGCGGCGGAACCAAGATCCAAAGTTAGGGATGCAAATTTTTTAAACTTTTTTTTGTATTTGTAGACAGAGTGACAAACACGGCCAAATCACACACACAATTTTGAAGTTTCAGATTCAAACCTAAATAAAAGTATTCAACCTAGAACTATAAAAAAATTTCAATTGAACTAGTATTTATGATTAACTTTTAACTTTAATTAACAATAAATACAAATTATACAGTGCAAAGAGAAAAAACATAAAAATCTTGTGCTTGACCCAACGAAAGAATTTTAATTGTGTAAATAGTATAAGATATAAGATAGTAAAGTTCTAGTGATAATAAACTAACTAGACTTTTTACCCGTGCATTCGTACGGGGCACAATCAATTATTATATACTAATAATTGATATATTGATAATATATAATTAATTATATTATATTATACAAATATAAATTAATATTGATTTATATTATACATTTTAATCGCCGAAGTATATGTATTACATAACTTGTATATTACATAGATCATATAGTCCATAGACCCCAAATAAATAAAGCATATTTGTAAGTCATGTTGATCTATCTATTTACAATATATTAAAAGAAACTACTATCAAAAAACCTCTTTTGTCTTTAGCACGTTTAATAGTATTTCACCGTTTATACCCTAAAAAGTAATTTTAACTCTAAACTAAAAAAAAAATACAAATACAAAAATAACAAACAAAAAAAGAGAAGATAAACATAAAACAAATCTATTCATAAAAAAAATATTAAAAAAAAGATAAGCATAAAACAAATCTACTCATAAAAAAATATAAAAAAAAATTAAGAAAGAGAATAAAACAAACTTACTCATAAAAATAGCAATAGAAATCACTTCTAAAGATAAGCATAAAAATTAACTAATAGTTTTTCTTAAACAAAACAAGTAGTTCTTATCGATCAATATAAAAAATCATTGACAAATATTTTTCAGTCATACATAAAAAAATTGAATAAATATTTATCACCGATAATTATAATTTATTACTATGTCGGTTTCTTTTTATTCGTTTTTTGTCCTCAGATTTAGCGTTCTTTTTTATTTGTCTTTTTTGTATTTTAATGATACAATTTGTCAATTTATCTTACTCTTTTTTAATAAAATAATTAATGTTATATATTTTAAAACATAAATATTTGTTTTTTTATATTTTTATGGGTACATAACATATTAATTTTTTTTTGATACATAATATGTTAAATTTATTGGAAAAAGAAAGTGTGTGAAATAAAAATAGGAAATATTTTGTAAATTAAAATGAGGGTATAATAGGAAGATAATGTGCAAAAATATACTTCCTTAATTTGATGTTACTATTCTAAAAAGAATTACTACTAAAAATCTTAATTTGTCCTCATCAATTTTTAAAAATATTTCAAATCTTCTATTTCGTAAAAAAATTAATTATATCTTCCAATTTACTATTTTTCTATATAATAGTTAAATTGTACTCTATATTTACTATAAAAAAATTAACTCTATTTTTGTTTACTCTTATATAAAAAATACAGGAGAAGTATATTATTGATGAATATATATTATACTAATAATTACAGAGTAAATATATATTATAATAACACACGGGACAATTGTTTTAATAAAAAAAATTAATCATACACGGGACAATTTCTTTAATAAAAAAAATGAATTGAATAATATATTATAATAATACACGGGACAATTGTTGATGAATATATTATTGATAAATATATATTACTATAATACACGGGACAATTGTTTTAATAAAAAAATTTAATCATGCACGGGACAATTGATTTAATAAAAAAAGAATTCAATAATAAATTTGTATTATTATTAATTATAATTTATTACACAAAAATCATACACGGGACAATTGCTTTAATAATTTTTTTTTACTTAATTTAATAAGTCTTACAAAAAAATAGCAGAACAACGTCAATTTTTTTTTTTTTTTTTTATACACTATGTAACTTATATTTTAACAATATTTTATAAAAAGAAATCGATAGAACCGTGCGATTCGCACGGGTCTCAAAACTAGTATGTTTAAAAAAAAATTCACTCGTGTTTTTAAAATCTGAAGCTTTTTGTTCATAACATACGTCTAAAATCATAATGAGAGACTACTTTTGGTAATTTTTTTTTTTTTTTTTTTGTCATAGTTGTATCAATTGAATTTTTAAAACTACATGATAATAATAATAATAAGTTTGTGTGGCTCAATATAATTTTTTTAGATAACTATAGAGTTTTTTTTTTTATTCTTCACGTGAAACTATGGTGTGCCCCTAATTGTTGGGGATCTCCAACTATATTAGCTAATTATATGGTGATAATTTTTTTTTTAGTTATCCAACAAAATCATCATGAGGCACTTAGTTATTAATTAACCAAAAATAAGATTTATATCAAAATAATTGTGCGGTAATTTTTTTATTTTTTTTTATAATCAAGTTTTCGAGATCGAATTATTTACCACATACTTCAGGTTCCATAACCCTTATCTATTACTATGTATAAAAATGATATAAATTTTTGGGATGGCTTTTTCATTATTCCTATTTTATCCTTAAAAAAACTACCAATAAAAATAAAGTAATCACAGTTCCAAATTATTAGCACAATTGATGAATAAAATCACCAAGTTAATAGAGATGATTTGTTATCTATTATCTATTAATATTATCTATATCAATATATAAAGAGAATATCCTTTTCGCACAGATTTTTCTTATTATCATTTTTGCCCTTCACTCTATTTAAATATGGGTCATGCTAAACAGTGCATCGAGTGCAGTTGTTAAGCATACCATAAATAGAAATAAACATAAAGTTAATGTTGATAAAAAAACTTTTTACATTTTCAATGTATTGAATGCACGAGTTTCAAAACAAAATTTCTTTATTTATATGTTTAACTAGTGCACCAGGTGCACTATTTATCATTTTCCTTTAAATATTTATATATGTTGAAAAATAACTTCTACATAAAAATAGATTAAGTAGTTATTTATATTTGCACAATAAAGAATATCGATCACACAAACCGGGGCGGCTAGTAATTATAATTTATATAGTGAGATTCTAATTCTTTAGTACATGAATATATACTAGAAATTCCATGATTTGGGATATCTGTTATTTTCTTTCAAGACGTGTATATGGATTCTTCATCCCCCTTTTCCCTATGAATGTAACCACGAAAGAGGTACACTATGAACGCGTGGACTAAGAAGGATTATTGAAGGACCATTCCAAGTATGCATGCATAATTATTTCTTCACACTCCATTAACAAACCACAGTCAAGGTCAATACCAATTCCATGACTCTACCTTATTGTCTTGCTTTACTCTTAGCGTATTTGCTACTCCACCTTTCTTTTGTTATTTTCTTTTACCCACTTTCCTTTGGAAGAAAATGAGATCCAACATTTTTAATTTTGGACAACAAAAACCTTATCTATGTCCTTTTCTTTTTGTTTCTCTCCTTTTTTAAGACTTTATATGAGAGACTTTTTGGTATCCTAATAATGCTTTGCATGGTAATAGTTCACACTATTGGACACAATGCTACTTGTTTATGTGTTCATTTCCTCATCGTGAAACAATAACGCTACACCCTTTGATAATTATTCAAATGATTACAAAGGGGTTTCCCAATTAATTACGAGTCAAGTTTTTCCCTTTAGCCTCATTATTGTATAGTTCCACATTGAAATGAGTTTATAAAGATGAGTGACATATCATGTTATAACAGAGCCGATCCAAACATAAAAGCAGCTTAAGTCTTAACTTTAAGTCTCACGAAAAATTAATTTTTTCAAAGTTCATTAGACCTCCAAATCAATTTCGTAAAAATAAATTAAGTATAATTTAAAATTTTAATATTATATCAAAGTCAAAGAATTTAGATTATTTATACATCTTGTATATTCATAGACACCAAATTCAACAGTTTTAAGCGCGAAGGAGTACTATATTAAAAAAATTTCAAATGTTTCATAGAATAAAAATAACTAATAAAATAAATTTATGGACACTCATTTTAAAAATCAATTTTCTAAGAATGCACTAATATAAAAACCTAACACCCACTCAACTTTTATGCTAGACTAGATGGACTTCTCTTCTGCACACTATCAAATTTGATTAATTTTATTGTCTAACATAACTTGGTTTATTTTTGTCAAGTAGTGTAATTATGTAAAAACTTAAAAGTGTAATATTTTTAAAATTATAATGACTCACCGTAATTTCAATAAAATTACCAGAATCCCAAAAATGCACTTAGTTTGTAATCATATGTGGGAATTTTGTAATTTTTTATCATGATAATTATATATACTATCAATCAATCTCACCAAACTAGATTAAAAGTAGTCATTATTTTTTTTGACAAAAAATAGTACTTCAATATTTCCATTTTCAGAAGAAAGGAACACTAGTTTTAGTTGCACGTGCTACCAAAAGAATGAAGCTGGATATGGACAAAGAGTGATGAACAAGAATGAGTCAAGGAAAATGATAGAGCCAATCAAATTGTCGGATTTAAGTGGGTGCCAATGCAAACCTCATAAGCTTTACAACACATTATACCTTTTATTAGAATATAATTAGTAATTAATTCATGGAAAATGTTAACTAGTAGCTCAGATATTTTTTAAGTATTGCATTTTAAAAAAAAATTATTCAAAATATTAAATATATCAATTTTCAATGTATTGATTTTATAAATTTTAATAAAAACGTTATAAAAAATTGCTATTTAAAATGTTTAAAGAGTGTTCCAAGAACACTCATTTGCAAAACCTTAATTAATTACACGAGAAAGTGAAATGACGATAAAATTGGAGACTTCAATAACGATAATTTTTTATTTTTTTTAAAAAGAATCATTATTTTATAATTATATTATTTTCTCTACCTATGATGGATTCTTTTGCAACAATAGGAGTTGGTGAGTATTTGACTTGGAGGAATTTGGTGGGCCCTAGAGTTCTTTGGGCTTGTGGCGTAATACTCTTCTAGAAGCCCACCTGTTCAATAAAATTCATATTTTTCTCTTGTTTAATTCTTCTCTTATGTTACGGTCTGTACTCCCATTGTTCCTTGTATAAGAAGTAAAGAATTTTATTTAGGTGAATTCCCAAAATTCCAAACTATGGGAGGATCTCCACCACTCAAATTTAATTATTTTCTTTTGAAATATAAGTAGATTATCTGTTAGAAGTTCATGATCTAATTCTAAAATCAGAATTAGATTAGACCAACAGTACTTATTTACTAAATAAAAAAGGAGTTTATATCTTGAATACAATCTTATTTAGCTTAAAAATCCAATTTAGAGCATTCAAATTATATTAATTTAATTAATTAAAGAGTTGAAAGTTTAGGGTCCAAATCCTAGCAAGAATAAAAACTAACATAACATTAATTAACATAGTGATAATTTGTCATTAAAAAAATATTAAATTAATTTAATTGTAGAAAAAGGATATTAATTTTAGGTCAAAATTTTTATCATTATATTATTTTACCTTTTATTATTGTATATTAAAATCATAAACAAATATTAACCTATTTTGAATATTAAAAATTTGTGCCTATAAACTTATTTAACAGTAGTCTTATGATTATTTTTAAAAATTTAAATATACATTTATTTTGTCAGAATTTTAAAAAGAAAAGATTCATAGTCTTAAAAATGAATTTATCTTAAATAAAGAAGTGTAATATTTAGACACAAAAATTGTATAAAATATAACTCGGATGTGTGTGATGTTGGAACCAAGAAGACAAAAAAAAAAAAAAAAATCAAAACTTATATACATATTTTGTATTCAAGAAACATTTTGTTAAATAAACAGGTTAGACTAATTTAATTGTTATGTTTGAAAAGCATAACCAATGCTTAACATTGATGTTTTGTACTCGGTTAAGAATTAAGATTGTTATTATCTTTTTGAGTAAGATATATTTTTGGAATGAAAATTCATTTTAGTATCCGTTATTACCTTTATTGGAACATTGGGTGAAGTGCAATACAGATGGTGCCTCAATCAATATCACTTCTTGTGGAGGTATTTTTAGGAATCACAAGGCGGCTTTTTTTGTGTGGTTTTGCAGAAAATACAGACTTGAAATCAGCTTTCATTGCTGAGCTTTGCGGAGCTATGAGAGCTATAGAAATTGCGAACAGTAGGAATTGGAGGAATTTTTGGTTAGCGACAGACTCGACTCTTGTGGTTATGGCTTTTAAGTCTTCTGACATAGTTCCTTGAGAGTTAAGCAACAGATGGCTAAATTGCTATAGGATAACTAAAAATATGAATTTTGTAGTCTCTCACGTGTATAGGGAGGGGGAAGCAATGTGCAGATGGGTTTGCCAACATTGGTTTCAATCTTAATAGTTTGGTAATTTGGGATGTGATTCCTTCACAAATTAGAAGTTTTTATTTTGATAATAGATCAGGTAAGCCTAATTTTAGAATTGCTTGAGTATAGGGAGGTTTTTTTGGTATAGTCCTTTTTTTTTTTTTTTATATCTCTCAGCTATCTTATGGTTTATTTATGTTTTGAGGTTGTAGCACTTTGATACTCCTCTTTCTGGAAAAATAAAATAAAATAAATATCTGATTATCTAAGTAAAATTGTGACACTCAATTTAGTTCATAATTTATTTACCAACAGGTCATAATTTTTGCTTAACAATATTTATATGTATTTATAAAATAGACATGGTAAACAAAACTAATACTGCATTTTGTTTACTACTCACTCCGTTCCAAAATATAAGTCGTTTTTGAGAAAAAATTTGTTCCAAAATATAAGTCGCTTTACAATTCTAATAAAGCATTTAATGCTATTTTTTCTATTATACTCTTAACTTGTTTTTTTTTGGTACATATACTCTTAACTTTTTATTTATCTCTTCTTTCAATTCTTTCATTTATCTTTCTTATACAATTAATGAATGACAATTTTATAAATTTACTCATAATTTATCTTTTCTATACAACAATGATTATATTTTTTAATTTGTGTAATATTTGAAACGGAGGGAGTATATTATTAAGTATCAAAATTTTCAACTCCTTTAAAATAAATGTTGATGAGTTTGTAGAACTGATATCCTCTCTCCAAATGGAATTATAAAAGTTAGGGGAATGTTAACTTATGCCTTAAGGGCACATGTTAAGAAGACCAATATAGTAAAAAATTTATTGCAATATTTTTGTAGATAGTTTTTGTATCATTAAATATTTTTGTATCATTAAATGTTACTTTCCATTCTTAGGTAACTTATCATGTGCCACTCCCACTGATAAATCTGGTGGTTGACTTGTATATATATATATGTATTAATGTTGGTCAATTCAATTCCGTTTATTAACGGAAAAGATTACAATATATTAGAAGATCTAAAGTACCCAGCTAGTGTGAAAGGGTTTTGTTTTTCGGCCGTAATAGAATTAGAAAGCATTAATTCCATATGACAAATTTAGTATCTTTAAATACACATATTCCTTAAAATTAAGGCTACATCTATCTACTTAAACGCGTGAAAACATTATTGTAAAAGTGGAAACCATCGGATTTTCCAACCATTTATTCACGGACATATGACTATATATGGGATTTTCCCAAGTCCAACCATTTGTTTTGAAACATAATTAAATAGTATGTATTCCCTCCGGCCACTATTATAAGTAAATTTGACTTTTTTGATACATTAAAAAAGTGATGTATAGTGGCTAAAATATTATAAAATTAGTGGCTAAAATATTATAAAATTATAAAAAAAAAAATAGTGGCTAAAATTTTAATAAATAAGTGATGCATGTGTAAAGTTTGAATTTCGGCTTTTGTATATATAATGTGATGTTTCAATCAATTAAGTTAAATTCACATAAATATTAATTATATCTTTGAACAATTTTAAAAGTTTTTTTTTTCATTATAGTTTAAAAAGATATTTAATTTATATACAATGAGTGTAGATATATTTTATATTATAAATCAATAAAATTACTATAATGGTAGATTGTCCATAAAATATTTGACTTTAATTATCAATATATTTAATAAATTTTATTTGATTGATGTAATTTCTAAACTTATTACATTGACAGATTGATTGCATATAAAAATTAAACTTCTAAAATAAAATTTAAATGAATAAATAATATCAGAAATTTTGCCAATAATATTAATTCATATGGTAATATAAATATAAACAAATAAATAATATTAATAGTTTTTTTAAACAGTCAAAATTAATAATTAGTTGTTAGTTAGTATTAGTTTTTTCATCTAAATAAGATTTGAATTCTTCACATTTATTTTTTAACTTCTTCCACTTATAGTTCAAACCAGTTGAACTATCACCCCACTTAAATAAATAATACTAGTTTTTTTTTTTTACAATTAATACTAGTTAGTTAGTGTAGCATTAACATTCGTCAAAAATAAAATTAGCAGTTAGCTCTTTCGTATTAAGTTTGGATTGAATTGCATATAATCAACATCCATAACGACATATATAGTCTCTAAGATCTTGTGCATTCAATTAAAATTGGACGATTTATATTTAAAAATCAAATTTTTTAATATTTTAAAATATTTAAACTATACTTAAATCTGAACTATTAAATGTTAATCGGTTATTATAGCGACCACACATAATCGGTTATTATAGCAAAAAGTTATCTCTCTAACATTAATTTTTTTTTTTTTTTTTTTTTGAGTATGCTTAATTATGACCCTTTCTCCAAAGTATTTATCTTTCAATTTCAAGCCATTTCGTGATTTCTACTTATAATTGACTATACATATATTGTTTGACCAACTAAGGGCAAGGTTCTGTACTTGCTATATTTCAAAGGTCTCCATCCATAAGATTACAAGATTACAAGAATAATCGTTACGTGTTGTGTTGGCATCTAATAAACTTGGATGAGGTCTTTATTTTTTTGCAATTGAATTTTTTTATAAGAGATTAAATTCGTAATCATTTATTTAAAGAGTTCAAATCTCATGTATGTTAATTTAATACCATCAAATTAACAATTTATAATGTAAAAAAAATGCCTTAAAATTAAAAATGATATTTCATTCTCTTACCACCCTTTAACAATGATATTTTGATATCGTTTAACTATATATCGCTCATTTAACATTTCATATTTTTGCCATTTATTTTTTCGTATAACATTATTGATCTTACCTGATCAGAGTCGACCTCGTCGATATTCTCTAAGCTTGAGTACCTCTTTGCTGAAGCGAAATGGGGTTGTGTACTTGATACCTGTATACACTCCGACGCTCAAGTTAGTTTAGTGTAAGTGATGGTTTTCAAAGGTGGGTGGAATGTACCTGACGCCTGCAGAATGAGGAGTATATATAGTTCTCAGCGCTGAGTCAATGCCCTTAATGGGCATTAAATGCCTATCAAATGACTGTCGAAAAACGGCTGAAGAGTTATGATGAGCAATAAATGTTCATCATTCTGATGTCGTGTGTTACGTTGCTCCTAGTTCCTGCCCGTTGCATCTTGCACTGTAGCGTTAACTTGGGCTATTCCTCTTGGGCTGTGCTCAGTAATGGTGGAGACTGGACAGAACAATTATAAGGTTATTTTTTCCTTTCTATCTCTGGGTGTTTAAAGGGGTATTGGTTAAAACTCGTTTTTCCAAATATATAATAATAATATCACCTATTGGTAAATAAATTGATACTATATATATACTAGTATATATTATTACATAATACATACACACATGCATAACAAATTAGCAATGACCGTATTGAATTCAGCTTTCTCACTTTAATCAAAATCTGTTCTCACCTTAGATAGTCTTTTTCGATACATGCATCTCAATCCCAATATATTTAAAAGGAAAGTAATTAAACTTTGTAATTTGGAGGTATATTGAATGTCCACGTTAATTAGTCCCTTCCCTTAAGTGAAAGACCAAATCAATGTGTTCCGAATTCACAACCACCAAACCCCATTCCATATATTTCACACTATAGGTTCTCTAAGATTTGGGGGAAGACTTCATAAATAAGTTGTGGTGGTCAAAACTAGACATTTTCACTGAAAAATTGAAGAGAATGAAAAAAGGAAAAGAAATTAGAGTAATATTAGTATTATTATGTGAAGAAAGATTGCATCATCTACGTGAACTTGCAAACAAGTATCTTAATTAAATGGGTAGACTTTTAAGGTTGGTTTAGTTGTTTCATTTGCCTTTTTAGTCTTGCATGCATCAAATTTTCTTTCGCCTTTTTGGTCTCTAGAGAAATAAATGTGAATCAAAATTTAACAAGTCGGTCAACTTCTTGAACTGAATACCGATAGTGTTAGGAAAAAAAATATTTTTCTATGATACGATAGTACAAAGTTTTTTTTTGTCAAGAAAAATAAAATAAAATTTGTGCAACATATAAAATGAATTCATCCCTTTTAATCAAACTCTTGATTATCTATGTAAGAGATCCAAAACTTTTATCACTAAAATTAATTCATTTTCAAGAGTAAAAAATAAATTTTAATTCGCAAATAAACCATCTTTCAGTTGAGAATATGTTTTAGGTTTTAAGTTAATGAGTCATGTTTTAGGTTTTTGTATTAAAAATATCATTTATTTTAAGCTGTTGACTACATATGTCAATAGGTAATTTTATTTCTTTTAATTTTTTTAAGGGTCATGTTAAATTGTGCATCTGGTGCACTTGTTAAACATACAAAAACTAGAAATAAAATATAAAGTTAATAACTTAATATTGATAAAACAACTTTTTACACTTTCAATGTATTTAATGCACAAGTTTCAAGACAATTTTTTCTTATTTATATTTTTAACTAGTGCACCGGGTGCACTACTTTTTTTAATTAGTGTCTCAGTGACACGAGTTATCATATTTCTTTTTTAAATTAACTTAGAAAAATGTTAATAGTTCCCCTAAAATATTAGTTAAGGAACTAAATATGATAAACAAATCATAAAACAATTGTGTGTATTTTATTTTCTAAAAGTACAAATAATTTTTATTTTAATATAAAAATTATTTATTTTAATTTTCTTAACTAGTATCTCGAATGCACTGGTTAATCTATACCTCTTTAAAAAAATTAAGTTAGTCCAATATAAGTATAATAAATTCGTCTTTTTCACTAAATTTGGAATTAACATGTCTAGAACAACATAAGGACCAAAGATGTAATTTAGTTTTTTAATAAGAAATTACAATAATTAGCGCGGCAAAGTCAATTGTTAATATACTAATTACGTGAAACCGTGAAAGTCTTGTTCTTCTGGCGGTAGAAAAAAGAAACTCGTGTGCTCCATGGGTGAATATTTTCTTTCTGACGTTTTAGTTGCTGTATATTTTATGATGAAGTGGTTGTTGGTATATCTTGTCAAATGAACTTTATTTTCATCTCCTTATAATATGTTTTCTTTCATTAATAAATATAAAATAATTATATATACATAAAAAGTAAACGGATGATAAACTGTACCGTTAATACTTTTAAAATGACAAAATTAATTTCTTACAAATAATATTTATAGCTTCCTTTGTTTTTTTCTTCAAATAATTCTTAGATGGTCACAAATATTTGGACATCTATACCAAAAAAGAAAAAATTGACAATAATTAAAAATAGTATGTATTTTTTTAAAAATTATGCGATTTGTAGTTTTTTTTGTGTATGACTAAAAGTGATGTCTAAATTCCTTTGTCTATGTAAATAATGTTATCGTTCTTCAATTTTATATGAATCATAAATGATGTTTCTATTTTGTTTTGTTGAATGACAGGAGGGATACCTTAAGGTGCAAGTTATTTAAGGGGCACAAAAGTACAAAAATTTTATATAGTGTAATGTTAAAATTTGAATGTGTGAGGCTGCACACTTTGGGATCACTGTGGCTTCGCCATTGAGCACAACAATAAACATTTTGATCAAAAAACTCCTCATTAAATATCGGATGTCTTATTAAGTTTTTTTTTTGGTGGTGTTCAAGTTGAAAATTAAAGACTGTGGTGATAATTTATATTATTGGTGGAGTAATAATCCTTTATTTTGTCTCGATGTTACTCATTAACCTTACAAAATCGATCTATAAGACGATGATTGTCTTTATTGTATAAACTCATATTTATATTATTTCATTTAATGGAACTTTTTAACGCTCTCTCATGCGCAGACATTAGGTGTTTGGATTTTTCGTTTCCGTTCTGGTTTTGCCAATGGGCTTAGTTTCTTGGTGTTGGGTGTTTGGATTTTTCTATTGATGAGCAATACTATATACTTCCTTTTATAGTTTGCAACTATTGTTTCTTGTATATTCATTTTTTCTTTTTTTAATTTATAAGCCTCTTGTATATTCCTTGAAGTCTTGAACACTTGTGCTTGAGTAGTTCTTTTGTTCAGTAAATTATTTTTGCTTCTTAAAAAAAATTTGTACTTTATTGTTGAAACTTGGCACTTTAATTTTTGTAAACAAGAAATATTACACTAAAATAATTTTTTTAGTCCTTTATTTTACATTTTAATTTGATAATGTAAATTTTAAAGGTTTTAATACGATACTTTGTTAAAATTTTAATTTATTATTTATTTCTATGTGGTCCTTTTCCATTTAAATTGAGGTAGGAAAAATCTACATTGCTTTCAACTTTTGTAAATTAAAGGACCATTTCAAAATAAAATAAAAATTCGTATAACTTTCTTACAATAAAAGATACTTTTAAAAGGAAAAAAAAAAACCTTAATTAGAACTTTTCAAATAAATGAATCAAATTAATAAATAAAAACATGATAATTAAATTTATTGTATTTCTTAAAATTTTAAAACTATAATATAAAAAATAATAAGGATTCTTTTTAGCCAAAATGTACTTTTTTTTTCTTTTGACAAATTACTCTTAGTACTCCCTCTATTATTTATTATAAGAGAAATTTTATTTTTTAGATTCATTGAAAACTCAATGTATGTGGATCTTATTATAGTTTAAATACATTAATTTTTCAATTATGTAAAAAGTTAAATTTCTATAATAAAAAAGGAAGGAAGTACTTACTAACCAAAATATTAAAACTAAGATTAAGACTATGAAGGGAAATATACGTGTGAGTGGAGTTGACATTGAGATTCATCCCTGCCGTCGAGTCATAGAGTCTGGAATCAGCGGTCCCACTAACGTAAAACAAAGATATTCCCTTTCATTTTCCGACCCGCCACTCCCACGCTTTATCTCTCTCTCACCTTCTGCATCCACTACTTCAAAAGCCAAGTCATTCCAACCGCGTCACGCCACATAATATTCAGCTCAATATTTTTTTTCTTGGAACATAATATTCAACTGAATATATTTTTTTGGAACATAAGATTTAAAATTTTTATCACTTGAGCCAATAAAAAACTAATCAAGTTTGTTAAAATTCTTAAAGTTTATCACTCATTATTTTACAAAATTTAAAGAATTAATATGTTTAGTAGTTGCGCATAGATAATGATTTTACCTGATAAGAGTCGACCTTGTTCGGTGTTCAGCAGTCGTGAAGTGCTCGTTTCGGTGAATAAAATGGAGGTTATGTACCCGCGGACGTTCAGACGCTCAAGTTAGATAAGAGTGCGAAGCTAATGTTTTCAAAATTTAAGAGATTGTATCATGCTCCTCTGAATGAAAAGTGTATATATAGCCCACAACGCTGAGTCAACGCCATTGATAGAGGTTAATAAATGGCTGTTGAAAATGAACAATAAATGTTCAGCATTCTAATGCCGGACATTACAATTCACAAGGAATCTGTCTATTGATTGTTATCCTCGTGTGATTGGGCTTCGCCCCATTGGACCCTGCTCGATGGAGGAAAAGTCCATTTTCCTAGTATATTGGGCTTTCAAGCCCAATCTCGAACATATATTTAGTATTTTCAAAATATTAAAAAAATAAAATATAAAAATATAACCTTAAAAAAATTTCTTTCTTATTTTTTAACCAGTCTAATTAATACGACTTAAAATCATATCTACAACGATGATCAATCAAGTATAAATTTTTTTTTTTTGAAAAAAAGTATATAAACAACTGCAAATAACAAATTAATTATAACTACAACAGCAATAATAATTTATTTGTAAAAAAAAATAATAATAATATAAATTTTATTTAAAACAAAACACAAACATGTTTTGGTTGCCAGTGGCCACACTATTAATCTATCATCTCATCAGCTTTGGTAATTCTTAATTTCATTTCACACCAATAAAACCAAATCCAACGACAAACACACATTTATAGTATATTTTTATTTTATTGTTTAAACTTTAAAAACCTTATTATAAAACCGAACCATACATTTTCATTCTCCCTAATAATACCATTATTATCAATTTCAATTGATCTCTGCTGCAAAATCAAAACAAAATTTGTCCTATTCCTGTTTTTATACCCTCCGCTCCCCCACTTTCATTCCGCTATTCATTATGTCTCTGTCTCTCAGCTAGTATTCCATAATCCATAATTAACAGAGCCTAATCCAAGTACTAATCTAAGTTTTCTTTTCTATATAAACTTGTTCTTTAAACTTTCTTCAATCACTCTACACTTGTCCATTTTAGCAACGCGTGTCAAACAATAGCATTGCATAATAAATTTCACATTTCCTTTTCATTTTTTGAAATGGAAAATTGCAGTTGAAGGGTAAAAAAGAGAAAAGGATAAATACAATACAACTGATCAATGAATGATATTGTTCCCAAACACGAACGCCGTTGGGCGTCAGATACTGTTCCCGGAAAACCAACTGTTAGCGCCGGAACATCGCCGGGAACAGAGTCCAGTTTTGGCGCCGATGAGTTTGTTGAGGTGACGCTCGATCTTCGAGATGATGACACAATCGTTCTTCGTAGTGTTGAACCAGCTGTTATTAATATCGACGATTCCGTCGCCGGAAGCGGTTACGATACTCCGGTTTCTGTTCCGAGGTCGCCGTCGATTCGGAGAAGCTCTTCGAGAGGATTCCGGCATTTCTCACAGGAACTGAAAGCCGAAGCGGTTGCTAAAGCAAAGCAATTCTCACAAGAGCTACGGCGATTCTCGTGGAGTCACGGTCATGCTTCACGCACTCTTTCATCTTCCGCTGGTCATACCGGAACCAGCGCCACCACCGGCGGTGGTTTTGAAACGGCGTTGGCCGCAAGAGCTTTGAGGAAGCAACGCGCACAGCTTGATCGGACTCGCACCGGTGCTCATAAAGCACTCCGTAGTTTGAAATTCATCAGCAGTAAATCAAACGGCGTTGATGCGTGGAACGAAGTGCAGAAGAATTTCGATAGACTTTCTAAAGACGGTTTTCTTCATCGCGTCGATTTCGGTCAATGCATAGGTTAATTTTCTTTTTCAATAATCGATCCTTAATCTTACTTACATTAATTGTTCATTTAATTAAGCCGTAATGCATTTTAGTTTTGATGAAATTTCACTTTCCATTGATGATAGAGATTTAATAGTACTTTTTCTGAAGGTATGAAAGATTCAAAGGAATTTGCTCTGGAACTGTTTGATGCTTTGGGTCGTAAACGAAGATTGAAGGTTGATAAGATAAACAGGGAAGAACTTTACGAATTTTGGTCGCAAATTACTGATCAAAGTTTTGATTCACGGCTTCAGATCTTCTTCGACATGTAATCTTTCAATGATTATTGTTTAATTGTTTATTAAGTATTTATTATTATAGTTCTATTTAATTAGTGATTAATAATCTTCTAAGGTTACCTTTAAAACTTGCACTGGCACTGTCCAATGTCAAATTCAACACCTTATTATTAAATTTAAATGTCACCGTATATTTTACTTTAATATTTAAATGTCACTTTGAAGCTTTCTTAGCTTGTAATTCAATTATTATTATCATCATTGAGTGCCTTAATTTTTAATTTTAAAATAATAAATCTTAAATGTCTTCCCAGGGTGGACAAGAACGAAGATGGAAGAATCACCGAAGAAGAAGTAAAAGAGGTGGAGAGGATTTTTATTTTATTTTATCCCTCATTTTATAATCAACTAATCTATTTGTTTACTATTATATGTGTTTGAACAATCAATGTTGATGTTTCGTTAGAATAATTTAAATACTCGTTTTTTTTTTTAATTAAATAATAAGTTTTTCTTCATATAGTACTATGTACGTTAAACGTTGCATCCATGAGTTTTTAATCAATCAACATTAGGCTGACATTCTCAAAATTAAATATGATTGTTAAAAAAGTAATTACTTTAAAATCAAGTAAGTATTAATTCAGTTCATTCTAGACATTAATTTTCCGTGTTCTAGAGCATAATATTAGTTGGTAGTGGCAGATATATTCAAGAGTTAGTGAACTATATATGTCTTACTTTTTGCGGTTTTGGTCATAGAAATGGAGCTTTCGTTTTTCTATTTTACCAAATTCTTGGAATTCATAGTGAAGACGTTTTCAGAGTGGAGTTGGTGGGGGCGTGGTAGTCATTTCATGCTAAAAAGCATTTCTTTTGTCACAAGATAGACACGTTACTATTTAGTTAATTTTTTTACATTTTTTAAATATTTCGTTATCTAAAATTCTTGTTTTATTTCTTGCCCTCCAGATCATCATGTTAAGCGCTTCTGCAAATAAGTTATCCAGACTGCAGGAGCAGGCCGAAGAATATGCAGCTCTGATTATGGAAGAGTTAGACCCTGAGAGACTTGGCTACATTGAGGTATTGTCATTTTAAGAGTTTGACTACCAAAATTCTAAAATATTTTTACTATTTTTATCCAACAATCATAGTTTAGTTTTTAGAATTTCACATCTTAATTCCAAATTCAATTATCGACACATACATGTTACAATGTTCCTACCAGCCAACTTATTTATGCTCACGGAGATATAGTATTAACATAGATTTTATTTTATATAGAATTTCACATCTTAATTCCGAATTCAAATATCGACCCGTACATTTACAATATTCCTACCAAGTGAGTTATGATTCCAGAGATATAGTATTAACATATATTTTATTTTATATAAACATACCTTTGTTATTTTATATAAACGAGACATTAACTACGGCATAGGCAATAACAATAGATAAACGAGAAACAATGGCAATGTACTTTTTATTTTATTTTGAAATAGTTTTTTTTTTTACACAAATTTTTTTTTTTTGAAATAGTTTAGTAGTTAGATTAACAAACATTAATAATGTGGAGAATTTGGGGATAGAACTTCGGTCATCCCAATAATATCTCTCTAGTATCTACTAGTGCCAATTAAGCTACATTTGTGGGATGCTACACTATTTTTTTTATGGGTCATGCTAAACAGTGCTCCAGACACTTGTTAAGCATACCAAAAGTAGAAATAAAAAATAAAATTAATATTAATAAAATAACTTTTTACATTTTCGATACATTAAATGCACAAGTTCCGAAATAGAATTTCCATATTTATATGCTTAATTAGTGCCTCGGAGGCACTATTTAGCATTTTTCTTTTTTTATATATATAATTACAATACACACTTAAAGAAAAAGACACAGCGTTACATTATGATGATATCAACATAGTATAAGAAATTATAGTGATTAAAATTTAAATAGTTGAATTTTTGTTGTTGATAAATTCAATAGTTGAATTTGAATGAACGTCACAATTTTGCAGTTTGTTTTTTAATGTCAACCTCATTGCAGATCAGCATATCATATCCCAGTAAACAACAAAGAAATAACTAAATGTTTGTCAAAATTTAAAAAGAATTGGTGAGCAATGCTCTTAAATTTTATAGTATATATTAATCATTAAATATTAAAATAAAGATCTCGGTACGTGTTTTTAGCAACAAAAAAGAAAAGATCTTGGTACGCGGCTGACATTTTATATGTATAATTTCCATTAGACAAAAAAATAAAATAATATTATACAAAAAAAATTAAAAATAAAATAATGTTCCACAGGTTACAGGTATATTTGCCACTTGCTAGGCCGTCTTACTTTACATACCTTAATTCAGTCAGTGTTGGACTACGACCCTTTCTTTAGTACACAGTTGGGCTCAAATTGTGTAATTGATCCAATCACACAATATTTCCACATTTCCATTGTTGTTCAACCGTGTAGAAAAAGGAAAAAAAAACTGGCATACTTGATAAATGATAAATTATTCCAAACTAGCTAGCAGTTATAATTTAAACTAATAAATTGATGTCCAATTAACATCATTGCATTATTTGTAACTACTCCATATACTATATTATTTCTTCATCCTTTTGCTTTGTCAACAAATTTAACATAAATTCAAGTAGCTAGCTAGGGACGACTTTGTCACTATGTATTATGATTAAGCTGACACTTCCAATTATTCAGTTCCTTGAGTAAGCAAGTAGGGATGCTGATTAATATAAGTATTTATAAGGGTTAACATAACATTTTTTTTCAGAAGATATTTTTTACAATTTTTAAACAGAACTGGTTTTCTGCTGTTAACTTAACTTCAATGGTAAAATTAAATGTGAATAATACGGTGGAAGAAAATCATGTGGGGTATAATTTATCTTAGTTGGAAGAAAATTAAATATTGTTCATCAATTAATTTTACTTTTTCTGCCATTTTTTTCTCATTTGCAGACTTGAAAACAAGTTATGGAATTGATTCTTTTGTATTTTACCTCCTCCCCGGGCTCCTTAATTGTAATATGCAAAAGAATCGATACAACTAGTTATGATTAGTTTATGCCATGAGTTGAGGGATCAATATTTTAATCTGAATCCAATTATCACCAATGCAATAACCGAAACCGAGTCAATGCAGAGATATCCAATTTCTTTTCATAAAGCTTCAATTCCTCTTTAGTGTGTCTGCACCGGTTATGCTTACACATCTTTTGTTGCTCCTGTAATGCTAATAATACATATAGTTGACATGTTCAACAAAACATATAGTTGACATGCTGAAATATGTTTTACACATTCGATCCCTGATATTTTGCGACATTTTGGATGGTCATTTTGCTATTGATATGCATGCAGCTATGGCAATTGGAGACACTTCTTTTACAAAAGGACACGTATCTCAACTACAGTCAAGCACTAAGCTATACAAGCCAAGCACTGAGCCAGAACCTACAGGGGCTAAGAAAGAAAAGTCCTATACGTAGGATGAGCCGCAGATTTCTTTACTATTTGCAAGAGAATTGGAAGAGAATATGGGTTTTAATCTTGTGGGTTTGCATAATGATTGGGCTCTTCATGTGGAAGTTTTTTCAATACAAGAAAAAGGATGCTTTTCATGTCATGGGTTACTGTCTTCTCACAGCCAAAGGTGCAGCTGAGACCCTGAAGTTCAATATGGCACTTATACTCTTTCCTGTCTGTAGAAACACCATAACTTGGCTCAGGTCAACAAAGCTGTCGTATGTTGTACCTTTTGACGATAACATCAACTTCCATAAGGTACGCATTCATACCACAAGGAAACCTGAGACTATTCTTTTTTGCTCGTCCGTTGACATACCATGTTTATTGTTTCCAACCATGCAGATTTAAAACTAGTAATAATCAGCAGTAAAATTGATTAGTCCCCAATGGATTAAGTGAAAATATACACTAAAATATAAAATGCACACATAAAATAAATTTCAATAATAATGTGAAAGAGGCTAGACTCGCACAATATGGCGAACCAAGGTTTTAATCTCTGCTGGGAGATGTGTTCACATGATTTGGTGCCGACATTGTCTAGAATGAGACTACCTCTAATAAATAAATATGTTTTTCTATATACTTGATCAATTGAGTCAATCTTTTTTATTCTTTTACACATATTTTTCATTAGCATTCAATGTATTAAAATAATTTCTAATCACTATTAAATAATTTTCTATCAACTAAAATAATTTTTAATAATTTTCAAAATATTAAACTCGAACATATTATAATTTTTATAAACTTGAATTATCAATCATTAATAAAAAAATATCAATTAAATAAATTTTTGTCTCATCATTTTTAAATATTTTATCTATATTAAGTACACACATTCATGAGATTCTTACTATTTTGTAAACTAAGTTATCATGCATAAATAATGATAGTATATAAAACTATATAATAAACTTTGCAAAAAAAAATATTCTGTCAGAAAAATAAAAAAACATAACAATAAATCTATGTATGGTATACTCTATTGTGTAGCACTTGTGATTTCCATTTTTTACTTGATGTTTCTTACAGACAATTGCTGGGGCAATCGTGATTGGTGTTATACTTCATGCCGGGGATCACCTTGCTTGTGATTTTCCAAGACTTGTAAGTGTGTCTGAAGCTGATTATCAGAAGTATTTGAAAGGTGTATTTGGTGCTAACAGACCTACTTATATAGAAATAGTTAAAGGGATTGAGGGTGTCACTGGAATTTTGATGGTGGTTTTAATGGCAATAGCATTCACCCTCGCAACAAAATGGTTCAGGAGAAATCTCATTAAGCTGCCTAAACCATTTAGTAGGCTCACTGGCTTCAATGCCTTCTGGTATTCACACCATCTGTTTGTCATTGTCTATGTCCTGCTCATCATCCATGGTGTAAAAATGTACCTTGTGCGCAAATGGCAATCTGAAACGGTATATAATTTTTATTACCGGATTTTAATCATTAAGGAAATTTATCAAATAGATTGTTTAAGGTGATTAGTTATCTGACTTGTTTTTTGTTTACAGACATGGATGTATCTTGCGGTTCCAATTTTACTCTATGCGTCAGAAAGAACACTCAGATTATTTCGTTCTGGTCTTTATACAGTCCGTCTAATAAAGGTGAGCATAGGAAGTGAAACGATTATTGGTTTCAACTTCATTATGAATATAGGTTTTCAGTATTTGTTTTGCATACATTCTATTTGCTTGGGCTGATCCTAGAACTTGGATTGCCTGCAATCAAAGGTTTGACGCATTCATGCAGTTGGAACATTTGTAGTTGTATGATCGAAATAAGATGGTTCAGATTTCAAGTTTGATATTTTTTACTTTTTAAAACAAATAATCAAATTATGCATTAAAATCTAGGCTATTCAATCTCGATCCAATGACTACAGATGTGGCTACTTCGTGAATGCGTTAAATTATTGACTGTATGGAATCCAATTTGCATATTGTATATATCCAGTGAGTTGAGTCCTACAAAGTAAAAATTGGAAGGACCCAGATCTCAGAAGTTACATATTTTTTATAAATCAAACTACCTGTAAATGAACCAACGTAAACTTCTTATGTTTTCCTTTATCTCATTCCCTTTAGGTTGCTATTTATCCCGGAAATGTCCTCACATTGCAAATGTCCAAGCCTCCTCAATTTCGCTATAAGAGTGGCCAATACATGTTTGTACAATGCTCTGCTGTGTCTCCGTTTGAGTGGTAAGTTTCATTTCAGTTTTTTATGTTATTTTGCAATAGGTAACGTGATTTTTTAGTTGAATGTTGTGTTGTTACAATTTACATAATGCTTCATACGATAGATGGGTACTTAGTTGATAGAAATTAATTAATAATAAGGAGTCTGATTCTGTTTAAGAGCAAAATGTGTGATATCTTTGCCCAATTTAGTATCGCTATCTAACAGTAACATGGGTAAATATAATATGTATGATGACAGGCATCCATTTTCTATTACCTCAGCCCCTGGGGATGACTTTCTGAGTGTTCACATTCGGCAACTGGGTGACTGGACTCAGGAGCTTAAAAGGGTATTTTCTGAGGCCTGTGAGCCTCCTGTATCCGGGAGGAGTGGACTTCTCAGGGCTGATGAAACGACAAAGAAAAGGTACACGTAGCATTTGCAATATGTTTTATCTCAAAATTGTTGGTCATCAACTATAAATTATACTGATATTTTTGCTTCTTGCTAACTGTTGATAAAGTTTACCAAAGTTAAAGATAGATGGACCTTACGGGGCGCCAGCACAAGACTATAAAAAATATGATGTTTTGTTACTGGTCGGTCTCGGTATAGGAGCAACTCCTTTCATCAGCATTCTGAAAGATCTTCTCAACAACATTATCAAAATGGAGGAGCTGGCGGTGAGTACTACTGATAATATTAAACATGTTAAAATGAATGTACAAATAGTAGCAATTATATGTTATACAACTTATACTGATTCTAATTTGAGCATTCATATGTAAATATAATATGACTAAATTTGCAATCAATGTTACTTCGATCCAGGATTCAGTTTCTGAAACAAGTAGAGTTTCAGATGTTAGTGTTGGGAGTACTGATTCACCGTCGCTTAATAAAATTGCTCCTAGAAGGAAGAAAACACTGAAGACTACCAATGCTTATTTCTATTGGGTTACAAGAGAGCAAGGTTCTTTTGATTGGTTCAAAGGAGTCATGAACGAAGTAGCTGAACTTGATCAAAGGGTATTAGTTATATTGCAGAAGATTTATTTATGTTATAGATACTTGCTCCTGGAGAATTATACGTTTTCCTTTTCCCTTCTGCAAGATGAATAAGGATTACTTGCAATTGGCTAATGTTGATCGTCATATTATGGACTTCAGGGTGTCATTGAGATGCACAACTACTTGACTAGCGTGTATGAGGAAGGAGATGCTAGATCGGCCCTTATCACCATGGTTCAAGCACTAAACCATGCCAAAAATGGAGTTGATATTGTTTCTGGAACCAGGGTAAGCCTTCTATTTCTTGATGCTCTTTTGATTTCTAAATCGAGAGTGAGTAAATTATAACTGCTTTGAATTTCTACTTAACAGGTACGAACACATTTTGCTAGGCCTAATTGGAAGAAGGTTTTCTCTAAAATGTGTTCCAAGCACTATGGTGGACGAATAGGTTAGTCTCCATCAAGCATATATTGGTACTTCATACATGGTAGCATGGTAGACTTTTATCTGTTTTTCTAGAGCTGACATTATGGTTGTCTTAATTCATATCAGGGGTATTTTACTGTGGTGCACCGGTTTTGGCCAAAGAACTTAATAAGTTATGCTATGAGTTCAATGAAAAGGGTCCAACAAAGTTTGAATTCCACAAGGAGCATTTCTAACTAATTTGGATGGAGCTGAGACCAATGGCTTGATTATAAGCTTATGTCCAATAAGCTAATACCTTTTCCGTATAGAACGTGAAGCATCGTACATACCAGACAGCAAACTTGCTGGGCATCTCATCATTCATGTGGCTGCAAAGAAGAGGAGATAACAGCAGCTTATGTATTATACATTACACGTTACAAACGTTGGAGACATTGACCTAATTGGAAGCTACATTGATTATTGCAGATAGATCCGCAGTGAATTGAAATTGACAGTTTTGAGGATAAAGAAAGATAAAAGGAGGTAAGGGAACAAGGGATTGGGTGTTTTCTTAAGAGTAACTTCCTCATTTTCCTTCGAGTAAGTTCAATGAATTCCGGAAAAAAAATGAGGATGAAAAAGGTGACTCTCACTTGCTTTTATGATCCTCTCTTTCTCTCAACAGAAACCTGATTTTGGTTTGGCTTTCCTTTTGGGGAGAGTCTATATGTGTATAAATGAGACTCATATAGTGTTTTTTATTTTCTTCTATCAAGGTAACCATTAGTGTTATTCTTTTATATTTTGTATTTTGTATCATACTACACATTATGGATAGATAGCGAAGAATACAAATTAAAAACAAATGAGTTGATGGACTCTTAATGTGCTCTTCTGGTGAAATATTTGCTTTGGTTATTGGGGTTTTCATGATTATTTCAAAAACTCATGGAAAGTGTTGAAGGTTCCATTTGACTACTATTTCAGTAAACATTTGTTCAGTAAGACTTTTTTGTCCGCAAAGGAAATGACAAGCATGGCTTCAAATTCACATAAAATAAAACTTACAAGACTTTTGAGACAAAATTACTATATGCAGAGATACATATTAGCATTTTTTTCTATATAAATTCCAAGCCTTGTCTTTCATGACTAACTCAATACTATTTGATCTTTCTCTTTGTTTTTGTTGAATTTGATCACTTGGGTTTTAACTCTTCTTCTCTTCCCGTCTTCCCCGGCATAACATTAAAGAAAACAAAAGTTATAACTTCCAAGCCTTGTCTTTTTTTTGGTTTAATAAATTCCAAGCCTTGTCTTTCTTGAATAAGTCAATTGTATTTAACTGATTCACAAATCACAACCGGGGAAACTCAATAAAATATAGTAGGGTGGAAATGAAACTTGACCTACTTTATTTTTGTTAAATAACTACGGTGTGTGTTTATCCCTGACTTTCTCATCTTAAAAGATGAATTAATAGTATTAATAATACAAGTTTTCTTTAGATACAATATGTAATAAACATTTTTAATATACGAGTATGTGAGAACAAAAATAAGACTTATATATAATGATAAGAGGCAAAGGTTTGCTCAAAAAATGAAATGAATATATGTCATTTAGTTTGAAATATAAACAAATATAGACTACTTTCAAAACTACAATTATGTTTTTGAGTATTTATTAACTTAATTATTTCTGGGGAATGTTAACTTGTGTCCTTAAGGGCACATGTTAAGAACACCAATATAGAAAAAATTTATTACAACTTGTGTATTATTCAATTGTCTAAACATTAAATTCTCTATATCATTAAATGTACATTTCTATCTTTAGGTAGCTTATCATGTGCCCTTAGGGCACATGTTAACATGACCCATTATTTCTTAAGAGTGTAAGGTAGTCTTTTATTTATGTTCTAGATGAACAATTACACTTCTAAAGTATTCATATATTCAAGGGAGAAAATGATGGTAGAGCAAGATTTATTACATGGAGCCAACATATGTTGGTCTAGTTGGTAAGGATTCAAAATCAATTCTCCAAGAATTTGAATTCGAATCATAACATCAAAATAATCATCTTATTTTATTTTAAAACAAATACATCAATTTTCATTAGCCATCTTATTATAGACTCAAATTTTAGGTTGAATTAAATTTAATGTCACACTCTTCGACACTGTTACATTTATTGACCCATAAAATTAACCCTTTATAACTTTACAGGAAATGTTTCGCTTTAACCGGTCTCCATTTGAACATGTTTTCACCTTAAGCATATAATACTACTATTTTCGTCCTAAAATATAAGCAAAAACATCAAAATGAATGTATTTACTCCAAATTTTTAGTTAAATACTCAAGTTTCTTTAACTCATTATTGCTTATAAGTATAACTGAGGCAGTATAGTATGTAAGGTTATCTTTCAACGTTAAATGCACTTTGAACCTATACTTCTATAGAAAAAGTAGTAGTATTGAATTGATCTTTTAGTATGCACTTCACATTACTTCTAGATAGGACAGACGTATCCCTTCAAGCACGCTATGTCTTGATTCCTTCCAATTTCGTTTGTCATAATTTACCCCTTTTTCTAATCATACCCTTCTAATTAATTCCAGTCATACCCATTTTCTAATCATACCCTTCTCATTATTTCCACCCAGACCCCTTATTTATTAGTCAACGGCTCTATCCAGCCGCAGCTATTGGTGTAAACGCGTTTGGAATATATCAACCATTGACCAGACTCATTAAAATGCATAACTTAAACTTAAAACACAAGACACATAGCCATCATTATCACATAATCAACATTTGAAAATTGCTTACACATGTGACATAATAAATGGATTATGGATCCACCATTTAATAAGTACACCCCAAGACAAAAAAACAACTTAAACTAGTACTATATGAAAGTAGCAAAAACACCATAACAAAGGCACAAAAATAAAAACAAAAAACATGGCTCATACACAAAGAGAACAATTCAAACCTGTAGAACCAAATTTCATATCATTAACCACTCATTTCAGCAGTCCAAGTGCAGATAATCAACACCAACACTTATCAGAACGCAAAACAAAACGAATCAAAACGTGTGTAAGATGGTGTGGATGCATCACTGCAATTCTTTTGTTATTTATAGTCATACTCATAGTTCTAGCTTTTACTGTCTACAATGTAAAAGAACCTGAAGTTAGAATGAATGGTGTTTTTCTTATGAGTGGAAATTTCAGCGGCACTTCGAATATCGTTACAATTTTTGCTGACATGTCTGTCAAGAATACAAATTCATTCACTTTCAGGTATGGATCAGTTAATACTTCTGTTTTCTATAATGGAATTGACATTGGAGGAGGAATAAATCCGCCCGGGAAAGCTAAGGCGCAAAGAACATCGAGGTTCAACATGTCCTTGGTGATTGATCCACAAAAACTTGTGGATAATCCAGCATGGATTATAGATATAAGAGATCATCAAGGTTTGAATTTTAGTACCTATACAAGGATGAGTGGAAAGGTAAAAATATTGAATATGTTTAAGAGGAAAGTTGGGGTTGAGTTGAATTGTACTAGTCAATATAATGTCTCTTCTCGTGCAATCACACGCGGTGATAATTGTGTTGGATATGTTAATATTTAGATTTAGATTTCATTAAGGATTTGTGTGAGAATTTTTTTTTAACGTCTACGAGCTTAGCAAACACGAGGGGTGCCAACATATCAAATGTTTCTGCATTCTTTTATCATTTAAGCTACGAAGATAATATTTGTAAAACCTTGTACTATAGTATTTTTGTAGATATATTATACCAAAAAGAACATGTCTCTTTAGGTTGTTTTTCTCAAATACTTAGTTAGAAATGTTTCATCTACATAATTTTATAGTACTAGTATTGATCTTTTGTTGAAAATTTAATGCAGAAAGTCATTGTTTGTTAAATACTACTGTAATTAGATTCAGATTGGTTATCATCAATGCAAAGCAGATCTAAAACAAATTAAATTCACATTAGAGTCATAAATTAGTGAAGCTTGGCCCACCCAACTGTACGTAACCGGTTTTGGATTTGTTGTATCCACATTTCACACTGTTGTTGGAATAGTTAATGTCCCTCTCTCAAATAGAAACTCAAAATAAATTCAGTTATATTCACATTGATTTCACAATATACATATATGCATGGCTCTCTCAGAATTATGTCATCATTTTTCTATAAATTCCAAATCATCCCAACTCAGTAATTAATGAGTTGATTTGAGGTTATTTCATATGAAACAAAAAAGAATTTTGAAATTCTAAAAAACTGTTTGTTCTATGGAAATTATACCACTTCGAGTACTTGAACTACTTCTTCCGTCCCAAAATAATTGTCATTTTTGGAATAAAATTTTGTTTCAAAATAAATGTCATTCTCACTTTTCAATGTAATATTTTCCAATTTTACTCCTAATTATTACTATATGCATTATTTACAATGAAACAAACCTATAACATATATAGAGATAATTTAGTAAAAATATTATTTCTTTTGACAATATCATTATATTTCTTAATATGTGTGAAAAAACCTAAAGACTATTATTGCGAGACGGAGGGAATAAATTGGAAATTATAGATTCAAAGTTTTAATTATTAACTAGTTTTGAGACCCGTGCATTCGCACGGGTCTATATCGATTTTTTTATTTATAAAATATTGTTAAAATATAAGTGACGTAGTGTATAAAATAAAATTAAAATATTAATTGACACTATTATGCTATTTTTTATTGTAAAACCTATTAAATTAAGTAAAAAAATTTATTAAAACAATTGTCCCGTGTATGATTTTTGTATAATAAATTATAATTAATAATAACAATTAATAATTTATAATTAATAATTCAATTCTTTTTTTTATTAAATCAATTGTCCCGTGTATGATTAGATTTTTTTATTAAAATAATTGTCCCGTGTATTATTATAATATATTCATAAATAATTGTTCCTTGTATTATTATAATATATTATTCAATTCATTTTTTTTTAATTTTTTTTTTCTTGGTACAAATTCCTTTTTTTTATTATTAAAGTAATATTCCCGTGTATGATTAATTTTTTTTATTAAAACAATTGTCCCGTGTATTATTATAATATATATTTACCCCGTAATATTATTAGTATAATATATATTCATCAATAATATACTTCTCTTGTATTTTTTATATAAGAGTAAACAAAAATAAAGTTGATTTTTTTATAATAAATATAGAGTACAATTTAACTATTATATAGAAAAATAGTAAATTGGAAAATATAATTTATTTTTTTACGAAATAGAAGATTTGAAATATTTTTAAGAATTGATGAGGACAAATTAAGATTTTTAGTAGTAATACCTTTAATATATTGGACCCGTTTGAACTTGGCTTATTTTTAAGCTTATGAAAATACTTTATTATTATAATTTATAAATAAACTTTTATGTTATTTCATAAGTTTTTTTACGCATGTTAATTTATAAGATTTCACTGACAAAAATAATATATTTATAAACTGTTTTCATAAACAACCTTAAAAAACTTATAATAATACATAAAAATTTATATATTTGCATAAGTTATTTTGCATAAAATCATAAATAAGTAAATCCAAACGGTTCCATTGTGTTTTTGATTTTGTTTTTATGTTCTTTTATTTTTAAGCTCATAAATAAGTATCTTCTTTTATTAGGTTCTTCTATTTTTATTTTTTATATATAAGTTTTATATGTTAGATTGAGTTACAATTTTTTCATTAAGAAAAAAAGTTATTATTTTTGGCACATATCTTTTACGGTGATTTTTGTTTCAATTTTTATGCGTAAATTTATATTAATTAATTTTTTTGTGTTCCTATTTTTGAAGTTAAAATAGATTGAGTTATTTTTATTTTTTTTAGAAGTGGTTTCCATTGCTATTTTTATGGAAATATTTATTTTATGCTTATCTTCTTTTTTTTTCTTTTTTGTTTGTTTAGATCATGTGGTTTTTAATGCTATTTTTATGGAAATATTTCTTTCTTAATTTTTTTATTAGTTTAAAGTTAAAATTAAATTTAAGGGCGCAAAACTCGAAATATCATTAAAAGTGATAAGGAGAAATTTAGAATTTTAATAGATTATAAGTAGATTCTTTTCATAAACCATATATATATATATTATAGATAACATGGGGCGGTCCACACCTATTGTGCGGGTGTGCGCCGTCATCCGATCTAAAAGCTTTGAAGTCATTTTAAGGGGTTCAGAATTTTCAGACACTATAAATATAATAATAGTTAAATAATTTTAATGTTTATAAAATTCAAATGTATAACAATAGATTAATGATAGTCTATGATGTTCTTTTTATGTTATTTAAAATTTAAATAGGGAATAATTATTTTACTTTTATTTTTTTACATTTTTTATTAAGAGCTACTTTTTACATTCGAGTAGGGTCATCAAATTGGTGATAAGAGTCTCATATTATAACTTTGAGGTGTGTAGTTCAATTTCTAACGGAAATAATTGTAAAATAGCCATTATTGCCGATTTTTTTTTATACAATTGAATACTTAGAACACATTTTACAAGAATTATGCAAATAAAATAACCACCCTTGTCGGATGTGGTAGATAAAAATTTATGTTAACATGTGTTATTGTTTTGGTAAGGAAAAGGAAAAAAATTAAATTAAAAGAAAAAATTAATTATGAAGAAAGAAGTATCTCATTGCGTCGTTCTTGAGAAGATATCACGGACGTCTTCTAAAGGAGAAACATCAATCAATAAGTCGGTGTCTGAGAAAGTTCCAAGTTTAGCGAAAAAATCGACAGATTGAATTCTCTTTCTCAGTGTATGGTGGAGAGAAACATTGGTCTGAAAGAGCAACTCATTTATATATTGAATCAATACGACATAAGTATGATATCTAGCTTGGGGACATTTGGCTTTGATGAGATTGACAGAGTGTAAAAAGTCAGAGTAGCACACAGGTTTAGAAGGATGAAACCATTTTATTAGCTTTGGGAACACTGTTAAATCAAAGAATAGCAGCCGTGTTAGCCACTTGATTTGGTTAGCTACAACTTTGTGTTTATGGAAGCATAGAAATGATGTGATTTTCAATGGTGTCGTCCCGAATGTTCCTTCATTACTAGATAATATTAAGGCTCATTCTTGGAATTAGTTTAGTGGTCCCTTAGGTCGTCAATCCCTTTTGTCTTTTTCTGATTGGTGTGAACATCCTGTCGCTTGTTTTCAAAGCATACTATAATTTGCTTTGTGTTGTAAGGGATTGAGTACCCCTTGTACTCCCTTATAATATATATTTTGCTTATCAAAAAAAAAAAAAAAAAAATAGCACACAAGTTCATCAATGTTCATGTTTTTGACCAGCAAGAGACCCTTATAAATAACATCAGTTCATCGAGCAAAATGTCATACGATCTTTAAATGAAACATGAGAAGTCTGAAGATAATGACCGAAGATGTTTCTAATAATGCCGTCATATCCAAAACGAATAGGAGAATCAATACAATTGTCGTTCACGTTAAAATGGCACAAGAATGGTTATTAATATTATTGTTTCACTTGATATATTTATGTTAACATGTGTTATAAGAGCACATGATAAACTTATTCAAATAAAAAAACTTAAAGAGTAAATAATATAAGAAATTTAATATTAAAAATATTAATTATACAAGTACCTTAAAAATAAAATATTATTATATCAGACCCTTTAACATTGTGTACATGTTATCTCCCCTTTCATTAGAATTTTTTTCATAGCAAGAATAAAAATCAATTCATTCTTTAATGTTGGATGGCAGCCTCACGGTCTCATTTATTTCGAGTGTTGAAATGCTTTGATTTTGTTTAATGTTGGGAGCTAGGCTTTTTACTATTTTATTATTCAATGCTGAAGGCTTTATTTCTTTACTCAATTTAATGTTGGAGGCTTAGAGTATCTTGTTTGATTGCTTGTCGTGAAACAACGTGGGGGTGAATTGAATTTGTGATTTTGTTATCCTGTGTTTTAAATCTTGGATGGAACCGACTGTTTCAATCAATTAAACTCAGAATGATTCCAATATTTTTACAAGTGAATGATATTCAATTTGTAGATTCGTTTAATCCGATTTGAAATGTAAAACGATTGAATCGGACAAAACATGTTGCATTGCAATTAGCTACTTTAATTGTTTTTTTTTAAACTAAAGATATCTTCCGCGCGCAAAAGGAGTTGATCTCTCCCAACAAATGTTTGGGCCATATATACACACCAGTCGAAAATCGAATTCATGACCAAATAATTAAGGGATCCAAATATCTACCACTTATGCTGCATTATATTGGTAGTTTAATTGGTTTTTAATTGCAGGAGATTGATATTTTAAAGACACAATTGTTTGTCTTATTCTTCTCATATTTTGGACCAAACTAGTATCAAGCCTAATTATATATAAAATCATTTGATTTCGGTAAGGGAATTATAATTTCAAATCCACCCGTCTATAACCTGTGTTTTTTTTTACGGAGTAACCTGTATTTTTTTATGGCTCTCTAGTTTTTAAAAAAGGAGTTCAAATAATATAAAAATCAGTGTAATTAAAAATTATTTTTATAAGGAATTGAACTCAGTTTTTTAAAGAATTTATCCTAAAGAAAATTTATTAATCATTTGAGTCGAATGTATTGATTAGTCTATAACCTATATTCTTGACATTTAATTTCAAATTATGAAATTGTTAGATTCTTCTATTTCTTTAAAAATAGTAGCTTAAACTTTAAAAAATTTATGCTTCGTTTGGTTAAAAAGAAAAAAAGTAAGAAAGAATGAAAACACAGCAATTAAGAGTGAAAATGAACTTAAATTTAATTTAAGTTATGTTTTGGACCGGGCCCAAAACTGGCCCAGCATCAAACACGACCCAATTCACTAGGATGACGAGGATGGACCAAGAAGACTAGGTCCACTTGAATTGGGTCAAGAACACGTCATCTCTGAAGCATATCCACTATCCTTAAAAAGCAAAGTGGTTTGACCCATGATGGTGGGCATTAACGGCTCATCCTACTGTCATGTAGAAATCCTGACAGACATTCATTACGAGTTGGAAAAACCGCCCCATAATGGAGACCTTTGGCCTCGGGGCAATATATAAATCCTCCCTTTCCCACTCTTATTTTTGTACTTTTGAACCTTAAATTGACTTAAATATCGAAGCGTCTGCATGTACAAATTCTTTCTCCGTAGATTGTTCAACTAGAGATGTGAAACCACTCACAACCTGATTGTCTAATTCATATACAATCAAATTTATTTTCCTTTCCAACCAAAGGGACACGCTCAAGTAAACAACCATTTTAGTCAAAGAAATTATAAGTCCTAATTTGTGGTCTGAGTTAAGAACACTTTCCGTCCCTTTACCCAAAAACAATCTTACTTTCACTGCTCATGTCCCCATCTTTCCCACTTCTCTCACCGCATTTTCCGTCGTCTCGAGTTACTATGATTCTCCAACTTTATCAAATCTACTCCAAATATAATTACTTTTGTTTTCATTTTTTCCAATTCACATCCATTGGACCACTGAAGCAACTTGGAAACATGCATTGATTCAGAATAAGGATGGAGCATGGAGTTTGTTGTTTGTTCAATACTGGGGACTGTGGAGTAGTACTACCTCACCTCAATACACAAAAAAGGATACATAGGAAAGAAAGAAAACATGTTTTTATCATAAAAAACAAAACAAAAGTCATGTGAAACATTTAAACGTGGTAAAAGTCACAAACACTTTCTATTACAGATAACTCATCCGATCTCTTACCTTTAAACGTAAAAGACACTTAGGATTTGTCTCTATCTCTTATTAGATCTCTCTATCATTGTATCATTATTTCTCTTTCATATTTTTTGCAGATAAACGATCATTTTAATTCTTAAATAAATATGTGAGACATGTTATTGTTCTGGATTGAGTCTAAGTCCATTTTAGTGTTGAGCACGGTTCATTTAAGCGCTGAGTTCGATCCAATAGCATATTGGTTCAAGGCCACACATTTTTACTCAAATGTCACATAAGCCAGCATCATAACGATTGAAATTTATTGTCAATTATGATATTTTAGCCGTTATTCCAACAATCATTCACGACTAGAAGATTCGCCCTTACAAACTATAATGACTACAATATATGTCTCCTCAAATTATAATTTTTTGTAAAATATGACAATATCGCACACATTCAAAAGCTAAAATCGTTGTTTGTTCCACCGTGATACGAAAGATACTACTAATATACCTTTAGAAGAAGCTATAGAACAGTAGTATTACTAAACCATTAAAGAACATTGTAACTCTGATCTTAATATCTTGTTTAGGAAGAAAAAAACACTGATCTTAAATTGAAGAACAGTACTATTTACTACTACTACTACATAATGCAAGACGCATTCACTGACATGACAGTGTATAGGGTGATTCATCAGGAAACAGTTATTGTCACCTGCAATAGCCACTATTGCCCCCTACGACGCAACATTTTCACGTCTACAAATAAATACATGCTCATGCTTCATATTAACTCTAATTAAAGTAGCCAGCTACCTAGTAGAAATAGGATAGTATAGGACTAACATTTGTACAGCACAACTACTACTAATGCACGTTTCATAACGTAACGCATTCCCCGTGCCTACCCTTAACATACTGTTGTATTGTACTACATAACTTCAATTCAAGGACCCTCCCTCAACTCATCTTGCAAGCAACTTTTCTTCAACGATTCTATCTCTGATGAAGACTCACATTCTGTATCAACACATCAATAAAATTCAATAAAGCAAAAATAATTATTTAAGTAATTAAAGATCTTCAACAACCCTTATTAATTTACCATTCAAAATTAAATAAAAAAAAAATGGTCCCCTCCCCACCGTAAAGAAAGTAGTTTTCGCATATGTTTGATAACACGGTGAATACGTCAGAATCACGGTAACTCATTGTAATTTTACAGAAGCTATAGAGTGTTGCTTTTGAAAAATCACCGCCGTGATTCTGGCATATAGACCGTGATACCAAAGATACTGCTAGCATACCTTTAGAAGAAGCATTGAAGGAGCTTTTGCAGTGCAAAATGGCACTCTGAATTCCATCTTGTTGTTGCACAATGGAGTCATCTCGCCGCCGAGACGACACACCTGTTGCATCCGGCGAAGGCGTCGCCGAAGACGCCGAACGGCTCTTCCCCAAACGTTTACACACAACTCGCAAACCTGCTGGCAGAGGCAGAGTCCCCTGTTTCTGACCTTTTACATCGTTTCCCCCATTCTTAATAGTATCTGCTTCTATCTCAACTTTCTCCGTCGCCGGTTTCTTCACCGGCGAAGTATTTAACTGACCGGAAAATCTTAGCTTCTCCGCATACTTACGAGAAACTCTTACATAGAGAGGCTTAACTTTTTTCAAATACTTTTGCATTACTTCTTTTGAGAAGCTTATTTTGTCCTCAGAAGAAGGTGAATGTAACTGTGATTCTTCTTCAGTGCTGTCTTGCTTCTTTTCCTTTGTAGAAGCAGCTTTATTATCATTTGCAGTTTTTCCTTTGGAGCTGTTATCTCTAGTGAAGAAAGACACAAAAGGAACTTCATCTACCTTAAATTTCACTGTAAATAGCTTCTTTTTCTGCGACTCCGGTTCTTGTTGTTGGTTGGGATTTTTAGCAGTAGAGGATTTGGATTTGTTGAGACCCAACATGAAAACACGAAACTTGGTAGCAGATTTCAAGAATGATGCTGTAAACTGTGGCTTGGATGAGTTAGATTGTGATGAATCAAATTCCAGTTGAACATTGTGATTGGTGGCAGGGGAAATAGTAAACCTTAATTCACTATCAGACTCATTAGCTTCTTCTGGTTCTTGTTCTTCTTCTTCTTCAGGTACAGTGAAGTGTAGGTCAAAGTAAGGCTCGTCTTCATCATCATCTTCTTCGTCGTCATCGTCAGTGGTTTGGATGTCTTGTTCTTCTTCTTCTTCTTGTTCTTGTGCAGTAGTAACTTCAGGAAGTGTGGTGGGTTGAGGTGTTCCTTGAGTTGGTTTCCAGTATTTGAGCAAGGTAAGAGATTCCATGGTTGGAATAGCCAGAATGGTGTTTCTTGTTGCAGGTTTGCGTGAGTAAGAAAGAAGGTAGGTGGTGAGGTGAGTGATAGTTTTGTAAGGTAACACATGAGAGAAGAAGATAGTTTTGTTTTTGATATGCCTTTATTTTGTCTGTATCCATGGTTGTAGGGTCATGTCACAGGTCCTATGTGTTTCATAAAACACAATAAGCCAATTAGTTTTCTTTTTTTTTCTTCTAAAGTAGGGCCTAGGAGCAAAAGACAACAAAACTAGTCTACAAATGTTACATTGTGTTTTAAAAAAAAGGATGTAAATGTAAAAATTATTATGGTAATTGAGAGGATCCAAATGAGTGAAGGGGAACATTTAAATCCGAGTTGGTTAATGATTTGAGAAAGATAAATTAAATCAATTGAAAGAAAAAAGAGTAATAAATAGTAAATAATGTTTTTTGTCAAGAAGTTTGGTGATTTGAACTTCACCATCAAGGTAAATAAGTGGAGTGTTTAGAGTTCAAAAATCCTGACCCTTACTGCTCTGAATGGGAAGAACGAAAATATTCCAATGGCGAGACTGGGTGGTTGATTATGGTGGGTGTAGCATCATGCACGGCGGGAAAATGTACCTGCAAAAATGTTACCACTTCAATGATCAAATCAATATTTGAATGATGGGAATGTCACATAAATAAGGTGAATGTTGAGTATGCATATGTATTACAGGTCAACCTTTGCACGAGTATGCTTAGAGAGTGACAATTCCATTACCTTAGTAGAGCTAGGAATAATATTATTTTCATACTATGCAAGATTCATATTGGTTGAAGCCATGTGACATATAGGACGGGCACGTCCTTAGCTTTGGAGGATTATTATTTTGAGGAATGCTATTTTAACACAAATATCATGACACAATACATACACATGAGAGAGAAATAAGGAAAAAGAAGAAGATGAAGACTCAAAATATTACCAAAGTATCTCTGTGTAAGTATTGTGTCATGATATTTGTGTCAAAATATCATTTCTTTATTATTTTATGGGCCTTTAGTTTTATTGGACTTTAGTCCAGTCCAAAACACTTATAAATATAAGTCGAAGTTTTTACCAATTGAACTAAACATACAAAGTCAAATATGAAATAAAGTATATGATAGGAAACAAAGTATTGACGTTCAATTGATATTGTAAATTACCTTCTTTTTAATATTATTGTAAAGTGATTTATAATTTGGGTCAAACTTTTTTTAATTATGCTATTTAATGTGGTGTAATATTTTATTATTTTCTTGAGAAGAAATGAATCAAAGTCTCCTTCAAAAAGAAAAAGAATCCGAATAGATTTGGTAAAAAATGTGGGCTCATCAAAATGCATTGATCATGGATCGAAGGTTTTTCTTCCTCCCGTGACTTTTTTCCCTCTTAACTTCTATCTTTGTCCTTGTATTAAAACTTTTGAATGCGTTGCAAAAATGGAATTTTGGGGAAAAGAGAGTCATGGGAGGAGAGGGGAAGAGAAAATTTCTCATGGATCACTATGGTTTGATAATTTGGGCTTATGAATGTGGGCAACATTAAATCCAGTTTGGTTGGATTGGGCCTCTAACCAAACCTCTGCATAATGGTAAGAAAGATTCTCTTCCCACCCCCCATGACTCTTTTTCCCCCCTCCCGGATTTCCGTTTTTACCCCTAGTTTTAAACTTCGGAATGCGTTTTCCGAAGTTTTTTTTTGCCTTGAAGATCAACTTCAGAATGTATTTTCCGAAATTTTCGACAAATTTGAACTAAAAACACTTCGGAAAACGCGTTCCGAAGTTTTTGGACAGGGGTAAAATTGGAATATTGGGGGGTTAAAAAGAGTCATGGGGATGAGAAGAGAATCTTTCTATTGGTAACTACATGTGAACTGCACTGTGTAACAGCCAAAGGGTATAGCAAATGCATATTCGTTAAATGTTCCCTCTCAATTTCATTGACGAATCTTCTACCTAATCGGTTCATTCTTCTCCACTGAAAAAATTACCATAACACCCAATTTCCAATCATGCAATCATTTGCAAACAAACACAGATTGATATGGCCTTTATGTCAATTGCCACATAATACATATACAAAAAAATATCATAAGTTCACAATCCAACCTACAAGGGACAAATAGATCCAATTTACAACCAAAAGATTACATTAAAGATACGAATAAAAAAACATGGTTCAACAATTCGACTCTTTTGCTTCTCACGCCTGTTCTGCATCCATATGTTTCAGAATTCATTAAGGTAATATATGTCTCTCCAACTTTACAGCTCACATTCAAATTTGTGCTCTAACATATATATGATGTTATGTTACTGTTTGTTCTTACTTTGGTAAGTTTTTGTCTGCTATTCATTTCCTTGATGCCTCTAAAATTCTATGTATGTTAAGCTATATGATGAAATACCAAAATGAAGAGTTATTTGTTTCTTGCATTAATCCATATGTCTCATTACATGCTAGGGTAGATAATGATATAATCCATGCAACTTCGTTACTCTCACACTAGTTTATCTTCAATTAATTGTTTGTAGTATTCTTTTGCCAATTTTTTTGGTTAAAATAAAATAATATCCTAAAAAAAAATCATTAACAATATAACTTTACATCACGAGATCAATTTCACAAATAAGCTATCTATCCCTCATACAAATGCAACAAAATAGACCAAAGTACAACTCATAACATACGGGTTTAACCGCATCCTAATTATAAATCCTAATTTTGAATGAGTAGGGGTCCCTCAAATTTGGCTAACACAATAAACACTCTAATTCACCTTCTTCGGAACATTATAGATCATTCCCCACTTGTTTCAAAATATATGTGCGCGGTTCATACTCATTGTTCCACATCATCTAGCACCCTAGAAATTCACTTCATTTCTACACTAAACATTTGTCCAAAATGAGACCAAATTTTCACATAAGTAGAATTATTTCCGTATTTTTAGGTATTCTAATATGGCTAAATGGACAACTTTAGCTCTTTTTTATTTTTTTAAGCATTTGGAGATCAACTAACTTTTGGACTAAGTGACAATGAGGGTTACTAAAGTCACCTTGTTTACTCCGATTTGTTGCCTTTTACTGCTTCTTTCTTGAACATGAGTTTCCATTCCAATATTATATATATACGTCCCTTGTTCTATTTTTATTACTAAATTCCCTTATGTTAACTTCAGAGGCAATTAAGACTCATGCTTAGGTTTCAAAGCTTAGTTTGTCTCTAGGGTGGCTATTAGAAATTTCACTTTTAAGCAGACCTTAGGTAGTATAATAAAAACTAGCCGGTTTTCTCTAATTTGCATTTCAAAGGGTTTCAAAACGTGATACCGGTCCACCAAAATTTTCAGGGTCCCAACTCAAATCAAATGAACACAAACAAAACAAAAATAATGCTAAGCCTAAGAACTATGACATTAAAAAATTATAACCAGTAACAAAGCATGATTCAACAGCCTCAATCTTCTTAGCCATGAACTGTAGACAATACTGAATATAAGAATTAAAATCTTGCAATGTCCACCCTTCCACTGGATCACAAACAAATCCCCACTCAATCACACACCCTTCATCGACATCTTCATTATTAGTTGGAAAAACTTTGAGCGTTGCTACATAAGACTTAAAATCCATGTTGTTGTCAACGATTTCATAAGATAGACAACGGTTGATTGCATCAATGTTGATGAGTTTCTCTTTGGCCCACTTGATTGTTATCTCCAAATCATCAGAAGCTTTGACTGTTGAAGAACAATAGCGGATGACACCAGGTTGATTATGAACACCTTCAATTTTGTAACATGTCTCCAATGAAATCCACTTGTTTAAGTTGCAAAAATCTTGTAAAACTGTCCACACTTGTTCTGAAGTGATGCTTCTAAACTTCATGCTGACTTTATCTTCCCGCTTTGGTTCAGATTCCTCTGCCATCATCACTCTCTCGCTCATTCTCTATACTTTTTTATCAAAGAAATTATTTGTGAAAATATACTAAATATGTACATGTATATATAGAAAAAAAATTGGGTGACTTGGAAAACAAGGGATAAATATGTTTTTGGTCCCTATAAATATTTCATGTTTTGTTTTTAGTCCCTCTAAAAAATTTCTTCTATTTTTAGTCCCTCAAAAATTTTCAATTAACACTTTTAGTCCCTACTTTTGAATCAACTCATGTGTAGACTTCATATTTTTGAATGAATTTTATTTATGAATGTTTAAAATATTATAAGAATCACTCCCAATTTTTTTTTCAATTTTTTAACAAAGCATAAATTAAATATAATTTTTAATGTTTTTTGTGCTTAAAAATTCATATTTAATTCATGTTTTGTTAAAAAATTCTAATTATTTTTGTGAGTGATTGTTAAAATATTCTAGACTTTTCTGAAAAAATTCATTAAAAAATATTAAGTCCACATATGACTTGATTTAAAAGTGGGGACTAAAAGTTTTAATTGAAAATTTTAGAGGGACCAAAAGTCTAAGAAAAATTTTAAAGGGACTAAAAACAAAACTTAAAATATTTATAGGGACCAGGAACATATTTATCCCTGGAAAACAATGATAACTTTTTTAAAAAGAAAGTCCTAATTTTATTTATTTATCCTTATCCTATTTATTTGGTACAATAATAGATTTGCTTTGATGCTATCTTTTTTTATAACAGATTTTATTTTATTTTTAACAATATTTTAAACATTACATGCTAGGGTAGATAATGATATAATCCATGCAACTTCGTTACTCTTTCACTAGTTTATCTTCAATTAATTGTTTGTAGTATTCTTTTGGCAATTTTTTTTTGGTTAAAATAAAATAATATACTACTAGTTAGACTAGCACATTAAGTGTAAAAAAATAGAGAATTTGTAGTTCAAACTATGTCCTTTTAATATTCATGTAACTACATCCTCCGATTTTATAAATAAATTTTAACTTTTTAGATACATTAAAAATGTAATGTATCTAATCAATAATGTAAACTCGATATATTACTTTTTTGTTTATATATAAAACCGAAAAGAATACTAATTGAATAACACTTACGTTACATATTCTTTAGGACCCTCCCGTTAATCTTTTTTTAGCTAGAGAAGTGCTAAACATACTCTCTTTTCAACACTTTCTCTAATATTTACTTTTTAATTGGAGTAAATTTATGCGAGTCTCACCACTTTTTGTGTGAGTGTTATAAAGAGTGTCTCACCTTCTTTCTATCGACTTAATTGGTTCCTCTTTTGTACTTTCTCTCATGCTCATCATTCTTCTGCCATAATTTTGAATATTCATCAAGCACTCTCTTTTTTTTTTTACTCCTTTGAGGTTTAGTTAACCATTAGATTAACAAAAAAATAAAGATGAATGAGCATAAAAATTTGGAGTATATATATAGATCTCTCTCTAACACCTCTGTGGAAGAAATGCTAAGAATAATATCTTTTCAACACACTTTTTGACATTCATTCTCTAATTTTTCTCCTTCATTTCACTCAATTTATAAATGTGCAAACAAAAATAGCACTTCATTTCATACCACCTCATTTTACTGCATTAACAAAGTCTAAATTTAGACTCATTTTTTCTCAAGATGATTTCATTTTATTGGATAAATATTTCATGATACCGTGGGATTTTTCCCATTGGATCTTTAGTTTGCAATTTTTGCTGTGGGAGTTTGAAATGATTTGTTGTAAGCTTTTGGTTCTTTTTGTTTGTCTTGTTTTTTAATTTGTTCACAAATCACAGTGCTTGTTTCCTCTTTGAAGTAACTTGTGCGCTTTTGATCTTTTTCGCTGGGGTGTGTGGTCTGTCACAAACTAGTTGGACATGGGGCCATATTTCCTTTATGTTTGGGTTAGAATAATCTGTAAAGGGTTGGTCTTAATCCGAGGAGGTATAAAAAGTAATCGGGGGTTAACCCTTTCCAGCTTTCATTGTATGTCATATTGTCATTCATCAAAAAAAGAAAGAAAGAAGCTTTCATAGCACGTCCTTCTAGTTCTATATGCTAGTTTCCCATGATTAGGAATATAGGTAGATTAATGGTAGTTTTTTTTTTTGAAATATTTTTATAGTGGATTTTTCACACAAATTTAACAGAGATTTTTTTTGATAAATTTTTTAAATGAAGAATTAGTTTAAATAGCTTTTTTAAAATTTCTTTTAAGTATTTTATCATTTTGTGATAATTTTTTTTAAAGTTAAAATTTTAAAAAATCTCTAAAATAAGATGGTATTTTAAATAACTTCGTAAAAATCATTTTTGAGATATATATTTTTTTTAAAAAATGTGATTTTTATTAAGCTAAAATCTTCAAAATGATAATTTAAGTCACTAAATGTCCAAATCACTCTTTTTATTTTAAAAAATAGAAATTAAAATAACATTTACTTTTTTTAATTGAGTTATCATAAAATTTATTTTTTAAAATACAAAAAAAAAAATCTTTATTTAGAAGCTAAAAAACAATGGGCCCTAAATTAGTTTTAGAATGTGAGTTAAACTTAACCCAATTATCAATATTAATATTATTAGGTCGAACACTTTTATTCGAATCCGAATTCAAAACTTCAAATTTACGTGTATAAAAAATAACCTATTATAAAAAATAATATATCTGACATAAAATATATTATATACCAAAACTAATACATTAATTAATTGATTTTTTTTATAAATTAAAAGTATAAAAAATAAATTATCAATTATTATTATTTTCTAATCCACGTACAAAACTCTAAAAATACTAATTTTTTAATTTTTAAAAAGGGAGTATATTTTTGCCGTAAAAATTCGATAAAAATTAGGTGGCAAGGTATGTTATATAGTGCACCTTTCCTTCAACTGTAATTTTTACACATGGGGTCATATCTTCTATGATTATTGTCTTTGTCATGGAATGTATATATAGTTATATATCTCCTAGACGTTTCTTGTTAATATCATCAATACTACTATACTTCTAATATTAAATATAAGCAATTTTTTATTGAAGGTGAGGTTTATTTGTCTTTTAGTAATTTGAAGGTATTATTCAACAGCTAATAAAAATAAATTACATTAACTTGTAACCATTTTTTACTACACATGCATATGGTTTGTTTTATTGCTTGTGGAGTAAAGTTGTTGGGTAAATACGACTAGCTTAGAAAAAAAAAATCTTAATGAAATGAAGAATGAATATCAATTAAATTTTATTATATACTTTATTTAATAAACTTTTTTAAAAAATTGTTTATATTCAAAATCAGAAAAACAAAAACTATTTATTCATTGGCAAATGCTACCTCGGGACACTCTTTAAAACCTAAAATAATAAGGTTTTTATATAATTCTAATGGGAATGCGTAAAGTCAACGCTTTGTAAATTACATTGTTTGATTTTTAAAATAATTTTTTTTTTAAATGAAATGCTTAAAGAGTGTCTCGAGAACACTCGTTAGCAAGACCCTTATTCATTTTGAAACATCAAATTCCATAGCGAATCAATACGACGAAACCAATTATAAATGGGCTAATTGAATTGACATTGGTCGGCCCATAGGCCCAATCAAGTGGGACACTTATCACGTTTGCCGGGTCCACTTTTGCTTTGCATGCCCCATGAAGATTCTTCTCTTTGTCCATTTTCCTCTCACATATGCTATAGCTGCTAGAATCTTATCTTCGATTACATGTTGATTAGGTCCTTAATATGTCTTCTTCCCCTTCTAAATTTTCTACCGCGGTAGCTGTGACTCCACTTTTCTTAAGTGCTAAGTTTGTGTTCAATATAGATTGAAAATTTCAATGCTTCATTCATTCCACATCTAATGTTATTAATGTTGGTGTCAATATCCTTTGTTGTCATTATTATTCATATTAATAATTAATATATATTTAAATAATTACATACTCTCTCCAGTCATATTTATAAACAAAAAAAAAAAAATTAAATTCTGTTCATTATTATAAAAAAAAATTAACTATTTTAAAAATAATTAATGCTGTTATTTTTAATATATACTTACTTTTCAAAAGGTACATATGATTGTCAAGAAAAATAAGACTTATTTTTTATATATTAAATCAAGAGAATTAATTACACTTAACTACATTCCTTAAACACTGCGTAAATAGTTTTTTTTTCTTCATATAAATGTGACAGGAGGAAATATAAGTTAAAAATAGATGAATAATTTGACAAAAATAAATAAATTAACAATAGGTTGCATTTTTTATTAAATTGGTTTACATTATTTATTGCTAATTTGATATTTATCAATCTAACAACCTTATACCAGAAAAAAAATGCTAAATGTATAATAAAATATTTAATGTTATTTTTTCTATTTATATCTTATACCAGCAAGAATAATGAATTATTATTCTCTTTTTTTTTCTTTTTTTTTTTTATAATAATTCTTCGATTCATCATTTTTACACCATTAAAGAAGAACAATTTTATAAATTAATTTATAATTTATCTTTTTTGTACAACATTAACTATTTTTTAATTTATGTATTATAATCATAACGACTTATATTATTATACGAAGCATGGTTTAAAAAAATATAAGTTTAAGGCTAAGGAAATTAGATATTCAAGATTCACGTTCTAGCAAAATGATAATTAACAATTAATTTAATTTGTATGCACCGATAGTGTAAAATAATTTTACACTGTCAACCAATGACAACCATGTATTCTGCCATGTCACCCCATTTTATCCTACTTCCTTCATATGACATGGAAGATTGGTGATTTCTTATTGGATGACCGTGTAAAATTATTTTACACCGTCAATGCATATCAATTAAACTCATTAACAATTCGCTGTTGACCTTATATTTACTTTCTGAATTTTGAATTATCAATTCTCTTTGATTAAGAAAACAAAATTGTTGTAGTATCAAATCAAGTTAAATATTAGTAGTAATAAATCTAATCTAAATATATTTGAGACGGGAATTTAGTAATAAAACCAACGGGTCCCGCACACATGACTACACTATAACTACTACGTGTTGGAGTACTGTGTGCTGAAATCATATTTTTTTGTTTGCTAAATTGCGTGTGTGATTCTGAAGCACAGATTACGGTTTTTGCGCCACGCGTCCAAATTCCATGCTATTTTATTAAAAACAATAAAAATAAAATACGAGATTTGAATTGATTTAATTTTTAAATAACGCCTTGGGCCCCTTAGCGTTAGTGAAACGAGAGATTAACTTGCGTTTTCAGGTGGGTTTACTTTTCCGAATCAAGATCCGAACCATTAACAAATCGGGTCATAAAAGTAACGGTCGAGATTACATCTCCACAATCACTCTTTCGCTATTTAGAGATAGAAACTGAAGTAAAGGCTAGTTTTGCTTTTTCACACACTTGAGAGAGAAAAGAGGGAGTTTCTTATTCCTTCCAGATTCTTCCATCGGAATCTTCAATTTTAGGGTTTTTTCACAATCGCCGATTCAATTAACATGGCTGATCATCAAGAACACGAAGAAGTAAAGAGTGAATCTTTGTTGGAGAAGATTTCAGGAAAACTCCATGACCACGATTCTTCATCTTCATCTGATTCAGAAAACGAGAAAGAGAAAAAGACTTCTTCTCCTACTTCCCTTAAGAACAAGGTTTTCAGGCTTTTCGGCAGAGAAAAGCCTCTTCACAATGTTCTTGGTGGTGGAAAACGTATGCGATTTTCTTTTTCTTCATTTGCTATTCTTTAATTTGTTCTTTTACTTGTTCTGTCGAATTTTGAAGTTAATCGCTTTCAATTTATGCTATTGTTTACTTATTATATGCATGGATTCAGAAATTTGATTCTTGTTTTTCAGTGATTAAATTGATTTTTACTTGGTCTAGGGTTTTTGAGGTTTTAGTCAGATCTTGTTCTTTCTGATTGGATTGTTGTTTCTTTTTTTTTATTTAAATCTGACAAAAAATCAAAATAATATGCAGAAAGTTTGCGGTTTAGATCTACAATAATACCCTGTTCACCTTTTATGCTATTTCCCCCAAATTACCCCCCTAATTAATCATGAGTAATAGAAGATCGAATTTCCTAGCTGGGATTATTGCTGGATTTGTTTCTGCTGCATAAATTTTACATTTTTACTGCAATTAAGATGTCAAGATTTAAAACTAACATAAGGGTTTATCTTCATAGTAACTTAATGCAAATTTTAATCTTAAATTATGACATGGTCTTTTGAATTTTTTTGAGTGGTATGCATGCCCTTTTTTTGTTCATCTGGTATGTTTCTACTGTACATTGAATGGTTTGTTATTTTTATTAGTAATTTGTAAAATTAATAGTTTGGCAAAACATTGTTTGGCTTGTTATGGAACAGCTGCTGATGTTTTTCTATGGAGAAATAAGAAGATATCAGCAACAACCCTTGGAGTGGCAACAGCTTTATGGGTTCTGTTTGAATTACTTGAATACCACCTCCTGACTTTGATTTCCCACTTAGCAATACTCGCTCTCGCGGTGTTGTTCTTATGGTCAAATGCATCCACTTTCATCAACAAGTAATGTGTTTTTATTGTGATTCTGATTGGCCTTTTGATATGTTTCAGATTCTGTTAGTTGATTGAGTTTTCATTTTTTTATTTTGTTTAGGTCTCCACCAAAGATCCCACAGGTGCACATTCCTGAGGAGCCTGTTTTACAGATTGCATCTGCTATTAGAATTGAGCTCAATCGGGCTTTTGCTCTATTAAGGGATATTGCTTCCGGAAGGGATTTGAAAAAGTTTCTCACAGTATGTTCATTTCCCCTTATCATTGATTTCCTTATCATTGTTTTGATGTCATCTGTTGCATTTGCTCCATGCTTAATACTGCAATTGACGTCTTTGTTGTACATTTGCTTTGCTAAGTGGCATCATGGCCAATTGATATACTGGCAATTTTCTGCTGCTGAATAAGGACATGTGCTCTGCAATGATGTTGAGTAGTATTTGTATTATGCTAATTTCTACTTCATAGCTGGTATTAATTGTGAATTTTGTTTTGGATTGGTTAGGTGATTGCTGGATTATGGGTTTTGTCCATTGTTGGGGGTTGGGCCAACTTCTTGACATTGTTCTACATAGGTAATGAAATGCCCTCTTGTTTTATTGACATTTACATCCATGGAAGTTCAAATTTAATTTGTGTCATGTATGTTTGTATTTATATTGTCCTGTAATGTAATGTGTTTTCTGACCATAATTTTGTGAAAACAGCTTTTGTTTTACTTCACACTGTACCTGTGCTTTATGAGAAGTACGAAGATCGGGTGGACTCTTTTGGTGAGAAGGCACTTGCTGAGTTCAAGAAGCAGTATGCTGTGTTTGATGAAAAGGTTTTGAGCAAGATTCCCAAAGGACCTTTGAAAGACAAAAAGAAAGACTAAGTGCTGACAAGTATGTTGTAGTTGGGTTTCATCGATGCTGTTACATTTGGATTCATCATCAGTTTAAACCCTTTGATGTTATAATTTTATTTTTTAGGGTTTGTTAGTAGACATTGTCCGAAGAATTGCTTTATATGTTTTTGTGCTGCTTACATGTAAGTCTTGGAATATCTTATATGCTTATGGTTGACTAGCTGTTGTGTTGTATTTACATGATGAATATATTACTTTCTGCACTTAAATGTTTTCATAGGAGTCGGTAGTATTTATTTATGTCTCCCATCTTCCAAAACTGGTAATCTCATAGATGTTAGACAGGTTTCCTATCCAGTCAAACAACCAGGACTCTGGGAAATCATGAATTTTGAGGTTATCTGTTTCTATGCAGTGGTTTTAGGAACTGTGCTTTTAACTTGCTGAATTTTGCACTGCACTGTTAGTAATGCATTTTGTGATATGTCTGATCATACGACCCATTTGCTCTTATATCAAAGGTAAAAAGTTTTTTTGTGTGCAGAAAATGGTGATTATGAAAACACTTTTCTCTTTATTTATTTGCTGATTCCACTCAATAAATGGTATTAAAATAAATATTTTTTGGTTGAAATATAATAATATAGCCTTTTGTTGAGGTTTGCTGACTGTTGTGGTGCTAAGTTGGAGAGGTTAAAAACTTATCAAATATTTTCTCTCTCTTTTTTGGAAGCACTTTTACTTCCTCTCTTAGGTACATAAAAATAGTTAATAGCTCTTCAAATATATAAAATTCAATAAACTGTCTTTAAATTTTATAAATGATACTAGAAACTAATTCTATTAATTAAAAGTATATAAGATACTAGACTAAATAGAAGGATTTCATGTAATTTAAGAGCTACTTATCATAGGTTTTAAGTCTTAATATTTGTTAATGTATAACTTGAATTTCCCAATAGATACATGTATATGTTTTTTATCTTTATTTTATTTTTACAACAGCATAAGAAGAATATCAATTCTTTTAAAATTAAAGATGTAGGTGTATAATACACAAAATATTAGTTATCTAATAAATTGTAAAATTTGGTTATAATTTAATTCAGAGCAAGTAAAATTTTTCTATAATTTTTCTATATTAAGACAACGACTCAAATAAAGGGACCTGGATTCCCTACAATCACCATATTAGTGTCACTATATTTAATGGTCCAAATTTAAAGTTCATTATTGCACCAAAAAAAAAATGTCCACTAAATAAATAAAAGATATAAAAAAATAGATGGTTGAGATCTCCCTTCAATTACTATTTGACCGTAGGAAATTTAGATTCCTAATAAGGGTTTTAGAGATTCGAATTCTATACAGTCGATTTTTTTAGTGCAGCCGTACAGTCACGCTATTTATAGCCATCCAATCAAGATGGAGCGGTCATAATTTAAAAATTGTATTTAATGACTGTATTTATTTAAACTGTTGTGATCCGACGGTTATAAAATGACTGCATCAAAAATTCAACTACACATAATCCATTTTCGAGTTTTAGCTCTGAAAAATTCATAAGTTCATTAACTCAATAGCAAAAATAGTCTCAAAATAAAGACAAATGCCTTCAAAAAAGAAAATTAATCTTCCACAGTATATTAAATAATGAGACTTTATGATTTAAGAATAATGGCAAAATATTTGAGTATATTAAAAAGATATTTGTATCGTTTGTTTTTGTCTAACACTTTCTCTTGATAAAAAAAAAAAATCACTTTAAAATTGGTTTTAGACCTCTTTTAATATTAGACCGAATGCTTTGTACCTCAAAGAGGAGAGACATGGTGATTCTACAAGTGTGTTATCAATAGCGGCCACATTCTTTCACCCATCATTTGAGATATCTAATGAATTGTGCTTATAAACCTTGCAACTACAACTAAACACATGAACATCATATAAAATGCTAGTAGATAAACACCAACGAACATTTATATAAAAAAATATATTACACTTAGTTAACTAATTATATTGGTGGCAATGGACAAAATAACAAAGTTATCTCTGGAAAATATAGACATAAATAACTAATGAAAATCACACACACAAACACTCATTGAAAATGAATGTTCTTTCTCTTCATGGATATTTTTCACAGGAAATATGATAACTGCTTCTGCTTCCTAGTGCCACCTTCTCCATACAACTCATTCCACTGAGTCAACTCACCCATTCCAGCACCCTCAGCAGAAAAGCTTGCAGCAACCTGTTTCTTTGCCTCTTTGAAATCCTGCATATTCAATGGCCTCAGGGTAATAACTCTTTCTTGTTGAACTTCCTCTTTCGCTTCTTCTTCCGTATTTTTGATTTGTTCCTTCGTTGCTTTCTGTTTCTTATCCTGTTAAAAAAATAACCAGTACGTAACAAAGTCATATAATGAACATAATTAGAGGATTATACAAGTTGTTAAAAATAAATTCTAGGATTACCAGATCCTTTAACCTCTCTTGCTGAATCAACTCTCGAACAGGCCGATAAGCAGCAGTTGTGCAAAAGTTCTGGATTGAAAAGTTTATGACAGTAAAGATCATAGGATAATCAAAAGCTCATATATAACAAAAGCACTTGTACTGCTACATAGTTATGTTATGTTATGTCCATTGAAAACAATATAGAAAATATTAAACAAAAAACCTTTAGATCACTTCCGGTATATCCTTCTGTCATGGTGGCTAGTTCCTTAAAATCAATTTCCTTGTCCACCTTTTCCTTTCCCAAAAGTGTTCTTAAAATCTTTTCCCTGTTCTCAACAGACGGTAGTCCTACCATAATTCTGCATCACAACAGATTCAAATGATCAAAATGTCACATTCAATCACAAACACACAAAATATAGGTAGATTGTAGATATGCATGCCATTATTTTTCATTGTCTCTCAACATAGTTAAGCGTAACTCTTCAATTTGGTGCTTAAATTACCAGTTTCTCTCAGATTTAGTCCCTGAACTATAGAAATGTAATAAGTGGTCTTTAAACTATTCTCAATCTAACAAGTTAGTCCATGAACTATTATACTCCCTGACTTTTTAAAAAAATAAAATAATTGAGGGACTAATAAGATGGATTGACAATAGTTAAGGGACTGCTTAATATATTTCGCTATAATTCTCAGACCAAATAGTAGAGAGAATGAAAGTTGGAGTACTAAATTGAAGGATTATTCCATAAATTAACTATAGGAAGTGGATGATGAAGATGGAGTAATATGACAAAGATACATGAAAAGGAAGAAATCTAATGGTATAATAAAATAATGGAGCAAGTACAGAACTAATTGAGGTACGTACCTCCTTTCGAATCGCCTTATAATAGCTTCATCCAGGTCAAATGGCCTATTGGTTGCTGCAAGAACAAGGATGCGCTCTCCTTGTTTTGTCGTGAGTCCATCCCAATGAGACATAAATTCATTCTTTATTTTCCGCATGGCTTCATGCTCCCCAACTCTTGTTCGTTGCCCAAGCATGCTATCAACCTCATCAACAAATATAATAGTTGGAGAAACTTTGGCTGCAAGTGTGAATAAAGCCCGAACATTTTTCTCATCTTCACCAAACCATTTAGAAGTGATGGTAGACATGGACACATTAATGAAACTTGCTCCAGCTTCTTTTGCAATGGCCTTTGCCAGCATTGTCTTCCCAGTTCCAGGAGGTCCAAATAGCAATATTCCTCTGCATGGCTTTAGAAGTCCTCCGGTGAAAAGGTCCGGCCTTCGGAGAGGAAGCATTACTAGTTCTTGAAGGGATTCTTTTGTCTCTTCTAAGGCACCAATATCAGCGAATGTGACATCAATCTCCTTTGCAGGTATAACTTCAGGCCTTATTCGCTTCTCAAATTCGTTATCAGGAGCAACTTCCTGCAAGTGAATATATACAGTAAATGTTGAAGTGAAATTCACATCGCATAACACAAGAACAGAAAAAAAGAGGAGTCAAAATGTTCCTAAATCCTAAGATATGAAGTGGTCACCAATACATATCAACCAAAGTATTAAGCTTCGAGATGAAACAATAAATGAATAGATGAGGTTTTAATTAAGTAGTCTTGATTAAAAAAAAAAGGGGGGGCTTACAGAAACTTTAGATGGTGGAACTGATTTTTCAACACCAGTCTTTGCCGCTGGAGTTGGTATTTCTGCTTCAGCCTTTTTTTCCGGGGCAGCAGCACTTTCAGCCTTCGCTGCTGGTTTAGCAACAGGTTCTACCGCACTTGGAATCTATGTCACGAGAGAGACAGAGAACAATATACACATATTACTACAAAGTAGTTAGTAGATTTTGTTCTAAACTTGATGAACAGACATAACTAGTAGTGCAAACCTCAGATTTTGGGGCTTGATCTTCCAATTTTGATGTATCACTTCCACTGAATTTCCCCTTTCGGAATATACCCAATGCATGTGACAAACTGTTTCACAAGCATCCATAAGTAAGTACATTAAGTATACATAGTTCATGTTTCAGGCAATTAACTTGCAAGTCTTACCTATTGCAAGAAATAATTAGCTTTCCATTTCTATATTCAAGGTCTTTGTTTTTCATCAAATGATGAGAGATTGCTGACACAATAATCTCTTCTATATAGTTACTGAGGACCATTGTGTCTTCCACACAGATGGAATCCAAGTCATCGCAATCAAGATCATTGGCTGCAAGTACTTCCGTGATATGATTCTTGTTATCCTGAACTTGTATCATCTTCATATCCTCTTCCAATTGAGACTTCCAGCTGACAAGATGTGATTCATCTTCTGGAGGTCTGATTTCTATATCGTATGGGAAGAGTAAACTAAGTTTCTCATCTGGCTCTTCAAATTCATTACTGGAATCTAGAACTCGCGAACCAAGAATCAAAATTGGTCCAGAAAGTTTCTTCAACATGTTTTGGAACATGTTATATATCTTCTGTGATCTACTTAATAACCTATCAACATCCCTCAGATATAGCACAATGGGAAAGGTTTTAGACACAGACAGTAGAACCTGCAATTAAAACTTCCAATTATCAAATCATTATATCTTTGCGGATGAAAATGTATATCTTGTCTAATTTTGGAAAACATGGGAATGCTCTGATGCTGAAATTGCTATATGATGATTAAATGTAACATTACCTTGTAAAGAGACTGTATAAGTAGTTTTTCATCAAAAGACCAGCTGGCTGTGCGCTTCAAAGGAGCTGAAAGGAGATTTTAAGGTATTATTGTAAAGAGAGAACAATGAAATTTGACAATTATGTTATATTGAAAACAACATTTTTTACACTTTTAATAGTAAATTGTGATTTCAAATCAGAAAGTAATACTTTAATTTATGTATGCATTAACTAAACAATATGAGTTTTGTTTTGTAGCCGATTCAGGTAAACACGAAAACATACCTGAATTTGTAGGTGAAGTAAGGCCACTGATATTTGAAGAAGAAGAAGCGTTCCTACGGAGCTTTGGAGGATTACAAGATGCTTCATTACCCCTGAAAATCAAAAGACAAATACTAAGTAATAATATAAAATAAAATAGCATGAAAGTAGTATTGGTTCTTATAGTCAGAATATAGTTAGTTCATGTACTCTACTTACATTGATTGTAGGTCCATTCCACTGCTTTGCCTGTGCATTTTTCCTGCAACTAATTTTGCATGTGGTCAGTATTGTTGATTCAATGGTCCTTTTAATCAATTGTAAACAACTCAGCTTTTGGTTGATTATGAATCTAACTCTTCACCATGAATTTTAAGATGTTAATCTATTTGGTGTACCTTTAGGTTCCTCTCTTTGTTGAAAGATTGAAAATGACCCAAATAGATCAGATAGCTTCTCCAAAGTTGACTCTGAAGTGGATCTTTTGAAAGACTACAATCAAAGGTAGCAAAATACATATATGAGAACAAATAATATTTTATCCATGATTTTAAGCAGCTTGCTAATACATATATGAGAACAAATAATAGATGATAAACTATGGATGTCTTACATATTCTTTGTTGCCAGAACAATATTTACTCTGAACCTACAGAAATCATAGCAGACCAACCATTAATATACATAAGTAACAACTAAGAAAACAAAATTGAAAAGAGTTGAATGAATCACAAAACATGTAACACTCACCTTCAATGAAAAGTCGGTTAAATCCAAGAGAAGCAACTTAGCCTCAAAGTAATGAGCTAAAGCCTTGGCAAGCACTTGTTGGTAGAGTTCTGTAAGACATGAAAATATAGTTAGCTCCAATTGAGAACAGAAAGATCAAAGCATATCAATTAATGGTTATCAAATCCAGATTCATCAGGAGATGGAGCCTCTTATGCCAGAAGTGACCCCGAACCAGCTTATACGGGTGGTGAAAGCAAAAAATTATCAATCAGGAAATCTATCCTTCTCTAAATCACAAATCAAATTTTGTTTATGGATCACAAACAAATCTTACTAAGGATCAAATTCAAATTTTTATATAGAATTTCATTATGGATTTAAGATATCAAACTAGCATATGTGAAAAGAAGGAAAATAAAATAAAATTAAAATTCATGAACTAGCATGATGATTTTTGTCTTTATTTTCTGCCATCTTTTGATCAACACAGCTTTTTTCTGAGTTTCTTTTCAAAATTTGGCTGTTACTACTCTTATAAATCAAGAATAGGCTTGTGATTTGATACATAAAAATTGTTCATAATTTAGTTCAATAAAAAACTTCAATTTTCCATCAATTACTTATTGTCCCTTAGATGAATCAAGATTTATTCAACTATTTCTGTCAAAAATAGATCTCCTTCCGGTCTCAACCGGTCTCAAATATAAGTAAAATTTAGTACACAAAATACAAATTTTTGTTTATATTTGAGACCGAAGCAATTACAATTTACAAAACACTTATTGAATACTTTTAGATTTGTTTGAAACTGAGATACGATTTGCAGATTGTGATAACCATGTATGAATCCCTAATCAGAAAACAGAGTATGGAGAGTATAAGAAACTAACCAGCAGGGCCAGAGAGAAGAATAGTTCTGCTAGCAGGAGCAAGATTACGCGTATATTTAGAAACTTCAGCATGTTTTAAATGAACATAAGCAGCACTTGTCAACAAAACCCGTGTTTGCTCACTGTAATTATCAGAAGCAAATTAACAACTGAAATTATGAATAGAAATGAAAGATAAAAGATTGTTTTAGTAATAAAAGCACATGCCTTAGGTAATAAGGGAATTTATCAAAAGTAACGTTGCTTTCTCTGCCATCAACAATTAAACGGAGCATTTCATGTTGAATATGATCAGCAGTAATAAAAGAGTTTGAAGAAGAATAAGTAGATCCCCATTTAGAAACAGTTTGTCCAGAAGCTAATCCAATTCCAACTCCAACTCCAACGCTAAGCGCTGATATAAGTAAGCTTTTCTGCTCCATTGATTGAATCCCTAATTAGTTAAGGCGGCGGAAAAGTTTGGAGGTAGAAAATGGAAATGGATATGCTCTGTTTGATATTTATCAGATAGTTATGTTCCCGCTTTTTGTGACTGAGAAGAGTAAGGAGTTTTTTAAATAGAAAGCGGGGTGACTCATTTCTATTTTCTGTGGTACGTGTCACTACTTTGTGCTTTTACCATTACATGAGGTTAATTGAGGCAAGAGTTATTATGCATAAGGAATATCCTTATGCATGGTGCATAAATAAATCTCCACCATCCAATGCTTTTTTGATCAATTATATTTTTTGATCAATGAAATGCACTAAAGTATGCATGGTGGAGATTTATTTATGCACCATACATAAGGATATTCCTTATGCATAATAACTCAACCCGTTAATTGATATGCACTGACGGCGTAAAATAATTTTACACGGTCATTCAATAAAAAATCATCAATTTTTCATGTCATATGAATAAAGTGGGGTGACGTGGCGGAATACATGGTTGTCATTGGTTGACAGTGTAAAATTATTTTATACCGTCGGTGCATACAAATTAAATCCTATATTTATTTATTTAGTCTTGACTTGTATTATCCTTAGGTTAGATAGATGATAGTTGCATGCATGTTCCATTGAATTTTTCTTTTCTAGCCCCCCACGTTTCTTTTTTACCCCTGAGTTTCTTATTTTACCCTTACGAAAAACTTTGGTTTCTATAAATCGAAAATTTTTTTGCCTTGAAATACAACTTTGGTTTTTAGAAATCGAAATTTTTGAAATTTAAACTAAAAAAATTTCGGTTTCTACGAATCGAAATTTTTATTAAAGGCAAAGTTGAATTTTTGGAGGGTATAAAAGAAACGCGAGGGGCTGAAAAAGAAATCTAGTCCATTTTTTATGTTCCTTTCGTATGATTTTTAGTTAGCTACTCGTGCTTTTTTTCTAAATTATGTACAATTTCCAAAGTTTGTTATAACTACAAAAACATGTATTTTATATGAAGAATCATAATAGTATACATCAATTTTGTGTGTTTTTATTCTATATAAAACGTTTAAATGTTTCATTTGAGCTGTGCATATAGTTATTAATTAGAAAAATACTAATTGATTAAAGTTAAATAATAACATAAGTTTAATTTACAAAAAAATAAATAAAAAATCCTACTAATAGTATTTAAAACTGATATTTTATTAATTGTTACTTGCTACGTTGATATTATTATTTTTTTTAAATTATTTTTTGGCCAATTTTATTAATTCTTTGTTAGGTTGATATTATTTATCATCCACTTCTATTTTTATTTTTTTTAACTTTTAACTCAAATTAAATAAGCCACTCAATTTCTAGTTGAATAGTTAGTTTAAAATGTAGTAATGTGTAACGAGTGATGCTATACAGTTCGAAAAGTAATTTGTCGATTTGCACGAGCATGGATATTATTTCTTTTGGTCCTTATTATAAGAAGAAGTTTACTTTATAGATTCATAGAATGTTAGATGTATTTAAATCATATTATTGACTAGATACATCAAATATTCTATAAATCAATAAACTAAACTTCTTTTAATAAAGACTTGAGGGAGTAGATGTTATGTTTATTTTCCTATATTTCTTTTAAAAGTAGTTTGGTTTTTAATTACACATTTTAATTTTTTATTAAATATTAAAATTATAAAAACACAGTAAAATAATATGTTTGATGTAAAATATAACATATAATATATTAAAAATTAATATTTTGGAATGACAATTATCGATTATATATGAAACATATGAAATAGTAAAAAAAAAAGATTAAATTGAAATAATAAGTAGTAGTAAAAAAAATAAATTAAAACCAACAAAATAATATGTGAATGCAATATATAATATTAATAAAAGGTTAAATAAGTATTAAATGGTTCGGTTTGAACTGATTTTGAAAAATTAATCCAAAATTTTATTCGATCCAGCGGTTTTCAGTTTTTATTTATTTATTGATATGCGGTTTTTATTTGGATTGGTTTGAACTTGAGTAACCGTACATTTCAAGAACTTCAACTTTGATAACATTTCAAGGTCTTCATCCAATACAAACTATATAGCCCTTGCTCAAACAATGTTAAAAGACTTTTGGTTGAGTCTTTTCAAATCATTTGAGTGAACATCATACGTGTTCACTAAATAAGGCTTGAAGGTAAAAATAATATAATTGTTTAACACATTTCACATTAATTTCGAAAATATGTTTTAAAGATTTCACAGGACAAATTTATCAATCGATGTAAAATTCAGTTCAATAAAATAAATTCTTCTTTATCGCACAGAAACCTTTCGAAACACAAAAATTCTTAGAAGTCTTTCTTAGCCACGAAAAACCCTAAATTATGTCACAAAATCTTTCTTATCTTTACCGAAATCTTTGTTGTGGAGATTGCAGTAGACATGACACTCCTGAAGATCCATATTCAAATAAGTGAGAGTATCATAAATTTAATATCATAAAATTTTCAATGAAAGTGTGATGTCAAAAATAATATATGACTCCTCTAATGTCAAAATCAAACTTAGTAAGACTATGATAGAGTACTATATTTTATTAATTTCAAAGATAAAATATCATTTGTGCATTCTTATCTTTTGACACAAAAAAAAAAAAGATCTGTGCACGTAAAAAAACAATTTTTATTTGCAACTTGCCACCACCAAGTACGTAGTAATAATTTTTAAAGTTGAACATAGTAGGAATCAATAATTAATTAGTTATTGTAACCTTGTAAAGAGAATCAAATACAAAAGACTACTTCTTGAGTAAATTATTATGAGAGAATTTCGTGATTTAATTATTAATTGAGTTTTTTATTCAAAAAGAAAATATTAGATTTTGTTATCCACACGAAGTGAGACTTGTAATATTTTTGTAGAAACAAAATCAAATAATTTTTTTACTCTAACAATAACTTGAAACTCATGATATTTTTTTGGGAAACAAACATTTACTCTTCATTTCGCTTTTTTATAATGGTATACTTAGTTGATTTATACTACTATATAGTAAGATGAATTCTCTTCCGGCCCATTGCGTTACTTTTATACCTCCAAAAATTTAATTTTGTCTTTAATAAAAATTTCGGTTTGCAGAAACCGGAATTTTTCTAGTTCAAATTTTAGAAAATTTCGGTTTCTAGAAATCAAAGTTGTATTTCAAGATAAAAAAATTTTGATTTATAGAAATCAAAATTTTTCGTACAGAAAACTCGAAGGATGAAAAAGAAGGCTGAAAGAGAAAACATCATACGTAATACGGTGAGTGGGACAATAATATCTTGGATATCAAACTGTGCCTTCCGTGGCCCAATTGGCAGGTTGGAAGAAAATACATCAAACCATAGTGCATAGGAGAAAAGTAGGCATTTTCTGTGGATTTTTTTTCTCTCATGTTCTATTCAGCAATAATTTTAACCATTCAACATGAGAGAAAAAGAGAGATATATGAACCAAAATAGCATGAAAAGATAAAAATCCAAAAAGTAATACTCCCTTCATTTTTTTAATAAGAATATTTGTCAAAAATCACGAATATTAAGAAATATTGTTTTTTCATATTTCAAGGAAAATGCTAAACAGTGCCTCCGGACATTGGTTGATGAGGCAAATATAGTAATAGTATGTCATTTGAATTTATGCAGTCAACGCATTAAAAATGTAAAAAGTGTGATTTTTAATTTAATTTTTTTTTTAGTTTCCTTAACCAGTGCCCCAGAAACACCGGTTAGTATGACCCTTCAATTAAATTAGAGTTGTGATATTAATGAGAAATGTTTTTTAAAAAAGAGTGCTGTAATATTTTTATCTAAAAATGTGTAGGTCTTATGGACAACTTTCCTTTTTTTAAATGATTCTAATCCTATAATTAGGGAGTACTATCACTAATCTATGCATTGTAACTTGTAAAGTTAGTACTGTAGCAGCCTATATGGCACAGTTACCTATACTTGCAAGTGGCACAAAAAGAAATACGTCAGAAATTCAGAATGATATTACTTTGGTTGGTGCGTGCAGATACAACACCACTTGCATAGCACGTGACATGGAATGCAACAGCATATGACTATTGGCTGCTACTCTGCAACTGCACGGGAGTATACCCACAGATTCCATCCCATGCCGCAGCTGAAAGGTCACAAAATGTTTTTCTTTGAAGAAGATTAACTCACATCATCTGTTTCCAACTTTGCATCGCTTTTTAGTAAAAGCTTCTCAATTTGGAAATCGTAGTTGATCAAGTTGCTTCAAAGTTAAAACTGCTTCAAGTTTTATCCACAACACTTCTTTGTAACAATATGGTTGGGACATAAAAAAAAATATAATCTTAAATATATGATAATATTAATAATACTGCACATACATACAGATTCTTACAATGCATGTATGTCAGTGTATGCCTTTTTTTTATGATCTTTAAATTTCAATTGCATAAATTATTTCTTTATCAATATATCTTTAATTATTTTATGTATCTGTAATAAACAATAAATAGTCCTACATGTATGAATATAAAATTCCTAGTTCAAATTCTAAAAATATTTTACACAGTATAATTGGTTGCTATATAGTAAATACTATGAAGATTCGTCTTCATTCTGAAATGGTCATGCTAAGAGCAATACACCAAACCACTAACCACAGTCCAATAATTTGCTTGTACATAATTGCCTAATGCGCACAAGTAAATTATTCTTGCATCCTGTGCACAAGTTTAATTTTCATTATTGGATAAATAAATAAATCACAATATTTTAATAGTGAAACTTATTGATCCAATAATAAAGAAAAGAAAATAGTTTCTCTAAATGGATCGTTTCAATTATACCAATCAAATATCACCGCATATTCATCAAATATAGACAAAGTCCTTGATTTTTATAATATACAATTGCAAGAATCCATTACACATACACTTGATCATTGTACCTTAACAATTAGGTACTGTTCTAGCATACACTGCTATCTACAATAATAGCCTACTACCTGCTTACTAAAGAATCATCATAAGTTTAAATAAGCTATTTCATCAAATCTAAAAAGACAAATCCATTCCAAAGACTATGCAACAACATTGATGGCAATAAATTCCTTGACCGCGTAAATATCACACCCATGACCATCCCAAGAAATATAAGTGGCAACATTCTCTGTATGTTAAAATGTGCAAGCGCAAACGCAACTGAACTTACCAGTATCGCACACCATACAGGCATGTATTTGGTAAGAGATGGGAGTAGAAAACCGCGGAAAACTATTTCCTCCCACACAGGAGCGCAGACTGTTACTACAATTGCATACAATAACATAGCCACGGGATCCCTTGCTTTTATTGACTGTTCAACGCTTGAAAGGGTGATCTGTGTCGATGGTAAGATAGGTAGTATGTCAAGGTTGAACTGAGAGAGCCGATTGACAAGAGGAAACATGAGACACCCCATGACGACATCTAAATGCCATTTTCCTTTTGGGCTAAACTTGAACCAGTCGGGTGGAAGGGGATGAAACCGAGAGAGGCAGCGGACAAGAATTGCAATTCCAGCTAGTCCTTCGGTTACATCAGTGACGAGGCTAAATAGTGCCTGTCCTCTAAATGTCAAAGAATCCTTGCTAAAGCCAGTTATATGGGCTGCAAAAGGAATCATCCAAGATCCTATGAACCAAAATGCCGATGTCCAAAGAAGCATAACCTGCATCATAGGTTGCACGAATTACAGCCTCATGTTGAAAGTTTATTATTTTCAGAATTTTAACTCTGATCAATTTTGGATACCATACCACATCTACCATAAATTTTAACTGTGAGGAATTGATAAACAAAAGAGAATTTAACATAATTAAATTTTGATCAAACTTTAGAGAACCACTTACTTTTAGTATTGTGATTGCAGACCATGGTACAACCCATCGACTACCAATCCCATTGAATATTTCATTTGCAGCCTGCAAGGAAATCAAGCTTTTGGGTAAATAGATTTATACGAGATAAACATTTAATGTATATATTTTACTTGAGAATAACAATATGAGATTAATATTTAATAATACCACTCCGTCAACCATTGACAGAGTGATGCATGTTCCACCTTTGAAGATGAAAAGAAAATCTAGAACTTATATTTTAACTGAGAAACAAGATGAAGCAGATGCAGAAAAATCAATAATGCATAATTTAAAGATCAGGTCATCTCAATATTTGGATTCATCTTCAAATCTATTTAAAATTTAATTATTTCATATAATAAAAACATAACAAGAGCATAGTCATTTACGGATAACTGTTTCTTATGTTTCAATTCTCAAGGCAATCTAGGAATTTGATAGGATCAACTGGTCATTGAGAAGGAAGAAAGGGAAATTCACACAGAACAGAAAAAGGAATCCTTTATTGATGGGTCTCGGTCAATTGTGACACTAACACTTAGAACATATACAATTAGAATTAGGGATGGTTCAAGATCCCCTTCAACTCTAACTTTTAACTACTGACCCTATCTCCTACTTATAGTTATAGACATCACCTCCTGGCCCTTTTAACTAACTAACTAACAGGTAAATAAAGGGTTATCTATCAGAATTAGAATTTTCACATTCCAAAATCTTGGGGTGGTGTTTGGGCTGAGATTTATAGCATCGCCTGCTACTTAATTTGTTTTAGCCTATGTTTGAGTTGATAGGAGGAAGTGGAAAGCAATGATAATCAATTATGTAAAACAGGAAGAGATCAAATGAATCCCGGCGGATCACATTTGGTTCAATACCATTATTTTTCTTCTCCTCAACTGGAGATATGCAATGGAAGCTTTTTTTATCCATTCCATAAAAAAATAAATCAATCAAAAGGTGACTTAATTTTAGTACATTCCACCCTATACTATCCAGTTCCAATTCTTCTAACCATGAAAATCAAAACAATACCTTAACATCCATGTTTTCCTGGTGGGTTTAGTAATACAAACAATGGGATTTGGTTTTATTTCTATATCTTACAGGAAAAGTAAAAGTTATAGGTCTATATAAACAGCTGCATTGCTTTTTTTAATTAGAATGATCATTTGTATGTAGACAGAAAATAGCATTCATCTTGGTTGTGTGATGATGCAGCCAAAAACTGTGATTTGTCCCACATCAAAATCCTGATTCATTATATGATTTGTCCTTAAATTAAAATGACAATCCTAATAAACATGCAGGTACCAATCTCAGCAATCAAACAGTTATGTCATACATCCAACGAATCTTCAATCAGTCTATATTCTAAACGGACTGAATCCATCTATAATATACCATTAATCCATCTGAGAAAACCTATATCTCGAATCCCACTTCACTCTTACATAAAAAGAATCAAGAAAAAAAAGACTTATTAGGAATGGCAAAGCAATCTACATGCTCCTTTGATTCCATTAATTCTTTAATGACCAAATACAAACAGATATTTACTTTGAAGTCTGTACACTACAATCAAACTTCTGGTATGACAAAGGAAACCCAATTCTAGTTTCTTCCCATCAAAATCCACCAGTTCAAATAGACACACGGATATTCACTTAATATATTGTTCCCTACATAGTCCCATACCCAGCAATCCCTGTGCTTGACTGCAGCAGCACTTGATTGACAAAGTCTGTTCGCAAACTAATCCTATAATGCAAATACCTAATTATCAAAAGTGTTTCAATCAAATGATGTAAATTTTCACTAACAGCAGACATTACCAGATAACTTTCACTAGTCATTACCAAATAACAACATAGCTCATATTTAGAATACCATCCTAAAATTAACTGGTCAGCAATGAAGAAACAAAATGCAATTCAAATCCATTTCAATTTTGTTCAGAAGAGCACATATTCATTGATAATGACTACAAATATTTAAATCACTAGAAAATACATCAGCATAAAAAACAGAAAACCACTTGTTTATAAACGTATACAAAAGACTTACAACCTTCGGAAGGATTGACTTCCAGTCTCTTTTGGTAACATCAGGGTCCTTGGATTCAGACTGCACCAGTTCCTCAAGAAGACAGTGGTCTATAATATCAGGTTTGGGCGTTTCTGGAGAATGTTGCTCCTCATGCCTAAAGCACAGAATACTCAATTTCTGCAATTAAAACATCAAAGCAAAAACCGCCAACATAATTACTTAAACACATATTTGTCAAAAAATAAATTCATTTATACGCACATAATCACATGACCATAAAATCGCAGTGAATTTGGTTTGGCAGAACCGCGGTGTGCCACGGTAAATTTGCAAAAGGTTGCACTTCACAGCTTCAACAAAATCATAGTGCCACTTTCACCAATAGTCACACAAGTAAATTAATAAAGAACTTAAACACTCCACAAAACAACTTAAGCCTTAAATAAAGGATTCAGATTCTAAGGTTCATTTGGGATAAAGATAGGAACTTTATAAAACCCTTTATAATTTTACTCAGCAATTTAATTTAATTAAAATATAAAAATGAAAAAGCAACCCATAACACAAATAATAAAAATAAGTTGATAGCATAAAAAACATAACTTACGTTGTTTGGAGGGTTGGTACGAGAATTAGAGATCCGAATAGTGGTGGTTGGAAAAGAACGAAGTGTTGGGGGACGAGGAAAAGGCTTAATTGGACGAGAAAAAAGAGAGTGAGAAGAAGAAGAGGTAAACAACATTTATGAATCGATTAATTGTGAGACGAACACATCAATCAATGGTTGTTTTGTTTAGGGAATCAATGTGATTTGAAGATGATGTTCTTCTTCTAGTCTCTTCCATACACGACAATTATTTTTGCAACTTTTCTAAAATTCTTGATAACTACAGTAATTACTTAATTATTTATTTATTATATTAAATAAAATATAGCGATGTTAATGGGATTTTGTTTGTAAATTGGGGCAGAAAATTTAGGAAAAGAAAAAAGTTGTGTTGATTTGGATATGAACACAAGAATTGGGCAAATCCCACGGCGGGTTATGGTGAAGAAGAGATGGATGAGTTGGGTAAAAGCATCTAAAGGTGGGGGTAGGTAAAAAGATTCCATGGCCGGAACAACCCGCCTCAAATTTTAATTAGTTTATTTACGATATATTTTTATGATTTACTACATTACAATATCATTTTTATTTTGAGAAAATTAATTTCATTTTTAGTTATACATATATCCAATTATAGTTCGTAAAAATAAGTAAAATCCAATTACAGGGTACAACGGTAAAATTACAAGATCTTTGTGGCTTCTTTATCGAGTTTGAGCAATGTCTTGCAAGATAGAATGAAGTTTTTAGTTTTGATTTAATATATTGTAACTTTCTTTTGTTTCGGTTTGCCTAAAAACTCACATCATTTGAAAATTTTACATTATCTGAAACAAACAATACCTCTCTAATGTACTGAAACATATATAATATATTAATAAATTAAAAAGTGAAACTCGTATATTTTTTATACTCAAAATTAAGTGTTTTGTTGTTTTGAGATACAATGCTTTGTTATCCATGCAAGTTTAGCAAAGAGGTGTATACGTATATTTTATTGAAAATAGAATCGCAAAAATACAACATCTTAACCATTTTTTCAGCGAGTTTAAGCATTATCATGCAAGCTGACATGACATAATGAAATTTTTCATACTTTTTATTTTGTAATTTTATTTTTATTTGAAGTTTTGATTTTCTCCATCAGCAATAGGGAATTCTTTTTTAAAATCCAAAATTATTTCCATGTCGAGCATTGTTAATTCAAATTAGTCTTTTTCTATACTTGCTAATTGCGAGAACTTTTTTGCCCAGTATTATTCTATTTTGCTTCGGCCCTCTTTATTTAAATAATAATAATAAAACAAAATAAAATCCAAGTTTTCGATTTTGATCAACATATAAGTGACTTTTGACACCAAAGTTTTACTCAAAACCTTTATGGCATTAATGGATAATTTCACTTGTATGTTATTCAAAATCAACTCTTCAAACTAATGTAGAACCTAATCCACACTTGATAGATCTTAACAAATGGTTTTTACTCGATATTAAAAGTTTGTTGTTTGGAGATTAGGTGATTTATTCGGGCAAGTTAAGTGGAGAAAATGTGTGTATGAATTTTTACTAAAAATAGGATACTAAAAATGTGTATGAATTTCCTAGTTTGATAAAATCTGTATTTTTGTGGAGCTGGTCCAATACAATTTCAGCTAAACAATAGGATAGAATGTTTGAGAGTACAGAATAAAGAAGAAACAACTTAAAAATAATTAAAAGCTAGTTGAAGCAAACTCCGCAAAGCCAACTAACCTGAAAGATGAATTTTGTAGTTGCCAAAGTAAATAGATCAAAAATTCAAATCTACCATCTGGATGCTATTGGGACACGCGACAGGTCTATAATTCATGTATACTTTTCCATTTCCATTCTTTCTGATTACAAATCATTTCCTAGTTTCGCTGACGCTGAAGACGATTACAAAAATGACCAAAGAAATTTCCATACAAGTACAAAGGCAGCATTAGAATTGCATACATGAAAAGTTTTATAACAAAACTAAGACTTAAGACAGACGAGACTCGAACTAGTAATTCACATACTATCAGCGCCATCATAAAGTCAAAAAAATCTTGGCAATTATATGCCGCTCTTTTCTTACAACATGCCAAGGGGAGATTCTTGAATGACATCTATATCAGTTGAATATACCAAATTGACATAATCTTGCAGGTCAAGGAAGCTGCGGTGGCCTTTTTCTGGCTTGCATGAATCGCATCCCTAGTCACGATATTTTCAACATCTTAATGCTAGACATGGTAATTCATTCCTACCTTAATCAGACAAGTCTGGGGAATATTTAGTCCAACAGCAGGGGAGCGGCAATTTTTTCGAAGGAAAGAGTAGAGGTTTACAGCAAACTTCTTCACAAAGGAAGAGTTCCACTTGGCCTTCACATGAGAATGACCTATTACATATGCTGCTCCAGCACGCTTGGCTTCCACAAGTTCCATGAGCTCTTCCTTGACTCGCGGATCTCTATATATTGTATTTAGAACCTCAAATTTAATCCGCCGTCTAGTGTTGTTGAGTTCAGGTGATTCTTGCTCATACATGGCCTGCAGCTTCTTCAATGTCGGAGATTTACTGCTACTAACAGTCAAAGCTCCGGGAAGATTATTACTGTCGCTTTCTTCAACACCAGCAGATTCTGACATTCGCAATCTTGTTCCAAACTTCCCAGACGTCCTAACAACCGCCATACGGCCATCTGCACTACCATCTAGGTTTCCAGAACCTTCAGCTTCCAATTGAATGAATTCTGCTATGCTCATCACCAGTTCATTTTCAAAATCAATTTCATGGCTATAAACATCTTTGTAACCATGACGAACAATGCACCGATACAACCGATAGGATTTCGGACCAATTCGGCCAATGAGATAACGTTCTGCATGGGGCACAGAAGGCACAGGCACAGTCTTAACACAAACAAAAACAACCACTTGGTAGAAAGCTGGTAGATTTGTCAAGAAATGAGTGAAACTGGCAGGGACTCCAGAAGCCAATTCGGTATAGATAAGGCCCATCCCTGGGACCCTAACAATCCCAAGACTAGGACCCAATGTTAGGATCCCTCTCATTGAAACTTTGCTATGCATATCAAAGAAATACTTTTTTCTAGAACCATAATGCCACACATGCATAACAACCATGAAGACTGCAGAGAGCACAATTGGAAGCCAACCACCATTTGGGATTTTCATGCAATAAGATGAAAGAAAGAGGACCTCTATCGAACCAAAGAATAAGAGAAATGCCACAGCAACTATAAGACTTCGATGCCATACAAGGTTGATGACAAGTGAAGTCAACCATGTAGTTACAAATCCCACAATCAGACATGCAATCCCTGCAATTAAGATGAAGGCATTAGCAATCATCTGCCAAAATACAGTAGCAAGTGATAAAGTTATCCAGAAATTAGAAGAAAAAAATCTATCAAGATCAATTGACCACACGTTACATAGTAAGCCATTTTGAAACGGTTTAATTTTCATCCACTGTTAGTGTATCTCTTTTACATTAGCATGAGCAACATCCAATAGTGTGCTGCCACATCGTTCACAGAATTTGAACTCATTAGGAACCTTTTATCAGTCAACTCTTTTAATGATGTGAAAACATGTCAAACGATTTTGTATGAAAGTCTTAAGCGGATAGTAAATCAAAATTATGGCGCTATGCTAATTCTAACTTCTAATAACTTTGTTACAATTTCTAAATAGATGGCTTGATGTGGTTCACCGAGTGTTTTACAATTAAAGATGTTTCTCCTTTTATACCCTTACAAAAACCAAAACAAAATGCATTAAATTAATCTTATTTTTTTAAAATAAATTAAGTGTAAAAGGATTTAAACTCATCTAACTTTATCATTTCTTAATGTATGTCAAAACCTAAAAGAACCAAAGATTGGGGATGTTGGGAGTAATATATAAGAGAATGCAGTTCTGTCTTAAAAAATTCATATACCTTTCATCCTAAATATAGGACCTCGTTGACTAAATCACAAGAATTAAGAAAGTTGGGAGTAATAATAAATTTGTTAATAGTTGATATTGTTTTAAGAAGTTTATGAGAGGGAGTTTAGTTTATCTTCCCATCCTAGTATTTATTGTAAATTATAGAAAAAGAGAAAATAATTAGGGGTATGTTGGTAAAGAAATAATTATTGTAGTTGAAAATTCAAAGAGGGTCTACAGAAAGGGACAAAAAAATTGTCACGAGCGTCCTATTTTTAGGGGCAGAGGTAGTATTGAATGGCCAATAAGATAAAACAAAATTATGAAGACCCATGAACTCTTAACAAGGATTTTAAATACCATTGTAACACAGCTTACCATAAGCATATCCTATATGGCTCGTGTTTTCAAACCCAACTGTCACAACCAAGCTGATTACCATAAGAAACCAGTTTATCTCTGGTATATATGTCTGACCATTAATCCACCTTCTGGAATGTACTGCCTTAATACGAGGGAAACATTCAAATGCATGGCATTGTTGGACAATTGAGAATGTTGAAGAGATGACAGCCTGACTTGCAACTATTGCTGCCAAAGCAGCCACCACAAATACTGGCCAAAAGAGGACATCTACAAAATGACAAAAACATCACTGCATTATTTAAGGGTATGAAAATATAAAGGTTATGGTTCAATGAAAAATATGCAGTGGGTAATAGTAATACATCCATCCCAAATATAATTCACCACTAAAATATTCCTGTTAGATAAGGAAACCCTATCAAATCTCTCCCTTATAAATTGGCTGAACATTGCCAGAACTTGAATGTAATAGTGTTCAATACTGGCATCAGTTCATAATTATCAACTTGGGATGCAGTCAGTGGAAAGCTAATACTTCAAATTCACAGCATTAATAGGTAACAAAATATATGATTCTTTGAAAAATCTAAAATTATCACTAAGTTCAATGCTTTCCCGCTCAAAATCAACATGACCTATCAGACAATTTTTATTCATAGCATTTGCATTAGCTGACCTGGAATAGAAGCATAAAAGCTTATAGGTACTGCAGATAAATTCTTTGATAGAAAAGCAGCCTGCCCCATGTACTGAAGAATTAGACATGGGTAAATGACACAAGAAAACGCAACCTGCATGTTAACAAGGATACAACCCTAAAAGTTAAAACAATCATTTTTCAGAAAACAAAATTAAAAATGTTAAGGCATTGTGTTTAAAATGAGGAATCATGATTATATGCCAAGATCATGGATGAAGGCGAACTATATATTGCCCTTTCTCAAACTGGTAAGTCAATTCAACATTTGATTTCACATATTCCACTTTAGCCCGAGAGTTGTTGGCAACAAAACAATAATTGCTTTCTAAATCAAACACCTACATTCTCACTGTTGTTTAATGCCTGTCCATTGTCTAGACGTATACTCTAAAATAAAGGTTTGGCTGCTATGGTACTAAATTACTAATATATAAGTGATTGTGTAATACAAATTAGTATGCATCACTGAATCAACGGCAAAAATTAATTCACTTAAAATGTGGTAACTTCCCATCTTAAGTCCCAACTCCTTCATGGTTTCATACCACAATTTAATTCTTCCACATATAACAGACACATCTAACATGTCCAGGTCTGAAAAGTATATCATAACTAGGTATACACACTGGTCGCTAACAAAAGTAACGTTCCATCACCCTAAAAGAAACCGGCAGTCATAACGCTAATCTCGGGTATCTATTTGTAGGGTACACTTTCATGAATTGAACATCACCATTAAATTCTGAAATTGAAATTATAATTAATACTTATTAAGTGCACCTACCCTTACAGGGGCTTGTTTGTAGTACCCAAGGTCTGTAAACATAGCTTCAGTCCCTGAAGTTATGCAAGAAAAACATAATTATTTGTGAGAATATCGCTCAAACAGAAGTTGAAATTTAAAAGAGACACAGACCTGTAACACACAAAAATACGCCTCCAAGATTAGTCCAACCATCTTTTCCTGTAACCGAAAAGAATTTGTATATATAATATGGAGAAAGAGCCTGATATATTCTTGGATTCCACTTGATGACATTGTAAATGCCAATCATGAAAATAGACAGTAACCATAGGATGATTATGGGAGGAAACATGAAGGCGACCCTGTGGGAGCCACGGTGTTGCAGAACAAATATTCCAACCAGTAGAACACAAGAAATAAGAGGCACCAAACCTGCATAGTGATATAAGCATTAGTGTTAATGGAAAAATTACCTATATTCGAAACAATAGAAACTGTGGGGGAATAGTTAGTGTATGAAATTTCAGAATCAATATCCCGGTGATTTTGTCTATACTGAAGAATACTGGAAAGCAACCATTACTGAACTTTTTGGAAACAGCTCTTCAAGTCACAAAGCAGAACCTACCCAATATACCAGGACTTTTTCTTTGAATCAATCTATGCACCAGACAGTGAGCATTGGGGTATGAGAGGATAAATAATTTAGGTTATAGACCGTAACAACTAACAAAGGTCATACATAGTGAAAATCGCATTTTCAGGAATTACCTTCCATATTTTATCTTAAAATCTAAGTTATCTCCCTTTCTATGTTCTTCATTGATATATTAACTCATTGATTAATTGTGTTTAGCTTATTTAAGCTTTGAGCATTGGAAACTGTTTGGTGGAAGAATAGCATTTTTTCTACTTACTATTGTTTTTAATCTTCGCTTCGATTTTCAACCCTTCAACAGAAGAAAGAACTGCAAGATAAAATTCTGGTCAATAGAGATACTAATAGCGCTAATATGCGGTAAACAAAAGTGCAAGGCAAAACATCGATCAGATAAGTTTCTACTAGACAAAACTGGTATATTTGTGAAATGAAAAAGATGCTGCCTTACCTGAAATGGCAGGCATGAGTGCACCATAACAAATTACCATGCAAGCACCAAGTAAAACAAAACTAAGCAAAACAAATTTTGTACTCTTATGTTTTTCAATAAATCTTTTCAAAGACGAGGGTGGTATATTTCTATTTGAGTAACCAGGTTTGCGATATGTAGAGAGCTCCTCATCAGATGCTTGAAGATTAGGTAGCAAACAAAATTTTGCATTCCTGCAAAGGTGTGAATACAAAGCAACAGTTCCCCCTGCACACGTTGAATGCATTAGCACTACTTCACTTAATACAGGGAAATGATTTTTGAAAAAGGAGGGGGCAGGGGATCAAATCTCTTTCAGAATAATAATGAATAATAATCATTACCTTCGCCATTATCATCTGCGCTCAACATGAAAACAACATACTTCAACAAAGAAATAATAGAGAGAGTCCAAAATATCAAAGAATATGCACCAAATATTGCATCCTCATTTTGAACATGATTCAGTCTTCCAGAAAATATACTTTGATAGACATAAAGTGGGGAGAGGCTTATGTCACCAAACAGATAGCCCAAACTCTGGTATGTCAAAAATAAAAGTGCTTTATATTGAGGTTTGCACTCCACCTGTCAATAGAAAGAAATCAGACATTATAGACTTAATATGTGTATGGTTCAACAGTAGGTAAATTGATTTTAGTTAAAAGTTTAAGGTAAAATGATTTATGTTTGGACATGTTTACGTGAAAATGAGTTGAACAATAGATTTGACCATAAAAATTACATCTTGAAGCAAAAGCTACAAATTCTAGCTTTTCATGTTAGAATCAATTGTAGAAAAAAAAAATCAGTTCTAATTAGGAACCTCAAGCCTACCAAAATCAGTTGTCTTCAGCATCACTTTTAACTCACCCCAGAAGTGATTCCAAACACGCACTTACATAAATGAAACAAACTTCAGGCCAAGGAGGAAATGCAATTGAACAACTATATAAAGTAAATTATGAACACTACCAGGATAGTATATAAAGAAAGGTATTAAAAAAATCCACTTTTCTTTTTTGTTTCCCCGGTACATGCATAGAACTTCAATAAGTTGCTCATTTTTTCATATGATGAAAAAGACAGTATCAGATACAGAAATGCATAATATCACATTCAGAAGCAGTTTCTAGTTTCTACTCATCGCATATATTCTCCGCGTAAAAAGTCGCATCGCAAAATACATTATATACTCAGTGTGATCGCTTCCATGCCTCATAAATTTATAAATCAAACACCGCAAAACTGTGATCCATGTTTATGTCGAGGATCGAGTTTGAAGCAAACAGCGGATCTTATTTCCATTTCACTAATTATCCTTTTGAGGAAAAAATCGACAAAATTATACCAAATCAATAGTTACTGAATTAAACATCCATTCATACATAAGGTTTTGAATCAAAGCCATAAAAATAAAAATCTAGAAAGATTAAAAATAATTAAAATCGAATCTGTGGTTATGTGAAAAAAAAACTTACCATCGTTGATGAACCTCGTTGTATACTAACATCGCTTGAGCTCATAGTGAAACCAACACAGAAAAAAGAAGAGTTTTTTTTTTTTGTTTGGGTTTTGAGAGAGCGTTGAATTGAATTAGTTTAAGGGACTATTTCTTCTCCCATTGCAAACTGCCCTTTGAAATATGTTGTTAACAAATTTTTAACATTTTTTTTATTTGAGGAATTTTTCCGTAGCAAATTAACAAATGATTTGTGGTCTAACTCAACCGGCAAATGCCACTAGGCTGGACACACAGTTTCACCCGGGTTCCAACCCGAGACTTGTTGTGTGTGTTTCTGGTGGTAATTGTCACTTCGTCTACAAACAAAAAAAAAATTTAAATGATTTATTTATGTTCCACTCAATTAACAAAAAGACTGCTGTCCACAAATCATAGCATATAGAAATTCGCATTGCAAAATACATTATATGTTCAGTGTGATCGCTATCGCTTACATGCCTCATAAATTTCAAAATCAAACACAGTGATCCATGTTTCCGTCGAAGATCGAGTTCGAAACAAACAACGGGATCTTAATTCAGTTTCACTAATTATTATCCTTTTGTAATACTTACTGAATCAAACATCATTCATACAATTATACATAAGGTTTTGAATCAAAGCAACAAAAATCGAAATCTAGAAAAACGAAAAAGAATTAGAATAAACTTTGTGATTATGTTAGGGTTTGAATTGTGGAGAAAGAAAAACTTACCATTGTTGAAGAACCTCGCTGTCTATTCGCATCGGTTGAGCTCATAGCGAAGAGTTTTTTCTTTCTTTTTTTGGATTTGAAAGAGAAAGCGTTGAATTGAATCAGTTTTAACTGTTTAAGGGACTGTTTCTTCTTCTTCTTCTCCCATTGTAAACTGACATTCAATTTTGTTGTAACAAACTAACAAACGATTATTTTTCATTTTTTTTTACACAGTTAACAAAATGAAACAACCAACAATAGATCGGTTGGAGTGTAAAAAACTTGGACCTTTTTGTAAAAACATGAAAGTAAATGATTATTTATAGATTTAAATATGCGAAAAAGGAATATATGCAAATGCACACAAGGATTAAAACAAAAATGCGGTATATTTATAGAGAAAAAAAAACTATTTAAACTTTATTCATAAGTGCATTTTTAATTATTGTTATCTTTTAAAAACAAGATAACAGAAAATACTTCCTTTAGAAAGCTTGTCAAATGAAATATTAGATGATTTTGATGTCCAAAGAAAAAATTGAAAAAAAATATGATTTTTTTTTTAACAAAGCAAAAATATGAGTGTTGTCATGTAAGCTAACATGATAAAGCAAGGTTTCTCGCTTTGGTTTAGTATGTTGTAACTTTTTTTATTTGAAGTTTTGGTTTATGTTTTGGTAAACCTAAAAACTCATGCATTGTTTGAGAATCAAGGTCAACTGTAATTAATTATATATAACAGTCATACTCTTCAACCCACAAAAGGACTTTTTTAAAGGACAAATACAAGTTGGATGGAAGAAATGTATATGGATTTTTTACTAAAAATAGGAAACTGCAAATGTAGAATTACAAGTTCTTTGCGGTTTCTCCACCGAGTTTGAGCGTTGTCATGTAAGCTGACACGATAGAACTGAGTTTATCGTTTAGGTTTAGATGAGAGGAGAAAATGTATATAACAGATATTTTACTAAAAATAAGATACTACAAATGTAGAATTTCAAGATCTTTACGGTTTCTCCACCGAGTTTGAACATTGTTATGTAAGCTGACACAATAGAATGAGGTTTCTCGCTTTGGTTCAGTTGAGTGGAGAAAATGTGTATACAAATATTTTACTAAAAATAAGGCGATTTCTCAACCGAGTTTGAACATTAATTGTCATGTAAGCTGACACGATAGAATGAAGATTCTCGCTTTGGTTTATTATCTTGTAACTTTTTTTATTTTATTTTTTGTTTCGGTACACCTAAAATCTCACATGCCATTTGAGAATTTTGCATTGTCTGAAGTAGACAAAACCTCTGTAACGAGGTGGTGCAAATCTTAGATTGAAACACTATACATAATATATTAATAAATTTAAAAGTGAAACTTGTATCTCTTTTATACTCAAAATTAAGAGTTTGTTGTTTTGAGATCCAATGCTTTGTTATCCGTCAAAGTTTAGTGGAGAGGGCGTGTATGTATTTTACTGAAAATAGAATCACAAAATTTCAATACATCAACAATTTTTTCAACGAATTTAAGTATTATTGTGCAAACTGACACGATAAAATGAAGATTTGAATACTCTGATTTAATATGTTGTAACATTATTTTTATTTGAAGTTTTGATTTTTTCGATTAACAATATGGAATTCTTATTTAAAATCCAAAATTATTTCTATGCTGAGCAAAAACAAATATCACAGTAGAATCTATTTAGTGTTGATTCCATTCTTGCCTCTCTTAGTAATTCATTGCATATTTATTTTTTCATATTTTATAATTTTGTAGATATTTTCCTGAGAAAACATTACAATATGTAGCATTAAGAGTTATAACTTACATATTACCAAAAAAAAAAAAAGAGTTATAACTTACATCTCTCACTTATTTATTTTAAAGGATAAAATCAAACACAGACTAAATAATTGAAAGACTTTTGAATGGCTTTGCTTCTTAAGTTGTTGGCTTAGACAAATATTTCCTTTGATGTCTTCTTTTGCCGCCCTATTAATTACTCAAACATCATCCGTTACTTAAGTAGCGAACGGTGTTTTTGCTCAAATTTTTCATTTTTACTCATCCGTAACTTAAGTAGCGGATGAGTCATCCGTAACTTAAGTAGCGGATGAGTAAGATGAGTAAAATAGGACATGCGAGAAACTCGTAGCGGCAAAAAGTAATCATCATTTCCTTTTCACATAAATAATGTAACTAATACAATCTCTATCTTTATCATGATGTATAACTGTATAAGCATGAATGGAATCTAGTCCACTAGAGCTGCACAAGTTTGCAAATAATGCAAGATAAGGACAAGCACAGTTGGAGATTAAGTTTATCATTTCAAGTGTATATTATATTATTTTTATTCATAAGAGTTTATTAGATTACAAAAAACTGTTTTGCATTGTCTCATTGGCATATTTGATATTAGAGAATACCATTTTTGCATATAATCAAATTCTCACATCATAATATATGTATGATTGGTATATTATATATCAAGAATTCAAGATACAAGTTGAAAATCAGAGATATAATATATCAAGATTGGTATATTATGATTGGTATAAATAAACTCAGTTCGACTACACCTGAAAATCAGAGATATAAATGGCCAATCTCTGCAACCAAATAACAGGCAAAAAGACAGCACAGAAAAACTTTGTTATAAAAAAGTGCTCCCTTGAAACAACAGGAGAGTAAACACTGGTGAATGTAATTCCGTCCGTGTTACTAAAACAGCTTATGCAGAGCTTATTTGCGACGTCTGTGAGTTATTATATCTGGATTGCCTTTTCTCATCATAGCTACAAACTCATCATAGTTAATTCTATCATCCTGCATATATACGACATAGAAATATGAAATTAGTTGCTTGATTAGTCGTATTGAACTATTGATTACAACTCTCTTTGGAGTTAGTTGGCGAATCAGACGATAAAAAAAGACAAACTTTTTTCTTTATTAAACTTGAGAGAGAAAAAGGGTATAACAAAGAAGTAACATACATTGTCTGTATCAACTTCGGCAATGATCTCCTTTATTGTATTCTCATCACCCATATTATACTTCTTAAGGGCAGATTCCAACTCTTCTTTTGTGATGTACCTTTGAAACCAGAAGAAAATGTGCTAAATCAATATCTAAAGCGATAATGTTGTTAAACTATAATGAACGGACAGAAAATAAATGAGAATACCCGCTCTTATCTTGGTCAAAATATTCAAAGGCTTTATATAGGTGATCCTCTCTTTCCATTCTATTCATATGCATGGTGGCGGTTATAAATTCAATATAATCAATGGTTCCATTGCCGTCCACATCGGCCTGAAAACCAAACAAAAGGTTTCGATGCAGAAGATTATCAACAAAACAAGATGAGATTGCAAAAGGTGAGAAAATTGTATTTATGACAAATAAGAGATGTAGAGTGTAGACCACAACTTCCCGGAGAACCAATAAACTATGGTATACGTATACCAAAGGAAGAAAAGAACAACAATCTTACCGCTTCCATCAGCTGCCTTACTTCCGACTCGGTCATTTTACTGCCGAGTTTAGGGAGACCAGCTTTCAACTCTTCAAAAGTTATTGTTCCACTGTCGTCTGTATCCATAGATTTGAACATTTCTTTCAAGCCAATAATTTCTTCTTCGGAAAGATTTTCGGCGATAACCTGTAAAAAATAAAATACATATGAGATGTTGTTTAATGTTGGATATGCTTTGTAAGAAACCAAAACCCTTCAAGAAAGCTTAACCTTATTTTAAAACTAGACAGCCTACTGCTTGTCTGCTTCCATTGCACTTTGTTGGAGAACAGGCAAATATTACAAATAGGCCAATAATATCTTATGCTTGCAATGAATAATTAGAATATTTTGAGATTCTTGTAATTATTACTTTTAGTGTATTTAAGATAGTTTCAGCTGTGTAGCTTGGATACATGGATTTAGGATTTGTATGTACTTTTTGGATTGACTTATTCAAACTTATCTACTGACATAAACATCGGTGAGACTGTTTGGGAGACTTTATAGAAACAACTTGTGATTTCTATAAGCTCGCCAGGATAGCTTATGAAAATGGGCATGTAGCTTATGTGAAAACAATTGGACTATAGTTTATCTTTTGTTACATAAATGACTTATATATAAGCACTTATATGATAATAAGTGTTAATGGCATAAACGCGTAATTGGGTTGTCTATCCAAACAAGGTCTTGATCATGTAATTATTTCTCCTTAACACACTTCATGGTTTGGTTGGTCAACAAGGAAACAGATTCTCTAGCAGCCGGAGCTGAAATCATTTGGCAAGAACAAGATAATCCAATTCCATGATCTAGTTCAGTTATCTACTAATAGTGGTAATGTATATATTTTGCTAAAAGATTGATTATGATGTTCATGACAACAAAAATGATTATAGAAGTAGCTTACCTTCAGAGCTAATTTCTTTAGCTTGTTCATTGCTCGGAATTGTTTCATTCTGCTTAAAACAGCAATATCAAGAGGCTTGTCAGATGCATCTCCATCTACTTTCATCCAAGGATGATCTGGAGTATGAAAAACATTGTATTACGGATGATTGATTGAAATGAAGCCACTTTCAAGAAGGTTATAGCTCAAATGTTCTTACAATGTGCTTAAGAAAAATTATCAGTCACTTTGAAAGCAAAATATTAATCAACGAATTAACTTATGCATACTACTCTTTAGATAAAATGACAAATGCAAGAAGCGCAAAGTCATCTTATGAGAGGGTTGTTAAAGAAAGAAAAAAAAGAACACATTATACGTGATGAAGGAAGAAAGTCTGAGTTCAGAAATAAGCATTTTACTTCCGAGTAGAATTTAAGGGTTTTTAGATGTGAAAATAAATTTGTGTTCTTCTCTATCTCTTATTGAATGAGTCAAATTAAATACAGCTATTTTGAGTATTCATACCCTATTCCTGCTCGTTATCTCAGCCTCACTGAATCACAATGTAGCACCCAACATGATCAAAATCTCTCTAGGTGAGCAGACAATGCCAGAATTTCCCTCAGCGTCAACATTATCAAAATAAAATATAAAGCACTTTCGGAGTAAAAAAATTTACTTTTTGTATACTGGAAGAATTTGACTTACTAAGTACTTCAACTGCTGAAAGCCGTTCTTTGGGGTCATCTCGTAGCATCTTCTTGACCAGGTCTTTGGCACTACTTGATATAGAAGGCCAAGGATCCGACGTAAAATCAACATGTCCACGAAGAATAGCATCAAAGATACCCTTTTCATTTTCTTCACATCATCATAGATAAGAATAAGATGTGAAAAACATTGGGATGTTACAAAAACATGTAAATTAAGATACTAGAAGAAAACAAGCACAACAAATATGGATTTGATGCAATCAACAATCACTGCACAGTCAATAATCTCGACCGTTAGATGAAGATGAATGACTGAGATTTTGAGTTCCCCATTTGCCAAAGTCACAATGAGAGTAATACTTTATCCAACAGCTTAGATAGGCTGATTGCAATGACTACCGGAATTATTGACTTGCAATAAATTTGTGTCGACCAAAGCACCAATAAAATCTTATATTGAAGCTGGTATACAATCATTCATTATTCCTCCATCCAAACAACAAACAAGTTTGCACAAAAACCATTAACATCCTACATTCCAATCCATGCAACTATATATATATGCTCCAATGCATGTTATCAATGTTACAAATAAAACTGAGCCTGTGAGAATTTGCATAGAAAGGAAAGAAATGAAGGAGACTTTACCTGCCCAGAAGGGGGGTACACCAGAAAGCAGAATGTATAATATAATCCCGGCACTCCAAATATCAGTTTCAGGCCCATAACTTCTACGCAGTACTTCAGGAGCAACGTAATAGGCACTCCCAACGAGATCTTTAAACACATCTCCTGTTACCATAAATCAAAATAGAACCAATAACTATAAGATTTTTATATTTGATCTAACACGCCCTTACAAAACCAGTTTATCATTGAGGAATGCCTCCCACATATAAATAACTTTTGTCAGGTCATATCATATCTAACATGCGACTCTCAACACATCATCTCACATTCAGGACTAGACATTTGAAGCGTGACCAAATCAATGACGGACTCTGATACCATCTTAGATTTTTACGAAGTTGGGCCTAAAGCAAGTATAATAAATTAATAATCACATTTTACACTAATAAGTAACTAACAACTAACTAACTTTTCCACTAATCACATTTTACAAATTCATAATGCAAAAAACAAACACCAATGTAAGCAAATGAAATGAACATTACCTGGTTTGAAAAACACAGAAAGACCAAAATCCGTAGCCTTAAGAGGCGAATTCTCATCATTACCAAGGAACAAGAAATTCTCAGGCTTCAAGTCTCTGTGCATAACTCCCATAGTATGAGAATTATGAACAACCGTAACAATCTGGCGGCAAAGATTAGCAGCAGCACGTTCAGAGTAATGTCCTTTAGTAATAATCCGATCAAAAAGCTCACCGCCGGCACAAAGTTCCATTACAAGGTTAACAGAGTGTTTATCCTCATAAGCACCTTTGAGTTCAACAATGTTACGGTGGCCGGTGAGGTGGTGCATGATCTGAACTTCACGACGAACATCATCAATATCATCACGGTTAATGAGTTTTCGCGTAGCGATTGATTTGCAAGCAAATTGTTCTTTGGTGACTTTGTGTGTTACCAAATAAGTAACGCCGAATTGGCCACGGCCGAGTTCGCGGCCGAAGATGAAGATAGAGCGGACGTCTTGCATGGGACGGCCGAGGACGCGGCCGAGGGTGGTGGATATGGGAGGTTGAGGAGGTAAAGGGTTGGAGTTTTGAGGGAGGATTTTGGGGAGGTTTTGAGGTGGATGATCGGAGTAGGTGGTGGTGGAGGTGTTGATTCCGTCACCGGCGCCGGTGCTGCAGTTGCCACCCATTGAATTGAAGTCAATGGGGAAGAGTGTGTTGTCGGAGAAAGAGGGAAGAAAAAGTGTGTGTTGTGTCTTTGCCTGCCACGTGGAGGTTGCCGGCAACACACACAACAAAGGACTAAATTGGTCTTTTTGAAGTCTAAATTATTAACGGAAAATGTGGCTAATTGTAAATGTAAATTAATAACCGAATAAATTTTGGTGTTATTTGTTGTGTAATAAATAACTTTGAGGTAACTTTGAAGAAACTATTATGTTAGCTGTTTTTATTCAGTAAAAAAAAAAATTCAATAGATGAATAAAAAAAATACTGTCAGTAAAAAATGTAGGTGAAAGTTTTGAAAATGATAATTGACTTGTTTTAATTTGAATGTAAGTTCAACTTTAGTTTGTACCAACAAAATAGTTTTTATTAGGTTAATCACAAGATTATTAATTATAAGGTTAATTACAGTTTTGATCCTTTTATTTTCATTTGAAATTGGTTTACTTATTCTAAAATCAATAAATTTTGAATCCTCCATTAGATTTTTGTACAATGGTAAGTTAACAAATTTTAAATTATGTGGCATGCAAACCTAATGAAATTACAAGAAAAGTCGTTAAGATATTTGGTTTCAATTTCAAACATTATTCGCTTTTTATAATTTAATTAATGAAACATAAAAAATTAACCTACTTGGATTAATCTTTATGATTAGATTGTATTCTATGTTATTTAAAACATATAAATCACAATTTTTAAGAATAAAAATTTGATTGAGGGACCAAAACCGAGTGATTTTGAAATGGAGTAATCAATTTCATGATAAAAAATCATGAAATTACAAGAAAAATCATTAAAAAACTTTTGTCTCAATTCAGACATATTCATTTTTATAAATTAAAAATTAATAAAATGTAAATAATCAATCCACCTAGATAAATCTTTGTCATCAAGTCATGTTCCATGTTATTTAAAATATATTAAATCGCTATTTTAAAGTATAAAATAAAATTTCCTTTTAAAAAAAGTATATAAAAAAATTTGATGGATGGACCAAAACCGGATAATTTTAAAATAAAGAAATCAATTTTGTGATAGAGAGACAAAAACTGTAATTAAGCCACAGTTTAGAATATTGAGGTTCGAATCTCAACTCATCTACTTATATGTATGAGTTTAATGACTTTACCATTTCGTCTGTATTAAGTTGTAGTTTAGAACCAATTTTTACGTAAAAATAAATAAATAAAATAAAAAACTGTCAAATATTTTCTTGGTGGCACGATGCCCTTGAATCAATTATGCATATTGTCTCATAGACTGCGAGAAGATCAAATATTTGTAAATTCTTGATCAATTTGGGGTTACATAATTGATTGGTTGGTTTGCTCAAAACTAATTTGAGTACCATTGTTTGTGGAGTATTAAGGAGAGATTCAAATATGGTCATCTTATCTTATTATACAAAGATTTTTACAATAAGTTGGAACCTGTAATTCAGTCTAGGTTGAGTTGCGGGCTCTTAAAATTGGTACCTAGGTAGCTCAGAATTTGGACTTTAAATGGGTATATTTTGAAAAGGACTCTAAAATTGTTATGGATATGCTTCATTCCATGACTTCTATAAATGATTTCCTTCTTCCTCTTCTACAAGAGACAGCGAGCGTGTCGCAATGCAAGATGAAAAAATGTGCGGATTTTCTTGCCAACGAGGGTGTCATTCATCATCTTTTGAAGGAAGTTTATTTAATTTAGCTTGTCATACTGTCCCTTTTATTAGTATTTGACAATGTTAAAGGTGTCTCTTTACCTTGTTTGGTTTCACAATCTTTTTCTATTTCCATAAAATAAAAATAAAAACGTGAACATTTCTATGTTTACATTTTTGTTCTCAACTGGATTGTTGCAAGTTTTTCGCAACAAAATGAAACTGGTGTTTGGGCTTAGAAATCAACACATTTATCTCTAATGATGTGCAATCTCATGTCAAATATTGTCAACTAAGCCATCCAAGAACCAGTGCATAGGTTTTGGTCTTAGTAGTGACTTTTATAGATTAATATATTATGCATTTTTATGACTAAATCAAATAAAACAGATTCACCTAACGGCCACAAGCCACTTATTTACTCTTCAATAATTTTTATTTAATCGCCTAACTTTTTAAGTATATAAATAATGTTAGGTAGCCTTTTCTTGTAAAACTGATGTCTAATATTAAATATTAATATAATTAAATGTCTCTAGTGGAAGAAAAATGTTATAAACAAGATTAATTGTAAAGATGTTTGGTGAAATTGAAAGGGTGGCCAAAATAAAACAATTCAATTTTTTCCTCAAAAATCCAAACATACTATTATACAGTAGTTTTCTATGGTGGGCAATTGTTATTAGCTCAATTATAGAAAGCGGGTTCTTCGCGGCACTTCAATTATTTTTGAATAAATAATTTTGCTACGAAAATATGCCTGCAGATCAAACATAGTATGTACTAGTATTTCTTATCATGTCATCAAAACTACTAATAATACTTATTTTTCCTCAAAGTCCAATGCCGTCTCCGTGCACACCACTCAAATAATAAAAATATTGCTAATGAAAAGAACAAAAACAATATATCATCTTCGAGGAAATTAAGAAGAAAAAAAAAAAACTGGATATAATCAAATGACAACCACCTTAGTCACTAGTCAACGCTGGTGCATAGTAATAACAAAACATACGGACTCAGGGAAGCTTTATTGATTGATTATTAAATAGAATACATGGCACTCTACAGTCCTTACAGGAGCAACATGTATTCACAACCAGCTAGATGTTTCATCAGAACAATATTTACACACAGGAACTAGGAAGTGAAAAATAACATAACCACCAACTACCTAATAAAGTACAATGTCCCTACCCTTATATCCCCTACGTTAGATTGTTAAAACGACTTGTGTATTCGCTAGAATAGCACTTATCGTACAGAATCTAACGTCAAAGGGGATTTCAAAGTAAAATGCTAATAATATATAATATATATTAAATAAATAAAGAGACCATAATGACAACAGAAATTATAACTAGCCTTAAATCCAACTCTGAGGCATGGTGTTGTAACCTTTGATTGGAAGGGATGGATCACAGCTAGCCAGACCTTTCCCCCTGCTTGTACCACTACTAGAACCCGCCGAGAGCATTGCCATCAGACTTCCACCGTGCACCCTGCCTTCAGGAACAGCAACTGACATAGGAAAATGACCACCTTCCTCGCCTGAGGTGCGAGCATTTGCAACTTCAAGTTGGTTCAAGTCAGAACAAGTTCTGGGAGCTGCTGCAGTGCCTAGGCTACTCCCTATTTTCATCATAGCCACTTCCATTTCTTTGTCAAAGAGTACCTGCTTTAGATGATCTGGCATGCTAGAACGAGGATCCTGACCAGATCCCAAAGAGAGACCTCCATGAACCCTCCTATCATGTACTAGTCCATTATGAAGTGCACACAAACCTGTTTTCCCCCTTGCAAATGAAGTACAAGGACCATCTGCCTGGATTCCATATTCTGACCCTGGATGGCCCCACGAGCATCTCTTGCCTCCCCCATGTGCCTTGCAAAAGTCAGTGCTCCCTTGTGCACTCTTTCCACACCCTTCAGACTTGCATCTCTTGCCTCCCCCGTGGCGAACACAGTGATCAGTCCTTCCTCTGGCACTCTTTGTACAGCCTGCTACAGCACACCTCTTTCCACCCCCATGTGCCACACAGAAGTTGGTACCTCCATGAACACTTTTGGTGCATATTCCACCACCCTGGTATGTGCAACGTTTGCCCCCACCATGGCCCTTACAAAAGGGGGTGCTTCCCTCAGCACCCTTGGTGCACCCTGGTGCTGTACACCGTTTTCCCCCACCATGTGCTTTGCAAAACATAGTGCTCCCCTGGGCCCCTTTTGTACATCCAGATACTTGGCATCGACGTCCTCCGCCATGTGAGATGCAAAGACCAGATAGACCTTCTGCACTCTTGGTGCAATTTTCTCTCTGGCACCTCTTGCCGCCACCATGCCGAATACACAGTCCGGATTTCCCTCTGGCAGCTCTAGAACAACCATCATGGCTGCATCTGCGGCCACCACCATGGGCAATACAGAAATCTGTCCGTCCTTCTGCACTCTTTGTGCAACCAAGGAATTCACACCGCCTGCCGCCTCCATGAGCCTTGCAGTACACAGTACGACCCTCGGCTCCTTTGTGGCAGCCAGGTTTCTGACACCTCCTACCACCACCATGAGATATACAACGTCCAGAGGCACCTCTGGCTCCCTTTCCACATCCCTCAACTTGACATATCTTGGAATTACTATGGCGATGTGGCGGCTGTTGTTGATGTGTTAGCCCAGAAATACATGTGACTGAACTTTTTGCTCCAGTTGAGGAGTGGTCCTGAACAATGGGACTATGATCGAACTGCTTTGGAGCCTGATTAAAAAGGAAACTAGCTTCATTATTTAATGATGCCTTCAAAAATGGCAAAACAACCCCTGGCTTCCAACTGCATGACGAAGATCCCTCGTCTGGATTTTGTGTCCCACTGAATACCGATGCCATCTCCATATTCAATTGAGGATGTGATGGATTTAGATGAACACTTGTAATATCTGACTCACACGGTCCGGTGGAAAGGCTCAACTCCAAATCAAACTTTGGTTGCAGCTCCAATGTCTTCATGTTGTAATCAACTGGTTTCTTAAGGCTATGTACCTTCTCAGAGCCGAGGTTAAGAGTAAAGTCCAGTTCAATATCCATAGATGATTCCTCTTCAATATCTTTTCCTGAAGACATAGCAGTGCAAGCAACGGCTGAACTTCCCTTGCTGTCTGATGAACTGGTTGAACGCCCAAGCCCGAGCGACAAGGAAGAGCCAACTGTCTGACTCATACATCCATCAATAAAATCCCACTTCCTTTTTGTTCCCCTAGAGGAAGGCTTAAGGGAGGCAATTGAAGAACCGGGGGAATCAAGTCGTAACACGGTATCTGTACCATAATAATCAGCTCCATTTCCTTGGACTTGCATAGAGCTGCCCAAAATCTTGAATGCATTTGCAGAATTATTAACAGGAAATCCCAAGTGCTGGAACCTTGATTCCATAAAACAACTGCAGAAAATAAATATCTAATCCTATTTATAAATTTTCAACAGAAAAGCCTGCCTGACTTCGGGGAATAAAGAGATTTATATCTACAAAGTTAGGGTTAGAAGTCTCCACAAGAGTACAATGCACCACCGCTTACAAACCCCGAGGTATCACGTCGATCCATTTAATATATAGAAAGATTAAACTGAGATTGATTTTATCGGTTGTAGTAAGTGCAAATTAACCCATCAGACTACTTCCAAAACCCATGGTGGGAGCAATTATCCTGTTGACAATAGACCATGGTCAGAACTGGAACTTCAGCCATAATAAATGTGATTGCAGTGACATTTTGACATTATTTAGCATCAATTTGAATTAAAATGGGTAATACATGGTATAGGAAAGTAACAGCAAAAAAAATCCATGAACTTGTGATTAGGAAACACCACACATTCAATGGCACAAAATAAGAAAAATACTATAAATCTAAAACAGAAAAACAATATTTTTTAAATGTTTTCAACAATTGTTTTCCATGCAAGTTGAAATCTAAGATAAAACATAAAGAACACTGATTAATGTATCCATACAATAATAACATATTAATACATAAGTACACGATCTCAATAGTTAAAGAGCATCATCATCATAATTCATAAGCCAACTTAAAAACTGTAATTTGTAACAGATCAAATGGAACAAAAAAAAAATTCATGCCAAGATCTCCAAAATCTTTTTAACAGAATCTCAAAGGAAAAAAAATAAACATTCACCACAAATTTGAACACCACACTACAACCCAAATTCCAGAGGATGACATTTTCATAAAAAAATCTGAACTGAATAGCAAAAACCAGATAGATAGCTGAACTCCAAGTGAACCAACACTTGAAAAAATTCATTAATTAAACAAGATAGTATACATAATGCAACCATTAATCAAGTAATCAGAAGTAAATAAAATTAATTAAAACCAACCAAAAAGAGAGTACAAGCAATCGCAACTCACAGTTAACTTGACCAATTTCAAATCTTCTTTAGATATATGAACAAAAAATTATCTTTTTTACCTCAAAAAATAAAAAAAGAGCATATCAGAGCAAAACTTTGGTAAAACCGGAAGATTGCGGAGAATCATAATCTCAAACCTTTACCCAAAAGTAATATCGGAATAAAATATAGAAGCAAGAAAATTGAAATATTTATTACTAATACTACGCATCCGAATATGCTGAATTTGATCACATATCGGTGAAATTGAAATTAATTAAGCAAGAAACAGTTTCAGGTAGAAAAACGAAGAGGAACAAAAATAATTGGATTGAATTTTCACTATTATAAATATCATAAACTTCGAAAACTCAGAATTTTCAACCAGAACCAAAAATTCAGTAACAGAACTGAAAAAATGAATAAAATAGAATCCTAGCTTCAGAAAATTCACATACTGGACCCCTTGAATACAATTCCAGATTGAAAAATAATGAAATGAAAATTGAGAGGTTAATGAATTGATAATTGAGTTGCTTGCATGCAAAATCGAATTGAAAAACTCAAAAAAATTGAAGATCAGAGGGAGAATTAATTACCTATGTAGTTTCTGGATTTGATTTGAATTGAATTGGAATTGAAATTGGATTAAGAGAAGCGGTTGGTATTTAGGGTTTTTGATTGTGTGAGTGACAGAGAGAGAGATAGAGATGAGAGAAAAAAACGTGAAGATGCCGACAGAGAAGAAAGAGTGAGGTAGGAAGGAATAAGGATGAAGAGGCGCGTCTTTACTGTTAAGACTGTGGGCATACGCTACACCCAAATTTAATACCTCGTTCTAGGGTTACATTTTTTCTCTATTTTTTTTTTCCTACCTATTTATTTCCTTTTTTTGGTTAAAAAATAGAATTAAGAATAAATATAATTAATAAATGGTTTTAACGCGATATTAAAAGTTTGTTGTTTCGAGATTAGGTGATTTATTCGGGCAAATTAAGTGAAGACAATGTATATAAGAATTGTTACTAAAAATAGGATATTAAAAATGTGCGGAATTATAAAGTCTTCACGTCTACAACACGGTGTTTGAGTATTGTCACATAAGTTGACATGATAAAATGGAGTTTCTCACTTTGGTTTAGTTGAGTGATGAAAATTTATAAACAGATATTTTACTAAAAATATAATACCACAAATTTAGAATTACAAGATATTTAAGGCTTCTTCACCGAGTTAGAGTATTGTCATGTAAGCTGACACAATAGAATGAAGTTTCTCGCTTTGGTTTATTATCTTGTAACTTTTTTTTTATACTCCTAAAATCTCACACATCATTTGAGAATTTTACAATGTCTGAAGCAGACAAAACCTTTGTAATGTGGTGCTGCAAACTTTAAACACTACGTAATATATTAATAAATTAAAAAGTGAAACTTGTATCTCTTTTATACTCAAAATTAAGAGTTTGTTGTTTTGATATCCAATGCTTTGTTATCCGTGCAAGTTTAATGAACATGGCGTGTGGACGTATATTTTACTAAAAATAGGATCATAAAATTACAATATCTTAACAATTTATTCAACAAGTTTAAGCATTATCGTGCAAGCTGACACGACATAATGAAGTTTTTAATACTCAGGTTTAGTATGTTATAACTTTATTTTTATTTGAAGTTTTGATTTTCTCTATCAACAATATAAAGTTGTTATTTAAAATCCAAATTTAGTACCTCGTTTCAGGGTTACATTTTTTCTCCTTTTTCCCCACCTAATTATTTCCTTTTTTAGTTAAAATAAAATTAAGGATAAATAAAATTAATAAATTGATTTTACGCGATATTAAAAGTTTGTTGTTTCGAGATTAGGTGATTTATTCGGGAAAGTTGAGTGGAGAAAATGTGTTTATGAATTTTTACTAAAAATAGGATACTAAAAATGTGTACGATTATAAGATCTTTACGTCTTCACCATGGTGTTTGAGTGTTGTCACAGAAGCTGACACGATAGGATGAGATTTCTCACTTTTGTTTAGTATGATTAACTTTCATCTATTTGAAGTTTTGATATGTTTAGGTACACCTAAAAACTCGCATATTGTTTGAGAATCAAAGTCAATAGTAATTAATTATATACAATAGTCACACTCTTCAACCCACAAAAGGGCTTTTTTTCAAGGACAAATACAAGTTGAGTGGAGAAAATGTGTATGTATTTTTTACTAAAAATAAGATACTACAAATGTAGAATTATAAGTTCTTTACAATTTCTCTACCGAGTTTGAGCATTGTCATGTAAGCTGACACGATAAAATGGAGTTTATGGCTTAAGTTTAGATGAGTAGAGAAAATGTGTATATACATATATTTTACTAAAAATGGGATACTACAAATGTAGAATTTCAAGATCTTTACGGTTTTCCACCGAGTTCGAGCATTGTCATGTAAGCTGACACCATAGAATGAGGTTTCTCGCTTTGGTTCAGTTGAGTGGAGAAAATGTGTATACAAATATTTTACTAAAAATATGATACCATAAATGTAGAATTACAATATCTTGACGGCTTCTTGATCAAGTTTGAACATTTTCGTGTAAGTTGACACGATAGAACGAAGTTTATCGCTTGGTTTATTATCTTGTAACTTTTTTTATTTTATTTTTGTTTCGACACACATAAAAAACACACGTCGTTTGGAAATTTTGCATTGTCTGAAGCAGACAAAACCTATGTAACGTGGTGCTGCAAATTTTATATTGAAATACTATACATAATATATTAATTAATAAATTTAAAAGTAAAACTTATATCTTTTTTACACTCAAAATTAAGAACGAAGTTTTAAATACTCTCATTTTGTATGTTGTAACCTCATTTTTATTTGAATTTTTGATTTTCTCCATCAACAATATAAAATTCTTATTTAAAACCCAAAATTATTTTCATGTTGAGCATTGTTTAAGGTCCTTAAAACTCGAACCATTTTTTTTTCTTCATATTTTCTCTATCTTTTATCATACACTTTCTCTATATTTTTCTGAATCATATTTAAATATTTATAGCTAACTTGTTATATATTTACTTATTAAATATTTGGATAGTTTTTCTAAAGTGCAGTAACATTAATTAAGCTATATAGAGTTTTGTAGTGATATGAAAGTAAAAGATAGATACTAAAGTATTGGACTAAAATTTCGACCAAAATAAGGAGGAATTAAATGGTTAACGAGTTCGATTATTGGTGTTCAAATTGCTTGTAAATTAAAGGGTTAATATCTAAAAAATAAATAAAAGATTGAAGAAATATTTGGACTCAGTTTTATTTTTCTTAGGTTTGCACAATTTTATTTTATTGTCATGATTACAAAATTTTCACCATCGTTAGCGATAACTAATAACCGTCAGAGAACCTAATAAGTTGTGAAATTTTAATTTCAATCAAGTTTACACATGCATGTGCTACTTATAAAAACCAAAAAATTGTTTTTTGATTTGTGGTCATGTCAAATTTAACTTTCATGTCTTAAACAATTTTACCAACTAAAACAAGAGTACAATATCTTAATAAAATTGCTCAAAGTCAAAATGATAAATCATTTCATAAAAATCATTCAAAACATTGTTAAAATCAGAGTTCATAATCTAAAAAAAAAAAGTTCATACCATATACCGAGTTACCGACTATTTTTACATAAAATTGATTATAGTTTTATAATTTTATTAATTAAAACCGAAAAATAAAATTGAAGTCAAGAATTATTAAATGATATTAATTTAATTCAAATCGATTATAGTTTGTTAATGCTAATTTTATTAATCAGTAAAAAAGGAAAATTATTTTCCAAAAAATCAGTATTCCAATACTGTACAAAATCAACTATAAATGAAAAATATTAAAAAAAGGTATTCGGACTATATGATGTCCAGATACATTAATCCTCGTATACTTTATGTTTGACGGTCCACAACTCTGCCTAAATACGTATTTTTTTTTTGACATGCCTAAATACGTATTAAAACGTGTATAAAAAAAATCCCTAATGTCTGACATGTAGTGTGAGAAAAAACAGAGGGTTAGTTAAGATTATGCGGCGTGGCGGAACGAAGTCGTTTACCGTGAACAATGTTTTTAGGCCAAAAATGACGGTAGCGGTTCTTTTCGTCACGGCTCTATATTGGTCCCAGCCCCTAAGAAAGTATGACTTTGTTTGACAAAAAATAATACAGTGTTTTTTTTGAAAGGGACAAAAATTATAATTAATACAGTAACTTTCTTTTAAGCAAATAATTAATAAATTAGATCAAAGAGAAGAGGAAAAATAATTCTTCATCCGTTTTTTTAACCGTCCATTTTGAATAGTAACATTAAATTAAAAATGTAAATTTTTACATCTTATTTTTCTATTACACTTTAATTTTAATTTATCAATAAATTCTTTTTTTTTTAACACACTTTCTCTTTCCAATAAATTTAATATATTATGTAAAAAAAAATTTAATATGTTATGTACTACCAAAAAAAGATTTGAAAAAAAACTTTAGTTTTCCAAATACATAGCATTAATTAATTTTATTAAAAAAAAAGAATAATTGACAAATGATACAATTGACAAATCATACATTTAAAATATCAAACAGATAGTTAAATAGGAACGCTAAATCCGATAAAAATAGACAATAAAAAAGAATAGAGACAATAATGATAACAAAGGTATGAATAAACAGTGCTGTATTTTTATTTAAGAATGATATTTGAATAATTATTTTAAAATATTTTTTAGACAACTTTATTTTTCTCTCTTTTTATTGATAAAAACAATAGAGAGAAAAATAAAATAGAGAGACAATTAGTACATCATGTAAACATGAGAGAAAAAGTTGTTTAAAAATTATCATAAAATAATTCTTCAAATATCATATTTTCTTTTTTATCAAATATTAGTAATAATTTTTGTCCCTCAACGGTGTGGATTATTCTAAAAGCAAGAAAAACAAAGTCAATTTGCTTCTAATTTCTATCCTCTAGTTCCAAATTTGTTATCATTTTACTCTTTCTAACTATTAATTAATAATATATGAAATATTTAGATTTATTGAAAGATTGATGAATCTAATATATATTATAAATAAATTAATTAATATTTTAATAAATTTAATTTTTTATATTAAGGACTAGAATAATAATTGCTAAAATTGGCATTTGTGAAAAAATCACCAGGGTTCTGTTTGAGAAAAATTGTGGATAGCTGATAAGTTAATTTATGGTGAATAATTTATAAATAAAAGCTAGTTTAATTGAATTTGTAATGTTTAATAAAACTAGCAAAAGCTGACTTATAAGTATAAATGACATAAGAAATGTTCTTAATTGATATTTTATTTTTTTCCATTAAAATGATAGAGATAAAATTGAAAGAAAAAATAATAAGCTATAAACTTATAAACTACTTAAAATAATATTTAAAAAAACAAAATATAAACTAATAAAATAACCTATAAACGATTTTTAAAAAATATTTTACAAATAAATTTTTTAATCATATAAACTTAGTTATAAACTATAAACTCAAAATTTAATTTTACTATACAAAACCTATAAAACATTGCACATGCTTTCCATAACAATTAGTCATGATTTTTTAATTTTATTTTTGTAGTGTTATACTAGTACATGACAAAGAAGAATATAGTAGAATATGCCTTTGATATTCGGTTCCCTAATCACACGTGCTATGTCACGTGTCACCAAATCATAAACTCTTTTTTATGCATGTACTCTTTTATTCAAAATTATAAATTATAAATTACTCTACTAGTATAAAAAAGTGTCTAAAATGTAAGCCATCTTTCTATTCTTCAACAAATTGTCTTGTTTACCGAAAAAAAAAAATTGTCTTCTTTATCACTGTATCCCCTTTTGATTTTTTGTATGTTATTAATATATAAAAGATAAATATGGGAAATATCGGGTATAATTTTCAAGAGGAACAATATTTGACCAGTGCGCATGTTTCTACGCACGAATTGGATTAATCGATCATCTTTAGTGAATCGAAAATTAATGTAAAAGCAAAAAAAATATATAAAAGATAATCTTTATAAAACTATTTACAATTTCTCTTTCTTGAATAAAATATAAAATAATTATAATATTTTAGTTTATATAAAATTGTAATGTAAGATTTTTTTTAATATGTATATAATTTTATTCTAACTTGTATAATCTTATTCAGTGTTATATTATTATATCACGCATTTACTATTTTACGAATCAAATAATACCTTAACACAAAAGTAAAAGTATAAAACAAGTGAAGGTAGAGGTAAAGATTTTGTAAGTGGGGTATGGCAATATGTAGGTACAGGACAATGTGGTGGGTAGAGGGAGAGTGATGTATTGTATGTCCATCCCCCCAATTCTCCACAAAAACCACAATCATTCATTCGTCACTTTCACCATTTTCCGATTCTTACATTTCACGCACCTTAGGGATGGACGATGAACTGCCACGTCTCTTACCACCGCTTTTAAATCTCATGGCTCATCTCACATTCACATGCGTGATACGTCTTTCTTTTTTAACTATCAAAATATCTTTATTTCCCTGCATGTTAAGACACGTTTTTAGCTTCACTATATATGCAAAATTTCATTAAATCTTTTTTATATTTTACGTGCATGAATTTTCTTGAATCCTTTTGTTTTTCTTCTTATGATGTAAGTTTATGGAATTATATATTTCCACCTTGAAACGTATTACAATCTTGAATTGAGTAAAAACTATTTCTATGTATTTATAATTAATTAATTTAAGTGATAAGGATTTTGATCTTAAACATATGATTAAATGTTCGATTACATTCGTATAGATAAAATTCGGTTGAAAAAAGACATCTCACTTTATGCCATAAAATATTTTCGACAAAAATTAATTATTACTAATAATAGTAAAAACTTCATAATATATCATAATAACAAAAAAAAACTATTTTCATGTAAGAAAATTCTTTTATATTTATCTTTATCTTTATAACTTTAAAAGTTTAGTGTGTACGTAGTGGTAAAACGACTCATTGAAAAAATATAAGCTCATAAAATGCTCAAAATAGTCAAAAATGTACAAAGAGGAATAAGAAGTGCGTTGCGTGTGTATATAATTTTCTTATCGCTGCATAAAGAATATTCCACTATATAATACAAAATGTATTTTATTTCTCATGCTTCACCCATAGTGCACAATCTGCAGAATATAAACTGTGGCCAGAACAGCACCAACATGTTGTTATGCTTAAAGTATGTTAAATATCCTCAGAATCTAATGAGACTTCGTTCGGTCTTGATTTGCCTGGTTGAATTGAAAGAACAAATTCTTTCCCAATAATGGCCCCTTTAAATAAAAGTCAGCCATGTCTCTTCTGTCCAAGTAATCATTTAGATTTTATACTACTAGGTTTCGTTGGCTGAAAATTATACACAAGAGAAAAAAATTCATCAAGCTAGATACTATAGGAATCAAATCTCTATGTCCCGTAACAATCTTTAGCCCATTTTTATGTGGACCTTCCAATGCTAAAAAGAGTAACTTTTCACACCTCAAAATATACTTATATAATGAGATGTGTTATTGCAATTCTAACGGTCGTGAAATCATAGCCCCAAAGTGAATACAGGTTCATAACGCGAGTAATGGTCTAAACCGCCCAGATAATTTAGTATGCCTAAATAATTCTGCTCGCCCAACTTGAGATAGTGCGCCCAATCATTTGCGTCACTCCTGAAACCACTTTCAAAACCCAATTGGCTCGGCCCACGGCCATAATCGCTTAACTCCTTGATCCAAACACGATATCAACTGTTGTATTACACGTTTGAATCATGGGCATGGAAGCGCGAGAAACATTTCCCCTCCTTCCCACTAGCTTATGGTAAACGTGGGATCATGGGGAGGTTGAGTCTTCTTTGTGAACTGTCCCCCCCACTCTTAAATAGGAGCATTCATTCATCATTTAGACGACATTGAACCTAACAAAAAAGTTATACCCAAAATATATTTCTATACTATCACGTATTTTATACCTTCCGTTTTTCCAACACAGGACAGGAATACTTTTTTTTACAAAAATACTACATCGTCCGTATAGAACTGTTTATTTATATCACTTACAACAGGAACTCGAGGCATAAACTTATGCCTTTGTCATCCTCACACAACCTTGCATGTTGTCGTTCTTGTCCTCACTCAACTCTACATCGACGGTACATCCCTTCACCCACTTTCTGTCTCTCTGAGTGTTGTGTTTCTCTCCTATATATGTTTGATTCATTTTCTTTCGTTTCTCCTATCAACGTACTTTACAACTACAAATATGATTTTTTTTGTTATATTTTGATTTCTCAAAGGGTTGAGTTGAAGTTTAATATTATATCTTCAATTTTGATCTCCACAATTTTGATTTTCTAAATATTAACTCTGAAATTGAATGCTTGGGGTGCTTCAACTTGATGTAAATTCTAATTTTGTTTATCATGTTCCTGTTTATTTCATATTTCGCTGTAAATTGTAACTTTGATTTGCATAAAGATTCCCCCAAACCAATGTATATATGTAAATTATGATTTTGCAAAGTTAAAAGGAAACTTGTAGAAACAAATAAGTGCAACACATTTGATATCGTCTATAAGCTTCTGAAGTTGGCTTTGGTCTTGCCAGTAGCAACTGCAAGCGTGGAGCATATATTTTTAGCTATAAAGTTTGTAAAGAGTTAACTATTTAACAACAAGAGTGATTCGTGTTTAAATGTCCGTCTTGGAACTTTTATACAAAGAGATATTTTTTGAACAATTAACAATGATGCAATTTTAGCTCATTTTTAAAAAATAGATGGTAGATGATTTTCGTTACATATTGTTGTGGCTAAACATGGCAGACCAAGCTTCTAATTTCGGCCCTTCAAGTTGCCACCTGGGTGCTAAAAAGAGTAACTTTTCACACCTCAAAATATACTTATATAATGAGATGTGTTATTGCAATTCTAACGGTCGTGAAATCATAGCCCCAAAGTGAATACAGGTTCATAACGCGAGTAATGGTCTAAACCGCCCAGATAATTTAGTATGCCTAAATAATTCTGCTCGCCCAACTTGAGATAGTGTGCCCAATCATTTGCGTCACTCCTGAAACCACTTTCAAAACCCAATTGGCTCGGCCCACGGCCATAATCGCTTAACTCCTTGATCCAAACACAATATCAACTGTTGTATTACACGTTTGAATCATGGGCATGGAAGCGCGAGAAACATTTCCCCTCCTTCCCACTAGCTTATGGTAAACGTGGGATCATGGGGAGGTTGAGTCTTCTTCGTGAACTGTCCCCCACTCTTAAATAGGAGCATTCATTCATCCTTTAGAAGAGATTGAACTTAACAAAAAAGTTATACCCAAAATATATTTCTATACTATCACGTATTTTATACCCTCCATTTTTCCAACACAGGACAGGAATACTTTTTTTTTTTTACAAAAATACTACATCGTCCGTATAAACTGTTTCTTTATATCACTTACAACAGGAACTCGAGGCATAAACTCATGCCTTTGTCATCCTCACACAACCTTGCATGTTGTCGTTCTTTGTCATCCTCACTCAACCTTCACCCACTTTCTGTCTCTCTGAGTGTTGTGTTTCTCTCCTATATATGTTTGATTCATTTTCTTTCGTTTCTCCTATCAACGTACTTTACAACTACAAATATGATTTTTTTGTTATATTTTGATTTCTCAAAGGGTTGAGTTGAAGTTTAATATTATATCTTCAATTTTGATCTCCACAATTTTGATTTTCTAAATCTTAACTCTGAAATTGAATGCTTGGGGTGCTTCGACTTGATGTAAATTCTAATTTTGTTTATCATGTTCCTGTTTATTTCATATTCCGCTGTAAATTGTAACTTTGATTTGCATAAATATTCCCCCAAACCAATGTATATATGTAAATTATGATTTTGCAAAGTTAAAAGGAAACTTGTAGAAACAAATAAGTGCAACACATTTGATATCGTCTATAAGCTTCTGAAGTTGGCTTTGGTCTTGCCAGTAGCAACTGCAAGCGTGGAGCATATATTTTTAGCTATAAAGTTTGTAAAGAGTTAACTATTTAACAACAAAAGTGATTCGTGTTTAAATGTCCGTCTTGTAACTTTTATATAAAGAGATATTTTTTGAACAATTAACAATGATGCAATTTTAGCTCATTTTTAAAAAATAGATGGTTGATGATTTTCGTTACATATTGTTGTGGCTAAACATGGCAGACCAAGCTTCTAATTTCGGCACTTCAAGTTGCCACCTGGGTGCTTCGACCTTCAAGTTTGGTAGCATGAGATAATTCTATTTGTGCATGTAAAAATCTCATTTAGGTGCCATCCATTTTTGTTGGTCATTACATTCCAAATTAATTAGGCCACAAAAAGTCTCTGGTCGATTTCCATAATAATCCCAACCATGTCATCATCAAAGAACATTGTTATGGATAACCAACAACGTACTATGCAAACGTTTACAAACGAAATGATAAAATTAACAAAAGAAAAATTGACATAATGTGAGAATGTGGGAAAAAAAATAAGGGTGTCAATTTAAAGAATTCGCCAAACATTGTGATTAGTGGATGTTACGTCGCAACCACACAAATAACCTGACCACCTGTCAAAACAGTGTGATTGCAACAGAGCCTTTTTTCTGCCAACAGATTCTCAGATTAACTTGTAAACTAATTTTTTTTTTATTAGATTTTATATTTTTACACACTCAATACTTAACTTGCAAGAGAATAAAAATGAAAAGTTAGAAGGTGCGTAAGAAGGTTAGGGGGCTTAAAAAGAAAGTTCCCTAAAAATAATGAACGCCATGCTTCTTTGTCCAAGGTCTTTTTTTGAAGTCCATGGCCTAATAATAAGCATACAGGCCTTCGGCCCAAACATATAGATTTGCACCTAAATAAGCTATCCAAACTTTATTACAATAGTAGAAATCAAATTAAGATGTGTAGTCTATATAAATAAAATAATATTATGTAAAATCATGTCAATTAATAAATATTTAAAAAACAAAATAAATTGACATAAACTTTCATATCGATTAAAATCTAATTTTGATCTTTAAAGTTCACATTCTCTACATCCTAATTATTGTAATCTTGAAACACACTGTTCTATGTATTTATTTTGATGGTCATGTAATCAATTAAGGGTATAAGCATTTTTATCGAATATCATTAATCTTGATAATTTTCAATAACATATCAAATGAATTTAATTTTATTTAAAAATTTACATAAATGATTTATATGATAAAAAATTTCAATCTAACAATAAATTTTATAAAATTTATATTCATTAAAATGTTATTTAATAATACAACATTAATTTTTAAAATATTATACTGGTATAATTTCATCTCTCCCATATATACAGACAATTGATTGATTATGTATAACACGAACAATAATATACAATACAATATAAGCTGAACATTTTCTGAGGCTAATCAAAAACATATTATTTGTGTTTGTTGATAAAAAAAGGAAGGATAAATTAATTTTTTTGCTGTGCTTGCTTGGGGAGGTGGGAGGTAGCTTTAGCGTATAGAGAATAAAAAAATAAAAAACTTTGACTTTTGGGACTAATATTTCTATTTGCAGCTATTCCTTAATTAGAGTGAATTTAAGTGGAATGATATTTTTTACCATTAGTAATTCGCATGTGTATGTATTTATGGCGGATTTGGATTCTTTCCAATTTTTTCTTCAATGTTTTTTCTTTAATGTGATCTTAACCATTCATTTGCTTATTTTCTCTCTCTTCTTAAGTATTATTTTATTCTTTAAAATTTAACAATCATTGGATTAAGAAAATGAGAGAAAACATTGAAGAGAAAATTGGAGAGGATCCAAATCCATTTATGGCAGCTAAGTATGGCTAATACTTCAGTTTCACTCGAGTTATTATCTCCCTTAGAAGCCATGCTACTGCTACATTTAGACAAAAATACTAAAATAGTGTAGTATAGTATAATATACTGTATCTGAGAAAGTGGGAAGGACCACTTTTGTCATTTGGATGTTCTAATTTAATTTTTCAGTAATCGCTTCAAGCTTAAGATTACCTAAATCATAACAACAACTTTTTTTTTGGTTGTGATTGTCTACCTTGAAAAGCAGTCAAATTTAGCCAGCCCATGCTTTGGCTTAGTGGTTGGCAACTAATAGTTGTGTGGTCGGTCAACAATGGGTTGTTCCATGATGACAATTAACAAGTTTTTATGTTATACTTAATCTTGTTTAGTTATAATTAACATGGCAACTACTCACCCCATTTCTCATTAAAAAAACCTCAACTACTCCATTTTATAATTTTTTTTAATGACAAAACCTAATTTTTATTAATTTTATGTACAAATAAAAATGATAATTACCCGAGTAAAAAAATATTACAAAAAAATAAAATAAAATATAGATGTTTTGTCAACAATGCGTATAATGATAAAACCTACTAGGGCGATTGTTTTATCTAATATATTCAATTTTGGCTTGTTAAAAAAAAAAATGATAAAACCTATTTCTTATTATTTTTTTTATAACATTTTTTTATCTTTGTCATTATGTGTGTCAATCTAGATTTTAAATTTTGTCATTGACACTATAGTATACATTTTGCTGCTGAGCTTGAGTCTCGTCTCTAATAAATTACTCCTATATTTGGGACCGGCGGTTAATTGTGATGGTTTGATTTTGTGAAATAGATTTTTTATTGGTATAATTTTCTCCATTTTATAAAGAGTGTAATTTAAAAGAAAAATATTTTTAAATAAATAACATATTCACTTTTCAGTTTAGAATTAATTTTTCTTTCTCAATCATACTTTCCAATTAATATGTATACACAACTCTGAAAGTATTCTTTTTGAATATTTAATTCAAATTTCAGTGCAAATTATTTTAATAGGCATGCAAAATTAGAAATAATGTGATTTTCTTTTTTGTGGACAAATGCGACTCAAAATCAACTTTATTTATTTTTAATTTCTAAGTTTTTTATCATATTACATCATATCGAGATTTTCATTATGAATGAAATTGTTGGCCATAATAGAGAGTTTATCGGACTAGTTAAACAACAACACACATTTGACGTCATATTTTCACTTAAAACATTAAGACATTAGGTTTAAGGGTCGTCTCACTTATATGTTGTTCAATTTTAACTCTTTTAAGTTTCAATCAATATGAAACTTTAACTCACACTTGATAGATCTCAACATCTCCTCTCAAATTGAGTCTCTCCATATACACGATCCATCACCATTCACTTATTACTCTCTCAACGGAACTCTAATACCACAGTTGGACTGTTAAAGAGACCCTCACTGGATTGTATTAAGTCATTGGACTAAAAACAACCACACCAATTACTTTTGACGCTACACTTCACTAAAAACTTTAAGGCAATAAGTTTATGAATCTTTTCATTTATATGTTGTTCAACTTGAACTTTTTGATGGCGGCCTGACCTTGTTACAGGTTATTCAGTTTGAGATGCGTATCAGATTTTGACTTCTCTTCTCAAAACTTTGTTACTTTAAGGGTCACTGAAGAACTTATATGGCATAAATAGGTTCCCTTGAAGGTGTTTATTTTTGTGTGGCGTCTCTTGCGTGATCAGTTGCCAACAAAGACAAACTTGGTTTATCGAGACATTCTATCTTCAGATCTCCACTTTTGTGTGACAGGTTGCGGCGGCGTTGAGATAGCTCAACACTTATTTCTTTCATGCAGCACTTTTGGTTCACTATGGCCTTTAGCCCAGTCTTGGATTGGCTTCTCGGCGGTGAATGCAGACAGTCTCTAAGATCATTTCGTTTAGTTCACTTACTCAGCTGGTGGTCTCCGTGCTCGGCGGTCATTTTTGCAGCTCGTTTGACTTGTTTGTGTGTGGGTAGTGTGAAATGACAGAAATCTTCGGGTCTTCAGAAACTCGACGAACTCTGTAAATCAGCTCTTGGACAAAGTCAAGCTTTTATCCTATCGGTGTGTGCGAACGACATATGTTATTTTAGCCTCAAACGTTCATTGCTGGTGGTCGAACCATTTACTATATTTGGGTATCGACTAGTTGTATTTTTTATGTTTCTTTCTTGGACCCTATTGTAAACTTTGTAGTTCTTCTCGATACGCCTTGTGCTGAGGGGCCTACTTGTTCTTGTGGTTTAATATATATATATATATATATATATATATATATATTTCATTTTTGCTTGTTAAAAGAAATTAATAAAAGGAAAATTACAAAAATTAACAACAAAAGAAAGTGAATAACAAATTAGTAAAAGGTATAACCGGAGAAAAAAATAGTATTAATATTTTATTGGAGTTGTAAAAAATGACATAAAATGAAACAATTTTAATTTTTTTGATATAATGACTTCTATATAGTATGATGTAGGACAAAAGAGCATTCTTCACTATTTGATAAAATTGATCATGGAAGAAAATCTAAATGCTTTTATTAGGTTTTTTTTTAGTTCTAATATCTTATCCGTCAAAAGTAGTTTACCATTTTGTCGCCCAAAAAATATTGTATTAAAAAATACTTTTATTTGATACAACTAGTTTAATCAATACATTCATATATGATACTTCGTATTATTTGTATGGTTAACAATTGTACTGTATATTTTATAAATAACTTTTATTTGATACAACTAGTTTAATCAATACAATCATATTAATATTATGGATAACTGATCTTTAAATTTTTTCGTATATATATATATATATATATATATATATATATATATATATATATATATATATATATATAGGGGAATTGTGTGTGTAATAGTGGGGGAGGTAAATATGTGATTATAAAAAAGACAGAATGATATGTCATAAATTCAACTATAGGCACAAACATAAATTATATGTGTTAGACACACTCACATAAAATAAAAAAAATTAAATAAAAAAGAAATAAAATGATATTGATTAATGTGACAATTTTATTTATCTTTTAATTTTTTTAACTTATGTGTGTGTGCCTAAATCTTGTGCCCATTAACTTGTGCCTAGACAAGTGTTTCTCTGTCATTCATTTATCTATCAATTATTATCAAGCTTATTCTTTAGAAAAGGCAATCTAGTTATCCAACAACATTTAATTAATTGCAACATACTTTATGCATTTGCTGTACACCATTTATAAATACCAAGTTCATGAACCCAACACCTTCCACAATTAGATTGAACCAACAATCTTGAAAGAAAAAAAAAAAGGAAAAGAACCAATGAGGCTCATTTCAACTCTCCTCCTCTTACTCCTAATCTCTTTGGCAACATATTCCTCAGCCACTCCAACAAGATCAAGAAAAAGTGCACGTATTCATAAACCTTGCAAAACATTAGTGTTTTATTTTCATGACATTATTTACAATGGTCACAACTCCAAAAATGCTACGGCAGCAATTGTAGGAACACCAGCATGGGGTAACCATACCATATTGGCAAACCAAAACCATTTTGGTGATTTGGTTGTTTTTGATGACCCAATTACTTTAGACAATAATTTACATTCACACCCTATTGGTCGTGCTCAAGGATTTTATATTTATGATAGGAAAGAAATTTTCACTGCATGGCTTGGTTTTTCATTTGTGTTTAATTCTACTCAACATAAGGGTACCATTAATTTTGCTGGTGCTGACCCATTGATGAATAAGACTAGGGACATTTCTGTAATTGGTGGGACTGGTGATTTTTTCATGACTAGAGGTGTGGCTACTCTTTCAACGGATGCATTTGAAGGTGAAGTTTATTTTAGGCTTCGTGCGGAAATTAATTTGTATGAATGTTGGTAATTAATTAGCTAAATCAATAATTTTCAGCTAATTATTACTACCAACTTTGTTTCATTTTGTGTTTTTTTGGTCATTTTTGTTTTTATTTGTATTTTTTTCTTCTTCTTTCTTTCAAGTTTTGGAGCCTTTGGGTTGGGAGGGATACGATGTTGTAGAATATTTGTCCCTCCTTATTCAAAATTGAAATATAGTGCTTCACATTTACATTTTGTGTGATGATGTTTTGTTTTGTGAAGATTAATCAAATTCTTAATAGTATATTTGGTGTTTATGTTTTATTTTGTAAAGATTATTTTGTAGAATTTTGGTTTAAGGGTTGTGACTTTTACTGTGGGATAAACAGCCATCAAAGCTGCTTCAAGTAAAGTGGTAAAACATGTTCTTGTTAGGTGTGTGTGCTAGGCCTAAGTTGTAGCAAGCCTGGGCGCGCCTTGCTAGGCCTGAGCCTGCAGTTAGCCTGGACGCGCGCGCGCTCTGAGTTGTTGGCTTAGTTGTTATAGCTCCCTATATAAGAGAATACCTTGTGTCACTGTATAGTGAGTGTGAATAATATACCTCATTTTACAACAATTGGTATCACGAGCCCCCACTGGGCCTGAGCAAGAAACGTTTGTTAGAGTTTGTTTTTTCTGTTACGACGGTGCAACCGTCTTCTTCGTGTGTGTGACTCACGATTGCTTCTGCTGGAAGAAATCTCCACCATGGCTGATTCTTCTTCTTTCCTACCACCATCAATTCCCAAATTCGATGGTTTCTATGATCACTGGGCAGAGTTAATGGAAAATTTACTTCGCTCCAAAGAGTATTGGAGCTTGATTGAGAATGGTGTTACAGTCGCGCCAGAGAATGGTACTCAAGCACGGTTGCAAGCTGCGCAAGAAAGCAAGTTGAAAGATCTGAAGGTCAAGAACTATCTCTATCAATCTATTGATAGACAAATTCTTGAAACCATTCTTGAACACAATACCTCTAAGGAGATATGGGATTCCATGAAGAGGAAGTACCAAGGCTCGAACAAGGTGAAGCGTGCACAGCTTCAATCCTTACGCAGAGATTTTGAGATCCTTTGTATGAAAGAAGGTGAGTCTATTGATGAATACTTTGCCAGAACACTCACTATAGCCAATAAGATGACATCACATGGTGAGAGTTTGACTGAGAGCAAGATTGTGGAGAAAATCCTGAGGTCTATGACTTCAAAATTTGAATATGTTGTTTGCTCTATAGAGGAGTCCAATGATGTTTCCACCATGTCAATTGATGAACTTCAGAGTAGTTTGCTGGTCCATGAAGGGATAATGAAGATTCATAAGGCAAAAGATGAGGAGCAGGCTCTCAAGATTTCCAATCTTGGGAGAGGTAATAGTGCTGGAGGTATCAATAGAGATAGAGGACGTGGAGCCAGAGGTCGTGGTAGAGGAAGATCAACAAATTCATCTAGAGAATTTGTTGAATGCTATAGATGTCACAAGCTTGGCCATTACCAAAGTGACTGTCCAACTTGGGAAGAAAATGCTAATTTTGCTGAGGAATTCAATGAGAATGAAGAAATGTTGATGGTGGCTCAAGGTGTAGGATCCACCAATACCTCAGATCAGGTTTGGTTTCTTGACTCTGGTTGTAGCAATCACATGATTGGCACAAAAGAGTGGTTATTTGATTTTGATGATACCTTTAGAGAAACTGTCAAACTTGGTGATAATTCTACAATGCCTGTCTTGGGGAAGGGAAATGTGAAGTTATGCTTACAAGGGAAAATTAGTGTCATTACAGATGTGTATTATCTCCCAAACCTGAAGAATAACTTGTTGAGCATAGGACAATTACAGCAGAAAAATCTCACAGTTGTGTTTAGTAAAGATGTTTGTAAGATTTTTCATGAAGAAAGAGGATTAATTGTCACTACCCCTATGACTCTGAACAAAATGTATGTGATTCTTGCCCCAGTTATGCTTCCAAGTTGTTTTCAAATGACCAAGGGAAATCAAGATTACCTGTGGCACTGTAGATATGGACACCTCAGTTTCAAGGGTTTGAATGTGTTGGTCAAGAAAGGTATGGTAAAGGGGTTGCCTGCTATTGAAGAAACACAGAAATTGTGCTATGACTGTGTTGAAAGCAAACATCATAGAGATTCAATTCCTAAGGCTGCTAATTGGAGAGCTACTGCAAAGCTAGAATTAGTTCATTTTGACATTTGTGGACCCATCAATCCTACATCCAATGGTGGATGCAGATATTTCATGACATTCACAGATGACTTCACCAGGAAAACATGGACCTATCCTCTAAAAGATTAATCCAGTGCATTTGAGGTATTCCAAAGGTATAAAGCACTAGTTGAGAAGCAATCAGGTTGTGCAATCAAGTGCTTCAAAACAGATAGGGGATGAGAGTTCACATCAGACAAGTTTAGAGATTTTTGTGAAATTTCTGGCATTAAGAGACAGCTTACAGCTGCCTACACTCCACATCAAAATGGAGTAGCAAAGAGGAAGAACAGAACTCTGATGAATATGGTTAGAAGCATGCTAACTGGGAGAAAGGTACCTAAGAGGTTTTGGCCTGAAGCAGTAGTATGGGCAACATATGTTGTCAATAGAAGTCCTACACTGTCTGTGAAATATATAACACCAGAGGAAGCGCGAAGTGATTTAAAACCATATGTGTCTTAATTTAGAGTTTTTGGATGCTTGGCTTAAGCACATGTGCCTGATCCACAGAGAAAGAAACTTGATTCAAAAAGCATCAAATGTGTTCTGTTAGGAGTCAGTGAAGAATCAAAAGCCTATAAACTCTATGATCCTCTTCACAAGAAAATTATCACCAGCAGAGATGTCATCTTTGATGAAAATCAAGGATGGAATTGGGAAGAGAAGAAACCAGTTAACCAACATGTTCAAGACATTAATATTCCTAGTGAACCTGATATACCAGCTGGAAATCCCTTGGTTACTACTAATGAACATCACTCTGATCTTGAGGAAGGAAGTGACTATGAAGATAATGCAGAAACTTTGCCTCCTAGAAATAGAAGACCACCAGGTTGGGTGAGAGAGTTTATTACTAATCTAGAAGATATTGATAATGAGCAGTTACAGAACCTGGCAATGTTCAGCACTGGTGATGATCCAAAGAACTATGAAGAGGCAGTGAAATCTAATGTATGGAGGAAAGCTATGGATCAAGAGATAGAGGCCACTGAGAAAAACAAAACTTGGGAGCTAGTAGATCTTCCATCTGGTGTGAAGAGGATTCGTGTCAAATGGATATATAAAACAAAATATAATGAACAAGGTAAGGTTGAGAAGTACAAGGCCAGGTTGGTTGCCAAGGATTACACACAACAATATGGAGTTGACTTCAATGAAGTGTTTGCTCCTGTGGCCAGATGGGATACAATCAGAACAATCCTTGCTATTGCTGCTTCAAAAGGTTGGAATGTGTATCAACTTGATGTAAAGAGTGCATTCTTGCATGGAGATTTAATAGAAGATGTATTTGTAGATCAACCTTTGGGATATGTCAGGGAAGAAGGGAAGGTTTACAGACTGAGAAAGGCCTTGTATGGGCTAAAACAGTCTCCAAGAGCATGGTATAGCAAAATTGAGTCCTACTTCAGTGATGAGAAGTTTGAGAAATGTCCTCATGAGCATACCTTGTTTGTGAAGAAAGACAGAAAAGGCAGTGTGTTGATTGTAAGCCTCTATGTTGATGATCTCATATTCACTGGCAATAATCAAGAAATGTTTGATGAATTCAAACATTCTATGCAAAACAAGTTCTCCATGTCAGATTTGGGGAAAATGAGATTCTTTCTTGGGGTGGAAGCAAAGCAGCTTGACTATGGAATTTTCATCTACCAACAGAAATATGCTAGAGAAATACTTGAAAGGTTTAGTATGGATCAGTGCAATAAGGTGTGTAGTCCAATAGTGCCTGGAAGCAAGCTAACTAGAGATGAGAATGGCAAGACTGTTGAAGTGACTAACTACAGACAGATGATTGGTTGCTTGATGTATTTGTTGGCAACAAGGCCTGACCTTACCTTTGCTGTGTGTTTAATTGCTAGATATATGGAGAGGCCAACTGAAATTCATTTGGCTGCAGCAAAAAAGGGTTATAAGATATGTGAAAGGCACTATGGATCTTGGAATTTTGTACAAGAAGGACAGTGATTTGATCTTAAAGGGTTGGTCTGACAGTGATTATGCAGGAGACTTAGATGACACGAAAAGCACATCAGGATATGCCTTCATGTTAGGCTCAGGAGCAATATCTTGGTCATCCAAAAAACAGGCCATTGTCACACTTTCCACTACTGAGGCAGAATTTGTGGCAGCTGCTTCCTGTGCCTGCCAAGGGATATGGTTGAGAAGGATACTTGAACAGCTAGATCAAGTACAGCAGTGCACAACCATTTTTTGTGACAACAGCTCCTCTATTAAGCTATCAAAGAATCCAGTCATGCATGGGAGGTGCAAACACATTGATGTGAGATTTCATTTTCTCAGAGACTTAACTAAAGAAGGAGTGGTAGAGCTCATTCATTGCAGTTCACAGGAGCAAATTGCTGATATCATGACAAAGCCTTTGAAGCTTGAAGCCTTTTGCAAACTGAGGGATCAGCTAGGACTCTGTGATGTGCACACCTTAGAATGAATGTATTTGTGTGTGTCTTGTAAACTGATTTGAGAATGTTCAGTTTAGGGGAGTGTATGTTAGGTGTGTGTGCTAGGCCTAAGTTGTAGCAAGCCTGGGCACGCCTTGCTAGGCCTGAGCCTGCAGTTAGCCTGGACGCGCGCGCGCTCTGATTTGTTGGCTTAGTTGTTATAGCTCCCTATATAAGGGAATGCCTTGTATCACTGTATAGTGAGTGTGAATAATATACCTCATTTTACAACAGTTCTGACAATCAACATGCTTTCATACCATTTGTTTTTGACACGTTTGACTTTGAGTATTTTGTAACGAGTTCAAAATATTATGAATAACAATGTTGTGTTCTCTAGAGCTAATAATGTTATTTTTATCCGAATTAGTTTTGTCATTCAAAAATTAAGGTTTGGCGGCGCAGCTTGTTGTTCGTTTACCTTTAATTCATATGTAATTACTTATTTATTAATATATATATATATATATATATATATATATATATATATATATATATATATATATATATATATATATATAAGTAGCGGTTTTAATTCAAAAAAATAAATAATTAAATTCTTAATCAAAGGGTCAACAGCAGCAAATGCTAACCTTAATGAAAATTTGGAATTAGGCTCAACAATCAACATGAAGTTTGTTCCTTCATTAAAATTTCCCTTCCAAAAACTTCAAAATTTAACGCTATAATTTGGTATAATGGATAAATTCTAACAATTACATGAATGAATAAATAAAACGTTCCTTCTTAAATCAAGTCACAAAGAAATCACTTTTAAGAAAAAAGTAATTACCTTGTCAAAAGATGAAAGAAAGAAATAAGATAATGAATTGGATGGTTGTTGAGATTTATCAAATGCGAGTTAAAGTCTCATATTAATTGATGCCACTTGTCTGAAGATCCAGCCTCCAAAGTCATGGTAATAAGTAAGGTATGACACCCTTGACTCTCTCAATATTTCCTCATCCCACACCTACAACTGTCTTCTCTACATCCACACCTCCCCAGCCTCCCATCTCGAAGAAAATATTAATATATAATTAATCGTGGTTTCGTTTTTTTAATCTTTGTTCTCTTTTTTGGAGAACATGTAAGCTTGTCTTTAAAGTTATGCTAATGATGATCATCCAAAGAACGAGGTTACGCACTTACACTGCAAAACAACTTATTTTATTTTAGTTTAGTATAGCTTTTTGTCTACGACTTGCGAATTAATTGGATGCACCTGCAGACGAAAAGTTCTAAAGCAAATATATGATTCATCTCTAAGTCTCTATTTTCTAAAGAAAATTAATACTACTATAGTAAGTGATTTTAGGATACTGAATGCAAAATATATATATTCATTGAGAAATGACAACTTGTGAAGTTAATACTATATTGGAGGATTCTGAAAATGAATGCTTTCACAATCACAAGTTAGCAGCTTATGTTGATATTGATGGGTCATTAAGAGGGTGCAACAAAATCATCCACATTGAACATAAAAATAACTTTATTAGTGAGTTGTACACTATACTTTAAACTAAAATTTTAAGGTGTTAAATTTATGAGTACTGTCATTTATAAAGTGTTCAACTTCTATTTTTTTAAGCAACATTAACGTAAGACTTCTTATCTTACACTTGCCACAACACACACACACACACACACACACACACACACACACACACACACACATATATATATATATATATATATATATATATATAAATATATAAACTTCATAATTAACGATAATTAATCTATTAGATATTTATTGTTGTAAAAATTGTACCTATTCACAATAATAAACAACATATAAATTTAAATAACTCAATAAATATTATAGAGAATAAATTGAAATAGAGTTCGTAGAACTTATCTTTCGGTGAGTGTAGAAATTGATGTCGGCGCTACCACATAGTACACGACCACCGAGTCCCGTGTAGAGATGACCTGAGAATAGTAATTTATGAAACAATACCTGAGGCGTGCTGATTGCACTGTCATTAAGGATTTATCCGCCTCATAAGCGCAAATCCCCCAGGATTCAACATGTCCTTCCCGGATATGAATCATGACCGAGGTAACAGAACTAGCGAGAGTAAATTTAGATACAGGAGATGTAACCCAGGAAGATAACTCAATTTTACGATAAGAAGAAGAAAATTGTTGTTTAAGTATTATGCTTTTATCACTTATATTTTGCTCATGTTTCTTCTCAAGGTCTCCTCCCAAAAAACCACACTTATATTTTTCCTCATGTTCTCTAATTAATAATAACCAAAATATTTTCGTTAGAAGCATAACTATAAATGCTAGTAATTAGGATTGAATGAGATTGAGGTTAAGTAACTACTAAAAGAAAACGTGCATATGACATGAATTGGTCAAAAGGTAATTAATTAATTAAATCATCATATAATAACTAACTTTAAAATAAATTATTAATAAAATATCCAACATTTATATTTTAATTTTCCTAATACTCCATTAGTTTGGTGTTTTTTTTTTTTTTTTGCAATGTAAGATATCCATGTTTTAGTGTATGTTTGGTTTCAATTTTGAAGTAGACAAAATTGATTCTGAATGTGTAGAATGAATTATGACTTGTTTGGTTCCCCAAAAGTAGAATTTTTTTTTTTGGTAAGCCCCAAAAGTAGAATTGATTCAACTCGAAGCTAGAAATTGTAGCTTCTGATTCTAGAATTGAGTTTTACATTCAAAATTTTCATTAAACTCATTTTTGCATGAATATATTCAAACATAAATCATTTTAACTTAAAATCAATTTTGACCAGATTCAATTTTACAGAATCAATTCTATCAAAATCAATTTTTACCACCGCAAAACCAAACACCCACTTAATCTCATTAGTTCTTGGTTTTTATTGGAACACATTTTTTAGACATCGTAGACTTACATCTGGCCAAATATACAAGCTAGGCTGGGTGTGGGTGTAAGTAAAGAGATTATTGAGAAAAGCTAAACTGTATCTCTGACCAAATAAAAAACTTAATTCATAAATTTCTCACTAAACTTTATTTGGTAAAATTATAAGCTTGAGTTCCTCATATCAGAGGTTAATTAGAATAATGTTTTGCTAGTATTTAGTATATATATATGTATGTTTAATATGTCAAGACCAAATAATTAATTTTTTCTTTTCAATTTTGGTTTCCACTTATTTTAGTATCCAAGTTAGAGATAAGTAAAATTTGAAGACAAATTGTTTCACCGTACCATCACTAAATAATCTTTTTTTATAAATTTCAAATTAGAAGAAGGGATTTCGTAGGACCTTTTGAATAATAAAATATTAAAAGTCAAGGGTGATTTGTTAGTGGTTAATCTATAACTCCCACTTACTATTGAGTTGACTCTTTGGTGTTAAATCGGTGTTAATTGTTAAACTATTCCAAACACATGTAAATGGAGTGGTTCTACCATAGATAGATAGATATCAGCTCCATTAGTTTTATGGAGTACAACTAATTAATTAGTTGAAATAAACCAGGAAATCAAAGTTGATTAAGATAAGAATTATTGGTTATATTGACATGTCTATATGTTCTCATAGCTAATCGATCGGATGCCATATGACTTAAGGAGACCACGAAATAATTAATCGGTGAAGATCACAATTGGAGTTATTCTCATAGGTGGTATTTAAATTTAGCACGACATTTATGAAAGTAAAAAAAAAAAAAAACTAAATAAGCCGAACGAAATTGAATTCTCTTGATCTATATTTCTCTTAATCTCTCTCAACAATTAATTTTAGCTAATATTATTCTAAATCTAATGATAAATAGAGAAAAACATCTTCATAAATAGAAATACCATATAATAATTTAATTTCCTAATGATTCACTTTAATTCCCCTATTTTTTTTATTACCATAAAAAATTAAAAGAAAAATGTTCCCTTAATAAAAAAAACCAATCCATTTGTATTTACTTAAAAAATAAAATGAAAATATTTGTATTTTCTTCCTAAAAAAATGTTATAATTTTATTTGTATATTGTTTGCCTTATAACTTTAGTCAAAAATAAATTTATTAGTATAGTAGCAGTATAAAATTAATATCAATATCATGGTAAGTTTTTTTTGTACAATATTAATTTGAATATTAAAGTTGTATATATGATTAACATAATTTTTTTTTAAATTTTTAAAAAGTAATAATTAAATTTCAATTTTTTTATAATAGTAATTAAATTTCAAACTTTGATTCTAGAGTTTTTAACTTTTTTAAATAATAAGTATATCTTAATTTTATATTTCAATATGTCACAAAAATAAAAAAGATATAAAATAAAATATGCCAAAAGAAACACCGCTTTTGTTATGGTGTATTTATATTTATGGAGGGGTTTTCTCTTTTCGCCGTTAGATTAAATATACTGACTATGATTAATTGTTGAGACAGATTGAGATAAATGAGAATTGAGAAGATCCAAATCCCTCTATTTTTTTGTCGGCATTGTGTATGTTCGTCGTTTTGTGTGATGTTTGTCGGTTTACATTTTAGTATATATCTATTGACATATTTTAAAGAAATATTTTAAAGAAATATGAGAAAGAATCCTGTAGCGTTTTGTAGGTCAGAAGAAGAAATAAAATTTTGGGAGATTATAAATTTTTTGAGTGAAATCGTTGGATGGATGATTTATGTGTATAAAATGTCTTTCAAAATCCATTAAAATCTATATACTCTTAAATACCAAGAGACATTTTAAAAGTCATGGAAAATTCTAATTGAATACCAATAAAATTTGTTGCCTTGAAAAAATAAATCTTGATTGTAAGATTTGTTTATATTTTATAAAAATCTTGAATACCACATGACTTTTTTATAATAAAAACATTTTTTAAGGATCTTTAAAATCTCAATCCAATACATTCTCTAAATCTCATTCATTAATCAATTAGAATCAACAAAAACAGATAAGATGAGAAAACTGTTAAAAAGAAGTTGTTAACTTCTTGAAATCAATCACTTAATTACAATGATACACTAACAAACAACATACATCAATGTACTTTTAAGACGTTTTTCTTGAAAACTCTAACTCCGTACATATTAGCAAGACCAAATTTAACAAATGACACATACATACTTTATTAATCTTTTATATTTGAAAGATTGCACAGAGAGACCCAAGTGTAAATAATTAAAACTCTTTATTTATTGATGATAATGGAATAGTAGAGGGGAAAAGAAGTACAAAGAGATAATAGTAGTATAGTACTTATTTATTTTATCGGTCAATAATGGAAAGTGGACTTGTATAGAAAATATAAAAGGAAAGTGCACTTGAATGCCATCATCGACTTCATGCAGTACACTTACTCATTTCATCAATACACTTAATCATGATTTCTAGTTGATCCTTCAGTATTTTTTTTTTCTCTTTTAGATGAAATGATTTTAAAAATTAACACATATAAGTAAGAGTCGTAGTTTGAACTTCGATCACAACATTCCATTTAACAATTTTAATATTTTAATAATTTTAATATTTTATTAGTTGAATTAGAATTTGTGAATTTTATTAGTATTCTATTTTGTCTATTTTTTGTTTAAATATATAAAAAAAGTGAGAGATATAATGTGACCACACCAATGTGATCTATTTTATTTTACACTACCATGTTATCTATTTTATTTTACACTATCAATTTAATCCTTTAAGAGAGAAGAGTACAATTTAAGGATGTTTTTTTAAACATGGGAGTTCATCTCTTCTATGAATTTATTTTTCATGGAAGATGAAATGCACTCCATGTCCATCCGATTTCTTTTATAAAGCAATTTTAACAAATCTCAAATATATTAAGAAAATAAGTTAAAATCAATTATTATTTTTATTTAATACAAGACACAAATATTATCCATCAAAATATACATATACATCTTGATTTTATTACTAGTTACTAGTTATAGTAAAAAGACATAGTACTCACTATGCAGACATTCTTTTCATTATTCAATTTTGTACGGACTCCTTTTAATATTATTCCTCTTGCCTAGCTAATCATCTTTCTTTATTCATAAAATAATAAGATTTCTACAAATTTTTAGATGCTTTTATTACTTTTTCCACAAATATATAATTTAGTAATAACTCTAAACAAATTATACACATTTATAAATATATTACTAATTTTAATTTCATGAATATGCACACAAAAAAGATGGAAGAAGTATAATTTAGTTTACAAGAGAATTTTTATTTATTGATCATATAATAATAGAGAAGAAAAAAAGTACAAAGATATAGTGATAATTTATGGAAATAACAAGCACGCTTAGTTGGTAACCGCAAGAGCGTTAATACGGAGGGATTTAAGTTAGAATTAAAGCTGGAAATATGCAGGCCGAACTACATTTTGTCAAGCCTTGTATGTCAAAATATAGAAGGTCTAAGTTTGACTTGTGGTCTATCATAGACTTATCTTTTAGGCTTGAGCCTGACATTTTGAAAGTCTAATATATGGCCTATTAACCTGTTTAAAAGTGTATTTCACATGAACATATTTAAATAAATAATTATATTTATTTTTAAAAATATTTATGAACTAATAAATCAATGTCGTTTTAATATTTAACTTTATATTTTAGAGAATTTAACTACATATATCATCATATTTCAATTCTAGTTTATTATAATACATTTATATATATATGTGAAAAACTAATATAAATTAATAAACTTAAATTACTGAAAAATTTAATAAATATATAATTTAGTCAAAGTATAAATTTTAATATATAAATAATAATAGTATTAAAAATATTATTAATATTAACTTAAATAGATCGGCCTAGTAGGCTAACAAGATTTTTTTAATGGCCTTCAGCTTGACCTATTTAACTAAATAGACTTATAAAAAAAATATTGATCTGTTCTATTTAAAGAAATATGTTGGTCTGACCTGAGACTATATAGGTTAGGCCTTAAGACCTCATAGGCCAGTCTAACCTATTCCCATATCTAGTTAGAAAATAAAAGATTTCACTTTTTTACATGTGAAACATTGTGAGTTTAATCGTCAAACTATTTAAAATGAAAACAGGCATAAAAGGGATACAAGTTCATATTATATATGCAATCGAAGAATCATCCACCGGATTAAGTGTAGAAAATGGACCTTAATAACTTTTTTTTTACTAAAAAGATATTTATTCATACAAATTAACAGAGTATATCAGATACAAGTGCAAATTTAAAATTGCTAAAAACGGAAATAATGAAACTGCGAATAAGCGCACAACATCCAATTAATAGCATAAAATGACATACTTATGCATCTGGATATGCTTCGATGACGAACTTAATTACTAGTTGAATCAGTTGTTGATCGAAGTTTATCTGTTAATCCAAATCAAACAAATACCGTAACATGACGGGAAACCAAACTGAACATCAAATCAAGACGATAACTCAAACAAGCACCGCACCAAGCTGAAACAACATCACACTAAGACAACGAAATCACACGCACACACACACAAAAAAAAAAAGACGACAGAAAAATTTAATCTATGTGAAAATCACTTATTTAAATGCATACAGATCTCAAAATCAGCCATTTTACCAACACTCGAAGAACTTAACTTCAACACGAAGTCGAAAATAATAATCACCTTCAAGAGCATCACCTCTAAGAGTAGCAATACCTCTATGCATAAAGAAATCTCCGGTGCCACCAGTCACGGTGATATCTCTAGGTTTCGTCATAGACGATGGGTCAGCACCAACTAAAGTAATGGTTCCTTCATGATGAGGGCCATTAAAAACCAATGCAAAACTAAACCAAGAAGAGTATTTTTTTTTGCTATCATAAACGTAAAAGCCTTGTGCTCTTCCAATTGGTGTTGAATGAAGGTTGTTATCCAATGTGATTGGATCATCAAAAACTATTAAGTCACCAAAGTGGAATGGATTAGGTGCCAATCTTGTTAAATTAGCACCTTGTGGAGCTGCTACTATTGAAGATGTTGCATAAGCTGCATTCGTTCCATTGTAACTTGTGTCATGATAATAAAATACTAGGTTTTTGCATGGTTTGTATTGCTTTCTCTTGATTGGTTTTGCTGAACATAAAGCTAACAACATTAAAAGAACAAAGAAAATTGGAACTTTGGCACCCATTTTATTCCTTAATTAATTAGCTACTTGGAAGTGAGGAGGGAGTGGAGGGACTTGGTGTATCTTAATGTGGTTCTAGTGCCTTTTTATAAGGGCAATTCTATACTTTAATCTCTTAACTCTTAAGTAATATATAGTAGTAAATATTCTGTAAAAGTAATAGTAATAAACATCAAATAATTCTTCAAGTACTATCCTACTCTTTAATATATATAAACAACAAATAATCTTTTGCTGCTCAAAAAAAAAAAAAACAAATAATTTTTAAAATTTATTGAATATATAACTGATGTATTTGCAGTTCATGAATAAACTTAAAAGTGATTTTTTAATTATATATAAGACTATAAAGAAGATTTTTTGTCCTTGATTTCTTTAAGTTATTTAATGTTTGTAATTTAACGGACTCAATATAATAAAATCTAAAAATAACTCAAGGAACAAAATTATACAATTTAGCCAACAATTTGATTTCTTGTAAACGATTATTATGTGAAGTTTAGTGAATTGAATTACAAGTAGGAAAGTCTAGGCATTGATTCCCTAATCAATTGTTACATTTAGGAGCACAATCCAAAAAATCTCATATTATTTAGTATGTTTTAGAATCTACAACGGAAAAATCTATTTTTGGATCATTAATTTATATTTATAATTTTTTAGTGATAGTTATTAATAAACACTTAATCTCTGACTAATCTCCGTTGAAAAATCTGCAAAGCACACAAGATGGAGTTAAAATTCTCTCCATTTTTAATTATTTTTTTTATTTCTTTCATTACCAAAATTTTTAAATATTTTTGAATGTATAAGAGTATTTAACCTCACTTAATGTCACACTTTTGTATTTCTGGATGCATAGAAGACCATTTCTTTACCTTTCATTTTCAAAATTTGTCTACCTAGCTAAGGGATGCAACAAGACATTTTAAGTAATATAAATTAATTTGCTGTGTCAAAAAAGATGTAGATTATGTTAACTTTAGATATGCAAAATAGAGAAACATATAATGGCTAAAGTTTCATAGAATACCGATAGCTTGACAATAATAAAAGTTACAATCAAATATATAGTAAAACCTAATAGACTATCCTAAAGAGCCCAATTCATAATTTTTCATATGATTTGTCAAGGTTGCTCATAGAGCTAGAACTTTAATCTTTCACAAATACTATCAAAACATAACTCTAACAATTAATATACGGTATACCAACATATATGTAACATGGTTTTTTGACCTGCACAAGTTATATAAAGATCACTGATCTCTCTGATATTAAAAATGCTTTGTTGGAGCATATCTTTGAAATGGTGAAGATTGGTGATGCTGAGAATATTGATTAATTGTGATTTACTAGTTATTATCAAACTTTCTTCTTATAGAAATAATAAATAAATACATAGTTGATATATTTAGTAGTAAAACAAATGATTAATTGTGGTTTTCAAATGATTAATTGAAAACAAATGTTAACATGACGTATCATGTACATGTAGTACTTGTTTTATAGGTTAGAAGTGTTATTAAAGTTATATACTAATTATGTCTGTCGGAAGTACATCCGTATATGGTGTGCTTGCTTTGTGATGGAATGGAATGCTTAGCAAACACTCTTCTATGGGAGATCCTTCATGCATTGATTTGTCTGCCAACCTAGGACTGTGTTTTTGTTGAAGATTGTCATTCAAGTCCGTCAGCTTGTAATTACTACCAATCTTATTGAAGCAACGTAGCTGGCCCATTTGAAATTTCTCAATAAAATTTACAATTTTTTTGGTAGATAAATTTACATTTTCTCTGTGTCAAAAAAAAATTTTACATTTTCTTTTACTTAATTGTAATAAAATTAAATGTGAATAAAATGTTCCTTATAAGTCGTAAGTTCATTAGTTTATGATAAAAAAAAAGCATGGGAGAATAATATATAGGTCTCTAAAAAACAAATTATAAAAATGATACAACAACTTGACAATTCTGTAAAAATTTTAAACAATTATTTATTACTTCAATTTAGATTTTGCTTTGGATTGCATTTAGTGTTAGACCGATCCTAAAATTCATAAGTTGCACCAGCCTCCCTTAGTATAAGAAGAAAACATGCTCCTTAAAATACCATTCTGCCCTTTGGCCTTATATGCTTGACACGTGGCTTAATTTCAAAATGTGAAGAGAGTCTTTCTTCTTATATATTTGAATTTCACTTTTCATACTTTTAAATTCCCACTCTTCTTTCATATTTGAATTTCAAAATTAACTTCCCACACTTTATGATTTCAAATCCTATAATATATTCTTTCATTTCATTTTTCAAACTCATTCTCTTTCTTCTATCATATTTCAAATTCACTTCTCACTTTCTTTTCTTTCTAATTCTTCCACTTTCTCTTCTCTCTACTTTTCATCGAATTTTCTTCTTGCATTTTTATCTCATTTTATTCTTTCTCTCTTATTTTCTTTTCAAGTTCAAATCTATATGACTTAATAAAAAATGAATGAGTTATTTTAAGATTATATGACTTAATAAGACCACAAAATAATTAACCGGTCAAGATCACCGTTGGAGTTGCTCCCACAAGTGGAAGTTAAATTTAACATGACACTTGTGAAAGCTAAAAAAATAAAATTGCATGGACAAGCATTGTTAAATTTTTTTTAGGCTTTCTTAGGCATTAGTATGGGTAGAAAAGATAGATTTAGGTGATTGTTATTTTGACATACTATTGTGTGGACTATTTGAAAATATCAAAATTACATTTTTTTTCGGATGGATTTTTTATGTTGAGTGTCTGATTGATAGGGTGAAACTTTTATCTTGGAAGTGATTTTTAGGTAAAATCTTTGACTCCCCCTGCTTAATTTGAATTTGGGAAATTTTCTCCATTTGTTATCCCTCTATTTATTATCCATTTGGAGAGAGATAGACACATTGAAAATAGCGGAGTCCACAAATTAGTGGGACCCACTTTTTAATGGGTCCCACTATTTTTTGATGTGTATATCTCTCTCCAAATGGAGAGATAACAAATTGAGGAAACCCAAACTCACTTAATTTATACTGGAACCGATAGAGTTTGTTGGGGTGTCAACCTTGGGTCAGGTGGATTGGAGGCCCTCTTGTACCTGTCGTTGATCTCTCTCTCTCTCTCTCTCTCTCCATGATGGGTATTCTTCTCGTTTTGGTATTTTTGAGGAGTTCTAATTTGTTGGGCTTTTTTTAGGTTTATTTGCCTGTTTGTTTTACTATCTTATCTTAGACTTTGTTGAGTTCTAATAGAATGTATTTTTGGTAGTTCTTTATTGTTCTGAAACTTCTCTTATATTTTTTCCTTTAAAGTACATTCATGATTAATCTTGAAAAGGCTTAAATATGCTTTTGGTCCCTGCAATATACACTTGTTTTGAAAAGAGCCCCTGTAAAAAAAAATTGATTTTAGTCCCTGCAATTTCTAAAAACTTTGAAAAGAGCCCCTGAGTAGGATTTTTTGCTGACATGTCACTTGAATTGACAGGTGGCACATGCTGACTGGGACAATTAGCTGATCTGGCACATTTTTTGACACTTGGACATTACATGTCATTTTTCTTTTCTTAAAAAAAAAAAAGAATTACCTTTTTCCAATTTATTTTTTTTGAAAAACAAATTAAAATTGTTTTGCTTGTTATGCAAAATCACAAAACTCCAAGCATATCATCTTCTTCAAACAAAAACTGCAAAACCCCCCTTTCATCTCCATCTCTCACTATTGTTATTAGCAACAGAAGCAATTTCAAAGTGCCAAAGTCTTCCAACACCTTTCACCAAATTCTTCTTACAAAGAAACTCTTCAGCAAAAACCTTCTCAACCCTCCGATCCACATCGTGTAAAACCACTCGGTGTTGTAAATCTCGTTTGGAAGATTATGAAGAGCCAGTTTACATTTCTCGTTTCCACGTAGCGTGGCTTTCGCCGGAGAACAAGCCGGCTCGGATCTATAAGTTTTGAGAAGCTCATCGGCTTGTTGAAGCTGAGAGGTATCTTCTTCTCCTCTTGTTGTGACAACTCGTTTTGGACGAAGCTGGGGAACGATTTCGATTTGGGGAAGAAAGAAAACGAAATTGCAGAGAACGATGGAGAAGAAGGATATTGCAGAGAACGATGGAGAAGAAGGAAGTCGAGGAAAGAAAGAGAACGAAATTGCAGAGAACAATTTCGATTTGGAGAAGTTGAATCAAATTGATTCTTGATCTATGATTTTCTACAAACCTTAATTCCTTTTTGATTTTAAACCCAGATTTTTTTTTTCTTTTTGCTAATTTCCAGATTTTTTTTTTCTTGGTTAAGAGATAAAAAAGATTTGATTTATAATTAAATGTTTATTTTTTTATTTTGTTTTTTAGAAAATTGATAAATAAATTTTTCAAATTTAAATTTAAATGAAAAATTCATGTAAATGCCACGTCATAAAAATATCCTACTCAGCAACATCCAAATCATCAACAACAAGACATGTCAGCAAAAAATCATACTCAGGGGCTCTTTTCAAAGTTTTTAGAAATTGCAGGGACTAAAATCAAAAATTTTTTTTTTACAAAGACTCTTTTCAAAACAAGTGTATATTGCAGGGACCAAAAGCATATTTAAGCCTCTTGAAAATTATACTCTCTCACATTAATAAAAAGTGTCTTATTATTTTATCATTAAATTGAATAAAATATGTTTGAGTTGTATAAGTATAATCTAATGTTATAAAAAAATAGTCTATAAAATTCAGAATAGGTTCCTTATAAAAGAGTATAAAAATGCTTTAAGCATTGTGTTTTAGAATCACCCGTTTGCCTCCATATTTGGTGATTTCTTTAGAAATATTAATATTGTCCGTAGTTTTGTGTTAGGTGAGTGAGTGATATATTTCTTCCTCGAGTGAGAGCCCACAATTAAAGTGTATATATTGGATTTTAGCACATGTGCCAGAATAGTGTGTGTGAATCCTCACACTATTCAATACTGAAAACGTTCAAAGGACATCAAACAAGAAGCAAAAGGACCTGACATGCATTCAATAATTAGTAACATTATTATTACTACCTCCCAGAAATGAGAAGGTGGTGAAATTAATTTTTAATTCAAAGCACGATCGTAATGCTGCTTTCCTTCCAGTTTCGCTTTTTCGGTTTTCTTCTGTTTCGTTTAATTCGTACAACAACACTTATAGTATTTTTTATATATAAAATACTATTTTGATCATGAATTGAATGTGCGGAACAATGTCACTATACTCATGGAATAGATCCAAATTGCATATACAACATCAATTTCTATTTTGTTAGTAAAAATTAATGCATTAATCTGACAAATAAAAATTATAAGGAGAACCTAATTAAAACAAAGATTATATTTATGCTATTTAGAGGTGTATTCGAGTGAAAATTAATTTTAATTTAAGGAAGATGATGATGATGATGATGATGGTGATGATCTTCATACATTTTTTAGAATTTTTTTAATTTCAATAAAATAATATTCTTTTTAAAAAATTATATATGAGAAAAATGATGTACATGTGCACTTTATAAGAGATTAAACAGAAAAAAAAGTCGCAATGTTTGGTTTAGTGGTAATTGATTTGGGTAGTATGTATGAGTTTTTAGTTCGATCATCTGCTCCCTTATAAATAATTTTTTTTATCTCCAATGGTACATTGGTACCGATTTTATTTTAATAAAAATTGATGTATACCTTTTTTGTTAATAAATAAAAGTGATACATATTAGCCACCATCCTTGGAAAAATGTGAATCAATCTATTGATACATAGTAGTCTGGGTGCAAAAATTCGTAGGAAAATTCTTGGAAATACCTGTAGATTTTCCTGAAAATGCTAAATCCGCAGGAAATGAGTCATAAGAGCAAAATTTGCAGGAAAATTTTTAGGAATACCTACGGATTGTTTTTGCATGAAAACCCGCAGGAAAATAATACATTTCTAGTAGTGCTGAATTTTTTAATTGGTAAAAATAAAATAAAAATCATTATTGAATTGCGTTTTTTTTCCTATATTGGATTGTGTTTATGTTCCTTCAATTCTATTTTTTTTTTTTTTTATAATATGAGGATTTTCTTCAATTTCAAATTTGAATTATAAAGAATTTAATAATTTGTATTTTTAAAGCGCATTAGCCATATTGTTTTAACAATTGAAGAAAGATTATTTAGAAGATTCAATTATGGACAATTGAAAATTTTAATTCTTTTATTCTGGAAAATTGATTTTTTTTGTCAATTTTTAAAGTTTGTGAAAGAAAAGTAATTAAAATTCAATGGTAAAAGTAATTTTTTTGTTAATATGTGGGGTATGAAGTATTGACACATATAGAGTACAAGTATAAGTTTTTGAGTTTTTTTTTATGCCCTTTAATTGTTCTCACGTGTCTCGTTTGTTTTTATTTTTATTTCTTCCGCTACTTAAGTAGTAGATATTATATTTTTAATTTTTAACTCATTTTCTAGTTACCTAGTGAATTATGTTTGTTAATTTTAACTAATTGATGGAGGTTTTTTTTTTAGAATTTCGCAAGGTGCAAGAAAGTTCGAGGAGTGTCAAAAGAAATTTTCAGTTTCAATGTTGCGGCATACAAACCCAAACCGTACTTTAATGGGCTTAAAACATGAGCCACAGGCTATAGAAAGCCCAATGATGTAGGTTTCATCACACTCTTAGAACAAACAGTTTAAATCGACAAAAATTAGAAATAAAAACACTCTACGGTTTATATAATAAATATTAAAGATGATGTATTCTTTGATGTAGAGTTTTTTGACAAGAAAAAAAAAAGAAGAAAAGTTCTAGTGAAAAAGTCGTACATTTAATTTTTTTTTTATACAAAATTTTTTACTTTAAAATATTTAACATATACCTTAAAAAATTCAACAAACAAATGGTTAATGCTAGAGAGAGGTGAAAAGAAGTACAAAGTAATACTACTTTTGTCCTTAAATATAAAATCTTTTTAAAAAATTATGGCGATTAAAAATTGATTGTGATGTTAAATTTTTTTGATGTGGTTAATTGATATTGGTTTTACAATTTTATTCTTCAAGAAAAAGAATGAGTTAATGCTTTCTTTATAGTATTTATTATATAATATTGTAGAAAAATATGAACTATAATTAGAATATGTTGGTAAAAAATAATTAATGCTCTTAAAATTTGAAGATGTTTTATAAAAAGGATAAAAAAATCTTAAGAGTCTTATATTTAAGAATGAAAGGAGTAGTACTTTATTTATTTTAGGCTTAAATATATTATTGGTCCTGCAATTATTATTTGTTTTGAAAAGAGCTCCTGTAAAATTTTTTTATTTTATTTTAAGCTCCGTAATATCTCAAAACTTTTAAAATGCCCATGATCTGGATTTCTTGATAACAAGTCACTTGGATTATGACGTGGCAGACACTGAGTAGGATTTAGAGCTGACATGACCAATTTTTAAATATGTTTTTGATCCCTGCAATTATGCCTTATTTTGAAAAGAATCCCTGTAAAAAAATTAATTTTAATCATTGCAATATATTTCAAAACTTTTAAAATATTCAGGTGAGAGGTTATTTTAAAAATTTTAAGATTTTATAGGGACTAAAATTAAATTTATATTTTTACATGAACTTTTTTTCAAAATAAAACATAAGTACATGACCAAAATATATTTAAACCTTTATTTTATTATCAATCAATAATGGAAAGCGGACTTTATATAGAAAATAAACTAAAATAGAAAGTGGATTTGAATCAAAGTGCCATCATTGACTTCAATGCAGTACACTCACTCATTTCATCACTATAGTAATTGCCATCTTTTCCTGACAATTTTTTAAGTAAAGTTGTACTTTTTAAAATTTAATTCATTGTATAAAATATATTAAATTTCAATGAATCTAAAAAATTTGTTTTTAAAGTATCACGAAGATACTTTCAGAATGATGTTTTTAAAAAAAGAAAATTGCACGGTTTTCAAGATGCCTGGCATTTTCACAATGATAATTGTGTAATTTTCTTTTTGGGTTTTTAAAAAAACCCTTATTAATCCCAAAAAAAAAAGTAGCACGAAGATAGTACTATATAAGGAAACTCAATATATTAAATTTACATTGAAATTTATGTAGTCAATATTTATAAGAGTTTTTTTATTTATAGTGAAATCAAGTTCACGAATGCCTCACGAAATAATTGCTGTCGTTAGATCTTGTACTTTGTCAAAATGCATAAGTAGGTTGACAAAATTAGAGGTGTCCTCTGCGGTATAGTACTCTATTTTTAGATGATTAGAGTTTCAATGTGTTTTGCTTGGGGGGTTATAGGCTTGTTGGAGTTTCTCTTAGGGATGTGTACTGGTAGAGAGCTCATCTAAGGTGGTTATTAATCTGTCATGCTGTTATTTGGTCGATCTGAAATTTCCGAAATGACTTGATCTTTTATAGGGGGTCTTCATCGGTTGAAAACCTAATTGATAAGGTGAATTTTTTTCATGGAAGTGGTATATGGTCAAAAACCCTGCTAACTCCTACTCTCTTTATGAGTGGAGGTGCAATCTATTTTGTGATGGAATCGCTAGAGAATGTGAGGTGGTCATTCTGGAATTTGGTGGTCTTATTGGGCTATGGACTTGCTTTTTGTCTTCTTTTCGTGATTTCTTATATTTTTTTCTCTTTTTTGCCTCTATGGTGATTTGATATTAGCCTTTGTCTAATAGGATTTTTTTTCTCTTTGTTTTTATTTTTTTTAGGGACTTGGTATTTCTGGTGCTCTCTTTAATGTACTCTATTTAATGTATCATTTTTTTCTCTTCTTATATATAATTATATTTGCCATTAAAAAAAATTGACAAAATTAGATATTTATTTAAAATACAAATCCTCTTCACATGTTAAGGTTGTGATAATTCTATTTGTGATGTATAGCTTTTTCCTATTTATAAAGTATGCAAAAAAATTATTTCCAATATAAAATTTACCATTTTTATTGAGCACTAATTTTATGTTTTTGCGTGACTCCTCCACTTACCTAATTTAACCTTGTGTCTTTAGTTATAATACACTTTTAAAACATTTCTTTCTTTATTTATAAACATAAGATTTCTACACATTTTTTTGATACTTTTATTACTTTTTTCCCCCAGATATATTTAGTAATAATCCTAAACTATGGTAAAAGAAAAGATTAATTATAAACAACACATTAATTACTTTACTATTTTATTTTGACAAAACATTACTAAATTAGGTAAGTAATTCACTTTAGAGGATAAGTCATATAAACCATCAATTAATAAATTAAAGATAGATATTACATGTACATCATAATAAATCATAGAGTTAACTCGTAATTTTTTTACTTTACACTTTACTCAAAATAGAAGATCCAAATCCAATACTTTACGCACATAAAATGATACAAATGCAAATTACATATTGAAATATTCCATGAATCTAGATTGCCACTCAAAAAAATAATAAATTTCCAGGAATCTAGATCGTCTGGATTAAGTGAAATAGAAAATTAAATATTTGCTTTTAGCAATTACTAGTACTTTAATTTTATATATTACCAACACTCGTAGAACTTAATTTCAATACGAAGTCGAAAATAAGCATCACCTTGAAAAGTATCAGTCATAATAGTAGCAATTCCTCTATGCATAAAGAAATCTCCAGTTCCACCAGTTACAGAAATATCTCTAGTTTTCTGCAAATTTGGGTCAGCACCAGCTAAAGTTATGGTTCCTTTATGATGAGGGCTATTAAAAACCAATGTGAAACTAAACCAAGCAGTGTATGTATTTTTTGTATCATAAATGTAAAAGCCTTGTGCTCTGCCAATTGGTGTTGAATGAAGGTTGTTATCCAATGTGATTGGGTCATCAAAAACTATTAAGTCACCAAAGTGGAAATATTGAGGTGCCAAATTTGTTAAATTAGCACCTTGTGGAGCTGCTACTATTGAAGATGTTGCATTAGCTGCATTGGTTCCATCGTAAATTATGTCATGGTAATAAAAGACTAGGTTTTTGCATGGTTTGTATTGCTTTCTCTTGCTTGGTTTTGCTGAACATAAAGCTAACAACATTAAAAACACAAAGAATAATGGAACTTTTGCACCCATTTTATTCCTTAATTAATTAGCTACGTGTGAAAGAATAGGAGAAATTAAATGGACTTGGAAGTGAGGAGGGACTGTATCTTATTGTGGTTCTAGTGCCTTTTTATAATGGCAATTTCTATATTTTTGTCTTTTAAATTTATTTTATATTCGATCATTTAAATTTTATTCATTCTATTTTAATCTCTTAAGAAACATCAAATAATTCTTTAAGTCCTACCCTACTCTTTCATATATATACAAACAATAAATTTTTTTTAAAATTTTTTGAATAACTGATATATTTGCAGTTCAATAAACTTAATAAGTGATTTGTTGTTTATATATAAAATTAGAGGAGATATTTTTTATCCTTTCAATTACAAACACTAAATAACTTAAGAGATCAAAATAAAACAACGAATACTTAAAAGACAAATGTAATAAAATCTAAAAATAATTCAAGGAACAAAATATATAATTTAGCCAACAATTTAATTTCTTGTAATTATGTAATTTTTTAAAATGGCAAATTGCCCCTCTTCACAGGACGATAAAAAGTCATGACATTTAAAATAAATAAATTATTTATTATTTAGTTAATTTGAAGACATGGCCTTGCCCAAAAAGTGGAGAAGTCTATAAGTAAAAGGGATAAGTGTGAGTGTGACAGAAAGGGATAAAGACACAATAATTGTGTTTGTGTGTTGGTTGTAAAACTTAAATATTACTTTACATATATATAATTTTTTGATAATATTTATTAATAAACACTTAATTTTTCTAACTTATGACTAATTTCCATCGAAAAATTTATAAGACATATATAAGATGAGTTTTCTCTTTCTAATTGAATTTTCTCAATAGAGCGAAGCTATAAATTAAACTTTTAATCGCATATTTAAGAGGACAAAAAATATTGTCATTTAGACCAAAATTTATTGTTAGTATCAATAATGAAGGGTGAAACTCAACATGCTTAAAATATAATTTCTTATCTGTAAGCAGGACCGCTTACATTTCATTTCCAATAGAGGTAAGAATGACAACAAAAAGCATGAAAGAGATGTAAGAGCAAACTCCACGAGTGTCAGTGTGTCATCATGCACGGTTCACCATTAGTTAGATTAAAAATAAAGCTTCATCAAAACTCCACGAGAGCACAACCCCTCAGCAACCGGACATGCATGCATTCAATAATTTGTAACACTATTACTATTACTACCTCCCAGAAATGAGAAGGTGCTGAAATGAATTTAATTGAAAGCACGATCATAACGCTGCTTTCCTCCCACTTTCGCTTTTTCTGTTTTCTTCTGTTTAGTTTAATGAGAAAGTCTAACATGGGAACAACACCAAATAAAATAAATTTGGGCACACTCACATAAAAGAGAAAAAAAATAATATTTAATTAATTAGTCACATCACTTGATATTAATTATTCATTTTATCTTTTAACTTTATCAATTTATGTGTGTGTGTCCAACAACTATTATTTAGGATTGTGTCTATGGAAGAATTGCTCTCGTTTAATTCACACAAAAACACTTATTGGATTTTCCATTATATATATATAAGTATGACATATCTATAAAAATGTAGAATTATTAATGAGATGTGAGATGGAGAGTTATTGATAGGATCCAAGATCTATGTTGTCTATGAAGAGATATACCAACAAACTACACTAAGCTAAAAAAAACTAATTGCCACATGACCTCCCTAGACATACTAGCCACTTATTACTTACCCTGGTTTTATTTTCCCACAATTTGAAAAAGAACAAAAAAAAAAAAGGATGGATACAATTTCAAATAAAAAATATTTGAGCGTACACTCATAAATAAAAATATTAAGGAAATTACTAAATAGACCCCTCTATAATACTTTTTGGCTCTCATCTTGACCAAAATTCTCTTAGTCAACAATATCTTTGAAAATGTTCCAAGTACAAGAGACATTTTACATATTGAATAATCTTTTCATCAGAGGCCTCCATATCTTCAATGATGGATTTGTCAAAACCCATCATCAATTTTGCTTCTTTGAGCTCCCATTTGGTCTTTGGTAAATTCACTTGTTCTTTTTCACTGAAGGATTTCTCGTACATTTTCAAAGATACTATTGATTTGGGAGCAACAATCTAATGAAAAACAGTAATATAAGTTTAAATGCAACAAAAACAAAACATCGAGGGCATAAAGTTAAAAATAGATTAGGTGAAATATGGGATGTGCTTGAGGATTCTCATATTTTTGTGTGGCATATTTTCGGCTGTGCTTGAGTGTTTCTCATATGAGAATTTAGATTTAACTGCACATTTGATCGATCTCTTACATTTATTTTAGGTTTTAAGTTGGTCCCTTATATTTTAAACATGTCAACTTTGTCCCTTTAAACAACCCTCTTCTTCCAATGTTGTTAACCTCCCATTATTCTTAAAATCAAATTTTACTTCAACAATAACTTAAACAAAAATCATCACCAATCTATATATAAAATTGAATACGTTAAAGAACAAGTGGATTAATCCAACTTTAAGACTTAAAATCATACCTAATTCGAGAAAGTGATTAAAGTTTAAAAAAGCGCACAAAACAACCCTCTAATGTATGATAATTATTTTCCTACATTCCACATTTTCAACAAACCTTTATCGGCAATATCTATACCACCACTCACACATGCCAAAAATAGATACTATAACAAATTCAACCCACTTTATACGATAGCTAAACACTCATAAAAGTTCAAACCTACTTTACAACCATCTAAAAACACACAGTATAAACATAAGACAATAAATCATCCATAATAGACTAATAAATCGAAGAAAAAAACCATACTTTAAAGAAAAAACTTTAAACATATTAATTGGAAATAAAACAAAAATAAAAATTCACAACCTCATATTCTTTGTAAGCCTTCAGATTGTTAGTGTTGACGATTTGAAAGACATAATTGGAGGGCATGTATGGTTGTTTTTCCAATGTACGGATACTTTTCTATTGAGGCTATGTCATATAAGGAACTTGGATTTGATTTGTACTGAACTAGATTTGTATAGATGAATTTGTAGAGTTGATTGAGATATTATGTTGATGTCTTGTGTTTCTTAACGATCCTTACTTGATACTAATATCTATGTTGTACTTAATGAAGAAGACTGTATTGCGTGCTATCTATGTTCCTAGTAAGTGTATCTTTTCTTCTTCATTGCAACCGCTTCACATCTTTTGAATAGGGGAATAAACATGTTTTGAGTTCTAACGGTTATTTCAGTTATATTGAACTAATTGCTTATATTGATTCTACGGTCTAAAGGCATGATGAACTGCTTCTCATATATAGTTAGTTTCAGTTTCATCTGAATTTCTACTTCGCATGTTTCCATTTCTTTTCCCTTATCACTCTAACCACCCCCAAAACAACCAATTCACCTTATCAATCCCCCACCTAACTTTGTGATATTTGTGTATGAAAACTTGCAAGTTTCTTTGTTCAAATCAGTTTATCAGCTGTGAATAAACTTGTTAAGAAAAAGACTACTCTAAAGGTACTATACTCATAATTTTGCAAGTCCTTTAAAATTTACATTTCCAAATGAAGCGTTTTCTTGTAAACTCCCCTCCTCCTCATAAAAGACGACAAAGTAATCAGAGAGGCTAAATTCAAGTTTTATTTTGCATGGAGATCAGAAAGTCTCAATTCATCTCGGCATCTCTTTTTCCTTCATGATGTATGTGATATGCATTTGCTGGTGGAATCAAAATGATGATATTCTATACCCTGGCCATGTTTCCGCCAAAATCAACACCACATTTCTGGCATGCAATATTCATCATTTTGGTTAATGATATGAATTCATTATGTATATATTATGCATTATATGCAGCCACTTATTACTTACCTTGGTTTTATTTCCCACTATTTGAAGAAAAAAAAGGGATGGATACAATTTCAAATAAAAAATATTTGAGCGCACACTCATAAATAAAAATATTAAGAAAATTGCTAAATAGACCCCTCTATAATACTCTTAGGCCCCTCGTCTAGATCAAAATTCCTTTAGTCAATAGTATTTTTGAAAATGCTCCATATATGCGATATTTTCTACATATTAAATAATCTTTTCATCAGAGGCCACCTCCATATCCTCAATGATGGATTCGTCAAAATCGATCATCAATTTTGCTTCTTTGAGCTCCCATATTTGGTCTTCAGTAAATTCTCTTGTTCTTTTTCACTGAAGGGTCTCTCATACATTTTCAAAGATACTATTGATTTGAGAGCAACAATCTAATGAAAAACAGTAATATAAGTATAAATGCAACAAAAATAAAACATCGAGGGCATAAAGTTAAAAATAGACTAGGTGAAATATGAGATGTGCTTGAGGATTCTCATATATATTTTTTGCCATATTTTGGGTTGTGCTTTAGGGTTCCTCATATGATAATTTAGGTTTAACTACATATTTGATCTCTTACATTTATTTTAAGTTTTAAATTGGTCACTTATATCTTAAACGTTTCAATTATATTCCTTTAAACAACCCTTTTCTTCCAATGTTGTCAACCTTCCATTATTTTTAAAATTAAATTTTACTTCAACAATACCTTAAACAAAAATCATCACCAATATATATATATATATATATATATATATATATATATATATATATATATATATATATATATAATTGAATACGTTAAAAAACAAGTGGAACGCATTAATCCAACTTTAAGAATTAAATTGTATTTTAGGTGTGTTATTTATTGTAAAATAACACATTAATCCTGAGGAAATAACGAACATCTAACATTTTGTGTGCAATATTTTATCTTCATCTTATGAGTTACATAAAACATTTTACATAATCGAATCCCATAAGCTGACACCTCATAAGCTGTGAGAGTTACTAATGAGGCTTCAGAGGATAATGCATAAGAGGCCACATCTCATGGTATAAACTCTGAACCTGTACTTAATCATGTGCAATTTTCTTTCATCCTATCTCAGACCAAATACCAGCACAACTCCAACAAGCCTCTATTAATTCTCATCTGTACAGTCTTCCTCACCAAAACTTTGAAGAAGTCCAACATTTAGCACCACCTTTACCACCACCAAAAGAATATTTAACATAATTATGAATATATTGGTACATAAATAATTAATGCAATTGAAAATTTAAAAGAAGTCTTATGATTCATTAATTAATATTATATAAAAACAACAAAACTTGAATGGGGTCTTATAATTAAAAAGAAAAGTAGTTCCTTTTCTCACATGTCATTCATTTGTCGACATATATTACTCTATACTTTATTTTTATTTTTTATAAATGATTGAAAAATAAAAGAAGTTAAGATTGCATCATATTATATTAAAGTGTAATTAAGACTAAAGAGAGTGGAAAGGAGGAGAATTCACAATAATCTAATCAAAAGATCCATGGTGACTAAAGTTTGCCACAAGATCAACAAAATTATTGATTTCTTTATAAATATGAGATACTCGCACGGTTTGATTTTAGAGGTGATAGAGTGAACAATATAATTTAAGATAGATTGAAGAGATCAAATGATTGAACTTAAGGGGTTAATAAACTTTCAATTATTTGAAGAATTTAAGTTTGATTTCTGGAACGAACAATTCTTAATCAATTTTATTTTGCGTCCGAACTTCAAATTACCAAAGCCTCCTTCTTTAGAAATTGGAGGCTTGACACTTGTCACAAAAAGAAAATCATCCAAAATAGATTAGAGAACAATTGATAGAAATTTTCTCATCCCACCCCCACAACTCTTTTTCACCCCCCAATATTCCGATTTTGCCCATATTAAAAAAGTTCGGAAAACGTTTTCCGAACTTTTTTTTGTCTTGAAAATGAACTTCGGATTGTGTTTTTCGAAATTTTTTCTGAATTTTCACTTGAAAAATTTCGGAAAACGCGTTCCGAACTTTTGAATCAAGGGTAAAATTGGAAATCTGGGGGCTGAAAAAGAATTCTGGGGGGTGGGATGAGAAAATTTCCAATTGATAAGGTACCATTTTTTAATTTGGACCTAATTCTAGATCTACCGAAGAAGCCCAACTTTAGTTTCAAAGTTTGGTTTTCCTAAACCAGACCATGCATGTTGGTGACTTATAGCCCAATCCAAACTTATATTAAGACAAAAAATTGAGAGAGCTTCTTTTTGCACTCCCAAGTCTCACACGCATTCTTTCATCTTTCCAAATCACCATTCTCGCTTCTTAGGCAACGGGTATGTAAATAGCAAAAATTGGAGAAAAAAGCATTCGCTTTCTAGAATGCGAACCTTATAAAAGTCAAATTTTTTGTCCTCTACGCTCTTCTCTCATATTTTATCAAATTGTTTTCGACCACTCTCTAAGTAGCGAACTATGTTTCAGTTTGTTCCCAAAGTAGCAAGTGCAAATATTTTATACTTAAACTGGACGTCGACACCCCCAAAAATAAAAAATAGAGTTCGTTTTTTAAGGATGCGAACTGAGTTTGATATCTAGATAGCGAGCGAATTCATTTTTTCCATATTTTTTTCATTTATGGGGTCAATTTGTGTATAAAATATTGATATTTAGAGTGCGAAAAAATGTTCGCTTTCCAGATAGCGAGAGGGATACTATGATCATTTCATAAGGTGAAAAAAGAAACCCGAAGGATGCGAAAAGAAGCTCTAAAATATTGACATGTGATGGTCCAAATTAAATGAAGCATAAGAAAATGAAATGACAGAAATAATGTAAAATTGAAAAGGACATGAAATAATGTAACAGTGTTGCCTGGTTCCCGAATCATGGTGCTTCAGTGCTTGCTAGGAATTAAGCAGCAAGACTGCCATATATATCCTTTGATACGAACAAGAACAGTCAAACAAAGAGGTACAGTAGTAATTAGTAACATTAGTACCTCCCAGAAGGAACAATCAAACAAGACATGCTTTTAATTAGTAATATTATTACTATTTCTAGAAATAAGAAGGTGGTGAATCAAATTTCAAGTATACGGATAACACGATCATTAAGTAAATTTCAAGTATAATTGATAACACGATCATAAGGCGTGTGAGACTGTATTTTTTTTTTTTTTTATGACAGAAAAAAAATATCAGATTTTAAAAATTGAAAAATAACTTCAAATATGAAATTGTACGTTAAGAGTAGTTTTTCAAAAAATAACTTCAAATGTATAATTGGTTTACAATATAGTTGACGACTTACACAACAAGAGAAAGATAGCTTGGCTTGTGGTGGCTTATTTAGGAATGTTTGTGTAAGTCTTATTCAAGATATTTTACGGTAAATCTTAGTGTGAGGAGATGTGAAGTTTAATTCATGCAATACATATGAACCATGTTACTGTTTAAACAAATTTCTCCTTAGTGGCAACAGTGGACCTTGTCAATTAACCATTTATTCCAAAAGTTTAAGCTGTTAAGATTTGGCACATCAATGGTTTTATATTATTTCTAACACGCCCATTCACGCAAGAGCCCACTTGGGCTTGAAGCATGGATAATGCATAGGCCCACCTACCATATGCTTAAATTCCACATTCCACTTTTAATTAGAAAGTGAGGGGAGCGGGAATCGAACCCTTGACCACTTAGTCATAGAGACTCTGATACCATGTCAATTAACCAATTATCCCAAAAGCTTAAGCTGTTAGGATTTGACACATCAATGATTTTATATTATTTCTAACAGACCTCACCCCTTAAACCTCTTCTAAAAAATCTTATTAATCTCATTGATTGGTCTGCTTCAATTTACCATTTTTGCTGATATGCTAGTCAAACAAAATCATGATGCCCCCTTCATCCGGTTTTAGTTTATGCTGACTATAATTTACTTAATGCCCTTATTTTATTCGATTGTAAGAGATATTCTATTTCCCGTTTAATTAGATAATAATCATAGCCCTTGTTCAGATCTGACCTCAAGTCCACATCTCCGAGAGATTGTCCGCTTTGGGGTTAACCCGTCACGGTTTTGTCCTTTGTAGAAAAGGCGCATCGGTTGGTTAGAGGAGTGTGGCATGAGCGATGTGGGACTATTTGGTGTATCCAGAACAGATGCCCCCAGTCGAGGCTAAAGGGCTGGGTTCGAGAACGAAATTTATCGTCCCCACAGACGGCGCCACTGTTCAGATCTGACCTCAAGTCCACATCTCCGAGAGATTGTCCGCTTTGGGGTTAACCCGTCACGGTTTTGTCCTTTGTAGAAAAGGCGCCTCGGTTGGTTAGAGGAGTGTGGCATGAGCGATGTGGGACTATTTGGTGTATCCAGAACAGATGCCCCCCAGTCGAGGCTAAGCGGCTGGGTTCGAGAACGAATTTTATCGTTCCCACAGACGGCGCTTGTAACATCCCAATATTTTATATATGTCTTTTAGCAATTTTCTTAATTTATTATTTGCTTAACATTTTATTTTATGTGTAAAGAGTTAAATATTGCAAGATGCTGTATTTATTTTTAAGAACCATAGGTTTGTTTACTATATCCATTCACCCGAAACTAGTCAAATAAACTAATCTATATGTGATAATGTGATTATAATTAAACAATTATTCTTTACATTACTTATTTCATCCTTATTTGATGATATATTAATTATTGAATTATTATCCTATTTTAAGAGTTTGATAAATAAATTTTGACCAAGTCAAAATTGAAATCTTTTGCAAAATGTGTTTTACACGTGAAGACCTATACGGACTATGGAGTAACCGAATTTCCAATTTCCCCACGTAGTCTATTAATTCCACAATTCCCTTGTTTATGGCAAACACAACCCACTAAGTAATACTATTAGTTTCAATTCTTATAATTAATTAGGCTTTGCTTAAAGAGCTCACTCACACATGATCACCATAACAACCACTTCCCCTATGATCTTTTGCCTCGTACGTATTCTTATATCACTCTATGTAACCATGCTACATATCCTCGCATATATGCCAAATCACCCATCTTGTTTATCGGTTTCGATTCTTACGGATCATCTAGGCTTGTATTGGCAGCTAGCACTTACATCCAAATTAACCGCTTCTTATACATAATATATTTAGAGTTGTCTTGGGGAAAATAACCAATCGGAGAACATGATGATAAGTCAAAGGAGTAGAAGTTTATGCGTGCAACCAGAATTAGGGTACGTAAGCATCAAATTAGCTTAGAGTCAGTATGCTCGGAAGGAAAGCGGCTAAGGTAAGGGCTTTTTCCCCATACACTCATGCACTTAGGGTTTATGTTATAAATTAATAATGAAATAGTTAACCGATGGAGATGAATGATAATAGAAAGAATGATAGAGAATTATCTTTATAACATTTTATGCTATTTCAATATATTAAGAGTTATGTGTGTGTGGTTGATTGTATATCTTTTCTGTGTGGTTGATTGTAAATCTTTCGCGTGTGGTTGAATGTGGATTTTGGTTATTTTATCGGTTCTATTCAATGGTTATCAAATGTGTTAATCTTGTCTCTTAATCTGGTGGATTTAGAGAGGTTTTCGATTAAATGGTGAATTTATGGAGTTTGAAAGAAAATGTTTAAACTTTCAATTGGTTTAATGGTGTTGGTTTAAATGAGAATATCTATGATATGCATAGCATGGCATGCATATAGCGGTTTGATAGGTTGGTTCGGAATAATACCCAATGGTGGGGTACCGAACCTTAATACCCAGGTGGGGTATTGTGTCCAGGTGGGACACTGTCCAGGTGGGACTTTTTGCTCTGCGGAGAGGTGATATCCGGATCATGGTAGCTAGTTGCATTTCATGTATTATTAATTGGTATAAGGGGTTATTAAAAATAGTTTCTTTCATCAATTTTATTTGATTTCTTCTTTATGGTCGACCGTTCTATTATTATTTCATCACATTTACCTTCCGTTCGGCATGTTTCAATTTGGATAAGGAAATTGACCCTTACATTAAATATGGTTGTAGGTACCAAAGAAGTGTGAAGTTGATGTGTTGCTTGTACGTGCGCGGGGATAAATAAAAAGGGTTTTATGAGTATATAACTGTAAATCCCAAATAAGGTTTTTGGAACATTTTTAGAGCTTGTAAATTTAACATATTCTAAAGTTGATTACTTGTAATACTTGAATTTAATAAGTTCTTCTTAAATTTTCCAATGATTAACGATCTTGTAATTTTGAAAAGATAATGATGTTGACCTGTTTTTAAAACAATGTAGTATTTTTTAAAAGGAATAATAAAATTAGTCTTAATGTCTCGAACCAAAAAAATCCGGGATGTTACAGTTGGTATCAGAGCATGGTCCTCGGACAATTTTTGGGCTGGGAGCGATTTTTTTTATGACGTGTGCCTTGAATGATGTGTGACTTATGTATGTTGCTGATTTTAATGGTTATGAGTGTTATTCTTTTGGTGTGACGGGCTGTTTTGAACTTGTGATTTTTCACCATGGGGTGTTAATATTTGGTTAAGTTGGAGTTACGGGCAGATTATATTTGATGGTGCTGGGTTTAAATTTATCTTATCATGGCGTGTGTTGGGGGCATTTACCATCTTGGTTGTAGTCTCTTCTTGGTGGAGTGTCTTGTTCTCTTGCTTTCATGTTCTATCATAGTTGCAAGCTGGTTGTTCTCTTGTTATTATATATGGTGTTTCTTAATGTGATTCTTTTACGATGATTGTATGATTTCTTTTGTTTTATAGGAATAATTTTGTGATTGATAGAGTTATGTCTTTTTTTTTTTTTTTTTTTGTGAATTTTCTATTGAATAATTTTTAAAAGAAGTAGCGTCCACGATGAACTATTAAAACCTTTGAAGGTGAGATACTATTGTTGAATAATTTTTGTTTTATAAGAGAATAATTTTATGATGATCAAAATAAGTAAAAGGTAATATAGTTTTTTTTTAAAAAAAAAAAAATAGTATTGGCATGTATGATTTGTAGAGATTTTTGTTGAAAATTTGACTCAAGAAAAGTGTTGTTTAAGTCTTTTATCCATGATATTGATCATAAAAGAAGGTGGTTGAAATTGGTGTTTAGAGGTTCAAGAAAGTAGTGTTTAGAGCATTTTCTTGAAAAAATAATTTTTGCTAGCTTAAAAGTGATTGTGACATTTAAAAGAGTATCTATTTTAAAGACTAGTGTTGTGGTTTGGTGTTGATTTGTTGATTGGTTTTAACTTTCTGTTATTTTGTTATGGGTCTATGCTTCTTGTTCCTTGTCTTGGTAATTTTCAGCATTGCTCTCTTATATTGTACATGTTACTTATTTACCTTGGTTTGTTAGTATCTTATTTTAAGTTCCTTAGATTGAGTTGTTTTCCACATCTTAATAACTAGTTATGATCTTGGTGGCATATGGGTTGATTTGTTGTTTGTTCTCATAGCCTCTTTGATTCCGATTTGTTTTAAGGAGTAGTGTTCCTTTCTCTAGTTTTGGTGGTGAGTTTGTATTATAATTTCTTTGTTCTCTTGTTTCAGAATACTAATGCTGATTGGGAGCAAGTTCCTTTCAATATATTTTGTTTATTAAAAAAAAAAAATGGAACAAGAGTTTGGAAGAAATTAAAAAAAAAAAAAAAAAAAAAATCCAATCATCATTTTGAATTTTGAACTCATATTTTTACAATGATATAGGTGTCTATATTATTAGTTGAAATCGGTAAAAATGTTACAAATTGATAATATAATGAGAATTGAAAATGCTTATTTTACTTCGGTGATGAAATCATCTTTGAATAAACATGATTAGAAATATGTTTGATATGTATCATAGGAATTGTGATATATGAAAATACCAAAAAAAAAATTAAAAAAATTGTGATATATGAGTATGTTAGTACGAATTATTTTGTGTAAGCTTTTCTATTTAACTTTTGTCACTATGCTTTTATGAATATTGTGATTATTGGGTTCCTATAAGTTGAGGGATGTTTTCTCCACAAAATAAAAGCAATAAACCATTTTATGAAATAGTTATAAGTGACTAATTACTTTCTTTCTAGGTAAAGATTAATTTTTTTTTTTATAAGTTGTGATTATCACCATTTATGAAAAAGAGATTGTTTAATATGATATATGTCTTTATAAATGATTTTTGGTTGGCTTAATATACTGATTTTTGTTGCTTTATGTATACCATATTCTTGTCACTAAAGGTACTTCGTTGTGCAATGTGCAATCTATCTTTATTTCTTCTGTCACTAAAAGTGTTTTCTAGTGTAATCTGTTTTTCATTTGTCTGTCACTATAACGTGGTTTTTGGATGTGCTGTTTTTTGTTGTTTGTCACAAAAAGTCACTTTTAATGGTATTTGCTCTTTGCTGGCCGTCACTAAAAGTTGGTCTCTATGAAATTGGTTTTCTGCTGTCTGTTACTAATAATGATGTTGTTTTATGATTTTGTGCTGAAATTTTTTATTCTTTTAATGATGCTATTACCAAAATAATTTTTGGGTTCTCAATCGGTGTAAATGATTAATGTGGATTGATATTTGGTTTAAGTGCTCTTTTAAGAGTTGAAAATCTAAAAGTCGGTTGATTGCATGTCTTGTGCATTGCATGTATGTTCCTTGTTATTGTGTTGTTTGATTCTTTTGTTTGTTGACTTTATGATTTCATTTTGATATTATGTTGTTAGTTACAAGTTAAATGTACTTTGAAACCCTGGAGTTAAGTCTAGAGTGTAGCAATCTGTTCTAACTCATTGTAATTGAAGAATGTAGATATCTAGTAATTTAGGCTTAAGAGAAGCACCCTGCGCCCAAACCTTATTTGAAATGTTCTCTATCGAATGGTATGTTCTTTAGGCACGATTACTTGATATTCTGACTTTATTAGTTGTGATAAGTCATATCATTATGTGATAAGTGTGGATAAAGAGTGTGATGGCTACAAAAAAAAACTCGACAAGCGCTAAGTATAAGTTGTAATAAACGGGATGACTTTTGAAGTAGGATGGTTTATACTACCATTATGATTATTCGTTTACTATTGATAAATTGGGGAACTGATCAACCTCGATCTCTTGTTAATAGTAGACAAGATCATGGTGACTAGAATGGATCGCCCTCACCAATTGTTGGAGCGTGCGAAGTTAATAGGACATTTATGTGCTAAGGGGTAGGTGTCGGATCTAATCTAATGAATCTTTTGTGATGGAATTTAGTTTATGTATTTATTTTTATTTTTGAAACTTTCTGATTTTGAACCTTTCCGAATTATTATTTCACTCGCTTATTTAACTTTATGATGTGACTTATATTAAAATAAAGTGTTTTAAACTATTTTTACCTCATCTTTTTAGAGTGATTTTACTATTCTAGAATTTTGCCAATATAAAGTGTGAAATGTTATTTTCTTAAATGATATTTTTATCTTGAGCTATATCGAACCTTTATTAATATATTTTAATCTATTTATCCCGTACCCTTTTATATAAACTTCGGTTAGTGATTTGTGTTCATAAACTTCGGTTAGTGATTTGTGTTGTTGATGTTTATAATGATTTTTTTTTTCTTTGAAAGTTTAGTTTAAGTTATAAATTTAAATGATGTTTATTTGATATCAGAGTGCGCAACGGGAAAAATAACATTTTACTACCTCATTCTTAAACCTTTTAATTTTGTTGATATTTACCTAAAGAGTTTTTGAAAATTTGTTCTAACATCTTTTTCTATTATCTAGTTTTGGGGATGAAACTAATTTTTGAAATGTAGGTAGAATGTAAGATCCAAGAATTTTATATTATTTATATATAGATAAATAGTGTATTTATCGATCCGAATACTTTAACACTATATTTTATAAAATACTAGTTTTACTATTTATAATTCTATCTTGTTAGAGAAATTCTTTCATAATTATTGTATTTTCTAGTTTCGAGGACGAAACTATTTTAAGAGGATGAGAATGTAACATCCCAATATTTTATATATGTCTTTTAGCAATTTTCTTAATTTATTATTTGCTTAACATTTTATTTTATGTGTAAAAAGTTAAATATTGCAAGATGCTGTATTTATTTTTAAGAACCATAGGTTTGTTTACTATATCCATTCACCCGAAACTAGTCAAATAAACTAATCTATATGTGATAATGTGATTATAATTAAACAATTATTCTTTACATTACTTATTTCATCCTTATTTGATGATATATTAATTATTGAATTATTATCCTATTTTAAGAGTTTGATAAATAAATTTTGACCAAGTCAAAATTGAAATCTTTTGCAAAATGTGTTTTACACGTGAAGACCTATACGGACTATGGAGTAAACGAATTTCCAATTTCCCCACGTAGTCTATTAATTCCACAATTCCCTTGTTTATGGCAAACACAACCCACTAAGTAATACTATTAGTTTCAATTCTTATAATTAATTAGGCTTTGCTTAAAGAGCTCACTCACACATGATCACCATAACAACCACTTCCCCTATGATCTTTTGCCTCGTACGTATTCTTATATCACTCTATGTAACCATGCTACATATCCTCGCATATATGCCAAATCACCCATCTTGTTTATCGGTTTCGATTCTTACGGATCATCTAGGCTTGTATTGGCAGCTAGCACTTACATCCAAATTAACCGCTTCTTATACATAATATATTTAGAGTTGTCTTGGGGAAAATAACCAATCGGAGAACATGATGATAAGTCAAAGGAGTAGAAGTTTATGCGTGCAACCAGAATTAGGGTACGTAAGCATCAAATTAGCTTAGAGTCAGTATGCTCGGAAGGAAAGCGGCTAAGGTAAGGGCTTTTTCCCCATACACTCATGCACTTAGGGTTTATGTTATAAATTAATAATGAAATAGTTAACCGATGGAGATGAATGATAATAGAAAGAATGATAGAGAATTATCTTTATAACATTTTATGCTATTTCAATATATTAAGAGTTATGTGTGTGTGGTTGATTGTATATCTTTTCTGTGTGGTTGATTGTAAATCTTTCGCGTGTGGTTGAATGTGGATTTTGGTTATTTTATCGGTTCTATTCAATGGTTATCAAATGTGTTAATCTTGTCTCTTAATCTGGTGGATTTAGAGAGGTTTTCGATTAAATGGTGAATTTATGGAGTTTGAAAGAAAATGTTTAAACTTTCAATTGGTTTAATGGTGTTGGTTTAAATGAGAATATCTATGATATGCATAGCATGGCATGCATATAGCGGTTTGATAGGTTGGTTCGGAATAATACCCAATGGTGGGGTACCGAACCTTAATACCCAGGTGGGGTATTGTGTCCAGGTGGGACACTGTCCAGGTGGGACTTTTTGCTCTGCGGAGAGGTGATATCCGGATCATGGTAGCTAGTTGCATTTCATGTATTATTAATTGGTATAAGGGGTTATTAAAAATAGTTTCTTTCATCAATTTTATTTGATTTCTTCTTTATGGTCGACCGTTCTATTATTATTTCATCACATTTACCTTCCGTTCGGCATGTTTCAATTTGGATAAGGAAATTGACCCTTACATTAAATATGGTTGTAGGTACCAAAGAAGTGTGAAGTTGATGTGTTGCTTGTACGTGCGCGGGGATAAATAAAAAGGGTTTTATGAGTATATAACTGTAAATCCCAAATAAGGTTTTTGGAACATTTTTAGAGCTTGTAAATTTAACATATTCTAAAGTTGATTACTTGTAATACTTGAATTTAATAAGTTCTTCTTAAATTTTCCAATGATTAACGATCTTGTAATTTTGAAAAGATAATGATGTTGACCTGTTTTTAAAACAATGTAGTATTTTTTAAAAGGAATAATAAAATTAGTCTTAATGTCTCGAACCAAAAAAATCCGGGATGTTACAGCGCTACTGATCTTACCAGGATCAGAATGATGACGGAGCAGTGGTGTTAATTCAGCAAGCCCCCTGTTGAAGCGGAGGGGGGGTGTGTACCTGTTTATACTCCGACGCTCAAGTCAGTGATAGTATAAGAAATGGTAGCTTAGGTTGTGTAAGAAAAACGTACCTGGCTCCTCTGAATGAGGAGCATATTTATACCCCAGCCCTGGGCCAAGGCCCTTAATGGGCAATTAATGTCCATTACTGCCGGAATTCTGGCCGTTTGGCCATGATGAGCAGTAAATGTCATCATTCCGGTGGTCGGCCGTTATAAATGGTGAGCATCTGGCCGACGGGCAGGGTGCCCTTCAGGAGGGCAGAGCCTTTAGCTTTAAGGGACTTAGCCTCTGAAGTCCAGTAAAGAACGGCCCTTTTATTAAAACAATAGTAGTATATATTGATAAAATTGAAAATTAACTTTATTAGACTGCCACACACTCTTACAAAGCAAATTGGACCAAAACCAAATTAGCAGACCTATATAGAAACATCTCAAATTTGTAGAACAACCAAAACCAAAATTACCTAGAAACAAACTACAACACCTCATTACACTGATACACCCCAAAAAACACACTCTGCCACAACACCAGAACAGAGCCACACACAGGACAGTACCAGCCCCAACAATGAAAAGGGACATTAATTAATAACTTCTTAATGTATTTGCTTTCAGCAATTATTAGAACTTAATTTTATATTACCATTGGTCATAAACTTTTCACATTCACCTTCAAATGCATAAGTTATGATTCATTTGGTAATATAAAATTCATAGTAACTTACCAACACTCGAAAAACTTAATATCGACACGAAGTCGAAAATAAACCTCGCCTTCAAATGCATCAGTCATAATAGTAGCAATACCTCTATGCATAAAGAAATCACCAGTACCACCAGTCACTGAAATATCTCTACTTTTCTGCATAATTGGATCAGCACCAGCAAAAGTAATGGTTCCTTGATGATAAGTACTATTAAGAGCAAATGTGAAACCAAGCCAAGAAGTGTATGTGTTTTTGGTATCATAAATGTAAAAGCCTTGTGCTCTACCAATTGGTTTTGAATGAAGGTTATTATCCAATGTGATAGGGTCATCAAAAACTGCTATGTTACCAAAGTGAAATTGGGTTGCTAATTTTGTTAAATTAGCACCTTGTGGAGCTGCTACTATTGAAGATGTTGCATTAGCTGCATTTTCTCCATTGTAAATTATGTCATGAAAATAAAGAACTATGTTTTTGCATGGTTTGTATTGCTTTCTCATGCTTGGATTGGCTGAACTTAAAGCAAACAACAGTACAAAAACAAAGAGAATTGGAATTTTGAAACCCATTTTTTTCCTTAGCTAGCAGCTATAAGACAAAAAAAAGAAAAGAGAAAGGGACTTGGAAAGTAAGAAGGGACTGTTAGGAGTTGGTTTAGATTGTTGTTTATCTGATGCCCTTTTATAAGAGTTGAAGAAGACTTTAATGTAATTTGATGAAACAATTGCCATACATTTTTTAATTCTTTTTAGAAGTCTAGTGGCTAAAGTAACAAGAATATGCTACATCCTCCCTTCACTGTTATAAGTAAATTTAACTTTTTTAGTACATTGAAAAAGTAATGTATGTGGACTATATATGAACCAAATATATTCATTTTCAATGTACCAAAAAAGACAATTTTACTTATAATAGTGATCGAAGGGAGTAAGTGCTAAAGGTGGAATCTACGTCTTAGTATAGAAAATGTTATCCAATCTTTTTATAACCATTTTTCCGTGCTTATCATATCTTATACCAGCAATTAGAAACTTTTCGTAAAAAAAAGCTAGTAGTATAATTAATATCACATTTTATACCGAGTTTCCATACTATACGGCGGATGGAATCTAAGTCACATTTTTATACATTATTATTAAATCAAATATGCTAAACAATGCTCTTGGGACATTGATTAATCAAGCAAATATAGTAATATAACATTGGAATTTGTGCATTCAATGCATTGAAAATGTAAAAAATGTTATTTTCAATTTAAAAATTTCTTTCAAATGAATTTTTCTGTATTGTTTATCTAATGCCCTTTTATAAGAGTAGAAGAAGACTTTAATTTAATTTGTTGAAACAATTGCCATATACATTTTTTATTTTTTTCAAAAGTCTAGTGGCTAAACTAACACAAACATACTAAGTGCAAACGGTTGAATCTGCGTCTTAGTATAGAAAATATTTTTATGCAATCTTTTTATAATTATTTTACCCGTGCTTATGATATATTATACGAGCAATTAGAAAGTTTTCATAATGAAAACTAGTAGTATAATTAATATCACATTTTATACATTATTATCAAATTGCGCATGTTTTTTTATAAACATTTTTTAAAAAATCAAACCTACAATCACTAATATATACTACTCAAATTCCTCGTTACCGTATCAAACGATAACTTATCGTTTTTCATTTTTTATTATTTTAAAATAAATTTAATATTTTTATTTATTTTGCCTTCAAGATACCAAATTCAAATATACTATTACTAATAAGAGTCTAAGATAGTAGCTAGTTTTTATTATTTACACCCCCAGGATGCAAGAAAGTCAATAGCACTATTATATTTTTCTATTCTTTTTTTAGAAACATAGAACTATTACTCCTTAGTCCTTATGTTCGATCTTAAGCATATGCTATATGAGTAGGTTAAAATTAGGTTGCATTGCATCCACTGTGTCGGTCTCTGACCTTTTTTCTCTAGTCCATCCAAAAAATATTTAGGACCTAAAAAACTGTTATACATAAATAAATATATAAATTACATTTGTAATATTATAATATTGTCTACTAATTATAGTATTATTCTTGTTTTTTTTTTTACAATTTATAAGTATTTATTTGCCAAGAAGCCTATTAGCTAAAAATTTTACACTTATATTGAATAAATGAAATATATAGAATTCGAATCCGGTCCAACATATATAATATAATATCTATATCAATTAAATTAAACTTATAAAAACAATTATAGTAGTATTCTACTATAGTAAAATTGTCTTTTTATTTAGTCGAAAGAGATAACTGTAGTAAAATTGTCTATAAATTGACTTATTTAAAGATAAAAGCACATTGACCAAGAACAATAAGTGGGTCTATATTGTATTTTCGGTCCAACAAAGGGAGCTAAGCTAAAGCACACTCACAATCTGCATTTGTGGTTTTTAATTGTTTTTTACTTTTATGTGAATCTTTTAAAAATAAATTGATATGTCACCACAAGAGATCAACAATAATAGACGTGGTCATTTTGAAGGAGTGGTCAATATATATAAGAGAGTATGGATGCATACATTTTTATTGAACACTTTTAATTTTAATTAATATCTATGAAGTTATATGATATTGAATGATTTTAACAAAATAAAAAATTTGATGTTTATAATTTTTCTACCTTCTCTTGATTTTAAAAATAAGTGAGCTAATTAAAAATAAATAAATGTATGAGTTATATTTATAGTAATACAAAAAGTGTTTTCGATCCATATCAAAAAAAAAAAGTGTTTTCGCAACGCTAGTTTTATCGAGCAACGATCAAAGATCATATCAAAATTAGAGCTGTCAAAAGGGGCCGGCCCGGCCCAGCCCGCCTCGACCCGGGGGCCATGCCATATAAGTGGGCATTAATGGGCCGGCCCATTAAGTCTCATGGCCCGCCCCGTTAAGCCCAGTCCAATAAGCAAAGGCATACAAGGCCCGATGGGCCGGCCCGACAAACTTTCTTTCTTTTTTTTACAATTTTTTTTTACAAAATAAATTCAATGGACAATAAAACTACTTATAATGATTGATTAAGTTATTATTAGTTTTTTTCAAATAAAGATAATCATAACAAACTTGGTTTAATCTTAAAAAAACAACAAATTTGGTTTAATAATTATGTCCTAACTAACAAATCTCATCTTTTGTTACTTAATTATCTAAATATTTAATGGTAATTAAAACTCCTTATTTTTAGCTAAAACTATTTTTAGAATTTTTTTAAAATATTTTTTTTAACTCTTTAAAGGGCCGGCCCAAAAGCCCGTGGGGCCGGCCCATAACGGCCCATTAAAAATATAGGTCCGATAAGGCCCGATCAACTTTTTTTAAAAGTCCAGTCCATGTAAAACTATATGGCTAATGGACCGGCCCGATAGCCCGATCTATTTTTACACCTCTAATCAAAATGACAAATTACAATAGCAATCATGCAATTATCCAACACCTAATGGAGCTACGGCTAGACACCCGCAAGGGCAAATATCTTCTAATTTTTTTTATCTCTTTCTTAATTTATTTATTTTAGAATCTTAATTTCTTTTCTTTTGTTTCTATTTTCCTTTTCATTTTAAACATCATCATCTCTCACATATTATCAAAGTCGGCAAAATCATTAAATACAATAAAATCACATATCATCAAAATCATCAAAATGTACCTTTAGAGTACATATTATATTTTAATAATATATAAAAACTTAAATTTAAACTTTTACAATAAATAATATTACAATTTTTAAAATTCTTAATATGTGTTCTTAAAACACATAACATATTAACATGACGGATATGGATCACCTCCAGTGTATTGTCTCCTGTTTGTCTCTCCAGTGCAATTTTCGACCTTTTGATCAATCCAATGGTTGACTAACAGTAAGAAAAAATGGCCCATTATAGGAGAGAGAAACTTGATTCATCTTCTTCAATTTACCAGGTATTTCTTCACTGCACATTCTTATTGATAATCATCCATTGCCCACCAATATCATAATTTAAGATTTTAAGTTTAATTTCTGTTGGATAAACTTATCTGATTAGCAACGATTATATCATTTGAGAATTTAATTGATCTTTTCATCAACGATTGTATCATAATATTTTGAAGAAAAAAAATTGTTTCAGGAAAACACAATAAGGTAGACCAATCAACAATTGCTTTATGTGAAGAATGTAATAAAATAAGTTCTACTTCTTCCTCAAAAATACTCTGCTCACAAAGCTTGTGTCGGTTGCATCCGTGTAAACTCGCCGCCGCCGCAAATGCAGTGTCCCATTCAAAGGTCATCTCATCGTGTCTGTCATGGTTGGTCACCGGTGAAGAAAAGTTGTGTGAGGGTGGATCGAGATTCAAAGGTCACCGTTGAAGAAAAGTTGCGGCGGCTCATCAGTTTCTTTTACTACTCCTAGAAAAGAATTATTTTCTCCCTAGAATCATATATGCTAAAGAGAAAATTTTAACATTACTAATAAAAGGAGAAACCACGAACATGTACAGTACTGTAGATGTGTTTGAGGAGGCCGTAGAGTAGTAAATGGAAAAAGCATTGGCTGGAAACTGGAAAGTGGAGACCAAATTTTTTTATTTTTTTCACTCTAAAGCCAACAGATTGATCTAACGGCAGAGAATGAAACAGGAGATAGCACAGGAGAATGGAACATGACTCATATTCATATACATTAAAATCATCATATGGCAAAGGTCGCCTATATATTTTTCCATGAAAAAGGGATTCATGCCACTCAAGTATATCTACCCACTTGACTTGGTTGGAGCACACCAACAAATACCTCGCAAAAAGCATACATATCATGCTGAATTTTCACAAGTGCCCATCATTGCGTTCCAATTTCCAAATATGACACCCACCCACTGGCCAAAGTATTATTTATGATCTATAATTTATCAATATATTTCTTCAGATTATATTTATAAATTTATAAGTAAATTTAATTTTTTTAATACATTAAAAAATGGATATATATATATATAAAAATCCACCGTTGGATTGAAAGTTTATATCATATAGATCATTCATGTTAAGTTTTATAAAAATCTAAAATTGTTTGGAATGTTATCGAGAGCAATCAAAATTAACGGTTTTTGCAAACAATTTTAGATTTTTAAATGTACCAACAAAAATTAAATTTGTTTATAAATATTATAAAAAAGGTATTAATTAATAACAATATATACCGGCATATCTATAACAATATACTCTTTTAGTTTAGTATACCTAATTTCTTTTCTATTTTAACCCTTCACTTATTTGTAATTATTTGCATTTATGTAGAAAATTGTAATTATATGTAGAATTATTTTTCCTTCTTTTGACAATAACATAAAAAATATGAAATATATATACTACACTTTGACAACAGAATTGTTGTGTTGAGCTAGCTCAGTAGGACACGCCATGGCGAGTCAATAACCTCGCTGTTGCGAACGGTTACAGTTAGTTGGTTTGTTTTGTCAGTTATGTAACTGACTTGTCCTTAGGTTGTTTAGTAGTTAGTGAATAGTTTTCCTTGTGTAAGTCTATAAATAAAGGCCTAAGGGTCATGTATGAAGTAGTTGAAATGAATGCAAGCTTTGTTCTTGACCAGAATTACTAATGAATCAATAAGTAAAAACTAGGATAGAGTTTATTTTTCCTTAGAAAACTGTTATATTTAAATATTAAGACATCGCAATAGTTTTACTATCGATTTCATGTATGTGGTGTAAATATTTTTACCATCCCTAATCTCAAATTGTGTATCTAAAAATGATCAATCAGGGTAACAAGCAAGCTAGCCATATTAACAAAGACACCATTTGATACAATATTGGTTTTTTTCTCATAACACTCGCATCTTCTTTGTTAGTTATGTTTCTGATCTCACTTTTGTTTAACAAATAAAAATGGAATCTATATAAATAACAAAATGGAATAGTCTAAGTCTTTTCATAAGTACAAGGTGTGTCAAAATCGTCTACAAGAGTTTATAAAATAATGAACAGTCAGATAAACGACATAAGTAACAAAATTTGTCAATATCCAAACATAACAACGGAGTACTCGACCACCAATTATGTAAATTTGCAATTAGATTAATGTTTTTTGCAATTAGTTTTTATTATATGTTCATCATGTTGGAAATTCCGGCACAAGCTGGTTGGTGGGAGTTAGGTTAGATCAATATTTTAGTGGCAAAAAAATAAAGCCATATTGAACTTTGATCTCAATTAAGCCATATGGGTTTGGTGAGTCCAAGATCACTCGTTGAAAGTTCTTCATTTCCACGGCACCACATTAGCTGGCTTCATCTATTGTCCATTCCAATGTATATACATTGTAATAGCAATCTATTGTTAAAAAAAATACTTTATTCAGTTGTTAGAAGTCTCATGTCAAGAAAATAAAAATGTTTAATATAGTTTATGTGAGTATAACTTAGTATGTGTTTGGTTCTACGATAGAAAGAATTGATTTTGACAGAATTGAGTTTGACAGAATTGATTTTAAATAAAAATGAGTTGAATAGAATTGATTTATGTTTGAATATACTAATGTAAAAGCAATTCTCAATATTTTATGTTGTTTGGATGGTTTGAATTAAAATTTATTTTGGATGTATAATTATTAAAATGAGTTTTAATATATTTTTGTTAAATTACTTTAAATTTTTTAAGAATATTTTTTTTCTTTCTAATTTATTTTTAGAAAATTACATCATAATTTTTTAGAAAATTACATCATAATTTATTTTTAGAAATTTACGATCTATTTAACATGACGTCAATTCATAAAAACTAAATTCCTTTAATTTACACTAAAGTATTGAGTAAAATTCATAATACCATTAAAAAATAAAAATAAATTAAAATGTATAGGCAATAAAAGCCCACTACAAGCCATCTCTTTATTTTTATTTTTCTAAACCGACAAAGTCCATTCAACTGCTTATCCCCAACCTGAAGATAAGAGAACTGTTACATGAACAGTGAAAAGGCAGCAGGAAGGTGAAGGGTATAGCTGGAAACTATTATGTGACTTCCATAGAATCGATTTTAGTGGACGCAAAGCAGCTTCGACTGGAATTGATTCTAAAATGAAGAATCACGTTCGTAGCTCTGTGCCAAATTAAAATCACGTTTGAAGTTGTAAACGTGCGTTCATGAATTCTCACCGCAAATCCAAACAGACACTTAGTTGTTAAAGATATTGCATGTAATGTATAAGAACTAGAATTCAAATTCAAATACTCCTATTTATTCACTTTTTTTTTTTTACGCACTATTTATTTACTTTAAAAATTAAAATTTTAGCTACTAAACCATTTAAAAAAAATAATTTATCAAAATAAAAACACAGTACATGCACAAACAATGCATATATTTGTTAAAGAATTTTTTCCATGTGTGTTAAAGAGACAATTTAAAATTGCACAAAAAAAAAAAAAGACAATTTAAAAAAGAGAATAAAATCACATTGTAAAGATTTATCCCTAAAATCCGATTAATCATTATACCTCAGTCCTGCACCAAATTCTTTTTTTGGAAGTCGCCTCCTATTATATGTACTTCATATTCTAATACATCTATTTATTGACTTTATTCACCTTAAAAAATGTACAATTTTTATCACTATTTGACAAAAAAAAAAAGTAATAATAAGACAAATGAATTATCCGTCAAATCAACGGTACTTACTTACTTAAAAGAACAATTTTCTAATTTGATTGAGCTATATAACTGGCAATAAAGTAATAAAATCTTGGTCACCAATAAAAAGTGAGAATATTATAGTACCAAGAATAAATGAATGGTTGAATTGATGAGCAACTTTTCCATTTAGTCAACCTACAGGATGGAACCAAACCAACTATCATGGAACATCTATTCAAAATGTAGTTGTTGTAATTGGAAAAAAAGTATTTTACTTTCCCTTTCATATACTAATTGAATTATTTGTAAAAAGTATTTGTTATAAAATATTTAATATCACTAAAATACTCCCTCTGATTTCATATATAAGAAACATTTTACTTTTTAGATTCGTTGTAAAATAAATGTATCTAGACAATATTATAGTCTAGATTCATCCATTTTACAATGAATCTAAAAAGTAAAATTTTTCTTATATATGAGACCGGAGGGAGTAGTTACTAATATCAGCTACCAAATTTACATTTTCAAATCTCTAAATTTATCGTTAAATTGATCATTATAATATAATTTTTTTCAGAAGAATATTAGCATGTGCATTTATGATACATATTAAACAGATAAATGTAATAACATTTTATTAGTGGGAAGCATGCCTTGTAGACTGTTATGGATTGAAAGTAATGTGTAAATTATTATCATTAATCTAACCTTGGTCATGTGTGTGTTAATTATTATCGGAAGAAAAATTCTCTCCCGCTTTTCCACGTTTTTTTTACCTCCGAAAAGAAACGTTTAGGGAGGAGAGAAACTTTCTTATTGTAAACTTTAACTTAAGTCCAACTAAATTTATCTATTAATTTTTTTTTAAAGTAAACTCTAAGTTTTTTTTTGACAATAAGGTGTTGGAAATTTTTCAAAATATACTTGAAAAGATGCAATGGTTGATTTGAAATAATATGTCTCTTGGTTTAGCCTTGCAACCTTTTAAGAACAAGAATGAATCATAGCATTGTTTCATATTAATATTGTATGATATCTTTCAAGGATTGCTTTCCTTCATCAACTGATACGAGCTTCTCTATAAATAGAGGTACTCATGTGACAAAAAAAAAAAACAATAACAAAAGTCATGAATTTCATGAGTCAGAATTCTGTCAAAAATATTCCTAAATCATTTCTTCATTTTTCTAGTGCACGAGAGGAATCGAAGGAACTTTATTCTGTAAACTATTATTGATCGATATGCTTGGTGTGAGTGTGCAAACCACGTCAAGGTTCTCAAAGTATCCTGAAGGGGATTCGCCAGTTGAACTCATTTGCATCCAGTTTACGTAAACTGGTGGGGGCGAATCGAACCTAAAGGTTAGTGTGGCAACTCCACACGCTTTGAGATTTACGTGCATAGTCATTAAACTTTTCAAGTTTTCAAGTGCAGCAGCCTCTTCCCAACAAACAAGATATATAACAATGGAATTTATGTGCAATTATTATTATGTTCTTCTTCATCTTCTTTTGTTCAAGTATTTGCAGCAGACCCCCAACACAAATTTCTCACAATCTTTAGGTTCGATTTATGATGTTTGATTTATGACTTATTCATGGATAGCATTGGCTGCAATTTTAAAGGAGATGGAGTTTTCTTTGAGAGAAATTGACTACAAGAGATAAGTATCACTATACATTTTAATTTACATATGGTTTATTAAATTCATGCTTATACATCTAAAATAAATGATCATGACATGATAATGACATGAGTTTATGAATACATTCTTTATATTATTGTCATGAATAAGAATTTTGTGCCATATATTAATTAATCATTAATTATTAAATACATGATTGCATTACTTTATACATAGTTATAAGGATGGAATTGAAATTTTAAAGTAAATATTATGCATGCCTATATTATTCTATGTATAAAGACGGTGTCGATCATTTGATTCAATATAAATAGTGTGATAAACTTTATTTAGTGTATTGAAATTTTTCGACATGAAAATGAATGATACTTTCATGAAGTAATACCCACTTTGTGACAAATCATATAGTTGAGATGATAAATAATTTAAGAGTATGTACATGTATTCAATAATTTATAGCTTCCATTTTGGTGTCTTTTTCACTTCATTTGTGTAAGAATATGTTTTCTATTTGAAAGAGTATGCTTTTGGTGAAAGATTATCCGCAGAAATTTGTTAATCGCAAATAGGTGCTTGTTAAAATGGTGTTGTTGGTGAAAAACATTACATTGGTTCATGAAGAATTGTGACTGAAACTATTCATGATTGGTTTTATTGATGATTTTGACAAGTATTATTGAAGGAGAAATGAACACATAAATACTTCTGACTATGGTGAAAGATACATAATTAATTTGTCTTGATATTTGATGATATGCATGATTTATAAACTATTTAAATATGTGAATTTTTTACAAGTATGAATAAGTTTGGTTTATGAGACATGATTTTATTTTATCTTACTTTAATATAAAAGTAGTGTATATGAATTGTCATAAATATGAAAATGCATATTTTGTGTGATATTATTGTTTTGTGCAAAAAGTTATTAAATTTATAATTAATGATCTCATATTATATGTGCATTATAATATATGAAAGTTATCGTTGATTTCTTGTTTATCTTGATATTAAGTTTGGTTTAGTATTAATTTGAAATTATTGTAAGTTGGTAATTATTCATGGAGAAATTAAGTTATAGGAAATTTAATGATTTTGAATCATTGTTTGTTTTCCAACATGATGATTATTTGAATTTACCATAGAACATGTTATACATGAAACTTGATTTTGAAATTTAGAAGTTGTGATACATGTATTAGTTATGTGAAAGCTAATATGAAAAGGTTTCTTATGATTAAAGTTAAATAAATTCTAAAGTATTATTTTAAGTTCATGGTGTGTATATGACTTACATGTGTGATTCTTATGAAATGAAAAATTAGTCATGACAAATCTTTATGATCATGTTTGTTGGTGTTATATATATTAATGTATTGAATGTCCGAGATCTTGGATACATTCAAGTGGATATAAAACTTTATATTAAAAATATTATTAAATATATAATAGCAAGGGGAGATTGACATAAAGTTTGTGTATATGACATAATGGTTAAATGACAAAAGTGTCATTGTTTTCTGATAGTTGGTTAAAACTATCAATAATATGCATAAAGAATATTCAAAGTTTCTAAAAAGCATAGCTATGTGGTTGATTGAATATTCAAAGTATTAAAGTTGAAAAATCTTGCAATTCTTTGACGAAAGGATTGACAAGGATATGATGGTTTTCAGATATGATGGTTAAGTCATTGAAGACATCATTAGGGATGTGATACAAGCCCAGATATAATTGATCACCAATGGTGAAAACTCAACTCACACTTGAGTAGCATCAAGTCTTGAGTTCAATGGTGAAAATACACTATTAGAGTGATTGAAGTACTTGACAATAATAAATAACATCCCAAGGGGTAAAAGTACTTGGACCATAAGAAGAAAAAAGGTAGGATGAGGTTTTTCTCTTAATGGACATATAGCATATATTTGCTGGAATGCATTTATGGGGCATTCCTGATATAGTCTACCTATGTGAGAATGAAGTTTGGCCGTTTCACGGAGTTCAAGGACTTGACTCTTAAATTCTCATGAAAAGGATACGAGACACAAGGCCTTAACAAATGTGTCATATTTATAATTCGATCAATGGTACCGAGATTTCATGTGTAAGTTTTGCACACTTATTCTAATGAATACTTGGTTCAAAGCTTGTCTACCAATGTCTATTCGGGATAAGTGAAACCCATTTCTTACTAAGTAGTGGTTCAAATCGTGAGATACCACTATCTGAAACCATGCGATTTCCGGAATAATGGATTTACATATATTTTGAAAATGGTGGGGGATTGTTGGAAAATTTCCAAAATATACTTGAAAAGATGCAATGGTTGATTTGAAATAATATGTCTCTTGGTTTAGCCTTGCAACCTTTTGAGAACAAGAATGAATCATAGCATTGTTTCATATTAATATTGCATGATATCTTTCAAGGATCGCTTCCCTTCATCAATTGATACGAGTTTCTCTATAAATAGAGATACTCATGAGGCAGAAAAACACACAACAAAAGTCATGAATTTCATGAGTTAGAATTCTGTCAAAAATATTCCTAAATCATTTCTTCATTTGTCTAGTGCACGAGAGAAATCGAAGGAACTTTATTCTGTAAACTATCATTGATCGATATGCTTGGTGTGAGTGTGCAAACCACGTCAAGGTTCTCAAAGTATCCTGAAGGGGATTCGCCAGTTGAACCCATTTGCATCCAGTTTACGTAAACTGGTGGGGGAGAATCGAACCTAAAGGTTAGTGTGGCAACCCCACACACTTTGAGATTTACGTGCATAGTCATTAAACTTTTCAAGTTTTCAAGTGCAGCAGTCTCTTCCCAACAAACAAGATATATAACAATGGAATTATTATTATGTTTTTCTTCATCTTCTTTTATTCAAGTATTTGCAGCAGACCCCCAACACAAATTTCTCACATAAGGTAGGCTCTAAGTTAAATTCAATTAAAAGGGATCTACTAAAAGTTGGTTAAAGTGGACTCTAATAGCGTGCGAATTTTTAATGTGTAGAAACTAATGTGTAATTCTATTTTTGTGATGAGTTAAAATAGAAATATCAATAGTTAATTCTAATTTGAGTTTTATAAATATGGAGGTTTGGTCCCAGATAACACATGATTTATAAATATCTTTGTTGGCATTTTATTATCACAAGATACGAAGAGATAATAACTAAATAGTTCTCTCATAAAAAAGGTGTTGTTCTGAAAAACCAAACAACAACATTGGTCGGTTATTATGAATTCAGGTATACTTCTACTAATGATTATATTATTTTTTGATAATGAGTCATGCATTGATTCTAGAATTTATGAATTAAATTAACTTTGATTCTAATAAGAAATATAAAGACTTAAAAGAATAGACTGCAGAGAGAAAAAAGATCAAAACCAATACAATAGAGTTTCTTTGGTCCCTTACTTTCCACTATTGAGAAATAGCCCAACAAGAATCTTCAATGCCACACTCTATTGTCACATTTTCTGTTGATCTCTCAATTTCTCTAATTTTCTTTTCACAATGCATAATGGTACAATGTCTAATTATTTTATCATGTCTCTTATCTCAACCACCAAACGAACTCTAAACTAAATTAATATTGGATTGACGGAAAAACAATGATTCCTTTCATTTAATTAAAATTTGAAACCTCTAATCACATTAGTCTGCTATAAATGATTATCATGTTGGCCATTGATCAATTTCTTTGAGGAAAGTGGGAAAACAATTGAAACATCTCCTTTTTTCGGATTGCTTTCAATTATTGATAATGTTTGTTCGTCCAAATCGATAACAGCAGTACATAGCGTGTGAAGCGATGGACCTGAGTATAAGGAAGAAGAAAAAAGTGATAATCAAAAGAAAAATTACAAGGGATTCAAATGTATCTAATTTACATTACCTGTCATGTAGATGGGATTTTTTTTATCATCTGCATCTCCTAGAATTGACAGAAAATCGTCTTTTGTTGTTTTTCTCATGACATTTGCCCTTTTCAGCCTATTGATTGAACTTTCATCTTGTGCCTTCAATTTAAAATCCAATGTTAAAGTAATAAAAAAATTTATCACATGTTCACATACATTCAATACTTGTATTTTAGTAGTTGAAGATACAATGTGAAGGCCCTATGAAATTGTTTTGTGACAATAAATCGGCCATTAGTATTGCACATAATCCTGTTCAGCATGACAAGACAAAGCACGTTGAGATTGACCGGCATTTCATCAAAGAGAAGCTGGATAGTGGATTGATAACTACAACCTATATTCCTTCTGGGCATCAGCTAGCAGATGTGTTGACAAAAGGCTTACCAACAGAAAGATTCAGCCAACTTACTTGCAAGTTGGGAATGATAGATATACATTCACCAGCTTGAGGGGGAGTGTTGTAAATATTAGATTTATTATAGTATTAGTTTATTATAGTATTAGTATGAGGCCCATTAGACTAAGCCCATTAGGTTTATATTTAATCAAGTATTTGCAATATTGTAACTGATGCTTTTGATAAATGAGAGAAGTCATTTTCTACAGTATTTTATGAATAACTTACCTGATTAATATGTAGGTGACGATACATGTTTGCATGGAAGAAAGGTGTTTCTCCCACTTCATGAATTGAAATTCGCTTCTTCGAAGCAGTTTCAACATTAACAATCCTACGAGTACTTATTTCAATCAGATTATAAGAATGCCCCACTGAAACTTCTGATGAACGAATCTTCTGTTAAACCAAGACCATAACATAATATAAACATTAAACTCATAAGATAAGAGTGCATAAAAATTAAATATACGCAAAGACTGCAAAATCGAACATTTATAGCATCCTCAATGCCTGTTGCTTCAAGAATGCCCCGAGAAATGAAGTTGCGCCCAATTCCGCCAGCTACAATTTCATCTTCAGCAGGTGGTACTGAGTTCAGAGTGAATGCCTAAGGATCACAAAGCGAATTTTGTACTTAGTACTTACACTATATCGCTTGAAAAAGACGAAGAAGAAATTACACTAAATACTTGAAATTACACTAAATACTTTTTAATTTTAGAGATCATTTGAATCAAATTGCTTAATTTTATAGACCAAATTGCTTAACACCAATATTTTCAGAAATTGAATCAATAATCCACTCTGCTATCTACTCTGTCTTTTGGCTCTTAAAAGGGATAACTGCGGAACTTATACACATTAAGCCAGATCAGAGGGACATTGTGAGTGAAACTTATACGCATTAAGCGCAAATAAAAGGGACATTGGACTAAGAACAATCATACAAAGAGATTTTAACACCACATTTTTATTCCAAAATCCCTAGGTACGGTATCAGGTATATATCAAATGTTTTCGCAATCTTTTATCTTCATAGTTACAATTACGAGACGCTCAACATTCTATTTGTATTAAACGGTAAAAATACTTGATTTCACAACCTATACACATACTTTTTGTTTATAATGGTAACTAATAAAAAGGTTGTTAGACAGTAAAGAATATTTACCAATCCATTGCTATTAAATGCAAATGCAGAACTTGGAAGCTCCCCAGCATATGTATAACCAACGAAGAATAACCCATTTGGCAATATTCCTTTGATTAAGTAACTGCATACATATAATCCAAAAAAAATAAACATACTCATAAAGAAGTTTTATTCAAATTCCAAATCAATATAGTATGAATGAATATCTAAAATCTTACGTATGACCAACATGGTTAACATTTGCATCCTCATTATGTGCTGCAATGGCCATAGATTCACCAACAACAAGAACACTAGAACACTCATTTGATGAATCATCTTCTAAATTACTTTTCACTCCTTCTTTTGGAACAAATGCAAGAATCTCCTTCTTGAAGTTAATCAGTAAAATCTGCTCACAAACAAAAAATAATAATTAACTAGATTATATATACACAATGCAACAACAAAATGTTTCTATAGTAGAAGAAATCGAAGTGTCCCGTGAACTTAGTTCAGTTGGTAGGAACATCGCATTATATATGCAAGAGTCAGAGTTCGAACCCCGAGTACTCCACTTATCTACCTTAAGACTGAAAAAAGAAGAAAAAAATGAAATTGAAGTGACTTTTGTAATTACATCAAGAAGAGGCACACCACTACCAGCTGAAGTTCCCAGAAGTTCATCCCAATACATTGGGAATTTGCTTTGATTATTATCAAAAAGTGCTTTAAGAAGTGATTTTGATTGAGGTGTTTGAGCAAAAGGTCGAAGCTGATTTTGAAGTATGGTATCTGCATCAACTCTGTGTTTTATGCGTTGGGAAAATCTTTGGCCAATTAAGAAACCCATTTCGTAAGAATCTTTGCATGGTCCAACTTCAAACATCTCAAGTTTTTCACTCTCCATTCCAAAGCTTCCCATTTCACTTTCCTTTCGATTGCATTTAGCAAGTGTTCATGCAATTTTGTCTCCCATATCGCTGGTTCTGACTAGTGATTGATTGGTTGGATCATATTACCCATTCATGTAACCATGTTATCCTCATTCTTTTAGATTGGGCCTCATTCTTTATAACTTGGGCTTCATTGCTTAACTTTCACATTTAAGGAATTTTTTTCTAGACTATTTTCTTTTCGCCCTCCTAAACTTCTCGTAGGTCCCCTAAATATATATTTCATCCGTCTTAAAATAAATGATTTAATTTTGACTCTGTATATTAATCATATGATATGTTTTGGATATCTTATCTGGGAGTGGGTGGGAGGCAGGAAAAAATATATATATAGTCTATTTTGTCATCTTAGTGTGACGTTTAGTTGGTCGTTGTCTTAGTCCAACATTGTTTTTTTCTTTTTCCATTTTGGTAGAGTGTTTTTCAATTCATAATATTCATATTATATTTGATCAAATGCATATTCACTCAATGAATATAGTGTAGTCAATGTTGTAGACTTAGAGACATGGTATTTCTAGCATCTCAATCTCGGCATATTTACAGGTTTTGTCACATTAGTAAGCATTTTGCCATTGTATAATATTAAAGTGGATGTTGTGAATTTATTTGTATATTCATTCTTTTCAATTTTTAGCGATTTTGAATTTGTATTGTTCGATGTTTTCTATCAATTTAAATGAATGAATATATTTTTAGTAAAAATAAATAAACAAATGGGATAATGCATTATTAAAAATAATAATTAAATGGGCTAACGTCAAATAACTCATTATCCAACAAGCTTAAGCTGTTAGGATAGAGGCACATCAATGATTTTATATTATTTATAACACGCCTCCTCACGCAGGAGCCCACTTGGTCTTGAAGCGTGGATAATGCATAGGTTCACCTACCATATGCTTAAATTTTGCTTTTTAATTAGAAAGTGAGGGGAGCAGAGATCGAACTATAAACCACATAGTATAGAGCGTGTTAAGTTGCTAGGATAGAGCCACGTCAATGGTTTTATATTATTTCTAACATGTCTCCTCACGCAAGAGTCCACTTGGGCTTGAAGCGTGGATGATGCATAGGCCCACCTATCATATGCTTAAATTCCACTTTTTAATTAGAAAGTGAGGGGAGCGGGATCGAACTCTAGACCACTTAGTCAAAGAGGCTATGATATCATGTCAAATAACCGATTATCCAAAAAACTTAAGTTGTTATGATAAAGCCACATCAATAATTTTATATTATTTCTAACATGTCCCATCACGCAAGAGCCTACTTGGGCTTGAAGCGTAGATATTGCATAAGCTCATCTACTATATGTTTAAATTCCATTTTTTAATTATAAAGTGAGGGGAGCGGGGATCGAACTCTAGACTAGTTAATCACAGAGGCTCTGATATCATGTCAAATAACCGATTATCCCAAAAACTTAAGCTGGACCGTTATTTTTTGAAAGATAATGTTAGGCAAAAGTGATTATTATGAAGAAACTCCCACAGAAAGATTGTGTGAATCCAAATACAGCAATTGTGTGTTCTGGTAGGGATTTGCCATGATTCAGATTTACTAGTAGACAAGAACACCTCATATGCAGTGCCTCTGCCTCTGTCCAATACCCCACTCACTCTTGTTCTCGGGAAGGAAATACCTTTTTAAAAATTTAAAACTTTCTTTTTATGGTAGTAGATCTTTCTTTAACAAAGTTCAAATCAAACCATTGTTAATTAAGAGACCTCAAGATTGTGCTCATCGACATATGAAAATAATAATAAAAAGGATCATGCTAAACGTTGTCACGGACACTTATTAAGCATGTCAAAAAAGGAAATTAAAAACAAAATTAATAATAATGAAATAGCTTTTTATACTTTTGAGTTTTGAGGGATTGAATGTATAATTTTTAAGACAAAATTTTTATATTAGTTTGCTTAACTAATGTCTCGGAACACTGTTTAACATTTTTCATATAAAAAAAACTATCAATTTAACCATTAAACTATATTATTTTTTACTTATTTAGTCTTTTTTTTAGCAATTTACTTATTTAGTCTATAAATTACAGAAATATACCATATAGTACTTCATAAACGATTTTTAATCTATCAAAATAGTCCTTAATAAATGATTGTCTCTTTTGCTTTTTAAGAAATTATAAGGGACTGTCTTAATAGATTAATTAAGAATAATTTATAGACTACTTAGTATATTTTTAAAATTTAAAGACTAAATTAATGAAAGAAAATGATAATTTAGAATTTAGAAACTAAATTAATAATTTATTCAAAAAAATAATAGTAAGAGTTATTTTAAAAAATTGTTCTAAAATAACTTACATTTTCAATATAACAATTATATTTTTCAATCGTACTATAAGAAAAAAAACAATGTTCTTTTGGTGTTCATTTATACTTGTTTTTGGTCTAGCAATTTATAATTTTATACTACTTTATATTTGTGATAAAACCGAACACATTAAATACATAATTAAATGTAATTTTAGTAAAAATCTTATTGCCCTCTTTAATCTGTTTATATTTTATTTTTTAATTTGTTTGAATTGATCAACAAATCGTCTATTTTAAATCATGTACACCAAACCATCTATATGTTACTATGTTAGTGAGAAAGAAAAACCAAGTTTTTTTTTTAATGATAAATTGTTAGTTGTTAATATATTACAATGTTATTGTTAGTTTTTTCTCTTTGAACATGACTTGAGCTATGGACCTCCAACTCCTTTAACTCTTAGTTCAATTAGCTTAACCAGTTAAACTACTATGATGATATGATGCACGAGTCAAACAAAGCAGAAACAAGTAGGACATCATGCACATGTTAATTTCTATTATTAGATTAATAAATTATATTATTAAATCAATCAAATGAGATATGATGAAATATTTGTATATTCTATAGACAAAATAAAAACAATTGGAATTTGCATTTTACAAGGGGCAAGCAAAGACAAGAGAAGAGATGGAGGAAGTAGTATAATATTGGTAAGTGCAGCTAGGTAGCGGTGGTGTGGGAGACATCAAATTAAACCTAGGAACTTGTTGCTCACAAATTAAGGACGACATGACATGAGACCTCCTCTTCTTTCTCATGCGTTGGTTGCATACTTTCAAGTTTCAACACCTGATCACTTAATTACTTTGAACACCAACAAAAAATTAAATAGCTTTATTAATTAATTAGAACAAACAATAAATTAATATATCTTGCTAAAACTTAAACCCTCATCATGGTCATGCATTTGTGAGGAAGATATCTATGGGGTCTAACTCACAAAATAGTAAGCTTCAATCCTTAACCTAACTCTAATTGGAAAACTACCGTATATCAAGTAAGTACAATGCTCATACACTTTAAATATAGAAATATTTAAAAAATAAAAAAATAAATTTCGAACATAAAATCTGCAAATCATATCTTTAATCGTTATCAACTGAGTCATACTTACAAAGTGACTACCACGATCATGCTTACTTTTAATTGAGCAAATAAATACAGTCCAAGATCTTACACACCAGCCATCAACAAGAAAAATTAATCAAACCATCAAAAAATAAAAAAAAGTTAGTCAAAGTATTATTAATATCATGAACAAATTAATCCAAATTGGAAAAAAAACATGAGAAAAGAAAAAGAAGAAGTCATAATAACATAGTAAAGTATTGTAATGAATTAAAGAAAGGGAGCTCCCTTCAGTCCAAGTACAGATAGCTTAAGATTCAATTTGTCTCCCGCATCATTCACTCATTTGGTGAGTATACTATTCATTAACTTCACTCAACATTTGGATGAATGAGTCAGCAGCTAATTAAATCTTACCACAACCTATGTTTGGACTAAAGAAAGCTCTCTACCATTCATTCACCATGCATTATATCAACTAGATCTATGTAATAATATTATGTATATATTGAATATAAGCATGGTTAGTAATTAATAATGAAGATATGGTAAATGTAAGAAAGGAAACTAATGAAACAAATTATATCTTACAAAAGTATATATGACCTATGAGGACGAGCACCTGAGCCACTATGTCAAAGAGAACCATTCCCAGATAGAGACAGTGAACATGTAAGAGAACCATTCCCCTCATGGCTTTTTATAACCTCAAATGGAACAAAGATATGGTTAAGCAATTTTTAGGGTTAAATAAAAAAATTATCAAATACTAGATGTTATATTTTGTGTTTAATATATCCTACTAAATATTTTTTTGACACGGTGATTCTTTAAAAGTTTTTGGTCAATATTTTTTACTTTATATTTAAAGTGAAATGATATTTGAACAATAAAAATATTTGATATTTTAAAAAATATTCGTCGAGATGAATCCAAAAACACCTCATATACTAATATTTGTTTTTATATAATAGTATAAAAATAGAGTCAAAATAAGATATGTGAATAGTGCATATAGTCAAATTGACTCACTCAAATTGCGACGGAGGAAGTAGCTATTTGCTTTAATTGAAATATAAGTGAATACACTATTTTGTTCCAACTTTGAAATTCAAATTACTCCTCCGTAATACTTTATAACTAAAATTGTATTTTTAAAATTTATTGTATATTTAATATATTTAGTCTATATTATATTAAATATATAATGATATAAAGTAAATACAATAAATATAAAAAATACAATTTTGTTTATAAAATATCATAAAAGGAATATTTTTTAAAAATAAATCGTGGGATTCAATTCAAATTAAAAAATTTAACATTCTAACTAAAGCAACACCTCAATTCACTCTCGTTAGAAGTTTAACAAATCCGTTCAGTTCTTTCTAGGTGACCAATTCTTGAGCAACAGTTGGGTAAAACTCCAAATCCAAATTAATTACACATATACACAAATAAAATTTTAAAAAAAAACATTTAATCACACTATCTATTTTTTAATATTTTTATTTATGAGTGTAGGCTCAAATAATTTTTATTTGAGTTTGTATCCATCCTAAAAAAATTTTATGACCTAAATCAGTTTAATTATACTAATACTACTATTTATTTGGGGTGGCCACATGACCTCCCTAGACATACTAGCCACTTATTACTTGTTTTATTTTTCCACAATTTGAAAAAAAAAAATAGAAAAAATAAATTCAAAAAGTATAATTTTACTTTTAATAAATAATAATGGAGAAAGTATTAGTTTAGTTACAAATAACGTAACTCCCTTATTTCTTTTTATAATAAAATCGGATTGTATATTATTCAAGAATTTTTAGATAAAACGACACGAACCTTTTGCAGTTTAGTCAAGATTCAGATTTGATCAATAGTTTAGAGATGCAGCAGTGTTAAACCATAATATTGATGTTTCATATTTTAAGATAAATTAGTAGTATTATTAATTTGGATAACATCATATATATCATATATATTTATATAAACAAGATACATGGTAATATACCAACATACCCTCCAATAATTTTTTAGAGATATCATATTTTTAAGGGCATTTGTGGTCATTTTTCACCATTTTATTTTTGTCTCTTATGTGATCATTCTATTACACAACGAATTTTGTTATTATACAATTTGAACTTAAAATTTTGTACATGAATGATTTTCCACTTTTATTATACGTTGGTTATTGTCCGGCAGATCAAAGAAAGTTATGAGCAAACCAAGTATCTATGTCATGCTTTTCTCAAAACACTTCAACTTCATTTCTCAAAATAGTTTTTCTCTCTTCTTCCAAGTTCATCTCAAAACAGTTTTTCTTGTACCATAAACCACTTTCAACTTCAAGATAGAAGCAAAATACCACTTTGAAGGTAGAATGCAAGAAACCATTTTTCCATTTTCTCTTTCAAACTCTTATATTCATAGCAGTAAGGTGAAGAAGCATGAGGTACAACAAAACCCCTTTCTCTTTCTTCTTATTTTCAAGTTTCTTACTCTTTTATTCTTCTCTCTAACAGTGATTTAATGATTTATTTTTTGTTTGATGACATTAATGATTTGTGTTGTTTTGATTTTTTTAGTGTTGTTGGAGTTGAAGCAATGAATTTGCGACAGTACTTTTTTTTCTTCTCTTGATCTCTTATAGTTATTTGATGATTTATCTTTTTTTTATTGTTTTGTGTTGTTGAAATGAAGGGCCATGATTTTTGTTTTTTTATCCCTCAACTTTTGAAGCTTTCACTTCATCTCTAATGGTGATTTGTTGATTTGTGTTTTTTTATTATTATTTAGGATTGTTGAAGACAATGAGTTTGACACACTCTTTCTATATATCAACAAAGAGGTATAATTTTCTCTTTTTCTTCTTCTCATGTTGAATTTGTTAACTAAAAGAAAAATAAGTTATATTATTTTTGTTGTCATTTTACAAATTAAAAGGTATGCAAATTCTTTTTTCCCATCATATATGTTAAAAATTTTGTGGATTTCAAATTTTTTTTTTTTTTTGAATTTTGTTGCTCTTTTTCATCTTCATATATATTCATCTTTTTGAATTTTATGTTGCTCTTTTTATGATTTTGTATTTTATGATTCTCTCTTTTGTGTTGTCTTTTGTAAATCCCTAAATAATTAAAATTATTAAAAGAAAAATAGATATGAACACGATATGTCTTTATTATTATTATTATATTTTTGTGATACATTGTCTTTTTACAAGAAATGAGAACAAATATTAGTTTAATATTCCACTACACATGTTTATTTGCTGGACAATGATATTTTTCAACTTTAGAATAGAGTAATAAGTATTACCCATTGTTTATGTCAGAAAAAGAAGAAAAAATTGTTCATGACATATTCACTTTAATTCAAAATAAAAAGTAACTCATTTTTCCCTCTGTTACTGACTCATCTCTTTACCACTTCTTATCATTTTTCTCTAAGTCTTACTTACATGTGTTTTACTTTTTTCTTTCTTATTGATCCATAATGTTGCTCGAATCTACATCATCTTCATGCTTACGAAATTCTAGCATTCCCGCTAAGACGGTAAGAACATCGGTAAATAAAAAATGAAGTCATGGGAAGAACACTGATAATCAGATATGTCCTTAATAATATTGCTCTTAACATTTTTTGTAAGCAAATTTAAAATATTTATATTTTCCTATTTTTATGATATACAAAAATTTTAAAATATATTTTAGTTGTTCTTTCTCAACTCCTATAATATACTAACACAACAAAGGATATTGACAACAATCTTCTTTTATAAATTAATAGATGACTTTTATACTAAATTTCATTTTTATCAATAAATTAAATAACTAATGAAAGAAAAATATAAAATAAAATCCTTTTGAGCTATTTTTTAAGATTTGAAAAAAAATGTGAAACTAACATTTTCTTTTTTGTACTGATGTTTGCAGATCTGACGCAAGAGACTAAATTTGGTGGCTCTTCCTTTATAAAGTTCAACATAAATAATCTACTAATTTATAATTTATTTAGATGAAATAAAAAGAGAAAATTAGAAATTTTGTGGGTTTGTAGATGACAAAGATCGCAAGGTGTTTGTTTAAGGTATGGAAGGTGGGTTATGATGGTGTTTTAAAGTGAGAAAGAAGAAGTTCTAACTTTACGAGAGAAGAAAAAAAAATCAAAAGAGAAATTGAAAGGTGGTATACAGAAACAACAATGAAGGTAGTCATATACATTGACATAGGCATAGCCTCATAGCCACCTACCAGACTTCAATAAAAAATTCAATTTGGTTTTTTTCTTCTTCAAAACTTGTGTTTATACTTTGTGTATCACACTGAATGGCACTATATTTGATTTGCCATTAGCAAGTATCATATATTTCTACTCATATCTTAATTAATATAGTGGTTTATTTATTTAATCTCTACGGGAACCTATTTTTTGTAATTTATACGGAGTTCTATATTTCTACTCATATCTATCTTAATTAATATAGGGGTTTATTTTTTTAATCTCTACGGGAACCTATTTTTTGTAATTTGTACGAAGTCCTATATTTCTACTCATATCTTAATTAATATAAAGTGTGTATTTTTTTAATCTCTACGTGTACATATTTTTGATAATTTGTATAGAGTCCTATATTTGTACTCACATCTTAATTAACATAGGGGTTTATTATTTTAATCTCTACGGAAAACTATTTTTTGTAATTTGTACAGAGTCCTATATATCTACTCATATCTTATCTTAATTAATATAGGGGTTTATTTTTTTTAATCTCTACGGGAACCTAATTTTTGTAATTTGAACGGAGTCATATATTTCTACCCATATCTTAATTAATATAAGGTGTCTATTTTTTTAATCTCTACGGGTACCTATTTTTTATAATTTGTATGGAGTTCTATATTTATACTCACATCTTAATTAACATAGGGTTTTATTTTTTTAATCTCTACGGGAATCTATTTTTTGTAATTTGTACGGAGTCCTATATTTCTACTCATATCTTATAGATATTAAAATAATTATTACAATTAATCATAAAAATATGCATGTTTCCAAAAAACTTTATTAATTTCTAATTTTTTTTTTAACATCATTTTTCAATAACATTATTTTTTAACATTATCAATTTCGAATATTATTTTAACATTAATATTTTGGAATACTGCATTAATCATTTCATGTATCAACTTAACAACTAAATCATCTCTTTTAAATATGATGTTATGGAGTAATTAAGTACAATGGGAGCGGCGACGCCGCTCTCCCCGTGCGAGCACGGGTATCTCGGCTAGTTTTAAAAAATAATACTAAACACATCAAGTAATTTAAAAAATAAATAAGTTTAGAGACAAGATTTTATCTTCAAATGAGTGCTTGTAATTGGAGACATATGGAGTATTAAATTACTGTTATATACCTATTATCTTCCCATTTTATTCTTTGTATCAAAGTAACTATTTCTTATCATGCGCTGAAGAAATTTAAAATTTCATAGTCTTCAATGTCTATCTTTTTTTGTTAACCATGTCTCTTTTTATTTTGGGTTGGGCGTCCATCTTTGGGCCTGAATGTTCTCTTTATTCACGTCCATTATGGGCCAAATTTGGGCTATATGGTTTCCTGGTTTTCAATTCTGAGTGGAATCAATCATTTCATTTGCTAATTTTGCCTTCTAATGCGGGAGAATTGAGAAATCAACGCATGATAAAGTTGTTTCTGGCTTTCTAGTGACAAAGATTCTTAGACACATGCACTAACTTAGCACACAGTCTTACGTTATCAAATGGGATCAGAATGGCCCCAAGTCAATTGTGACTTTATGAGTCTTTCTTCACTCTGGAGTCCCTGGTTGGGACCCAAACCTGAGCATGCCTGTTCTTTTTTGTAAAGCAACCATAATTGAACATGGTTCTGCATTCACATATATAATCAGTTCTATACTAAAGAAAATAAAGCAACAAGACCTAAAAAACAGTTCTACTACATAGTTCTTTCCTGGTATTGAGAGGCAGCAGTGTTTGACTATTGGTGCCAACCAAAACATGATCTGGGATTTCATCTGGGTGTTGATGTTCACCTTGTGTTGCTGCTCCTTGGTGCACAGCTTGAACAACACTGCAAGTGAATCACTGAATACCCTGGTTCAAGATTTTGCTTTCAAGTCAATGGTGAAACACCGACATCAAACTGGTGCTCTATATGATACTCTTCTTCCGCGGAACCTCTCTGGTATCGATGTTTCAATAGTACGTCTTAGAAGCCGAATGCTCTGGAACAAAGGTGCTAATTTTAGCTATTTTCAGATCCCACCGAGAACTGTATCTGTCCCTCATGTTAGGAGGTTGGCTATTGTGTATCAGAACTTAGGTAACTGGTCTTCTTACTACTACAATTTGCCAGGTTACTCACTTATCTCTTCTGTTGTTGGCTTCATGGTATTTGATGCATCAAATGTAAGGGATAGAAGTTTCAAAAACCTCACTCTCAACACAATGGGGCATCCTATATCTATCCAATTCCCAAATGTATCATTTATGAGTGACAACAACTCAAGGGCTAGATGTGTATCTTTCAATGGAAATGGAACATTTCAACTCACTTTGATGAGCTCCCCTGGCGTATGCCACTCACGAGACCAGGGTCATTTTTCGGTTGTTCTCCCATTGGAGAAGAAGCAGCAACAGTGGTATATGTGGGTGATTGGGTGTGTGCTTGGATTTTTTGGATTGATAACATTAGGTTATGTGGGATTTTCATCAATGAGACTTGTCAAGACCAAAAAGATTCAAGCTATGGAAAAACAAGCTATCGAAGATATGGTTCTCGAAAGCAGATGGATTGGCAATAGTAAAATGCCTTCTGCAGCTGTGACAAGAACTCAGCCAGTTGTTGAGAGCATTGCTCCGTAAATCATTCCATTTTCTCGTATGTTATCATGTCCCAATTAGACTTGTCACTTTAATATTAGTCTTTTTATGGCACTGCATATATTACAAGATTTGTTCCTTCTGTACAATTTTGAATTTTGATCATAAATGAAGTCATACCTTCCTAATTCCTAGTTCCAGGTACTTCAAGAATGTCTTTTAATATTGCTGTCCTAGTGGCTTGGAATATGTTCTATACTAGGGTGAATCGCCACAATTAACAAATAGTGAACTTTCTCAATCACATGAAGCAATTTGCATTTGTTAATTAGTCTAAGACAACTGTAAAGTGTCAGCAATTAACTTCAATAAATATAAACTAAGGGGAAATGGAGCGTAGAATCCAATAAAATCCAGTAGAAACAATATTAGAAAAGCATTCCCTACTCCTGATTCCCAAAGAAAAAGATGCCAAAATAACAGTAACAAACAACCTACAAAGCATACACTACACTGTAAACAAGATGCTGAAAATAGAGGCTTTGCTAGAGTACTCAGTTGAAGGAGTGAGGTTTTCTAACTTGAATCATTTCTCAGGCCTCAAAACAATGAAAGTGGGTTGTTCTGGATAATCCATTGTTGATTTTCCATGCCAAAGACTGCAGCCTAGAAAGTTCTTTAAAAGTTTGTCTTTGTATTCAAGGACAATGACCACTGAGGTAGGAAGACACTCTTCAAAATGTAAAGAGCATGCTGCCAAAGTAAAGTGACAAGAAAAGCCAAATTAATAAAACCAGTGTTGTTTTCTGCCGATTATGTTCAGCCAGTTTACTTCTATATCCTCCCACATGTTGATAATACAATTGTAAAATAGAGATAAATATAGAAAGAATGCAATCTCATTTATCTCGATGATTATCTATGAAGCGCTTACACAAAGACACCAAATACAACATTGACACCAACACCGGTAGTAATTTGAAACAGAAGTGGTTAAATGGAATTACACGTGTAGGTTTCCAACACTAACACATGACGGACACCAAATGCGCCTTCAATCTAAATTTTTGGTGCTATATATAATATAGATGATTATGTCTACCATGGTCATCGGATGAGACTTGGAGATGTAATCCATTTAAAATGTCGATATTTTCCCTACGCGCTAATAGAAGGAAAGGTAAATTGTTTAGTTCTCCATTGCCTCATCTGAAAATCTAGTACTCTGATACTAATGCATATAATGCTATTCTGGATTCAAAATTTCAAGAATGAACAGCAATCAAGGCTCTTTAAACTTTGACTACTGTACTAAAGTGAACTTAACATGAAAATCCAGAGCATTTCTGGTTCTTCCTGACAATTCAAAGCTCAATCAGCAGATTCATACAAAAAATTAAAAGCTTACTTGGTGCTTCTTTCTCTTCATACAAAAATCCAGTGGTATGACTAGTTAGAAAATATGAAAACTTGAAAGTTATATTTAAATTACATATAATTAAAAAGAGAAGAGCAGACATTCCAGGCAATTTAACTTGTTAGATTCTTATTAGAAAAAATGCTAATTGGGAAGTAAGCAACCATCATAGGTCATATGCTTTAAGCAACAACCTAATTTTATGCATTTTACATATTTGAGTCAACTGAAAACAATACAATAGGAAATAATGCAACAAGTTCAGGAGGAACCATTGTCAATCTGGAAGGCCACGATGCTTAAATAGTGTTCTAAAACAGGATTAAGAGGGCTCTTGGAAGAGCATATTTGCGCTATCTTATGATAATAGTTATATGGTAGCAAGGAAACATGCATGTGTGGAGCTTTAAAAACAATCGAAGTGGTGCATGAGCATGTGGATGCATGCAAAACTGGTCACACATTGAAGTTACAAAAGGCAGAAAAAAGGGAAAATTTTCAGGACATACACCAAGATTAGATCACATGCAAAGTAAAGGTAAGGACACAAAATCCAAAATATATTGAAGCCTGAGAGGATGTTTCTGTCATTTCCAATACACAATCTTTAAACACAGCTTGAAAGGTATCTAAAGAGACAAAGCACCAACAATCTTTAAAGGTACTTAAGGAATCAAACGTGAAACAAAAAAGCCTGTTTAATTCAAATGACAAAGCTTTTCTTTTATTTGTTAAATTAAAATAAAAAACAGCTACAACAATAAGGAAACAATAGTTGCTCTGCCTAACCAAAGATCCTCAAACAAAACATAAACTTGCAACCCAAATGCTGCATTAAAATACAAAGAAACAACTAACCACACAAAGAGACACATCATCAATATGATCAATTAAGAACACCGGCACCACTCTGACGAGCAAGTTTCGTCCACTCCGTGTGAAATGCGCCGGGGCGATCAAGTCGCTCATAGGTATGAGCTCCGAACAAGTCCCTCTGAGCTTGAACAAGGTTAGCAGGAAGCCTTGCTCTCCTATATGTATCAAAGTAAGCAAGACTAGCACACATTCCAGGAGTACTAATCCCAGCTGATATAGCTAATCCGACAACTCTTCTCCATGCTCCTTGCCTCTGCACCATTTCCTTAGCAAATTCAGGATCCACTATCAAACTAGCCAAATTAGGGTTCCTCTGATAAGCCTTCTTAATCCTATCCAAAAACACTGCTCTTATAATACACCCACCTTTCCAAATCCTAGCCAATTCCCCAAAATTCAAATTCCAACCTTTCTCATCACTCTTTGCCCTCAACAAATTCATCCCTTGTGCATAACTACAAATCTTAGAAGCATACAAAGCTTGTCTCACATCATCAATTAACCGTTTCTTATCAATCCCACTTCTCACAAACCCTCCTAAATCCTCACTCAAACCCGCTTCCTTCAAAACCGCGGCCGCATTCTCCCTCTCCTCCTTCAACCCACTCAAATACCTACAATCCAACGAAGCCGCAATCGTTGGCGCAGCCACCGATAACTCAGCCGCTTGTTGAACTGTCCATTTACCAGTGCCCTTCATACCAGTCTTATCCAAAATCTTATCCACTAAATACCCATCGCCACCTTCATCCTTCACCTTAAAAATATCAGCAGTAATTTCAATAAGAAAACTCTCTAATTCACCACTATTCCACTCAGCAAAAATATCAGCAAGTTCAGAATTCGATAAACCACCAACATGTTTCAATACATCATAAGCTTCAGAAATAAGCTGCATATCACCATATTCAATACCATTATGAACCATCTTAACAAAATTTCCAGAACCACCTTCACCAATGTAAGTAACACAAGGACCATCTTCAACCTGAGCAGCAACCTTCGTCAGAATATCTTGAATATTACTGTAAGCTTGGTAAGATCCACCAGGCATAAGAGAAGGTCCATTTCTCGCACCTTCTTCACCACCGGAAACTCCCATACCGAGATAGAGAATACCTTTCTCCGAAATCTGTTGAATTCTTCGTTCAGTATTTTCATACCACTCGTTACCACCGTCGATTATTGTATCACCGGGCTCCATATGATCGGAAAGTGCGGCGATTGTTTGATCGACGGGGGCGCCGGCTTTGACGAGGATGATGACTGATCTAGGACGTTGAAGAGAGAGGACAAAATCGCGGGGGTTGTATTGGCCGGTTAACGGAAGAGAGCCTTCACGGTGGGCCCGATCTACGGTTTCATCGACTTTGGAAGTAGTGCGATTGTAGACGGAGATTGGGAAACCTTTCTCGGCGATGTTTAGGGCTAGGTTTTGGCCCATGACGGCGAGGCCAGCTAAGCCTATGCGGGAGAGAGTGGAAGCGTCCATTTGGTTGAATTGATTGATTTGCGGGAGAGTGAGAGAAATGAAAGGGTTTGGTGAAATGAGATGTTGAGTGAGGTTTATAAATGAATTAAGAATATAATGTTTGTTTGGTGAGAGGGGAAGAAGTGAAGTGAAGTGTTGTTGTTGTTTTTGGGGGTGGCGGACTCGTCGAGGGTGTGAAAGGACAGTGACTTAACCACCAACGAGGAGATACCGTTAACTTCAATATGTCAAGCTTAAACGACTGCGTTTTACTGCTCAAATATATATGGTCAAACCCAGGGTTTTTTTTTTTTTGTATAACTAGATATTTTTGTTACAGATATGGATTGAAGAGTTTTAGTCCGTTGGATAGATCTGGTGCTCAAGGTTTGCCACGTGTTCATCCGATGATTTTTATTTGAAGAAGCAAAAGAGTAAGAGTAACTAACCGCAAATGATAATAAGGTTCACCGCAACGGTGGCCTGGCCACACGAGGTTGATGAAGCCATAAGCCACCACAACGGCAAAGCTAAGCACCGCCATCGAGAAGAGAGATCTAGTGGTAGAGTTGTTGGGGTGGTAAGAGCACAAATATTGGGGGTGGCATTTGCCACATGTAACACCCTTGTCGGGATAATATGTATGTTTGCAAAGAAAAGGTGTGGCAATAAACAACTACGGTATCTTTTATTGATACGGTGATATTGCATATTTACTTCATTTTCAAAAGATTTGTATTAAAATAATTGAAAAGAGGAAGTTTGTGGATCCATGTTAGAATTTTGGATAAGTGGTATGAATATTTAGAAAGTGTGGTTTAAATAGTTAAAAAGTGTAAATTAATATGATTAGGGCAAAATTACATATTTGGTCATTTATCTTATTTTTTTGTAACGTTTTGGTCCTTTATCTTTCATTTGTAACATTTTGGTCCTTTATCTTATCTTTTTGTAACACTTTGGTCCTTTATCTTTTATTTGTAACATTTTGGTCCCTTAAAGAACATGAAAATATAAAAGAATTGATGAAGACGATGAACATTTTTATCAAAATTATGAGTTTTATTTAATTTTAATAAAAAGGTATTTTAACAAATAAAATTCAACATTTTTTTGAATAAAAAAAATATGATAAAAAGTATTTATATGTGAATGTTATAAAAGATAAAGGACTAAAGTGTTACAAATAAAAGATAAAGGACCAAAGTGTTACAAATATATAAGATAAAGGACCAAAGTGTTACAAATAAAAGATAAAGGACCAAAATGTTACAAAAAAAAAAGATAAAGGACCAAATGTGTAATTTTGCCTATAATATATTATGTGAGACCCATTTATACCACTCATTTCAGTGGCATGGATGTGGATGCTTAAAATAATGGTGAACTTGGTTGGCGTGTTTTATCAAATGTTAATTGAAGTGACTTTGTAATAGTGTAAATGGTACTGTAAGTGGAGCATTACTATCTGCGGAAGTGTATGATCATGATTTATTCTTCTCTTTCTTCACTAGTTTCTTTCATAAAAATGATCAATTTCCCTGTAGTGTAATTGTCATTGTTCTTTATCACAGTTCATAAGGTCATTTCAATTAGCATTTATATCAATAATGATTGTCAGCCCCTTCGAATCTCTATAACCACATCTAGTAGCATCATTAGTACATAAACCTTGTGGACTTGTGACAAAGAAGGTGTCATATACCGATCGTTAGTTGGTCTAGTGGTGATAGACGTTGCATTTGATAAGGATGAGGATCACAGTTCGATCATCCATAATTGCGGCCAGAAAATTAATGTCAAAACTGACCCCGGAGTTAGATTAAGCGATTCAATAAACTGAATACTAATGGTGGAAAAAAAAACATGTCATCTAACTTTAATCATGCCCTGCTTCATCAACAAACGGCCTCCCATCGGTTTCAAATTTTTCTCATGATATAATGTTTTCTCATGTCTTCATTCATCTTTTTTTTACATAAGCCTCTTCTCCCTCCCTTTTTCTAGTTTCAATAAACTAAATATGTCTTTCTAAAATTTGGTTGATAGCTTAAACTATTGAATTTGGAGAAGAGATTAAATTAGTGGTAACGTCGATCAAGACAAAACAAAAAATGTAATATATAAAAGACTTAAATGTAACTAAAAATAAACATAATAATAGATCAAATATCTAATTAAGTCTCCATCTCACCACTTGGATGCCATAAGATATATGGCTACCATGTGAACAAAAACAAACGGCGTTTATAGGGCCATAGGGGTGTTTATAAGCCAAAGAAATGACCTGATATAATGTTTGAAACGTTTGAGACCAAAACAATTTTTTTTTATACAATAGAGTTCAAAATAAAATCTAAAACAAAGTACCAAATAATTAAACCTTTTGTTTTTCATAACTGTCACTTTAATATGACTTATTTGCAATTTCTTATTTTAATACAATAAACAATAACAGCCAAGTAAATTAAGTTTAAATATGAAACTCAGATTTTAAAGAAACACTTATTAAAATCTTACAAATTGCAATAGATAAATAATTTTTAAAAATTAGCATTGTTTTCTGATGTGTTAAAAGAAGTAGCTCTACTCACCAAAAAATATATAATAAAAGAAGTAGCTCTAAACAGTAAGTTGACCTTGTTGACAAGAATTCAAAGTTTAAGACCCAACTCTCTTAAACTTTCTTGAAAGAGCAAACCAATTTTTTCAAAAACAAATAAAGAAAATAACATAATATTTATATGATATCTTTCCTGGGTAGATATCATAAATCCATTATTTGCATAAGAGTTATATTTCCAATAGAGAACAATTATATACGTGCACCAGGCACACCATTGGAGAACAGTAAACATCACAACATTGGCACCAATGTCCAACATATTATTTGCAACTAGCCGGAGCAAACACTGTCAATGTGACAATATTCATCAATTAAATAAATAAAATTTGAATGCTGCATGCCCCCATCAAACATGACATGAGAATTGGCTCTATAAAATAAATGAAGTTATGAAAGAACAAGTTTGCATAAGCAATGGCATCTATTCATGATACATGTATTCCAGGGGAAACAAATGCAATGAAAGTCTTCAAGCAGCAACTTGTCCAAAGAGCTGTTTTCGGATCTGCAACAGGGAGCGAGAAACTTCATTAGTCACCAGACATGGCTAACCATTTCATTTTCAACATCCCATACATAAAACAGAAGAAACTAAAAAACAACGTGGACACTACAATTTCAATTATCATATGACCTATAGCCAAATCTTCCTTTGAGCTACGCACAAGTGACAACATATGTGGTAGTTATTTAACGCTGAGACGAAATAGCCCGAGAGTAATCAGCCAAATAAATAAAATGGGACAGCCCTCATATTCTCATAAACAGGACACTCAAAAAAATACCAAAGTTTTCATCCTATACAACAATGTCCAAAGTCAACAAAATATAATCTGATGGGAAGTGGGGCGATAATGGATTTGACAATAATGTAGGAGGAATATTTGTGAAAACAATCTTTTGGAGCGGTATAATAAATAAACAGGTACGAACAAAGAGAAGGGGAAATATATCCCTGGTTTTCAAGCGAAAAATTCAGAAGTTTAGAATATTAGCTACTGAAGTGCACGGCACTATCCAAGAAAATACACCTTGAGAGAGGAAACAGAATCATAAATGTTAGAAGTAAGCGGGGAATGAGCAGCAGCCAGCTCAGAGTTTTGTTTGAAGAACTTTGTCTATTTTCCTTGTTGAACGCTAATAGTCAACCTATGTCGTCAAGTTCCACCCAGCTTCATTCCCGTTTTACATACAATCATTCAAGTTAATTGTCCTTGTTGTCTATCAAAGTGTGTATCATTAAGCTGAAGTGTTATTAACATTGTCGAATTTCAAATGTCTTGAAACTAGCTATCTTTCTAGTTGAAAATAATATGAAAGTCAACAATACAAATAGTTATGTAGAAAGTCTATATAATGAAGAGAAACAAGTCACAGAACATGACAATAGTTATGCACACAAAAATTACCTCTGGAAGCTTTTGACGGAACACTACATCCAGTCGTGCATCAAGAGTATTTTCACACACAATCTTTCCATCACGAGAAGCCAACACCACCCCACCAGAGCTGAATATTCACAAATATAATCAGGTATGCTGAAACAAATATCTAATATTAAAGCAGATACACAGCGAATAGCATTCTCACGTCCCAATGTCAAACCAATGCATAAATACAGATGCAACAAATTGTAGAGTTGCAAGACCGTGTGTCTCCCAAACACACACTAATACAGCTTTAGGTAGTATCCTAAATCAACTAAAAACACTAAAAGCAAGGTTGCCTTAGGTTTTAAACTCTTGATTAACTTTTACCTGAATATAGTGTAACTACTCAAGACAAAGAAGGTACAGCATGAGTAAGAAGCAAGATCCTGATTAACCTATCCATACAGTCCCTTACTAGTTGCTGTTCAAAAAAACTTCCTTAATATTTAAATGAAGCCTAAAACATGAACATTACCAGTAGGCATTGTGAGTTTTGTGATGCTTGGGTGCTGGTGGAAGATAGACATCGTGATCAACAATGATCTCTGGTGGATGAACACCTGCTTTTTCAGCATACTCCTGTGCAGCTTCATCAAGCACATGTTCTACCATGTGCAAGTCATGTTTCCGACATCTCAACAAGACAGAAGGTTCTTTCAGTCTTAGCAAACTCTGTAATGTACAAATCTTATATTATACTCCAAGTCCACACATACTAGTTAGTAGTTCATAGAAGGTGGTCCATAGAATAATTACAGAGGAATAAGTTCGTGAATCGTGAAGACTCGGGAAAGAGGAAAGGGAAAGGGCGGGGAACCCACAAAATTAAACAGGTTACCATAAAAATTAAGGTTGCTTCCCATGTCAGCATATGATTATAATTTGAAACAATCAATGAAAATGGTTCATTAAGGCCACCAGATCATTGCAATTTTTCATGAATATACTAGTTATAACAACTAAAATGCCATCACTACAATTACAAATAATATAAAATTGGGACACTGTAAGTAACTAACAGCAACTCTGGTTGCCTATCAGCAACACTACCAAAAAGTTTAAACAATATATCAATGATAAAGATACTTAGGCTATGTTTGGGAGTTTGGAGGGGAGGGGAAGGGAGGGTTTAAAAAAATGAATTTTTTAAAAAAAATAAAGAATTTTTTAACATTTTTTGGGAAAAAGATTTTGTTTAGAATGATAAAATAATGTTTATTATTAATGTATTTTTACTTTTTGAAATACTATAATACCAAAATTTATATCTGAACAATTTGTCTAAGCCCTCCAATACAAATTTTGAGTTCCCCCAAATTAGGGGGTTTTTGGTGTTATGAAGAAAACCAAACCCTCCAAAACATTCCCAATCAAAATCTTTCTATTCTTTTCACTCAATTCTTCTTATTTTTCAAAGCTCTCGCCTCCCTTCCCCTCCAAACTCCCAAACATAGCCTTATAGAAAACGCAAGATCAAATGATAATTAAGTGTACAATATTTAAATTTTAACTGACCTGAACAATGAGACCTTTTAGGAGGTTTCTGTACTCATGATGGCCCACATGCAAAATATCCTCAACAAGGTGATGATGACTCACATTCAAAAGTTCCTTGGCTGCAACTTCTTTCATTGAATTAACAATGTCATCTTGAGCTTGAAGAACTTTGATCCGAGAAGCATTCAGCTGCATTGAGTAGTCACTGCAACAAACAGTTGTGTCACAAAAAATAAAAATATATCAACAAGCATTATTTTTGTAAGTTAGAATAGCAATGCAAAGTATTCCAAACCAAGAAACAAATTAAGCCTCACAAAAAAAAGGTTTCCACTCATCATATTTTGGCAATAAATAACCTTGAGTTCAAGTAATTAGCCACCTATGAAGCTCTAAGAAAAACACAGACACCAAACATGACACTGAGATGCACATGGACACAGACGTGTCAACACCGATAAAAGTTTGAAAATAAATTAATTAATTGAATTTAAACACATTGTCTGACACCGACACATATCAGACACTAGACACGCCTTTTATCAAAATTGTCAGTGCTACAGAGTTAGCCACATATGCCAATGGTTTGAAAGTAATTGAACACAAAACTGAGCTAACTCAAAACCAAAAAACAAAATTAAAAGATAGAGATAGACTAAATTAAAAATCTAGCTGCATTTAGAGAAAGCTCAATTAATTAAGCTAACATTAGTTAATTTTATCGAACATTACGACAATGATCCACAAGACAATGACCAGAAATTAAGCTTTAACATAACAAGTAATAACAATCAATAAGCTTCGTGTCACTATCACACACAACGATCCAAATACAAGATCTATACGAATATATTGAATTTCTGAACATCTACAATTGAGATTACGATTGATCGAAAACAATCAGCAGAATTCAATTTCAACCATTTCCACAAACAAATGTCAATTTCGAATTATGAGAGTGAAAATCAGCGTAAACATAAAAGAAAAAGCTTAATGTAAATTACATCTTCTTTCGAATTTCAATTTGGCGCTCTTTCCGTTCGTATTCTTGCTTGATCTTCTTCTTCTCGGCTTCGACCAATTGAAGCTTCTCGATATTGAATTCCTAAATGAACAAAAAATCGGAGTAGAATTGAATTGAAAAGAGGATGAAAATGTGATGGCGATCGAGAAAAGAGAGTGATCGGAGAAATGGCGTTACCTCTTCGGCAGAGAGAGCGATCTCGGTGGCTTTTTCTTGAGCTTCTTTTTGGATAAACGTCACCATCTGGTGGATTTGGTTGGAGACATCAGCGTCATTCATTTTCGGAGAAGATCGACTGGAAAACTACTTCGGCGATTGATACGTCTCACAGTCACCCCAATAGAGTAAAATAACAGTCACAGTCTACACGATCGGTGCCAGCTAGCTTTTTATATTACTCTCTCAATTTTTTATTTATTTTTTTGTTAGAAATTACTCTTTATTATATAAGAAAATAATAATTGTACAAAATTATTATAGGGTCTATAAAATTATTTTTTTATTTCTTTTACGATAATTTATCCTTTTTTATGGATTTTTTAATGTGTGCTTTTAGTCATCCAAAAGAAAATTCCATATTTGAAATTTGAAAAAATAAATAAGAATGACATGAAAGAAAAAAAAAAGGAAAAAATGGTTAAAAATAAAAAATGATAATACAAAAATTGTTAATTGAAATTAAGTTAGGGAATTAAATTAATAATTCTGTCAAGTATTAAGCGTTCAATTTTTTTTATATTATTTTGAAAATAAATAAACCATTCAATTTATTTAGTATCTAAATGATTACTGTATTATTTATTTAACCATGAAGTATATATTCAACTTTAAGTTGAGATGACACGGATATCTTTTGATTTAATCTTGTAACAACATTAGATTTTTTAAAATTGCTAGTTACTCATTTAAATTCCAAAAGACTTGAGAAATTAATCATCATAGTTATATATTGGGTGTTCATAACTCATTTAAGGTTTGTCTCTTGATCTATAACTTTTATTGTGTTAATCAAACTTCTAATTTCTCCTTCTTTCTCCCCTCTTTGTATAGAACACCAAAAATTTATCTTGGCCATGCCAAAACAAGTTGAAGCAAAATTTATTGCAAAAGTCTTCTTAAGGGGTGGACACCTTTGCAACACATAGTGACTTTGTGGTGTAAATTGCTCTTAGATTGCATTAAGATCCTGAGATAGCATGAGAAATATATAAATTTTTCGTTTGCTTGTTTCCTTTTTATTAGTTTAATGTAACCCAATTTTTTGTTTGCTTGTTTCCTTTTTATTGGTTTAATGTAACCCAATGTCGAACTTCTTTTTTAATTTTCATAATAAGTTCAAAAGGGGACTTATTTTCTCACTTTCTTAAGTATTTGCATTCTGTTTTTGTGTTATGAATTGTCTTTGCTGTTTTTAATTCAAATAGAATGTTTAACTATTGTCTCAGAGACACTCGATAGTAAGATTCTTTTATAAATTTATCATATTTTGTTATTTGTATCGTAAAGGACATCAAAGCTCCTCTTGATATAGTCTTGTTTATCTTATTTTTCTAGTTTGGTTGTTGTCCAAGTGCTTAGTGTGTTTTCTTGTTTTTCTTGTGCATGGTGTCTCTTTGTGGCATTTGTTTAATTTAAAACTAGCATAGATAGTCAGGATTTAGTAGATTTATAAGTTAGAGCAATTCGAAAGCTTGCAATTATATTGTTTGAATTTGATTTAATCTTATATTTTATCCTAATAGAAGGTAGCCGTCTACATTTAGTGAATTATCTGTGGACTATAACCTTGATGAATAAATGAATTTTGATTTTTGACAAAAAAATAATCTTTGAAAGTATATTTTTATGCCATTTTAAGTTTATTTTTGGATAAAACACAAATTTTTATTGTACAAAATACGTGTAATTTTTTAGAAACGTAAGGTGAAAAAAGAATATCGCTAAACTAATTGGGGTTTAAAAAAATGGACTTCAATGGCTCATTTCATTAGAATTTTAGTTAGTGTCCAATTTTATCCATCCATATTTCTTATTATTTTTTACTTACATCCATATTTTAAAAAAAATATATGATTTTAAGAATTCTTCCTTTTTCTCTTAAAAAGGACACACTTGAACGGTAAAAGTTGTGTGACTTTTTTTCCTTTCAAACATCTAATCTAAAGTATTTGTGGGGGTGAGAAAAGTTGGACAGTCTTTTTAGTTAGAAAAAGAGGACAAGAAATTCCGGCCCAAGAATTGAAAATTCTTTTGTCCTAAATTTTTTTAGAGTTTCTTTTTGCACCCTCTAAACATCCGCATGCATCCTCTGAAATTACCAAAACAACCTCCTCGCATTCTAGAATGCGAGCACTGTTGGCACCCTATTTGGTGAGTGAGAATTTTATTTGAGTAAAAATTGGTCAACCAAAGTTAATATTTGGTATAAAATTTAGACCAAATATATTAATTTTTGCTTATATTTCAATACATAGAAGATAGAATTAGTATATACTTAATGAAAACTTTCAAAACTTCAAAAAGAAAAAAACAATGTTTCTAATGTGACATGAGAATTTTTACTATGTCTTCTTCTATACTGAATTTTTCACTAGATCTTACAAAAACTTAAATAATTATTTACTCCAAGGTTAGATATTGTTTTAATTTTCACAAATCTTTTACACCCCACCGTATTTAACAGATTGCCCATTTGCCCTGATTTTGATAAGTTGATGCTCCAAAATAGCATGAAATTTAGATTTGCAAAATTTAATTGTTGAAACTTCGGACATAATTAAAATTAAAAAAAAGTACAAAGATCTAGTTTAAATCTTAGCAAAAGTGAGAAATACTAATCTATCAACTACTAGTAATTACCAAGTACCATTGTACCAACCCTTGTATGACAAAAAATTAGAGCAATAAATTAAAAAAATTAGATTTCAGTGATTAGTGAGCTCCTCTTAGGACGAATTGTTCAGAAAAACCTTAGTTCGATTCTTGATATGAAAATTTTTTTTATCAAATTTTACTTATCTTGTGATCAAATTCTGAATTATCAAACTCTTTCACTGAAACTAAAGAGTTGAAAATAAATTTAGAGCAATAAAAAAAAGTTTTCAAACTAATGAAATCTCCATTTAAAAGTGAAGCAAATATTGCATAATCAATAGTTGATGTTGGAAGACAATACGTGTATTAGATGTCATAACCTACCAAAATGGTAATGCCTCCAAAGGATAATATAGGTGCATGTATTCACCAAAAGTTGCCTTAGGTAGTGGTAACATATCAAGAGAGTAACATTTCCCCACCAAATTGGCACATCAAACTATAGAAACAATGAACTAAATGTTGGAACACTTGCATGTGATTGTGAGACATGTCTTTCACACACACACGGGCCACACTAATGGATGATTTATGGGTATCCTCTATAACCAACAAAAATACTAGTAATTACAAACAGTACAGTCTTAGACACTGCAGACAGGTTTCAATAGCAAAAAGAAGGTCAAATTATTAAAAGTATTTCCAAGAGTTGACAAAACTTTAAAATATTAGTAGCCAATTTACATAATATCAACGTAGTGAATTAAATTAACGAAGTATTTATATGTTATCAACCATATACAATTAAGTTATTCATTTGATATGCCACTTAGTACTCGAGAAAAATAAATAAATTATGCAAAAAATAAATAAAACTCATCATCCAAATAACGAACTTAATTAATCGTGTATTTTCAAGTCATTAATCAATAATCACTTAGCATTATATGAACGATATATGCTTGTTAATAAAATCACTTTTTTATATTAGACATGGGCTATGCTTATTTAATTTCAAAGCATTGGAGCATCATATAGATTGAGGAACTGTGGTGCGCAACATTAGTCCAATACGGGTACTAACCATGCTGGGAAAGTTCTAATAGGTTGCATTAGAAGACTTATTGATTTGAAGTGGGTATCACGAACCAAATTTTTTTGTCGATACGTTGGCTAACTATGAGGTATTGATAGAACATGTAAGTGTTTTCTTTTAGGCGTATCTGTCTAAATTTAGTCAATTATTGCTTGTTGATGTAATGGAGATCGCTGCTCTTAGATTAATCTACATGTATTTTCTCTTTTTTTTTAATTACTTTTTTATTTTACATAACTCCAATCCATAAATTAGAAATTTTCAGAAGAGGTTACATAAATTCCTACATAATTGTTGAGGAATTTGATCCACATCCCGTTTCCTGGACCAATAATGTTTTTACTTTCTGAAGATAATGGCCTTGTGTATTGTATTAAGCCATCGAAAAGGACAGAGGCAGTTGGAGGAAAATGACATGAATATATAAGTTGACTCTTTTTCTCCTTGTCCTTGCTTCTTAGCCCCAACACCACCCAAATCACAAACAGTAATTACTCTTTTTTTTTTTTTTTCTGTATAAGTCATCTTTTTGGGGAGTTTATTTAAGCCGCCGATAAGTTTCTTAAATATCATCCACTACTTAAATAATGGATAATATTTTTTTTTAGTAAGGATTAAGTAAAAGTAAAAGGTGCAAGAAATTTATAGGTAGAAAAGAAACTCCCTCTTTTTGGTGTTGGACCATTAGCAACGTTGACCGTTTGTCGTTATTGTAAAAGTGCCAATGAGGCAATGATTATTTCACCACCCTATAGCCACTTAAACCTGCCACCCACATTGCTCCTACTACCCTCCAAAATATGTAATCAATGCATATATCTACTACTACTTCAACGCCTTTATCTTTTTAATACTACTACTATTTTGTGATTATGCACTCGAGTTATTGATGATGATATATATATAGTAGATAGTTAAATTCTAATGTTGGTTTATGATATGTTTGAGGAATAAAATATGCACTCGGGGAGTACTATATGCATGTTATTACTATGATGATTATATTGATCCTACATGTAAATTCTTCAAATAAGATTTTTAAGTTTAGGGTCTTGTTAACTTGTGTCCTAAGGGCACATGATAAAGTATCTTTATATAGAAATTTTGCATTTAATAAGCTAAAAAATTTAATGCATCAAAAGTAAAAACACACAAAATTCCAAAATATATTTCTATATTTATCTTCTTATCATGTGCCTTAAGGGCACAAGTTAACATTCTCCTTAAGTTTAAGTCTCGCGGTAGAAGAAAGCCTATTGTTGTTTACCAAGATAGCAAGAAAACGAAGAATTATATTAGTTTTTATTTAGAATTTTCAATCTATCTATTAGATGTTTTCTATATCACCATACTACCGTTGTATGATAACTGGGTTTTAGATTTTTGTCAAATTTCTTTTGTTTGATTTCTATACTGTATAGCAATGCTCTAGAAAAAATGTGTTTAAAAAAAAAATCGGACATTTAAAATTTTCTATTTCATTTTGAAAATACAAAATATAAAATTGCAAATATAAATTTTTCTATTTTCTTAAGATTGCTGATAAGTGCATGAAATTAGTTAATTTCCTCATTCAAATATGGCAATTATCAACTTGGTTTGCATAAAATTAGTATTTAAATCCCCAAGATCGTGTATATACTTGTTCTAGCTAAAGATAGGTAGTATATCTTAATCATAACCCTTTTGATAGATTTTTGTGCAAAAACATGAAGAAAAGCTAAAGAAACCAAATCTGACAAACAGCTTGTTGGTGGCTTGGAGCGACGGGTAGCGAGCAAAGCAAATCTGGAATTGGCTGTGGTCGCTTGTAGCGACCAAAAAGAGAAAATGAGTGAATCAGAGGTTTAGTGGGACACGTGTCAGCAAATCCTCCTCATGAAGAAAGGTTTGGTGGCTGAGCGACCTTCTCGTAGCTGAGCGACCGTGCACTTTTAAGTTTAATATAAATAGCTGTTGGAAAGAGAAAAACAGATCATTCTGATAATTTTAAAGAACAGAAACCCAGAGAAGACCAGAGGCAATATTTCTCAGGAGATTGAAGGTGGATCCATTCAACTTGAGACATCAAGTGTTGATGCTAGACATATGTTGTTTGAATCTTTAGAACTAGGATAAACACATGTTAAAACCCTAAACTCTAGACATATATTTAGGTTTTAATATTCACTTTTAATATTGAATCTTAATGCTATTGTGTAGATCGATAAGTCGAGAGATCGAATATTAATCGACATAATAGATTTCGCGATGTTCCAGACACGGAAACATTCGATGGGCAATATGTGAAAATATTAATCAACGGCTAAAGTATATATACAATTTGTTGAATTAATACATAGGATTGATTAAGTGAAGTCTAATCCCGACAATTCTAATTCTCTGAAATTCAATCTTTATTTTATCGCAATCTTTATGATATTTTCACACTTGAATTCACGAAACGTTTTTACAAACCCTAACTTAAAACCAATGGTAATTGCAAAACAACAATCGATATCGCACTAGTCCCTGTGGAGACGATAATTTAATACTTACTTTTGTACTTTTAACAATTGCCTCAAAGTCAAACCCAATACCATATCTTTTAAGCTATATAGATGTGAATTCCGGCCAAATACCATTGTTAGAAGATCCTATATTTCACTAGTATTAGAGGTCTATACTCAACCACAAAAGCTAGTTTGAGAGTTGAGGTTTGCACTACACTTATAAAGGCTATCTTTGCCATATCTCTAACCAATGTGGGACTTCTAACACACCCCCTCACGCCCAGCACTATTGGGCTCACGCCCAGCACTATTGGGCTTGGTGCGTGGAATCAACAACAACGGGTGGCCCAAATATGGAAGGTCTCCACAACAAACAACAAATGGATCTAGGATAGACTCTGATACCATATTAGAGGCATATACTCAACCACAAAAGCTAGCTTGAGAGTTGAGGTTTGCACTACATTTATAAAGGCTATCTTTGACATATCTCTAGTCAATGTGGGACTTCTAACAACTAGTCAACATTGTGAACTTGATCTCTAAATTCTTTAAAATAGTAAATAAATTCAAATAAATCAATAAAAATAACCAAGATAGTTCAAGCGATTAATGAAGTTCACCGAAAAATAAATTGTTTGGAAGAATCCGAGTTTAATTTTTAGATAGAACACTTTCTTAATCAAATTTTATTTATTTTGCTATCGAACTCCAAACTATTAGACTCTCTTCCTTTAAAAATCGGAGTATTAATATTAAAAAAATCAATAAAATTAAAATTAAACCCTAAATATAAAAATAAGGGAAATGTTAACTTGTGCCCTTAAGGACACATGTTAAGATGACCAATATAGTAAAAATTTATTGCAATACTTTTGTAAATGGTTGTATCATTTAATACTTTTGTATTATTAAATGCAACATTTCCTTTTTTAGGTAGTTTATCATGTGCCTTTAGGGCACATGTTAACATGACCCTATAAATAAAAATCTTCTTGAATCCAACACAAACCCGAAAAATAACACACATAAATCCAAACAAGTCATTTAAGGATGAAAGGCGCATGAGTAACATAATACCCCACATGTTGAAGAGCCAATACTACTACCACGTCATTATTTGCAAATCCATAGCGGTTTTCCGTTCCAACGTTTCACCGTTATTTACTCATTCATTCATCATTACTACCACTACTAGTGGTGGAGCTTCCATTGACTATGTCAGTTAGAGCCGTTCCATTTCACACCATTTTTCTCGCACACCGTTACATCCACCACACCACACCACAAAATAAAGCCGTTAACAATAACAACCGTTCTTAAAACCCTCTTTGTTATGTTATGTTCTTCACCTCCACAAAAACTTTACTCTTCTAGTGCTACTACTACCCCACTATTTCATTTTTCATTTGCATTCTACGCTACATTCTTAACCAACACAACCCATTTAGTTGCAGATTATTAAAGTTTGTTTTGTTACATAAAAAGACATTCTTTGTTTCAGATCTGTAACACAAGAAAAATTAGCTTTGTCTTTCAGCAAAGTGAGTCTATTACTACTCTACTACCACTGCTACTTTACTTTCCTATAAAATTTGAAATTTTCTCGATTTTCTCATATCTTCACTGAAAAGTGTTTATTTACTGAATAAAGAAAGACTCAAAAGATGAAATTTGAAACACACTTTTTTTAATTTTTATTTATTTATTTTTTAAATAAAAAACTTACTAGTATTAGAAAAGAAACATTAGCACCTGCAAAGTTCATTCTTTTATGCAACAAGTTTCTCAGTGTCAGCTTCTACTTTCATAGACAATCTTCTAGGAATCAGAATTTGAATTTTCTCTCTAACCCTTTTTCTCTTTTTCTGTTTTTTACCCTTTGTCTCTTCTCTTTTTCTTTTCTTTTATTTCGATTTTCACAAGCGGGAAGTTTCATTATTATTTTTCACTTTATTATATGCTAACATTCTTGTAATTTCATTTGAATCTATGCAGCATTAGTCTTATTGCAGAAACCCTTCATTCTTTGTTGCTGCTTGAAGTGGAAAAACATGAAAAATATTCATACTTTATGCTTTATTATATGCATATTGTGTGCGAGTTTATGGCATGGAAATTGTGAACCTGTTGAAGATAAAGAGGTTTTGCTTGAGTTTGTGAACAAGTTTTCACCTTCAAGGACTTTGAATTGGAATGAGAGTTTATCTGTTTGTGATAATTGGACTGGTGTAACTTGCAATGAAGATAAGTCTAGAGTAATCGCTATTCGTTTACCTGGTATTGGATTTCATGGAAATATTCCACCTAATACTATTAGTAACCTTTCAGCTCTTCAAATTCTGAGTCTTAGATCCAATTTCATAACTGGGTCTATTCCTTCTGATTTTTCTAATCTAAAAAACTTGTCTTTTCTTTATCTTCAGTTCAATGATTTGTCAGGTCCTTTACCCGATTTTTCAGCTTGGAAGAATCTTACTGTTGTTAATTTGTCAAATAACAAATTCAATGGAACTATTCCTTTTTCACTTTCTAATTTGACTCAGCTTTCTGGTTTAAACTTTGCAAATAATTCTCTTTCTGGTGAAATTCCTGATCTTCATTTCTCAAGATTGCAGCAGTTGAATTTGTCTAACAATGATTTACATGGAATTGTGCCTATGTCTTTAAAGAGGTTTCCTGATTCGGCTTTCATTGGAAATAACATTAGTCTTGGAAATTATACTACTGCTGTTTCGCCTGTGTTTGCGCCGGTTTACGAGCCTTCTTCGAGGTCTGAGAAACGTGGGAGGCTAAGTGAAACAGCACTTCTGGGAATTGTTATTGTTGGTAGTTTTCTTGGGCTTGTAGCATTTGGTTTTTTGATGTTTGTGTGCTGTAGTTCTAGAAAAAAGGGTGAAGATGACGATGATGCATTTGTTGGAATGTCGAATAAGGGTAAAATGTCTCCTGAAAAAGCGGTCTCGCGGAACATGGATGCTAATAATAAACTGACTTTCTTTGAGGGATGTAATTATGCATTTGATTTGGAGGATTTGTTGAGAGCTTCTGCTGAGGTTTTGGGAAAGGGAACATTTGGTACTGCTTATAAGGCGATTCTTGAGGACGCAACCGGGGTTGTTGTGAAGAGGTTGAAGGAGGTAGCCTTTGGAAAGAAGGATTTTGAGCAATTCATGGAGATTGTTGGAAGTCTTAAACATGAGAACGTGGTTGAGCTGAAGGCATATTATTATTCCAAAGATGAGAAATTGATGGTATATGATTACTACAACCAAGGGAGTGTCTCTTCTTTGTTGCATGGTATGTACCATTATTTTAACCAATTGCAATTTCATATTTCTACTATGCTTGAATCAAATGAAAATAGATAGATAAATATAAATATGTGCTCAATGTTTTCTTCTATATTATGGACAGTGGCAATGTTTTTCATAAGAAAAGGTGTTTCTACTTTCTTGCTTGTTCAAGACTTCAAGTAGCTTGGTGTACATGTTCACTTCTCTAGCTTAGTTGTAGCTACTGATAACTAGCGATTTCGGAAATATGAACTTTGAAGTTTGTAAATGTAGTTTGCTTTCATGTTAGTGTTTTCAGAAACATTAGGACCGTTTACAATTAAGGTGACAATATTATAACTAACTAAAATGGTTCTTCAAAAAAAAATAACTAACTAAAATGGACTTTGATGTGTCTGGCAGTAACTCTAGCCGGTCAATAATCTCTGCAGCTGATGAAGTTAGAACGGTTGAATTCAAGTTCTCAATTCGCCAAAGTCACAATGTGAACCATTTGATCTTTGGTCAACGTCAATTGACTGCATTGAATTCAGATCCATTATATCATTGTGCTAATGCCATGAAAATATTTCTGCAGATTATCTGATTACCGATGTTTCAATTTCTGATTGCTTATTGTATTAATGTCTTTGTGATATTTTTTTTTTCACTAAATGGAAACAACTTGTCTTAATGTTAAATTAGTACATCATACACATTGCACAGCTGCATAATATACTCATTATTATGCTTTGTGAGAATTTCAGGGAAAAGAGGAGAGGAAAAGGTGCCTTTAGATTGGGATACTCGGTTGAGAATAGCTTTAGGTGCTGCTAGAGGCATCGCTCGCATTCATGTTGAAAATGGCGGTAAACTTGTACACGGAAACATCAAATCCTCAAACATCTTTCTCAATACTAAGCAGCATGGATGTGTATCTGATCTTGGTCTAGCAACCATATCAACCTCACTTCCCATACCAGTCTCACGAGCTGCCGGTTACCGAGCACCTGAAGTTACAGATACAAGGAAAGCAGCACAACCTTCAGATGTTTACAGCTTTGGCGTGGTGTTACTAGAGCTTTTAACTGGGAAATCGCCTATCCACAATACTGGCGGCGATGAGATTATCCACTTGGTGAGGTGGGTTCATTCAGTCGTGCGAGAGGAGTGGACGGCCGAAGTGTTTGACTTAGAGTTGATGAGATATCCAAATATAGAAGAAGAGATGGTGGAGATGTTGCAGATAGCTATGTCATGTGTGGTAAGAATGGCTGATCAAAGACCTAAGATGTCCGAAGTTGTGAAGATGATAGAAAATGTAAGACAGATTGATAATACACAAACTCGGCCATCGTCTGAGAACCAAGGAGCAGTTCAATTATCATCTCAACGTGATAACGAAAATGATAACTCCCCTTCTGCCACTTCTTCCCCCTTACCAAAAGGAAGTGATTGAAAACAAAGTTGTTGCTATTTATTTCATTTGAGTGTATCTGTTCCACGTTTTAAAAAAGTGCAAGATGATTAACTACTATTATTTTTTTTATTTCATGTTATTTAAGTTTCCTGAATTAGCACCTGCTTGGTGCTACAGCTAGTTTTATTTTTACAGTATCAAGCATTTCTTTGTATCTTTGTGTGTGTATGTGCAGATGAGTTGTAACGTGATGCATTTTTCACCAAGTGGATAATCTCATCACACCAAAGTCAAACAAGTCTCTACTATGGTCTAATTTTTTTTCCAATGTATATCAACCTGAACTGATCTGATTATTGTTTCCAAGGTTCTTGAGAACAATGTAAGTGCAGAAGATTTCATTGTTTTTAAACCAGATGTTTTTTGAATTGCTGGTGAATTTACTCGTAATTTTGTTAAACTTACCACTAATCTAAAACACGCGCCACTGCACGGTTTGTTCAAAAACTACGCCATCTATGGTGCGATAAAAATGACGGTGTCACTGGTGTGGATTTTGGATGTTTACAATGAGATGAGCCAAAGCATTTAAGATGGATATATTTAATGCTCCAATTGGAGCCAAATGAATTCACGTGTTGGAACCTTCCCATGTCCATCAATGCCCCAAATCTTGTTAGCTAGTAGCAGAAATCTCCAGAAGTGGACATAATATAAAGTTTGTATTATTTTGGTTTAGACATTTATTCCATAGGACCAGTTCTTGAAGACAACATTTCATTAGAAAGAGACAATTGTATTTGTGGGCACACTTCTATGACTATTCCAGTGAACTATTCCTTACACCATCCATTTTCTTACTTCCACGTTACTATTTACTTATGTATAAACATGTATGTAGGTGAGACTCTCCAGTTACACAGTTTTTTTTTTTCTTCATATGCATCGGTCATAAATTGAAGTAAGTACTATTTTCGTGGGATTTTCATCTGAGAGAATCTAGTAGAAATCTTCGGATTCAATCTTGTTAATGACATTTTATTAATATAAATCCTCTTAATATGACTTTGACTATGTTGATACGGTAGAGATAAATGAATGATTAGATTCTATTGTACTAGTATAGAATTTTCACTTCGCGAAATCTATTTTTCATAAAATTTTCAGATCAGAATCTACTATATATCTTGGTGAGATTGTGAGCGAGTGGGACTCCTCTAAAACCCTAATTAAATCTTATCAATAGTTTTCATCTCATTATTGCGATTCCTCTTAATTTATTAATCTTCATGACTGTGGCTTCTTCCATCATTCCCAAAAAATATGCTAGTAATTTCTTTCTTTTAATTTCCCTTTTCATTTGCTATTTGTTTGAAGAAAATCACTTGGTTGGTAAGATTATTCATTATATATGGAAGCATATATTCATTCATACACATCACACTATCATCCTCCAATCCATAGATAGAGAGTCATGAATGTCATATTTTGCTTTGTATTATTCAGAAACTCTATGTCTAATCTATACATGTGTGCATTCTCCTATGTGAAATAAAATAAGACAAAAGAAGAGTACTTGTTTCGTGATTTACTTGAGTAACCCAGTTCTTATAAGTTATAACATGTGGATAGTGCATGGAGAATGATGATCCTTGTTTTGTGCCATCTTTTTTGTTTTGTACAGTAACAATGTACTTTGGACTATATACAATTACTATAGTTTTAGCACTTGGCACAGATTAATGTTACTATTTTAATATATAATAATACATACCCAGCATCTTTTCCACCGTCCTTTGCCATAGGAACTTTACATATCAATTACCAAATCTCTAATTAAGTGTCACATTTGAATTCACTTATGTTTATTTTCAATCATTAGCATCATATGAGTACATGCAACTTGTTATATCAATTTTTTCGTTTGTGTTTATTTGAAAAAAAGTATACTATAAATTTCTAAGAAATCAATTTTTATTTATATATAAGGCTGAAAGAAGTATTTAATAATTTAAAAATTGATTTATATATATTTAGACTTTAGAGACAAATTGCTCAAAGCACAAATTTGTAAGACCTTAAAACAATAGTCAAACACTAAAAACTTAGAACAAAGCATTCTACATTGGTCATAATCTCGTTGACTTCAACAATGAAATGAAGATTGACTTAATTTAATTTATGTAGTGAGCATTGAAGCTTCTTGTTGTCACATTCCCTCCGTAACACTTTATAAGCAAAATTAACTTTTTAGATTCATTATAAATTTAATGTATTTGGTCTATGTACATTCTTTCAAGTTCCGTTGATAAAAAAAGTATTGAAGGATTAAATTGATTGTAAAAAAATATTTCTAAATACCAAAATGATTAACAAAAGATACACGTGTGAAAATATTTGCAATTTGAATACATTTCATCACTATAGTGACAATGATTTATACATTCAAATGTTTTATGTATCTAGAGACTAAAATAACTATTTACTCACTAAATTATTAGCGAACTCTATTTGTTTGTTTAATTAAATAAACAAAAACAATTTTAAGGTTGAGATCAATTAATTAAATGTTCAATTAAGTTCCAAATTACTACCTGCATTGCATGATATTGTACTAAAGAAGGATTCATGAAAGTTAAAATAAGTAAATTGCTATCTAGGTCCCCCATCATGCTTTCACACCCTTCAAAAATCTCAAAATACCCTCAAATTTAGTGCCAGAAAATATCATTTTTTACATACCGAAATCAAGAAACTTTTGGCACGTAGATAATGAAGCACCTCATTTACCAAAAATAACCAATATTTCGGCGTCGACGCAATGAAAATGTTGTCTTCGTGAACTGCGAAACGAACAAGCTGGTTTTTGGTAACTACGAAACGAAATCGCTAGATATGAGAACGACGAGAGCGATTTCAAAATGAGTCTTGCTAAAACAAAAGGTTTGATTTCTGGGCGATTTTAAGAGGCGTTTTTTTTATCAAGCATCTTCTTCAATCGTTGGCTTGATAATCAACATATAGGAATTGTCTTCTCCATCCCCAGTCACAGTGTAAAGGATTTTGTCACGTAGAAACCGAAATCGCAAGTAAGATTTCTCTCAAATTTCTCAATTTTCATGAATTTGTGGTTTTCATTATGTAATTTGTCATCGCTCCCAGTCGTTTGACTTTTATACTCAATTGCATGCTAGAAACTGTGGGTACATTCTACATGTGCTTCCAAGTCGTTTTCAAGTCTTCTCAACAGTAAAAATCGCCCTAGATTTATTTTTGGAGTTGGAATTTGAAATAGTAATTATGAAAGGACAAATCGCTGGTCTGTCAGCTATATACTCAAGTTTCTTTTCGTAGACGACAAAACCCAGCGTGTTTGTGGTGTAGTCAACGAAATCTTGATTTCGGTAAATTACGAGACGAAAATGTGTGATTCTTGCGAAGCAGTCAAGTCAGCCAATGCTTGTACATTTTTTTAACGCGTAGGTAATGAATGTCAATTTCATCGTTTCCTGCGCAACGAAATTACTTATCAAGGACATTTTGATCACGATGGGGGCTGAGATTATTATAGGGGAGTATTATCAGTTGCAAATTACAGACAAACCGAAAAAGATGCAAACCTTTCTTGAAGCCCAAACTCAATAGTAGTCATGGCCCAATAATTATAATGTTTAATATGAAAAACATTATAAAGTAGTTACAAGTTTTATTTGATAAGTACCAAGAAAATAAAGAATAACTATTGATAAATAAATAGTGAAACAACCAAGATCAACAACACTTCAATCTCTATAATATCATCGCAAGTTGTTCTACTTCTACCGTGGGCACCTCAGACTCTGAATTACATCTAACCTATATATGTATGTACTCCACAGATCAGCTCATTGCAATTTCTCTATCACAAAAACAGAAATGACACTATGAGGATGAAAAGTCAACTTGCTAACTCAAAATGGTACAAAAACAATTCCAAATAGAGAGCTGCTATATACAGCGAAAAAAATATCGCGAATTTTCACGAATTACCTATATCCTTCGTTTTATGTTTCTGACATATACTTTATCTTTTTCTTTTTTGTGGCCATGCTTTAACATCAAAAAAATTAATAAAAAATATTATTCACCGCCTCCTTTAACTTTTATTGTTTGAAGAAGTGAAAGTAACAGAGAAAAAAACATAACTAGAAGAAGGCCAACAACAAGTTCTTCAGACAAATTTATCAAGTTCATTTCTCTACTTATTACTCCTATAAACCATGGATTATAGAACAAACAATACTAAATTTACAAACACACAGATTTAACAATATCAAATTCAAATGTGTTTCAAGGTACAAATAGAAGCAAAACAGAGAGAGTGTACCATTGTCAAATTGAACCGAAGGAGTGAGATTTTTCCTGTTATCAATTGTAAAGGAGATGTGGAAAATCGATTAAAGAAGACAAAGGAATGGCGACGATAACAACGACAAAGCAACGGCGAATTTCTTGGCAACCTAGAAACTTTTATTTCTTAAGATTTTTCATCTCTTCAATGGCAACCAAATACTCAACCACGGCAGGGTGTAAGTGACCGCTACATTCAAAGCAAAACTGTGAGAGCTTCATAATTTAATGGAAGCTTCTGCAACCAAACAGAATTCCAACACAGCGTATAAACCGGCCTTACTGAGCGAAACTCGGTGGTGCAAATCCTCTCCCTGCTACGACCATCATCAACTAAAAGTGATTTCAAAGGGTTCCAATGCTTTTAAGGATATTCACCTTTGAGAAAAATTATGAAAGATAAAGGGACAAGACCAATAATTTGAGAGATATTAATTTTGGAAGAAGAACAAGACAAACTTGCAAAGAAAAGAAAGATTGAGTATTGTCCCTCGGGGTGAAAGATGAAAAACTATGAGAAAGAAAAATAGCTAAAGTAAATTAATTAAAAAGGTGCCACGTCGTTCGTGACCGATTCGTGATACACCATTCGCTACACTAAGCATTTCCCTTCCAGATATTTAAAGCAAAGCGACAATCACAAAATAAATGCAAGGATAATTCAGCTGCAGCTTCACAGTACTCATAAAGATTGTTACGCAATCATAATTCCAAAAAATATATTCAGTTAAGAAGTTTTTTTTTTTTTTTTTTTAACGATAGGGAACTTAACTCATACCATTAATAATAATATCAATAATAATAATAATAATATAATTTGGCATCAACTCAAACACACGAGAATTAATGATATATAGTTGTCCTAACTAGCTTATTTTGCCTCTAAAAAACTCAAACAACTGAGTTTGAACATAAACTTAGTAAATGTCTTTAAGAAGTTGATTATACAATAAGCACTAGAACAATTTTTAACTTCAATTCTTAAATTAAATTTAATTCTAATTTAAATAAATCAAACATGTTTAAAATCAACTATATACATTTATAATCAATTTTAACTATTTTAAAATTAAAATCGAACATACACTTAAGTAACATTTTCTTTCCAAAAAAATAAATTATTCCTCCGTTTCAAAATATAAATCGTTTTGACTATATTACAAAAATTAAGAAATGTAATCATTGTTGTATTAAAAAGATAAATTATGAGTAAATTTACAAAATTATTCTTCATTAATTGTATGATAAATGAAAAAATTGAAAGAAGAGATAGAAATAAAAAGTTACAAGGGTATAATAAGAAAAATAACATTAAATATTTCATTTAAATTGTAAAGCAATTTATATTTTGAAATTTTTTTTCTTCAAAAATGACTTATATTTTGAAACGGATGAATTAATTATTAATATATCAAATTATTCAAATTATATTGAAGAGTTTTTTTTTTATGAAAAATTAAATTGGAGAGTTGTTGATTTTTAATTAGTTGGTGAAATTCGAGGTTATTCTTGCGTTTCAGTCAAAGAAAAAGTACTCTCTCCGTTCCATTTTATTTGAGTCAGTTGACTGCCTCACGTTTCCCAATGTAAAACTTTAACGATTAATATCTTTAATTGTATAATAATAAAAATTATACAAATTTGATATTTTGAAAATATAAATCGAGACGATTCCAACAAGATCTTATATGCTAATATTTATTTTTATTTATGAATAGAAAAATAGAATAAAATGAGATATATGAATAGTATCTGCAGTCAAAATGGCTCAAATAAAATGGGACGGAGGGATTAACAATCTGATCCGAAGTGTCTCATCTCACGTGATTGGTATGCCTTCTGCCCTCTCACGTGTCGTTTCAATATTTGCCATTTTGCCTTGTTATACTGCTGCATGTGTGCGTCAAAAAAAAAATACTGCTGCATGTGTAGTGACCTCAAAGGAGCAGAAATTTGTACGTAGTAGCCAGCACAAATACATTTATTATAAAAAATTATTATAAGCTATTTTCGTGAATTTTTTATTCACATAATCTCATAAAATTCCAACGGTTTATAAAGTGAAACATATTTTTTTAACAAGCAAAAAGAGATTATATATAAAGCCACAGAAGCAAATAATCTCCTCAGCATAAGGCGTGTCAAAAAGGACTATACTAGTTTACAATCAAATTCAAACAAAAGTATGATACACAATACAATTAGTTGATGCCCAAACATAGTAAAGGGTTCGACCACCAGCAATAAAAATTTGGAACTAAAGTCGCGTTTGTCGTCCTCATCCATCGAAAGGATAAAATCTTGATCTTGTCCAAAAGCCGAAGCATGGAACACGCCGAATCTTTGAAGACTCTGAAATTTCGCTCATTGGCTGAATGATTATGACTAATAAAATTTTGAGAATACTATAATGACATAGATTAAATTTAAATTAGAAAAATTACCAAAAAAAATTAAATTATAAATTTTTGTATTATGAATAGAAATCAATCCTCAAAATCTTCTATTCTTTTTACTTATTTCTTTTCTTTTTAAAAAAGTTAAATTTATCATCTATTTTCTTCCCTTCCAATCTCGCAAACAAAAACTTATGTAAGTTGAATATATTAGCGGTGCATGATTCCCTCCCAACCTCACAAACAAAAGCTTATGTAAATTGAAAATATTAATTGTGTATGATAAAGAAAATAACAATATAAAGACTAAATATGCATCAAGCTAGCAGGTTTGATAATATAGAAACAACAACTCCTCTTATATTGCCTAAATTTGACTAAATATCTAAAATATATGGAAAATGAATTAGACGATCCAAAAATATGTGCCACATAAAATCTACTCTTAGCTTACTCACCCCTTCCACATTTGTAGTAATGAACAATTCCTAAGGAGGAAGTTATTTTATTTCATTTCATTTGGGTGACACCTAATTCTAGCTCACTTTTTTTTTTCTTTCGGTTTTCACCATCAGTTGAATCTGGTTCGAGGGTCAGTTCTGACATCAAGTGGTTCTAGCCCCCTCCCGATCGCAGTTGCGGGAATCGAACTGTAGTCCTCCCTACCAAGTTCTCGCACACTTTTTAAACCGTCACCTTCTTCAACAAATACTAATAGTAATAAACACTATTTAATCTCATTTTATTGTTCTTGCTACATTTCACTTACTCTCATCAATTCTCTTTCCCTCCACTCGTGCCCAATTCCCTTTTCACTTTTAATTTTCCATCCCCTTCTCTCTCTCTTTCTCTTTCACCAATTTCAGAATTCAATGCTTTATTTATCTCTGTCCCCAACAACATAAACATGTCTACACCTTCCAATATCAAACGCACTCATCACTTCACACAAACCAAATTAATCTCAATGAACAACAACAATCTCTATCCCAAAACTCTACGAATATTTCTCACCGACAATGACGTCACCGACTCTTCTTCCGACGATGAACATCATCAACCATTCCGCCGTGTCAAAACCTTCCTCAACCAAATCACAATCCAAAAACCAAACATTTCCAAGAAAAAAACTAACAGAGTCAAATCTAAAAAATCTCCGGCGACGGCGGATCAACGGCGGCCGGTGACATACTCCGGGAAGAAATACCGCGGAGTGAGACAGAGACCTTGGGGGAAATGGTCGGCGGAGATACGAGATCATAAAATGCGAGTACGACGGTGGTTGGGAACTTACAACACTGCTGAAGAAGCTGCTATGGTGTATGATAAAGCTGCAATTGAAATTCGTGGCGCAGACGCGCTTACCAATTTTATTCAACCGATTGGGAAGAAGATTATAAACTCCGGCGAAGAATGTTTCAGTGACAACGTTGTTTCTGCTACTTCAGTACTTAATCAGTGTTCTACTTATTCTTCTTCAGAAGGTGGTGAATCTGTAACTGTAAAAGACAATGTTGCTGTTCGTGTTCCTACAAATGATTCAAATGAATGTTGCTCTGTTTTGGGGAATTTGTTTGTAGAAGATGATAATAAGTTTAAGTTTAAATTTGAGTCAGTTTTTCCAATTTGTAGTGATACTTTGTTTGATAATGAGATGGAGTTGGAAAACATGGTTTTAGTCCCTGATGATGATTTTAATGGAAACTTTGTTGATACTTCGGATCAGAGTTTGAATTTGGATTCAACAGATTGGGACAGAGATTATACTAATTTCCAAGATATAGAGGATTTCTTTGGTTCAGATCATGTTACTGTTGTTTGATTGATGGAGAAATAAGCCAAGTTTTGTAAGGGTAGAATTAGGATTAAGATTTGTAATCAGTTTTGTTTTTGTTTTCATTTATTTGTGTAATGAGAGAATTTATGTTTGTTAATGAATATTAGTAATTATCATGAGCTATTGGAATGGATGTTTTTTGCATTTTCATTAACGTTATAAATGAGTAAATAACGGATACTATTGTGCTATAGAAAAATGATAATTGAACGAATGAATTGGTTTAAGAATTTTAGAGATTTTATTTTTGATTCATGCATATAAAATAAATTCAGATGAAAGAAAAAAATTCACTTTGTGTACCACAAATTTCTCGACGGAGGGGTAAAAACTTTGTACCACTACGATGGCAACCCAACAAAAAGGAAAAAAGATTGTTGAATATCTATTAATGTTGCGACAATAAGAGTAAGTAACAGTACTGTTGAATTAATAAGTCATGTTTTCAGAGCTTCAGAAGTTGGAGAAGCTTCAGAAGCTACAGAGCTTCAGAAGCTGAGCAGAGCTTCAGAAGTTGCAGAGCTTCAGAAGCTGAGCAGAGCTTCAGAAGTTGCAGAGCTTCAGAAGCTGAGCAGAGCTTCAGAAGTTACAGAGCTTCAGAAGTTGGAGAAGCTTCAGAAGCTACAGAGCTTCAGAAGCTGAGCAGAGCTTCAGAAGCTGAGCAGAGCTTCAGAAGTTGTAGAGCTTCAGAAGTTGAGAAAGTTTCTGAAGCTAGTAATAGTTAGTTAGTTTGTTATAGTTTTTGTTTTGGCTTAGGTAGTTAATATACGATCGCTTGGCAGTGAAGCAAGCCCCCATTTGTATATAAATACCTTGCCCCATGTGGATGAAAAGCAATCAACTCTTTTTCTTAATTCTCGTCTCAATTCTCTCGTTCTATTCTCTCTAATTTCTCCCAAAATTATCACATTGTCCCAACAAATTGGTATAACAGAGCCCGGTTGTGATTCACGTTTTGCATTGATTCTTTGATCAAGAAACAATGGCGAACAATGGCACAACCTCATCACAATTTCCTGCAAATCTTCCAGTTTTCAAAGGTGAAAACTATGATCGTTGGTGTGCGCAGATGAAGGTCATTTTCAGGTTTCAAGATGTTCTTGAAACTGTTAATGATGGAGTACCAGACTTGGCTGCAAATGCTGATGAAGCAGCAAGAGCCTTGCATCGCGAGTTGAAGAAAAAGGATGCAAAAGGTCTGTTCATCATACATCAGTGTGTGGATCCTAATATCTTTGAGAAGATCATTGAGGAAGAGTCTTCTAAAGGTGCTTGGGATACATTGAAAAAGATTTATGGAGGTGATGAAAAACTGAAGGGTATCAAGCTGCAAGCTCTGAGGAGACAATATGAAATGTTGGTGATGAATGATCAAGAAACGATAGCTGAGTATCTTTCAAGAATGTTGAGTATCACTAATTTGATGAAGTCAAATGGTGAAGCTTTGTCAGAGAGGTCCAAGATTGAGAAGGTTTTGAGAACCTTGACTGAGAAATTTGATCACATAGTAGTAGCAATAGAAGAATCAAAGGATTTGGCCACTATGAAGATAGAGGAGCTCCAAGCTTCATTGGAGGCACATGAACTGAGAGTCAAGCAGAGGAGCTCAAATAAAGCTATTGATCAAGCTTTGCAGGCAAAGTTTCAGAAAGGTTCCAAAGGGAAAAACAAGAAAAAGAAAGAAGATTCAGAGAATGATGGCAAGAACCTTAAAGATTCAGAGTCTAGCAAAGGTAACAAGAAAGGTTCAAAGAAAAAGATTGATAAGAAGGATGTGAAGTGTTATAATTGTCAGAAGCTTGGCCATTATGCTAGAGAGTGTCACTCTAAGAAAGTTGAGAGAAGTGACAAGGATGAAGCTCAATTGGCAAAGGGAAATGGTAGTGACTCTGATGATTCCCTGCTCATGACAACTACAAACACTGATGCTGATAAATCCAACTTGTGGTATCTTGACACTGGCTGTAGCAATCACATGACTGGCAACAAGAAGTGGTTCTTGAAGCTTGATTATTCAGTGAGACGGAATATCAAGTTTGCTAATAGCAGCCAGATCACTAGTGAAGGTATGGGGACAATTCTTGTGCAGAGAAAAGATGGTCAGGAATCCTTCATTAATGAGGTATTGTATGTTCCTTCTATAACAAGTAATCTGATTAGTCTTGGTCAATTACTTGAAAAGGATTATACAGTGACAATGGCTAATAAAGAATTGAAGATTCATGATGCTAAAAGTAGGTTAATCCTAAGAGCTCCATTGTCAAGCAATAGAACCTTTAAGGTTGAAATCAATGTGATTGATTTCAAGTGCTTAGCCTCAGTCACTAGTACAGAAGAGAATTGGATATGGCACCACAGGTTTGGACACTTAAACTTCAAAAGTTTAAGCATGTTGAATTCCAAGAAGATGGTTCATGGCTTGCCTCAGATCAGAGCACCAAGTGAAGTGTGTGAGGAATGTTGTGCAGCAAAGCAGGCCAGAAATTCATTCAAGAATGAATTACCTATGAAATCAACTCAGAAGCTAGGAATGGTGTACTCAGATGTGTGTGGTCCATTTGAGGTGAAATCCATTGGAGGTAACAACTATTTTCTGACATTCATAGATGATTGTACTAGGCATGTTTGGCTCTACCTTATCGAAAAGAAAAGTGATGTATTTACCAAGTTCAAGAAATTTAAGACACTAGTTGAAAATCAAAGTGGATTTAGTGTTAAGAAATTGAGAACTGATGGAGGTGGTGAATACACTTCACATGAATTTGCAAAATTCTGTGAAGATGAAGGTATAGAGCATGAAGTCACTGCACCCTACACCCCTCAACACAATGGTGTAGCTGAGAAGAAAAATAGAAGCATCATGAACATGGCCAGAAGTATGCTTAAAGCTAAGCATATGCCTCATAAGTTTTGGGGTGAAGCAGTCTCTACAGCAGTTTACATCATCAATAGAAGTCCTACAAAGAGGTTACAAGACAAGACTCCTCATGAAGCTTGGACAGGTTTGAAACCAAGTGTTAGTCATTTTAGAATATTTGGCTCACTTTGCTTCAAACATGTTCCTGATCAAGTTAGAAGAAAACTTGATGATAGAAGTCAGACAATGATATTGTTAGGTTATCATCCCACTGGTGCTTACAAATTGTACTCACCTAGAGATAACAAAGTTGTGATTAGCAGAGATATCAGGTTTGATGAATCAAAGGGTTGGGATTGGACTGAAGGCACAAGTGCTGAAGGCTCAATGCTCAACAGAAGACTCATGCTTGAAGAAACAAATCAAGAGGAGATAGAAGTTGAAGATGATCAACCTAATGCTGCACCTAATCAACAGTTGAGAAGATCAACTAGAGAAAGGGTACAGTCAATAAGGTTGAATGAGTATGATGTGTTTCCTGATCAAGCAATCACTGAAGATGGAGAACTGGTCAATGAAGCAATGATTGCAGAGTTGGAACCGGTGACTCTAAGTGAAGCTTTGAAAGATTCAAATTGGTTGAATGCTATGAAAGAGGAGCTGAAGTCAATTGAGAAGAATAACACCTGGACATTGATGAACAAAGCTGTAAACAAGAGACCTATTGATGTGAAATGGGTTTTCAAGCTGAAGATGAAACCAAGTGGTGAAATTGCTAAGTACAAAGCAAGGTTAGTAGCTAAGGGTTTTCTTCAGAAGCCTGGACTTGACTTTAATGAAGTGTTTGCACCTGTGGCAAGGCTAGAGACAATTAGGCTAGTTGTTGCAGTAGCTACCTACAAAGGATGGGCTATGCACCAGCTTGATGTGAAATCTGCCTTTTTGAATGGACCATTAGAGGAAGAGGTATATGTGAAGCAGCCACCAGGATTTGAGATTAAAGGTCAAGAACAGAAAGTGTACAAGTTGAACAAAGCTCTCTATGGTTTGAAACAAGCTCCAAGAGCTTGGAACAAGAGAATTGATAGCTTCCTGCTGAATTTGAGCTTCACTAGATGCACATCAGAACATGGAGTATATGTGAAAGGCTCAAGTCATGATGAGATTATAATACTGTGTCTGTATGTTGATGATTTGTTGATCACAGGATCAAACAAAGCTGTGCTAGAGAGATTCAAAGCAGACATAATGAAGGAGTTTGAGATGACTGATCTGGGAGAGCTATCATATTTCCTTGGCATGGAATTTGTGAAAACAGATAGAGGCTATTTCTTGCATCAGAAGAAATATGTCATTGACATATTGAAGAGGTTTCACATGAGCAATTGCAACCCTGCAATTACTCCTATGGAAACAGGTGTGAAGCTGAGCAAGAATACTGAGGATGAGTTGGTTGATTCAACACTGTACAGACAGATCATAGGATCATTGAGGTACTTGTGCAATACTAGAATTGATTTATGTCATAGTATTGGTCTGCTGAGCAGATTTATGGATCAACCAAGGATGAATCACTTGACTGCTGCAAAGAGGGTCCTTAGATATGTGAAAGGAACCATTGATCATGGCATTTTAATTCCAAACCAAAGGAACAGTAGCAAGAAGCTAATAGCTTATGGTTACTCAGATTCAGATTGGGGAGGAGATCAAGATGACAGGAAGAGTACTGCAGGATACCTGTTCATGATAGGTAATGCACCAATCTCTTGGTGTTCTAAGAAGCAAGGGATAGTGGCATTGTCATCATGTGAAGCTGAGTATGTGGCAGCTTCATTTGCAGCTTGTCAAGCAAATTGGATTGAGATGTTGCTCGCTGAATTGAAGGCAGTAGAGACAACAAGGATGAAGCTACTTGTTGACAACAAGTCAGCAATTGATTTGGCTAACAACCCAGTTAGTCATGGAAGAAGTAAACACATTGAGAGGAGGTTTCACTTTTTGAGAGATCAAGTGAACAAAGATAAGCTTGAGGTGGAATATTGCAATACTGAGATCCAACTTGCAGATATTCTAACCAAACCTATGGCTAAGGCAAGGTTTGACACTCTGAAGAAGCTTATAGGAATGAATGCTTTGGAAAACATGTCTTAGGAGGTGTGTTGAATTAATAAGTCATGTTTTCAGAGCTTCAGAAGTTGGAGAAGCTTCAGAAGCTACAGAGCTTCAGAAGCTGAGCAGAGCTTCAGAAGTTGCAGAGCTTCAGAAGCTGAGCAGAGCTTCAGAAGTTGCAGAGCTTCAGAAGCTGAGCAGAGCTTCAGAAGTTACAGAGCTTCAGAAGTTGGAGAAGCTTCAGAAGCTACAGAGCTTCAGAAGCTGAGCAGAGCTTCAGAAGCTGAGCAGAGCTTCAGAAGTTGTAGAGCTTCAGAAGTTGAGAAAGTTTCTGAAGCTAGTAATAGTTAGTTAGTTTGTTATAGTTTTTGTTTTGGCTTAGGTAGTTAATATACGATCGCTTGGCAGTGAAGCAAGCCCCCATTTGTATATAAATACCTTGCCCCATGTGGATGAAAAGCAATCAACTCTTTTTCTTAATTCTCGTCTCAATTCTCTCGTTCTATTCTCTCTAATTTCTCCCAAAATTATCACATTGTCCCAACAATTCTATAGGAAAATTGTTGCATCCATTAATGTTGAATCGATGAGTTAGTGTACAACGGAGTATTCTGTGGAAAAAAAATCCTGAACAATGGGGCCAAGTTCCGGTCATATTTATATGTTTTTCCACTTGTGTACACGTTGAAACTGGGGAAAGCAATTTGAACATGGCAGTAGTACTACTTCTTTTTGTTTCATGGTTTTATTTGGTTTGGTTTAGATGATTTTTTAAAAATCAATCGAACCGAACCGCATACAATATTATCTCGCGGTTAGAATGAATTTTATGTTTAAAATCGAACCTTACCGTACTGCGAACACCCCTAGGTATATGTCGTTGACTCCCTATGCATTTTTGCATTTAACATCATCATTGGTTTTTGTTTTTAACCGAACTCAGATTTATCCGATGAGATAAAAAAGAGAGTAGAAAACTTAAATTGGCCGACCAATGGAAAAAATGTTTTAAGTCGAAGGTCAGAATCCGAGCATCAAGATGACTGACGCTGTAATTAAGAGAGGGTATTTATAGAAAATAATATGACACTCAAGTTAGTATAAGCTTGAGATGAATGTAGAGGTTAAAGTAATACATACATTTTCGGAATTATGAATAGTTGTATATATAGTCCAAATGAATGTGACATTGGGCTGATGAAAGGGGATGGTCCAACCTAAAAGTCCAATCCAAAACAGTTTCATTGTGTGATCATATTCATGTACATGATCAATTACCTTTTACAATATGCAGAACTTATCTCACGAAGAAGAATACTTTACTTCCTAATGAATATCGATCAATTAATGTTCTTTCTTGCAACAAAATGTCACATCAACTATACTCATAATATTAGTAGTACCAAATATTATATTATTTTTATCCGTATTCAAATTTGCAAGAAAACTTGAGTTATCCTCGACAAGTGTTCCTCAAACAAAAACTTGTAAGAGTTGTCAATTTATGTACAACCCAAAGGACAACGAGAAATAAATGGATGATTACAATGAAATATGTGGGAAAATTTCCAAATTATACTTGAAAAGGTGCCATGGTTGATTTGAAATAATATGTCTTTTGGTTTAGTCTTGCAATATTTTGAGAACAATAATGAATCATAGCATTGTTTCATATTAATATTGCATGACATCTTTCAATGATTGCCTCCATTCATCAAATGATATGAGGTTCTCTATAAATAGAGATACTCATAGAGAGATAACACATCCAAGAATCATCTCCTCATGAGTCAAATTATGTCCAAAATATTCTAAGTCATTTCTTTGTTTCTTTAGTGCACAAGAGTCAATAAAGAAACTTTATTTTGTAAACTATCATTGGCTGATATGATTGATGTGAGTGTGCAAACCATGTCAAGGTTTACAAAGTATCATGAAGAGAATTCGCCAGTTGAACCCATTTGTATCCGATTTACGTAAATTGATGGGTTGAATCGAACCTAAAACTTAGTGTGATACACACGCTTTAAAATTTATGTGCAACCATTATCATATTCTTCTTCATTTTCTTCTTATTCAAATATTTGCAGCAGACGCCAACACAATTTCTCACAAAATTTTGATTCAATTGAGAGTATGAATTACCTTCTGAGAGAAAATTTAAAGCATGCGATTGAATTAATTAATTTATAGAATAGTACTAGTAAATACTAGGATATTGGAAAGATAGAAGAAGGCCAAATATAACACTTAACCATTATTCTACGACAACATATTAAAGAGAGATTGGTGAATTCATCAATTTTTTTTTCGTATTGTTTGTCAATCACCGCTCCCAATTACAGAAGTTTAAGATAATATTTTTTATTCACATTATTTACATAATTTTTGGATCAAATGACCAGAGACGAATCTTAAATTAATATTCATTTGTGCACGAAATCACAAATATAACGAAAGATATTAAGTTTAAATAACACAAAATCACAAATATTATAAAATGTAAACAATCAAATTAAATCAAAATACATATATTATACAATAAAATATGTATACAACGAAGTACAACATAGAAAGACATTAATGGTCGTCTTTCTACTAGTAATACATAAAGAGAGATTGAGAATTCACATAATACAAGGGAAAATTCAAAATGCCACACAACAAAAACTAATTATTGTACAAGACATATAAGAAGGGGAATTTTGTGCCCACAATCTACCTATATAATATATACAATTGATGGGCTAAATACTATTAATATAGTACAAGCTTAGACAAATTAATAAGATGTAATGATTAAATCATTGAGAAGATGGCTTTCCCTGAACATTAACATATAGTTTCTGGCCTGCTTCACAACGCTTGCCAACAGAGCAAAAGAAATAATAGTCCCCAGGCTTGTCCAAAACAACACTGGAGTTTCCTCTGAAGTATGTCCTAAGGGTATTTCTGCTAGTGCAATTTCCATAGTCATTCTTGTCTATTTGAACAACAGTGCTCATCCCCGGGTTGTATTGGAAAACTGCAATATTTGGATATACCTTGTTAATTTGTAATATTAAATATTTTCATTGAGTTTTTCTTTTTAAGTTATATTACTAGGTCGAAGGACCACGTCCACAAGTGCTCGACTAGGTCGAAGGACATATGATCCAAACAATATTTGAATATGTGATTAGGTCCCCGCAAGTGTTATATATGAGTAGCCTAAATACATGACCTTAATGAAGGGTGAGATCCTATCGAATTTGAGGAGGCAAACCAAACTTAAAAGGGGAAGATTAACAAGGAAAAAACAAATCATTCGTTCAACCTAAATCTAAAACTCTGTGACATTAATTACGGTATATTGCGGGTAAAGGGTGACAATATCTCTACCTCGAAATTGTTTTAAGTTTATCAAATATTGTTTTAAATTAAACAAAAACTCCTAATGAAACCATATTCACATAGAAGTTGGATCCTATCATGTTAGAATTCAAAGGAGACATGTGTGAGATGTGACAATTAAAAGTTACTTACATATTTTAAAAAATTGTGAAAGTCATAAAATTTTAGTTGCGAGATCTTCAACATATTTTACAAAATTGAACAAACGTTGTGCCAAATCAATATCGAGTAATGGAGATACGAGGAATTAAGGAGACATACCTAGTACATCGCCAACCGCGAAAGTTTTGTTCTTGCTCCAATCGTCGAAGTATCCTATGTAATTAGGCATACTCCAGCCAAGGCTATCTCCAACAATGTGAGTTGTTGAACTTACAGATACAAATACAATGCAACCAATCATGACAAACATGAGGATACTAAGGTTCATTTTCTTGGCCATTTTATTCTCAAACTTGTGTTTGTATTGTCGTATTTCTTAACTTGCGATGATATTGAATGATTAAATCAAAATGTGGAATTGAATTGAAGTAACTCTTTTAATAGTGTTGTTCATGACAAACTTGGCATTTCCCTTAAGTTTTATGGTTTTTGCTTTTGGTAACTCGTTTTTATTGAACTAATCAATTAATTGAGGACGTTACCTATATTCTGGTCGAATTGAAGGGATGTGAGTGCTTTATGTGCCACCCACAAACACAATCAAAAAAATGATACTACACTATATTTGGTATTACCTTTGGGTGACTCTTCTTAATATAAGAAAACAAACACAATCAACAAAATGATTCTACACTATATTTGGTATTACCTTTTATAATATCTATCTTTTGTATTGTAAAACTAGTTACAAACGCACAAGCTTACATTATTTAGATTTTTAGGCAATTAAACTTCCTCAAAATCTTCTACCAAACCAAAAAAATCCTCAACATCGGGTTGCACATATGAAAAAAACACAACTAACAACAACCACACTGGTTTTATTTACGAATTACAAAATTAGTCACAAACACAACAACAATAAAACGTTAAGTGATTTATAGGTGTTACATTTGGTCCCTTAACTTACGGAAATATGGCTGACGAAAATATAATTAAGAAATCAAAATGAAATAAAAATTAGTTAAAGAATTAAAATGAAATCAAAGTATAAGTTAAGGAATTAAAATAACAATTTAGCTTTAAAAAGTATGGAGTACATGCGTAGGATTATTTACTAATTTGAATGGTTTCACATTGCAATTCAAACATGAGGTTCATGCTGGAATTATCTCAATATGAAAATTAGACCTCTAATATAAAATACTAGAAACAATATTTTGTATTTGGAAATTTACATTTTAAAAATGTCACAATTTTTTCTTGACAAATATAAAAGCTATTTTTTTTTTTTCATGCATTCACAAGGCTTGAACATAATATCTTATTTAAGGAATCCAAGTTTAATTTCATCAAAAACAACATTCAATACAACATTAACAATTGGTTCGTCAATAATATTTTATCTAAAGAGAAAAGTAAGTGTGTCAAAAAAAAGAAAAGAGTAAGTGAATCGAGACATTGAACTCAATAAACTAATTTTAAGATGAATCGTTTGAAAGAATCCAAGTTCGATTCTTGATAAAAAATAATTATTTATTAAATTTTATTTACCTCGTAGCCAGATTCTGAATCACCAAGAATTTCTTATCTTAAAAACTAAAGAGTTAATAAAAAAAAAAAGAGAAAAGTAAGTGAGATAAAATAAGAGGAAAATAAGTGTAGTAAAATAATAGACGCTGTAAAATAAAAATAAAAAAGAGACGGCCATAAAAACCAACAAAATAAAGAAATGTCTTGTGTTCATACAAAAGAAAGTAATTAAAATTTAAAGTTACGATCAAGTTAAAGTGTTAACTGTGTCAATGATTAAGAAAAAAATAAAAACAAAAACAAAAAAATTATACCATTTTGTCTCTAATTTTTTTAATCATTATGTTTAGACACGTATATTAACCAAATAATAAAGTTAGATAAATTTGACCAATTTACCTCTAACTATTTAGTAAAGGTAAATTTCATTTAATACATATTTTTAAAAAATTCCCAAATAAAGTGTGGACAATTTTAAAAATTGGGACAAAATTTTCAGATATAACAATATTGAGTCTAAAGTTGTGAATCAGCAAAATAGAAGACATATTTCCAATAAAGCCTAATAACAAAATAAAAATGAAGAAACCAAAATTAAATATACAATAAAAAATGAGTATAGGAAAAACTTTACCTGATCGTTATTGACCAAAAAAATAAGAAAATAAATAACATAACGAGAAACCCAAAAACGCCGCTGCCGGGGATCGAACCCGGGTCACCCGCGTGACAGGCGGGAATACTTACCACTATACTACAACGACTTGTTGATGTTAATTTTGATTCGAATAACAATATTAAGTTAAATCAGTATCTGCATTACAACGGAGTTTAAGACAACACGCTAGAAATTTCGGAGAAGGGTTTTAAGCTTTTAAAATCGATTAATCACATTTTACCCTAAAACCCTAAAAATCGAATATGGAAGAAGGTGCTGCTAAACCAGTGTGCGCTCAAGAAGCTCTCGATCTGTTGAATTGCGTAACTCAATCTCCTTCGTTCGATCAAGATAAATGCCTCAAGCTTTTGAATTCGTTGCGCGAGTGCGTGCTCGCCAAGGTACTCCTTTTTCCCTCTTTTACTTCATTTTCATCTTTTTTTATACCCAATCCTAAATTTGTTATATCGTTTCTGAATCAATATGAACTAGTTTTCAATCTTGTGGAAATATGTTAACAAAATTTGTGGATTTCATGTTCTGTGTTCTTGAAAATAGTTGGAAATTTTCCTCCAATTGTGAGGGTAAGTTCAACATTAGGGTTTTTTAAGCTTTTGATAAAGTTTGAAATTTGTTGGTTGTATAGTATTTTCTTCATTAATTCTCACTTGATGAATTTGTTCAAAAGAGCAGGGGGAAATCAGTTTTGCATCCTTGAATTTCTTCCATTGTTGTATTGTTTCATGGTTTTTGAATAGGGTTTTGTTAGCTAGTGTCCATTAAAGAACCAATAAGTAGGAGATTTTCATTAAAAATTATAGCATTCAATATACTAAGTGATTTCAAAAGATACGCTTACCAATGTTATTGATTTATTATTTTGATTTGTTGATTATGGCTCATAGGCACAAAAGAGGGGTGAGGGAGTTGAACAAGTGTGTAACTAGTAAAGCGACCTTTTCCCCTGCCCTTCCGTTTGGCCTGTAGTATTGTAATCTGGGCCATAGTATTATATATATATGACTTGACTTGTAATACAAAACTACAACTGCTATATAGTCGCAAACCTAGGCACACTTGGCTGAAATACGTAAGCCAACAATTGTGTCCCATTGTCTGCGATTTGCGTTTCTTTATTATTCTGTTACTAGTTGCTATCTAACAATTGGTATCAGATGGCGATCGACTCTGGTGTGAAATTCGAAGTGGAAAGGTTCGACGGAACGGGTAATTTTAGAGTATGGCAAAGGAGGGTTAAGGATCTGTTGGCTCAGCAAGGTTTACAGAAGGCACTGCGTGAGACGAAACCGACAGACATGGTAGAAGCCGATTGGTTAGAGCTGCAGGAAAAGGCCGCAGGATTGATACGTCTATGTGTATCAGATGAGGTCATGTATCATATCCTGGATTTAACATCTCCGAAGGAGGTTTTGGATAAATTGGAGAGTTGGTATTTGACCAAAACGCGAATGAACAGATGGTTCGCGAAGGTGCGACTATACAGCTTGAAGATGCAGGAAGGATCTGATTTGCAACAACATGTGAATACCTTCAACAACATAATCACCGAACTTGTGAATCTTGGGGTGAAGGTCGACGACGAAGACAGTGCTATTATGTTGTTATGCTCGTTACCAAGCTCTTACAAGTACTTGGTGACTACTCTTATCTATGGGAAAGACACTATAAGTCTCGATGTAATTACTAGCACACTCTTGTCTCATTCTCAAATGAGACAGAATGTTAAGGTAGGAACTCAAGGTAAAGGTCTGTATGAGAAGGGGAACCAAAATGATGGGCGGATTAAAGATAAAGCAGATTTTGGAAAGAATAGGTCTAAATCCAAGAACAGAAAAAATGAAAAATAACAGAGTGCTATAGTTGCAAACAGATTGGACATTGGAAGAGAGATTGTCCCCTACGGTACGGTTCAGGGGTATTTTCAGGAATATAGACTGTAGTATTATATATATGGCTTGTAACACGGTATACCTTAATTGATTCAAGTAATAGTAGGCGTAGGCACATTTGGTCGATCTGCGTAAACAAATAATCATGTTCGACTGTTTGGAATTTTCGTGTTTTTCTTCTTTTGGTATCAGTTGCTAATTGCTATTCTAACATGATTCCTAAATCAATGCCCTTAAGAACACTAGTTAGCACTTCCCTTTTATTTATTGTCCATTTAAAGAATTTAAAAAGTCAATGGTAACTTTTGGGATATCTTTAGCTGTTTTTTTTTTTTTTTTTTTTTTTTAAATAAGAAAAAAAATTAGAGTAAATAGGGAGGGTCGGCTTAGCGAGCCAACCCTATATCTTTAGCTGTTTAGCGATGAAAGTTTGCATAATTACCGGATTGCCGTTATTTGACAATAGTTAGCTGGGGACAATAGCAATAGAAACTCATGACCAAAACAACATTTTATCCCCGTGCAAGTTGGGGTACTCCAACTAGCAGAATACAAAAGCAGTACAGCCATAACATCATTTGAGTTGCATTTGATCTGTTATATCAAACATACTATGAAAACACTTTAATCAGAATGGACATTTGGTGTCTCTAGATGCCATATAATTATGCACTTAAGAGAGTTTAATGTTAATAGCGTTGTATTCTACTCAAACGCTGGATATATATATGAGGTGGTCGGTTAGATATTAGTCAATATGACTTATGTTATTGGATCTTTTGTATTTATAAGTTAGTAGTTTAGTTATTTTATGATTTATTATATATTCTCATTGTAACTCTTATTTCATAAGTTATGTTATTTACCTTATTGAAATCCTAGCCTATTTATTGTTCTCCTATTTGTTTATCTCTATTGTTGACTAGGTTATGTATGCAGAATTACACATTGCTTATAAAAAAAGTTTCTTTTGTTTTCTGCTATCTTCTGTTTGAACATAATTGTTCAACTTTCCTTTTTAATGCTATATTCTATTTTATCTGAGTTTATTTTGTTTTCTTCCTCAACAGAAAGTGAAGAAATTTTCCCTAGCTGGGCAGGAACAAAAGGAAACTGATATGAGCAGCAAGAAGGCTTAATTATGTATTGGTATCACAACTTTCCCCGTCCTATTTAATTCGTAGTTCATGTATTATCAACTCCCATTAACCACAGGTTTTACCATTTGATCTCAGTTTTGATGTGCAGAAGCTGTATACTAATTCTGATTTTAATAATTTTTCAAATGTGATGTTGAATTCAATGGCATGCACCTTTCATAATTGAATGTTATCCTGTTGCTAGATGTTTGCTTTCTTCCCACCCACCTTAATCATAATTGGTAACATAGGATTAAAGAAAAAGATCTCCATTTACCTCGGTTTGCTTAAACATACAGAACTTTTTTGCAAGTTGAAATCGAATGATGATTTGTTCCAATACAATACTGTAGGATGTGTTTCTAATTATTGTCAAATGCCGGAATTCTAATTATTTTCTTGCTGCTATTGACTCAATTTTTTTTTACTGTAAGCTATTAATGGCTCAACTATAGTGTGTCAATGTCAATCATGTTAGGCATCATTTGAACATTGTAGCTCATAAGCCTGCTAGGTTGTCAAAGAGTGGGTCATATTCGTATCCCACATCAGCTATAGCTGCTAGTTGTAATTCAGTAATCAGTTGTTTCTTTTTCATAGTGAAGCTATCATTCAATTCCAAAGCTGCTGGTGAATTTTTCTGCCATATATCTCTTAAAAAAATGTTTTACCACAATGTCCTAGTTTCGCATTTAATTCTTGCAATGTCCTACTTGAGTGAAAAGTTGTTGCAAGCCTCGCACACAATACATGTGGCGATACTGCCATGTCCACCAGTGCAGGTGGTGTCACCGCCAGCGTCGCCACTTGCAATGCAGTGGTGGACATGGCAGTGTTGCCACATGCAGTGAGCAAGGGCCTGCGGCAGTATTTCACTCAACAAGTAGGACATTGCAAGAATTAAATGCAAAACTAGGGTATTGTGGTGAATTTGTTTTTTAAGGGATATATGGCAAAAAATATTGCTGCTGGTTGTAAACTTGTAATTCTGATTTTATTTTTATTTTAAAAAAATAAAATAATGAAGCTATCATTCAATTCCAAAAATAAAATAAAACGTGTTTCTAAGTTGAACAATGAATAGAAATTTTAGCATTCTAATGGATGTTCTGGTCTTCAAATGATCATACTCAACTTTCATAATGTTTGGTTAGCAAAAATTTGTACAGGTTCTCTTAGCAGATTCTCTTTCTAATTAGGAATAATTCATGCAAGAATTCTGATTGTTCATCAATTTGGTAATAATGCAGTAATAAAAATAACAAAAACAAGAGAAAAATAACATTGATGAGATTGCAATAAATATACCCAGACTAGGGCAGTGACTTACATAAATGTGACAATTGTTACTAACTAACAACCACTAAAGTCACTCATCATATTCTTTTCTTCCATAGAAAATCAAACATAATAACACCTCTCAAATCTATCATTATTACATATATTCCTTTTCTTCTCCGCATTCTACAAACACGTTAATTATTAATCATAAATAAAAAACACCACACCATCTCTCTCACACATGAACATGAAATTCAAAAGGTAGATGAAATGTCAGCCGAATGAATTATGTAGGTCAGTACCAGCGCCAACAACATCAACAAATAAGCTATTCCTTGGTCAACCGATGAACCTAACACATTACAAAAATAATAATGAAAATTAAGTATATAATATTGCATAATTTCCAGATCTAAGAAATTGGATCTAGAATATATTAGATCTGAGAAGAAAAAGAGAGAAAAAGTTAGTTACCGTCGCTGGTAGGAGAAGGTGCAGGAGCTTGAGATTGAGCGTTAACAGCGGCGGGAAGGGAAAGAGCGAAAATGAGAGTGGCGAGGATTGCGACAACGCCGAATCCGAATGAGTTTTTAGGAGAAGCCATATCAGAAAATATTAAGAGCGTAATGTGTTTGATAGATTATGTATGAATTGAGAAAGAAACTCTCTTAGCCTCTGCGGCGTTTCTGAGAAATGCGCGCAGAGAGAGAGAAAGAGAAATGGTGAGAGAGAGGGAAGATCGACGGAGAGGGAATGGTTAAAAAGGCGGTTAATGGAGGTGTGTGTGAGAGAGAGAGAAAAAAGGAGAGAGGGTACCGGTGAAACCGGTAAAGAGGAAAATGCCATATGCTAAGTGGTGGGGTTGAATATACAGCCTTGTGTTTCGGTAACCCATGTGATTAGATTACCCTTTCGAGTTGGTTTTTTCTGATTTCAAAATTCAATTGGATTCCCTTTTCTCTATCAAATCTGACACGTAGCTTTTGGCGCCACATGCGTTTGCCTCGTAGTCATTGCTTCCATCCATACCCCTCATCTGTCCTCCCGCCTTTTCTTATTTTATATTTTTTTTACTGCGTTAATCGGATATCCTCTACGTATATTCTATAGACTAATTTCTTAAATCTTTTGAGATTAAAATGAGCGACAAACTCTTCTGAAGAGTTTTGAGATTGTGAGTGTAAGAATTAATGTTCGAGTTCTAAAAGCATTAGTATTTGAAAAGGAGCAAGTGTCTTTTAAGTGTTTGTAAAAATTGTCTTTTAAGTGTAACTTTTGGAATAAAGGGTGAATCACATGGTCCGTATGAAGAGTAAAAAAAGTGAAAATACACGGGAGAACTAGATACTACTTGCTTTCACAATTGTATTTTATAAATAAGTAAATAATGTACACTAATTTTAGTTCAACTAGTAAAAATATCAAAATTATTAGGTTGAATGTTGTCCACTTGTGAGCGAGTTTTTAATTGTAAGACCTCCATTTAATATTATTTGTATTACTTGTATTTTTTTCATTAATGCTTAATAAGGCTAATTTAGTAAAATTATTATTATTATTTTTCATCTATTTATAATTTATCTTTAATTTGTGTGAAATGACCTACAAAGTTTTTTTTTAATTGTAAATAGAATGATAAATATCGCATAAAACACACAAATAGTTGAATTTAAACTCGAAATCACAAATATCCAGCTAACAATTTTGTCCTTTGCTAATTGAGTTAAGGGATGACCTACTTGAAAGTTTTTGCGGAAGAAGAGGAGTATAAAAATCAACATTAAGTTCTTGTCAAAGTTATATGATATTTTGTTGCAAGAAAAAGTTCTTGTCAAATTTATTTTTCACTCTGAAAAAGAATGTACCAGTAACGTAGCATATCAAAATGGATGAGCTGGAGTTCATTGTAGATTTCATACCAGCTAGTACATCTACTCCTTCCGTCCCAATTTATTTGAATCATTTAGAATGTTTGTATTATTCATATATCTTGTTTTGACCATATTTTTCTCTCAATAAATAAAAATAAATATTAGCATATATGATGTCGTTGGATTAATCTCGATGAATATTTTCAAAATATTAAATTTTTATAATTTTTACTATTATACAATTAAAAATATTAATCATCAAAGTTGTGTATTGATATGCGTGCTGAAGTCAACTGGCTCAAATAAATTGGGACGGAGGAAGTATTTTTGAAGGAAAATGATTTGTGGCACGACAGACCATGTCGTCTGTAATGCACGACACATATAATTCCATATACCAGGGTTATGTATTTGATGGTTTCTTTTATAGTATTAATTTTTTTCTGTATTTTTATGGGTGCAATTTAAAAGGACCAATTTTATTTACATCTAGCACTATAAAATATAATCCTATATTTTTAATAAATTTTTAATATGGTTGAAAATAGGTCGAATTACGTTAAGTCGAATTCATCTGACCTCAACTCAATAAGAATTTGTTCAACTCGAAATTTAATTCTAGTTCGACATGAACTTTGATCATTCCATTTATTTACTTAAGGGTGAAATTTTTAGACATTCACTAGACTACTTGACAAAAAAAATACCATATATTAGATTTAAAATTTAGCACCAAATGCTGTAAATCTTTTTAAAAGAGTTCAAAAATTCATGCATAGTCATATTTTGTCGCCGAAGTCTATGAATGTAGTTTTTCAAAGATTGAGTTTTGTTATACAAAAATGTTTAGCGGCGCAGCTTGTTTACCTTTTATTATATATATATATATATATATATATATATATATTAAGAATAAAAAAATAAAAAATTAAAGATGCTGTATGATATTATTTTATTTTATTTTTATAGCAAAGTGCATGTTGTGACTACAATATGTTTCATAGAATAATAATGACCAATAGAGAAAATTGCATCTCAATTCAACGTGTCGTACATGGTCGTGCTTGAACTCTGTCGTGCCATATAGCATGGCTGATTTTTGAATAGACACCTATAAAATTTATGTGTCTGAGTTTGAGATTCATTATGAATTGGAATCATTACCATCTAAATTGCAGTATATCATTGTGCATTATCATTTCAATTGGATGCCATTTATAGCGCAACAAAAGAAAAACATATATGCATGGTCAAGCTGTAATGATACTTCAATCATACAACCAACTATCGGGGAATATTACAATTGAACTTTCAAGATGCTTTCTTTTCAAGGCATTATTATTTAAGGTGCTTTATGTTGCAAGTTCCTTTATAAAGAAAAAATTGTTTTCAAATGCATCATTTTTTTTAAGTTGTCCCGCTGAGACATACACTTTACAGGGATATTTGAGTATATTCTTGAACTCTGAATTTAGTAGAAACTCCTAATATGTTCATTCTGCAGTGTTAAACTTTGAGGCTTATTAATACTAGTTTCAATCAAACTTTTGATTATGTTATGGAAATAAGTTACTATAATGGCTTGCAAAAAAAAAACAACAATCATCACTTTTACTCCACAACTTTGCAGAACAATCATCACTCACACTGGTAAATCTTGTAGGGCATACGCATGCCGCGGAAATCAACGGACAAAGTCCTCTCTTTATGTTCATTCAACTTATAGAAGCTTTTATCTATACTAGGCTACTAGCATCTCAAAGCTGAAGGCTAACCTATGAGTTATGCTTGAGATCAGAACATAGCAATCATCAAGAAACAGTTTTTTTTGTTCAGAAAGTATCATCAAATTCTAAGGATTTTTCATATGTGACTGGGGGGGGGGGGGGGGGGGGGGGAGGGGGTGTAGTTAGTCGATCCCCCAAGGTAAAAACAATAATCCGCTGATGTTAGCAATAATCCAAATGGTATCTCATGTTCGAAGTTTTCTTTTCCAACCCCCCACGTTTCTCTTTTATCCCCCGAGTTTCCTATTTTGCCCTTACGAAAAATTTTGGTTTCTATAAACCGAAATTTTTTTTGCCTTGAAATATAACTTTGGTTTTTAGAAACCGAAATTTTCTGAAATTTAAACTAAAAAAATTTCGGTTTCTGCGAACCGAAATTTTTATTAAGGGCAAAATCGGATTTTTGGGAGGTATAAAAGAAACGCGAGGGGCTGGAAAAGAAATTGTCCTCATGTACAAGCCATGCAAACCTTAACTACACATCTACACCATCAAAGTCTGAGGAAGCAAGATAGTTCTTGATGTAGTTATTCTCAACAACAGGATCATGGATATCAATTGAGTACATTATGGAAATTATTTTTGCCACCCTACTGATTTTGAGGTGTGCCCTGTAAAATTATTAAAATACTTCTGCCTACTACTTAAGTAACAGATTCTACGTTAAAATTTTTATGTTAGTAGGGTGTTTCTATGAATACTTCTCATTTTTGTAACATCTGATACTCAAGTAACATATGTTATAAAAATGAAAAATTTTCATATCGGGTGTTTTTTACTCACATTTCATATTTTTATAACGTCCGTATTTAAGTAGTGAATACAAATTTCATGGAAGGTGTTTCCATGTAGGTTGTTTAACCTAAAAATTTATTTATTTTTATAACATCCACTACTTAAGTAGCAAAAGGATAAAATGAGAAACGCATAGAGCATGCGAGGAATCCATAAGATTACAAAAGTAATTTTCGTACATTATTGCTTCTTAGTTCTTATGGTAAACAGGACATTAGAGGTTTCATAATTATCTTTTTATTTTTTGTTAGAAGAAAGGGAAGTTGGGCAGCTCATGGACTTTCTATATAGGCCATTACCAAGCCCAATTATATATTTCTTTGTCCAATATCTGTGGAAATTTTCTCTTCCCAACCCCATGAATCTTTTTTACCCTCAAATTTCCATTTTTGCCTTGAATAAAAACTTCGAAACATATTTTCCGAAAGTTTTTCTAGCTCAAATTTGAAAAAAACTCAGAAAACACATTTCGATGTTTTTATTCAAGACAAAAAAATTGAAAAATTAAATGTTTAAAATATTCACTTTTTTATCCATGCGAGCATAACTTAATTAATTGAAATATTACATGTCTAAGTTCGAACCGGGAATTTTGCACATATTTATTTTAAGAGGAGAAATTTTTACTCATTATGTTACTTGACAAAAAATTTATATTAACTTTTTTAGCATAAAAAATACTCTTTATTACCGAAAAAATAACTTCTTCAACATTTTAAAATTGGAGTATATAGGAAATAAAATTTTCATAGTAAAAAAGAAAGTGAAATAAGAAATTTGAGATGATTTGTATTTTCACTTGACCAAAAAAAATTATGTTTCAAATCTCATTGGGTAGATGATATTGAAGGAGTTTCAAGCGTAACAATTGTTATGAACAAAGTGCCAACATTAATTACCTCGTCGCACTCAAATCAGAATGAGACAGGCACGATAACAATTATATACTACTCATTACTGTTTCAGATTCATTTTTAAAATCGTTTTTTATTATTCTTTTACTTTACTATTGTCTTTTTCTTTTCAGGTTTTCTTTTTCAAATCGGTTCGGTACATATGAAACTCCATTTTCAGGTAGTTACTGTATTCATTCTTTCCACACATTTTTTGGTAAAAACACAATCAAATTCTATCTGATCTATTATTTGTTGATTTGTTTATTTACATTTCATATCTGTTGAGGATGTAACAGATTGATATTAAAATTTGAATGATCAATGTAACAAATTTTTTGTTCAACATAAAATATGCAAAATTGACTAATTCAGATTAACAATCATAAATTCATTCATAGTATAATAACAATCATAAATTCTATCCTCTAGATTTGATTGTGCTGTTATTGAAACTAAAATTTTATGTATTTTTTTTCCCTATAATTTCCCTTCTGCTGTGATTTATCAATGTTATTGTTTTTTCTTCCCCTCTATTTAGTTGTTTTATTCCTCTTGAAGTTGAATTTGTTAGATTCATGTCCTTTTATCAAAATTGGTCTAGCTCTCTCCGTCCTTGATGCCAATATTCTAGAAATTATAACCGAAATGGATTGACCCAGTGGTGAAAGTTTCATCTTAGGTCTCATGTTTGAATTCTTATGTGTCACTTTCTGTGTTGGGTCAGTCTATACAGAAAATAACTATGCCTTTAAATTGTCCCCCCAATTAATGAATGGTGGAACTGGTGTCCCTCGGATTAGTCGGAACTTGAATCGAATACTAAGTCTTAAAAATAAAATATTTTAAAAATTATGAAGTCTAATTAAATCTTAATCTAAGTGGGTTATTAACAAGTTTCATTTTTAAAATTAGAAAGTGATGCCAGAACAAAGAGGAACAAACACATAGAGCAGTTACTTTACTATATATTAAAAGTGTTAGTAATTATAAAACTTTAAGCTTAAGACTCTTAAGTTCTTAATCCTTCCAATTTGTGGATTTGATTCTTGTCCCTAAATCTATAATAATATTCTTGTATTCTATAATTCAGTATAAAATAATAAATATGTGTGTTGTCAACTTGGCCTGCTTGGTATATAGTATTTTCTTCTTTGGCACTCAACAGTGAACTTTGAATGAAAAGTAAAGGTCACTTTCTGGTTGAAAACGGACAGTTTCATTTGTTCAATAAATTATGAAAACAACAAATGATAAGGAATTTTTAAAAACTTATCTTTATGTAAAGGATTTGAACATGGGAATTTAAGGTCTTGTTTTTCAATTTGCAAATAAATGTGGGAAGTTGACATGTGCCTAAACTTAAACCAGACATATCCATCATCTAACAATTGAATGGTTGTTTGTAGTGTTGTGGGTCAGGGTATGATACAAACCTTGTCAACATCTCAGCACAACACCATTGAATTATATGAACCAGAGTGGATTCATAAGAGTTTGAAATTATTGAATTGCTAAATTATTAAAATAAATAAGACAAATGAAATATGGCTGTCCATTTTTAGTAGTGTAAATTAGTCTAAAATACAATGAATTATTGGAAAAATTATTAACAAAATATTGTCATTCCTAATTCAACCTCTAGTGATTTTAACTTATCAAATTTTGTATATTGATATTCTATAGGGAGTTAAATTTACCCTTAGAGAACAAGGTTTGGAAAAAAGGGATCAATAAGAAATCATTTAAATTTTGTGAGTCCTATTTTTTGATATAGGAGTCACATGAAATTTGCTAATAATAAAAAGGATATTTTATTAGTATCTTTTCAGAAATCATAAATATTTTATATTTATCCTGTGATTATAGAGGGTTTATTTCATCTTAATCAATGAAGATATCTAATGGCATCAAGAAAAAATTACAAGATTCTTTAACTTAACAATGAGCCAATGTCTTATATGCACCAATACTTATAACATCATATTTTAACTAGCATGCTGGAATACTATTACCTGAGTTATTGTTTTGAATGCATCTTCTATTTCCAAATACTAATTGTAGGTGATGCAATATTAACAACTTTTTTGTTTGTATTTTTCTTCTGGTTCAAATTTGTAGATTCACACATCATTTCAAAATGACCTTCTGTTTGTCGTATTTATATTAATTTCTCAATTTCAGGATTCCTAATCATTTGTGGAGACATGGGAGAATTCCATAATCAAGATTGCCTTCTAAATGTAGCATAGCTTGTAGTACCATTGTAAAAGATGATAAATAACTCAAAGGAATCAATCAAGATCTTTGACAGTCTGATTGATCCCGAAAATGCTGAAGAACTCCAAAGAACCAAAACAGGTGTAGATTCTCTCTTTTAAGTACACATATATCACACATGAATTTTGGAATACGCTATTGACCTATAAGATTGCGATGAGATCAACCATGTTGCTTCATAATAGAAATGGAGGATCGATTACTTAAAAGCTTTGTTTCATACTAGTCGATGGAGGATCGAATAGAAATCGGTTCATCACGGTATAGGAATGGCTTAGCTGCCACATGTAAAGATGGTTGCTTGTAGAACAAGTAATCAAACTTTATGCATAAAAAATTAAACTGAAACATTGAATGAGAAAAGATGGGGTAACATATGGGATCCAATTGGAGTTCTCTGCACTATTGAAAGGATAAGAGATGAAGATGAGTTGCTTAAAATTAATGTGACATAATAACACCTACTTAAGCACCATTGGTGATGTTCTTACTAATTTTGTTGCAGTTATATATCTGAGCACTTAACAGTTTTTTCTAACTTAATTTTGAAATATTTGGGATTTATTTATGTAAATATGTCATGATTTCCCATTCTATGCAGATATCGAGACCTACATCACAAAAATCCAGAACCTTATTAAGAACGAAAACCAAAGCAAAAAAGATGGGAACACTAGACGTTCTAGAAAAGAGGCAGAACTTATGGGACTAACTGAGGACTTATACAAGCAGTACCAGTCACTTTTCGAACAGTATGATTATGTTATTGGGAAAGTTGTTTCTCACAAAAGAAACAAGAAGTCTTCGGTGTCTTCAGCTGACTCAGAATCGGAGGAGTTCTTTTCGTCAGAGGAAGTAGATGGTAGTAATAGGAGAAGATCATCAGAGAAAGAACAAAAATATGTATCTGACACTCTTAAGCAGGAACCTGATAATAGAGATGGGAAGGATCTTAACCAAAATATTGAGGCAACAGAATCTGAAAGACAATTAACTTCACTAATGGAAGAGATGAAGAGCTTAAGCAACGATAAAATGGATCTAGAACTTCAACTTGAAAGCCAGGCGAATGAAGTTAAACAGCTAAGCATAAAGAATACTGAACTTGAATCGTTGTTGAAAGAAAAACAAGGCGCGGTATCTAATTTGGAGGCGAAACTTGATAACAGTGAGGAACAAGCAAAGTTTAACATTGCAAAATTGATGGCTCAAGTCAATGAGCTTGTACGTGAGACCGAATCTCTGAGGATCCAAAAAGATGAGATGGAAGAAAAAATAAAATGTGATAAAAATGAAGCGTCTACCGAAAGAGAAGACTTGATGGAGAAGCTAAACATTATGCAGCAGAAGTTAGATTCTCAAGGGAATCTGAACAAAGAATTAGAAACTCAGATGGAAGGAAAGAGGGAAGAAATATCTCAGTTCATAATCCAGATAGAAAATCTGAATGCGAATTTAGCTGAAACGAAATCAACTGAACAGACTATGACGGAAGAGAAAAAGGATCTTCTTGCGAGGTTAAATGACATGGAACTTGAATTGGAAATTCAAAGAAACCAGACAAATAAGATGGAAGCGAAGTTAAGAGATACAAGTTATGAGATTAAACAGGTGATGAATGAAAACAAGTCCTTGCAGGACAGAAACGATGAACTGAAAGCGGCAATGACACAAAGAGGGGAAGAGATATCTAGTTTTTTGAGGGAAAACAATAGTGATGAAAATGGAGCTTCTATGGAGATCATGGCTTTAAAAGCTGAAGTTAATGAAATGAGATTAGAGTTGGACAATTTGAATGAACTAAAAACAAAGTTGGAGATCCAAAACGAACGAAACCAGAAGGAATATGCAGAAAGCCTAGCAAAGGTGGAAGATTTGAACACAAAGTTGACAACCCAGATAGAGGATCAAGAGAAAACTATAAAGGATCATTTATCGACCATTGACCGAATAAATTTGGAGCTAAAAGAAACCATAATCGCATCGAATAAGTTCAGGTTGAATCAGAAAATGGCAGAAAGGAAAATGGAAGAATTGGCAGAAAAGGTGAAGAGGAAAATGGAAGACAATATCCGCTTGTTACACCAGAGGATCCACGTCGCAGAACAGCTGAACAATGAAAACAAAAACAGTTGCAAATTAACAATGATAAGGTATGAGCAAGAGAACAAGATTCTTGGAGAGAAAGTTGCTTTTTATGAAAATGAACTAGAAAAACTTAAAGGGGATGCTACTGCTACAGTTAGCGAAGTAACACACTCACCGGTAATTGATCTAAAGGGGTTTGAATTCGAGACTGCTCTAAATGGATTAGACGCAGCAGTTGCAAAAGTCGAGGAACATAGAGATTGTGTCATGAACAATGTGTCTAAAATGCTATATGAGGTTCAGTTTGCTAAGGATTGGATAAAAAATATGAATGTCGAAATGAAACAACTGAAAGACAACGTGGATTGTCTTACGACGTTACTGAATGAAAAAGAAGAGCAGGAACTATTGTTGAGAGACAAGGTATGGAATTTAGAAGCCACAGTGAGCAAAGAAGGAGGAGAAAAACTTAACCTGACAAATGCAGTGAACCAGCTTGAAAAGAAAGTGGTGAAATTGGAAAAGAATCTGAAAGAGAAGGATGAAGATTTGGATAGCCTTGGAGAGAAAAAAAGGGAAGCAATAAGACAACTTTGTTTGGTTGTCGAGTTTCATCGCGACCGTTGTAACTATCTTATGAAATTGGTCACAAATATTAGAGTGAATAAGAATAAGAAGATATGAATTTTTTTCTATTTTTCCTGCTTATTGTACATTGAGTTATTGGATGCCAATAATTCACAGTTTTGTAGAATGATAAATTTTTCATTCCATTATTATTTTTCTCACTTTACCTGCATTACCAAGAAATCTACACTTGAAGCACAATACAAGAGCTACTTTTATCTACTAACCCAATAGTTAAATCTAATTCTGCAACTAGCTTATCTTTTATAAACTAACTTATAAATTATCCGCGCTATTTATCGTCAAAGCAGACCAAAGGAAAACTAACAACCGAGATAATAACGTCTAACTAACTTAACTGCTCAACAATAACTACTACCATATAACTAACCCAATTGTTTCACATACATTATATAATACTTGGAAGCTGATACTATATAATATAAAGAGACAAAATGAATTTCATAATTTATTGATTGATGACTCATGTATTATTTATACAAGAGGCAAAATAGAAATTACAAAGAAACTAACAATTGAGATAACTAACATCTAACTTCCTTTCCAAGAAAAAAAATTTAACTAACCTAACTGCTTAACAATAACAAATAATAGTAAAAAATATTAATGAAAATGAGACATCTATTATCCTACATTTTTCTAAAACTTAGTATTGGTTTAAGAATTTACTAATCCGAAAGACTAATCCCATTGTACAATAGCAAAAAATTCAATTGAAATCAAAGTAAAGTCTTGTATGGACTAATCCTACACATGAATTGTGTGCACCGGCGAAATTTAAACATGAGACTTAGAAGCAACTTCAAACTTACATCATTAGATCAGAAATTTTCTATTATTGCACATCTAATGAATGTTTATAATATGTAATTTTGTGCAATTTTTAATTTCTTAATTCAGATCCATTTTTATTTTGTTAAAAAAAAATTACACTCATTCTGTCAAATACTCAAAAGGTGTAAAAAAACTAAAAAGGTGTAAAAAAAACTAAAAAGGTCACTATTATTGATCACGTGACTTGTAATTACCGGCACGAGGAAGCTGACATTAAGTGATTACGTGCCGTAGCTGGAGCCAGATCGAAGAAACACAACGCAACATGCTAAAAGGGATCTTCGTGGCATCCTACTATAACTATACTATGCACCTTTCTGGCAATTTTGTTTCTTCCTTCTGCTATTTTCATTATACTATTATTATTATGTCAGCACTTTTAAAATACTCCAGTATAATACAGTACTGTTTTGCCAGACTCACAACAATGGGTATTTATTTTGCATTATTATTCAAAAATTAAATAATAAATTTCTTTTTGCAAACCTTAATATATATATATATATATATATAGTTATGAAAAGTTGTAATATTGATGATGAAATTTATTAAATTTAACTAATAATAATGTTTAAAATGAAAATAAATACATACAAACCATATAAAACTAAGTTATTTTGTGTAATTCTTGTATGACAAGTGTAAATATAGAAGTTTAATATTTAATAAAAAATTATTTTTAATTTTTTAGATGAATAATTTATTTAAATAGAATAATTATAGAGTGTATTCGTTGGTAAGATCCTACTTCTTATTGAGAACATCCAAAAAACAAAAAACACGAATAATATTAACCTTCACGATGCTTTTTGTCAAATATCTATTTTATGATGTTTATTTATAACCAAATTTCTAAAGGATACTTGGTTTCATGGTTTTTCTTATTGCAATATATAGCATATTACTCTTTAACATATTAGGTCGCACAATTAACTTTATTTATAGTTTTGTATTAGATAGATAGAATAACAAATCATTGAAAATTCACACACATAAAATAGAAGGACCAAAGTCTAGTACGTAATTTTGGCGTTTCTGCTACTTGAATTAAAATTTATGGATAATTTTATTTATTGCTAACGTCTCACTTCTTATTTATTGTTAACACATGACATCTTGATTAAATTATGAGAATTAAAAAAATTGATGATAATATTTAGTTAATTTATTAATAAATTATATATATATTTTTTTTTACAGTTTATTAATAAATTATATACTTCTTTTGTTTTTGACAAAAAATTTAAATACTTCTTTTTAAAATTTACTACTTTTAAGCGTGATAACTGATTTACCTTTTCACCAAAATGCTTATTATTAAGTACAAAATGTTTACACATTTGAAAGAAATTTATAAGAGAGGGCAAGAAAGATTATGAAGGATGATATATTTAGAGAAAAATTTACCCACTTTAAAATTTAGATATCACATTTATTTATCTAAATATATAATCCTTCATAATCCTTTTAAAAGAAGCCACAAATACCATTTAAAAATTTAATATATACAATTTCAAAGTTACAAGTTTGAATAAAAATAAAAATATAACAACATAATAAGGACTCTATTTTAATCGTGTGTCACATGTAATGAGTAAAATTTCAAAATTTAATGATGATGATGATTTGCCAGCATGTCCCCGCGCAAGAAATAATTCTCAGACAAAATGAATGGCATTACAGTAATAAACAGTAAAATCAAAGGGCAAACATCCGAATAACAATCCAAAGATTCCATTCATGAAATTTGAAGGTGAAAAATGCTGGCTTCTCCACTCTAATCCAAACAAAGCCACTTTTCATCATTATTCTTAATTTACAAAAAGCGAATTATTATTATTATTATTATTTTTGTAAACTTAACTATAGCCTCTGTATCTGTCTCTCTTGCATTAACTCAATATCTCTTTCAATTTCTCGAAGCTTCGTTTCAATCTTCAGATTCTTCATCATCATCTTTTCAACTCTCACAGGTAAGTAACAGTGAATTTGAATTCCGTTTTTTTTTTTTTTTTTTTTTTTGCGTTTGGTTTCAAATTTAATTCAATTATTATTGTTCCTCTTATAGTTGAAGCCTTGAAGAAGCTCTCCAGTTTCCGATTTTGGATTTCATCAGATCAACTTAATCTGCTTTTAAACTCAAATCACTTAGTAAGCTTCAATTTAATTCTATTAATTTTAATTTATTATTAATGTTTCTTTGTATGCTCCGTAGTTGCATATTGTTTTGATTTGAAAGTTAGTAGTTAATCTCGTATGTTGATCCTTAATCCGAATAGTAATTTTAATTTTTTGTGCTATTAATTCATCTTGTTAAAGATGATGATGATCTTTGACGATTTTGCTTTTTAGTTTACTTTAGAATTTAAGGAAATAAAAAATCCGACCGATTGAACTCGAGTAATTAATGAGCTCCGTCAGAACAAATAGTTCCAAAAAAATCTGAGTTCAATTTCTCTGACTAACAATATTTGGTCATATTTTACTTACCTGGTGACCGAACTTCAAATTACTATGTCCTTCCTTTGAGAATCAAGAGGCTTAACACTCAAAAACAAAAAATAGTATATTTTAGAATTTCTAGTCTTTTATAACTATTTAACCTTTTCTTTACAATTTTGGTACTCAATTATGTATTGAAGTTGTATTATTACAGAGTTGTTTATTTTTATTTCAGAAAAAAACTTAATTTTTGGAAGATTAGATTCATGAAATTGTTGTCCTGTGACCAGATTGTAACTGAGTTGTTTGTGCATATTTTAATTTATTTTAAATTGATAATCTAATCTCAGTTTGATTATTCCATTCTCAAAAGTAGAATCGTGTTAAATCCGTAATAGCTTAAAATTGGGACCAGTGATGAGTTAATTAAAAGCTTTTAGTAGTTTGGGACCACATCTAGTATCTTTTTGACATTGAATAGAGAGAGCACATAACAATTTAGACCAAAGAAAAAATTGAGGACACAACAATTACACTTAGTACAATCTTATTACATATTCACATTTTTCTTTCACCCTTTATTTTTGTAGTTTATGGTCCCAGTTATTAATCACATAATCCGTAACTGAACCCAATTTCCATCATAAGAAACATTAGTAGTGGCTTGTTTGAATGAACCCCAAACAATTATACAATCTTTCCTATATTTTATTATATTTTGTTTTCCCTGCAACAAGTATTTACGTTAGATTTCCTGCAATATGTTTTGATTGCTATATCATAGCAGTATTAAACCATTTCTCTTGTGGTGACACAAAAACCATCTTAACTAAATATCCTTAATGGTAGAGTGTTGGTGCTGAAAGGCTAACCAATCCATGTCTATAATCTTATGTTGAAAAAACGAAAAATACAATTATAGACCACATTTTTTCGACAGTAACCTTTTTTTTTTTTTTTTTTTTTACATTTTCGGCTGTTTTACTATAATATATTTTCCTTTTTTAAGGAAAAAAAATAGTCGTCAAAATTAAACATGTAGAATATTATTGTGTGTGCCTCAGTGCTCAAATATCAAATAATTGTGTTCAATTTTCAGCTCCTCACTTCCGAGAATCTACATGGTGAACAAATTATCTTTGACTTGATATTGCTAAGAAATTGGTTATATCAGTGGAGAAGATGGTGAAACATCACTTGAGAGAGTCAATAAAATCCCTGTTTGGAAGTCACATTGATCCTGATAAAGAAGAGCAGCTCCGAGGTGCTAAAACAGGTACAGTCTCTCTATCCACAATTACAGTCTGCCCCATGACAGCTGAACTTTGTTAACAGTGGAAAATATTCTATGATTTATGTATATCACCTTATGGTAATCAAACAAATGATTTGGACATTTTCTACCTTTCCTACAGAAACTGAAGAAAAAGTGAAAAGGATATTGAAACTTATTAAAGATGACAACCCTGAAGAGGATGGTACCACAGCAGAACTTTTGAAGAGGGAACCACTTGCTGAATTGATCGAGGATTTCCACAATCAATACCAATTGCTTTACACCCAATATGATAATCTGACAGGCGAGTTAAAGAATAGGATCAAGGGCAAGCGAGAAAAGGGAAGTTCTTCATCTAGCTCTGACTCGGATTCAGATTCGGATTATTCTTCAAAGGGCAGAGACAGCAAAAATGGACAACTGCAAAATGAATCTCAAAAGATAATTGATGGATTAAAGCAAGAACTTGAAGTGGTGCATCAGGAAGTTGCTGAGTTAGATCAGAAGTTGACAGTTACATGTGAAGAGAAGGAAGACATAAATTCCAAACACCTTGCAGCCCTGAGCAAGATACATGAAGCAGACAAAATTAACATGGATTTGAAAACTGATGCCGAGGCATTAGAGATTCAAAGATCAAAACTTTTGGCTGAGAATACTGAACTAAATCAGCAACTGGACATTGCTGGTAAAGTAGAAGCTGAACTGAGTCAAAGATTGGAGGATATGAAGATAGAAAACAATAGCTTGTCGACGGAGAAAGAGACAGCTCTCCAACAGTTTGACGAGGAAAAGAAAATTACAGATGACCTGAGAAACCTCGTTGATCAACTGAAAGATGATAAGTTTGTGATTGCGAAAGAATTACAAGCAGCAACAGATGAACTTTCTATACTGAAGCAAAAATTGAAACATGCAGAAGACCAAACAACAACTATAAGCCACAATCTGGAGGTCACAAAGGAAGAAAATGAATCATTAAAAGCAGAACTTTCCCAGGCTTCAAATGAGGTTCAGCTGTCTCAGAACAGAATACAAGAATTTGTATCCGAGTTAAGTCAGTTAAAGGAGAAACTTGATGAGAGAGAAAGGGAAGTTTCGACCCTCACTCAGATGCATGAAGGTCATCAGAATGAGTCCTCAAATCTAATCAGGGAACTAGAGGCACAAATCACAAATCTGGGGCTGGAATTAGAATCACTGCAAAACCTAAAAAAAGTTATGGAGGAGCAACTTGAGAGATGCACCACTGATGCAAGGGAACTGGGAGAGCATAATTTGGGGTTGCAAATCCAAATTTCAGAACATGAAATGAAGTCCAAAGAAAGAGAAGAAGAACTATCTGCCGTCATGAAGAAACTCAAAGATATTGAGAATGAATCGTCTTCCAAAATATCAGATTTGACATCTCAAATAAACAATTTGCAGGCTGATATAAGTTCATTACATGCTAAGAAAAATGAACTGGAAGAACAAATAATTTTCAAAAGTAATGAAGCAGGGGAACTGGGAGAGCACAATTTAGGGCTGCAAAACCAAATTTCAGAACTTGAAATGAAGTCCAAAGAAAGAGAAGAGGAACTATCAGCTATCATGAAGAAACTCAAAGATAATGAAAATGAATCATCTTCCCAAATATCAGATTTGTCATCTCAGATAAACAATTTGCAGGCTGATATAAGTTCATTACATGCTAAGAAAAATGAACTTGAAGAGCAAATAGTTTTTAAAAGTAATGAAGCAAGGGAACTGGGAGAGCACCATGTAGTGTTGCGAAACCAAATTTCAGAGCATGAAGTGAAGTCAAAAGAAAGAGAAGAGGAACTATCTGCTATCATGAAGAAACTCGAAGATCATGAGAATGAATCATCGTCCAAAATATCAGACTTGACATCTCAGATAAACAATTTGCAGGCTGATATAAGTTCATTACATGCTAAGAAAAATGAACTTGAAGAGCAAATAGTTTTTAAAAGTAATGAAGCAAGGGAACTGGGAGAGCACCATGTAGGGTTACGAAACCAAATTTCAGAGCATGAAGTGAAGTCAAAAGAAAGAGAAGAGGAACTATCTGCTATCATGAAGAAGCTCGAAGATCATGAGAATGAATCATCTTCCAAAATATCAGACTTGACATCTCAGATAAACAATTTGCAGGCTGATATAAGTTCATTACATGCTAAGAAAAATGAACTTGAAGAGCAAATAGTTTTTAAAAGTAATGAAGCAAGGGAACTGGGAGAGCACCATGTAGGGTTGCGAAACCAAATTTCAGAGCATGAAGTGAAGTCAAAAGAAAGAGAAGAGGAACTATCTGCTATCATGAAGAAACTCGAAGATCATGAGAATGAATCATCGTCCAAAATATCAGACTTGACATCTCAGATAAACAATTTGCAGGCTGATATAAGTTCATTACATGCTAAAAAAAATGAACTGGAAGAGCAAATAGTTTTCAAAAGTAATGAAGCAAGGGAACTGGGAGAGCACCATTTAGGGTTGCGAAACCAAATTTCAGAGCATGAAGTGAAGTCAAAAGAAAGAGAAGAGGAACTATCTGCTATGATGAAGAAACTCGAAGATAATGAGAATGAATCATCTTCCAAAATATCAGACTTGACATCTCATATAAACAATTTGCAGGCTGATATAAGTTCATTACATGCTAAGAAAAATGAACTGGAAGAGCAAATAGTTTTTAAAAGTAACGAAGCTTCAACTCGAGTCGAAAGCATTACAAATGAGCTAAATGTATTGCAGCAGGAAGTGGAGTCTCTACAACACCAGAAATCTGACTTGGAAGTTCAACTTGTGGATAAAAGCCGAGAAAATTCCGAGTGTTTGATTCAAATTCAAAGTCTGAAAGAGGAGGTTGGCAGAAAAACCCAGGAACAAGAGAGACTTGTTGAAGACAGTGAAAATTTAACCAGGCAGCTAAGGGATCTGGAACTGGAGATGAGTACCCTAAAGAGCAAAAATAGCAAAGATGAAGAGCAAATAAGGGCCAACATCCAAGAGATCAGTCATCTCCAGGATAAAATTTATAAGGCAGAGGAAGAGGCTTCAGGAAAAATAATTGCCTTCACAGCCCAAGTTGACAATCTGGAAAAGGACTTGCTTTCCTTGCAGAAAACAAAAGAAGAATTGGAGATTTTCTGTGAAAAACTCAGAGAAGAACATGCACAAACCCTCACAGTTGTTGGCAATGAAAAGAATGAATTAGCCGACAAAATAATGGATCTTCAGAGAACATTGAAAGAACAAGAAGATGCATATCAGAAGTTGAATGAAGAATATAAACAAGTTGACAGTTGGTTTAATGAATGCAAGGTCAAACTTGAAGTTACTGAGAGGAAGATTGATGAAATGGCAGAAGAGTTTCGTGAAGGCATTGTGTCAAAAGATCAAATTGTAACTGATTTGGAACACCAAGTTGAAGACCTGAAAAGAGACCTAGAAGAGAAAGGGGATGAGACCAGCACTTTGCTTGAGAATGTCAGGAATCTTGAGGTAAAGCTTCGGCTGTCAAACCAAAAGCTCCGGGTCACGGAACAATTGCTAAGTGAAAAGGAAGAGAGCTTTAGAAAGGTGGAAGAAGAGTTTCAGCAAGTTCAGAGAGAACTTGAAGACAGGATTGGCACTCTGGTAGCAACAATCACTGCTAACAACGAAGCTTTTCATGAAACAATCACCAGTATTAAAGTGTGTGTCAACAGTGTGATATTTGGGATAGATACTGTGAGCAAGAAATTTTCCGATGACTGCAATAATTATGAGAACTCCATCGCAAACATCTCACACGAGCTTCAGGTTGCAAAAGAATATGTCAGTGAGATGAATAGGGAAAAGGAGAAGTTACAGAAAGATAAAAACTTTTTGTTGGAGGAGCTGCAGGGTAAAAAGGAAGAGGAATTAACTCTGAGGGAGAAGGTCGAGAAGCTCGAGGCAAAGGCAAGAAAGGAGGAATCAGAGAAGATTAATGTGACAGCAACTGTTGTTGAACTTAAGAAAACAGTTACAGAGCATGAGAAGTTGATGAAAGAGAAAGAGGAAGGTATTTTGCACTTAGGAGAGGAAAAGAGGGAGGCCATCAGACAGCTTTGTTTGTTGATTGATTATCACCGCGAGCGTAATGACTATCTCAAGGAAATCATATCAATGGCTCGCAGGGGCCAGAGAGCAGCATAAATCCTTCTATATTTGTTTTTATGCAGCTTTGTCCAGTTAGGTATTGTTGTGATTTGGCATATAATTAGCTCAATTTTTTCATGTGTATTGATTCTTTTGTTTTACAAAGATGAGTGTGTGTATAATTTGATTTTTCCAGTATCATGAGCAGAGTTAGTTCTGTTCTTGTCTTGAATTTGAATTGAATAATCATGGTGATGTCTTTTTGTTTTGTTAAGTATAGAAATTTGGATTAACAAGTCCCACTATCAAATTTTACCAGTTCTTGCTGGTCTTTGATGCTTTTATTTTATATTTCTATTTTTTTTTGTTCCATGTAGCTTATTAAGCCTGCAGACATTCTGGTCTAAAACAGATAGTTCTTTCATGTCTTTCAATTGTACATGATAGTATAGTATTTTCCTGTGAATCACCGACACCTCTATGATTAGACGTGTCGCGGTGTCCGACACGTGTCGGTGTCCGACACTCGTATGACACCCGTACGACACTCCTACAAACGTGTCGGAGAGGTGTCCAAAAAAATAATTTTTTCTTTATTCCGACACTCCTTAAATCGGTGTCCAACACCTATAAGACACTCGTACAAACGTGTCGGGGTAAGTGTCCAAATTTTATTTTTTTTATTTACTTCTACTTTTCTCAGACATATATACAACGATTAAAGATATGTCGAAATAATAATATTGATCAATGAGAGATTAAAGATATTACATTTTTATTACATTATTTTTAGTTTATAGATAGTAGATGGATGAGTAAATGTCAAATGTATTATCATATATTCTTTTAAAACTTTTTTTATTGAAAAATTTGTTCAACTTAGAAGCATATGTATGTATTTTTAATTCTAAACTTATATTTTTTATAAATATGTAGCGGTGTCGGTGTCGTATATTTTTTACATTAGCGGTGTCGAAGTGTCCGTGTCGTGTCGCTGTGTCCGTGTCAGAGTCCGTGCTTCATACTATTTTCTTTAAACTTGTGATCTTTTCAGTTGCATAAGAAGATGGTGAGGTACCTATCACAGAGAGATACAATCTGTGATCCACTCCATCAATAGTACTTTCACAGATAAATCCAACCACTGATGGTATATCTAATATGTATGCACCCTCTGTCTGTTGCTCTAAATCTGTAATTTATATGAACCTCAACACCTGGTATCATAGAATAGATACATACATATATCAATTCATTCATTCGTTGCTTATAACTTATTAGTGATCGAATGTAACCATGTATCTTATTATTGTGTCAGAGTCAGACGCGGACACATTTCAGATACGCCTTAAATTTGAAGCAATTTGAAGCGTCGGCACTAAATAACTTATACTTTTACATATAATCATGCATATATATAGCATTGTAATGAGCATGGTACTAATTATTACTTTCCTTTTTCCTTTTTCGTTGTGGGATTTTGAACAATGAGCAAAATGGGTAACTGAACATCAGAGATGTCAGAAGAAGGAAGAGACCAATCGGATCCATGTGGAATATTGGAATCAAACACTTAACAAAATTGGTAGCTGGTAGCATCTAGGTTGGTTCAATTTGAATCGATTTTGAAGTAAAAGTCATAATAGAAAATTTGACATTATTAACTTGGAGTTCAAAGTAACTTATTTTCTTAAAGTTATAATTTCTAACATGTATATTATTGAACATCAAATTCACTCTTACAATTAATAGTAAATGAGTTCGAAATTGTTAAGATATCAATTGTGAGTTAAAATCTTACATTTAATGGAAAAGTTGCAATTGAACAACATATAAGTGACAAGACCTACAAATTTAATACCACAAATTTTAGGTGAAGATGCGGTATCAATGTCACTTGTATGGTTGGTTACTCTGAGGTCAATGTGTTAATCCAACCCGATAAAAAGCTCTCCTCACGATCCAATAGAAATAACTTTTACAAATTTTCATTAAATTATCATGAAAATTATTTTTAAAAAATACAAATTAATAATCAATTTTTTGAATCTATATAAACGGACCCTAAAATGTTTTTTAATGAGCTCACTTGAAGTTTTTTTTTTCTTAAAAAGTTCTTTCTTAGGAAAATTTTAACAAAAAATATAAATATTAATTTTTTAAAAAATAGTTAAAATAAACATCGCCTATTTATACAAGTTGATTTTGGCGGGAACCGTTAATTCCGTTTTTCACATATTTCAGTTTCGTTCTTCTCGCGATTCATTTCACATTGAATTCATTCTTGATCCTCTGCTTCAATCTTCATCATCATCTTCTTGATCCTCTGCTTCAATCTTCTTCATCATCATCATCATCATCATCTTCTTGATCCTCTTACAATTGAAGTTTTGTTACTCTGCTTCAATCTTCATCATCTTCCTTTCAACTCTCACAGGTAACACTGAATTGCAATTTTTCGTTTCCTTCTTCTTTGCGTTTCATTTCCAATTGAATTCAATTTTGTATACTCTTATTACACTTAAAGCTTTGAAGAAGCGACTTGGTGTCAGATTTTGGATTCGATCAGATTATTATCTTAATCTGCTTTCAAACTCAAATCACTCACGTAAGCTTCAATTTAATTTTCGACAGTTGTTCGTGGTTTTGATTTGAATTTAATTTATTGTGCTATTAATCTTGTAAAAGATGACGATCTTTGACGATTCTTGACAAATTAATCGGACAAAAGTAGCAAAATTTTGTGCTCTTAAGTTAAAGAGACATATTAAGAAATTGTTGGGAATAATGCCTAAATATCTTTTTTTTGGAGATTTTAGATTTAAATATATTTTAGATTTATATTTGAAATAAAATAATATTAGAATTTAAGATTTATATTTTTGTTTAGAATATTTAGGATTTGCTTAGAATTTATAGGATTAATTTATTATTTAAAGATATTATTTGTTTTTATGTAGCTCTATATAAAGAGCAATATAACTATGATTTTAATGAGAATAAGAATTTTATTATTTTTCATATAACTCTATATTTGAGGAGAGTTTTCCATAACCAAAAACCCATGACTGCATCTTCATTATGAAGATATGAAAGAAAAAAAAAACATAACCAAAACATAACCATAATCTACACCATTCATGTTATATGCGAGATAGTTTCATGTATTATATAACCCATAATCATAATAAATACATGAAAAAAACTCAAGTCTCATATGAATACACCTTTCATATGTTATATGCGAGATAGTTTCATGTATATATAACCCATAACCATAACAAATACATGAAAAAAGCTCAAGTCTCATATGAAGTTGTAGAGAATAACAACATCCAGGGCTGACACCCTTACAAGAAACATTCTCATTCGTAAAGAATTTAGATGAAGAAAAGAAGAAGAAGACAACAACAACAACAAAATCAACATGAATCTCAGGTTGGATACAACACAAAGATATTCAGTCGAGGAGGAGTGTTTAAAAAAGGTTTTTTCAACTCAAATTCTAGGTCGGATACAACACAAAGATATTCGGTCAAAGAGGAGGCTTGAGAAACAAAAATTAAAATAAAATTTCAGCGCAGATTGGATACAACAAAAAGATAAGGAGGAGTGTTTGGAATAATGCCTAAATATCTTTTTTGGAGATTTTAGATTTAAATATATTTTAGATTTATATTTGAAATAAAATAATATTAGAATTTAAGATTTATATTTTTGTTTAGAATATTTAGGATTTGCTTAGAATTTATAGGATTAATTTATTATTTAAAGATATTATTTGTTTTTATGCAGCTCTATACAAAGAGCAATATAACTATGATTTTAATGAGAATAAGAACTTTAGTATTTTTCATATAACTCTATATTTGAGGAGAGTTTTCTCCCTAAAATTATATCTCACCAAATTCCGCAATACAAAAGCACAAAAAACCATATCAGAAATTTCTTGAAAATAGATTAGGAATAAACTAGATTCTTCAATATTATAGTAAACAGGTTGAAATTAGTAGTAATTGTGTTTAAAATTTTCAGCTCTTCACTTATTCTTGAAAGATTAATTGTACAAAAGTAGCAAAATATGTGTTGTTAACTTAATTTACTGTGCTATTAATCTTGTAAAAGATGACGATCTTTGACATATTAAACAATTTCTTGTAAACAGATTAGGAAAAAACTAGTTTCTTCAAAATTACAGTTAACATGTATAAATTAGTAGTAATTGCGTTTAAAATTTTCAGCTCTTCACTTTTTGGAATATACATTGTCAACAAATTATCTTTGACTTTGTAGCTGCTAAGAAATTGTAGAAGATGAAGATAATTCGCATTGATTCTGATATAGGAAAGGAAATCCAGGGACCTAAAAGTAAAACAGGTATTGTGATGCAAGCAAGATATGCTATGGTTTTAAAACAATTGATTTGGACTTTTTCTACTTTTCTTGCAGAAATTGAAGACAAAGTAAAAAGGATATTGAAACTTATTAAAGATGGCAACCTTGTTATGGATGGCACGCCGGAAGAAATTTTGAAGAGGGAACCACTTGCTGAATTGGTTAAAGATATTGAAAGCATTACAAATGAGCTGAATGTATTGCAGAATAAAGTGGAGTCTCTACAACACCAAAACTCTGACTTGGAAGCTCAGAGTGTGGAAAAAATCCATGAAAATTCCAAGTTTATTATGACTCAGAATCAAAGTATGAAAAAGGAGTTCGGCAAAAAAAACAAGGAGATAGAGAATCTGAAACTGGAAATAAGCACCATGGAAAAGAAAAATAGTGAAGCTAAAGAGAGATTGTTTGACTTCTTCAAAAGAGGTCAATGATGAGAACTTAGATTCCATAAGCAAACAGAAGGTAAAAGTTGAAGAACAATTAAGAGCCAGCGAATGTGAGTTGAGCACTTTAAAGCAAAAAGCAAGTGATTACGAAAATCAAATAAGTGCTAGCAAGAATAAGATCCGTCAACTGGCACGGGAGAATTTGGAGCAAGAAGACAAATTAGGTAAGTTGGAGAAAGAATTATCAGCGAGAAAATTAGAGTGCTCTGCACTCCAACGTAAGCTTAATGTGGCAGAGAAAGATGCTTCAGGTAAAATAACAGCCTTCACAGCCAAAGTTGACAATCTGCAAAAGGACTGTGAAAAAATCACAGAAGAACGTGAAAAACTTAGAGAAGAAAATAATGAATTAGCCATCAAAGTAATGGATCTTCAGAGAACATTGAATGAAGATTATAACGAAGTTGACAGTTGGTTTAATGAATGCAAGGTCCAATTTGAAGTTTCAAACAGAAAGATTGAAGAAATTACAGAAGAGCTTCGTAAATGGATTGCATCAAAAAATCAGATGGTAGATGATTTGAAACATCAAGCTGAAGACCTAAAAAGAAACCTGGAAAAGAAAGGGAATGAGACCAGAACTTTGCTTGAGAATGTCGGGAATCATGAGGAAAAGCTTCGCCTGTCAAACCAAAAGCTCCGGAACACAAAACAATTGCTAAGTGAAAAGGAAGAGAGCTTTATAAAGGTGGAAGAAGAGCTTCAGCAAGTTCGAGGAAGACCTGAGGAAGTTGATGAAAGGTTCACTCACGTGAGCTTCAATTTAATTCTCCACAGTTGTTCATGGTTTTGATTTTAAGTTAATTTATTGTGCTATTAAGCAATTTCTTGAAAACAAATTACAGTAAACATGTAGAAATTAGTAGTAATTGTGTTAAAAAATTTCAGCTCTTCACTTTTTGGAATATACATTGTAAACAAATTATCTTTGACTTTGTAGCTGTCGTGTAATTGCCTTGCAAACTCAGAAAACGGAAAGTCAAGCAGCAGGAACAGTTTTGACCGCGCGTCGTATATCTTCTGTCAACGGCGCCTGGCGCCAGCCAAGCACTAGAAATGGTGATTTCATTATGTTCCTTGCGCCGGGCGCAGGTACGTGGCGCGCCGGGCGCGAGTTCGCGTATTTATAAAGTTGTTTGGGTTTTTTCAGGGTTTTCTAAGGTGTTTTTAGGGTTTCTAAGGCCAACATATTGACTAGGGTTATTTGAGAATTATCTTGTAAAGCTCTAGGGTTGGGACAAACGTTTCTATCACCTTGTAATCACTTGTAATTGAATTTCTTGGTCACGGAAAGAAATTCGGGACTTGGGTAGAATAGGTTAAACACTATTTCTTGTAACCCTTGTTGAGGGATTTCATTGTAACCTTGAAGTTTGATTGAGAAGAGAAAGGAGAGCTGTCCTCTCCCTCAGACGTAGGTTCATTAACACCGAACTGGGTAAACAATTGATCGTGTCCTTTTATTTTTTGCCGTTTTGCCGTTTTATTGTTTTCATTGATTCTTGATTATACTATTTGTTTGGATTGCTTAATTCATTTGCTTCACATCAAAAGGTTATTGGTGTGAGTTTTATCGGATTCACAACAATTGGCGCCCACCGTGGGGCAAAGGTCAAAGGAATTAGGTATCATGGGCTCTAAGTGGGATATCGAGAAATTTACCGATAGTAATGACTTCGGTCTGTGGAAAGTAAAGATGAGGGCAATACTGATGCAACAAAAGGGTGTAGAGGCGTTAAAGGGTGTGACACAGATGTCAGTAACTCTCTCTAATGCGGAGAAGATCGAGATAGATGAGAAAGCACTTGGTGCGATTATATTGTGCCTTGGCGATAATTTGGAGAAATAAATAAATTAAGTGAGATTGTATACTTTATTTTCATCTATATAGGTGTTAAGTTTATTAGAGGATTACCCTAGTTGATAAACAACACGTGGATTATGTAATATGAAGTGGTCAAAGGTATTGATAGTGCACCCAAGTTCTGGTGCCATGTTTATAGCATTATTTTGTTATTCCCTAATAAATAGATAGAACAGGTTTAACCCTAAAACAAAAGCACGCTAAATAATTCGTAGACTTCATTCCCCTATAAACATAGCACAAGAAGAGGACATACAAACTAAAGTCACGAGAGGAACAGAACAGGTAAAGTACATAGTACATGAAATTCCATTACTGGCAATGGCATGAATAATCAATTTAAGTGAAAAAGTAACAAGTTATCCACATATTCTTCATGTTTAAAGAATTTCAAAGTTTTGTTTTTCAAACCTTTATGTTGTGAATAAGTCTTGGTACGTGATACAATTTGTTTGTATGCTAATTTTGAGTGTGTTGATTAATAGATATATTTTGATCTATGAGTTGTGTAACATTACATATAGCTTGTTTAACTATGTGTCAAATTTTTAGGTCGAGTACTTAATATGACATATATAACTTTTATTTGGTAGTTTTGTTGCATTGCCGAAAACTGATCAATTTTATTCATGATTAAACCTGTTATATCTGATTCTTTAATTAGAGTTATGCATGTTAAATGATTTCTTTATTCGATCATGCAAATTAAGAAGAGTTGCATTATGTTTTGTTCCTAATTGTTGTTGAGAGAAAAGAATTAATATTTATTCTATGTATTCGATACTAATAATTATATTAGTATTAATTTGATTTAAGAGTGATCAAATATCACTAGTTCCTTTAAATTAAGAATGGTCATAGTAGCACATAATCCCTTTGATTTAAGAATGGTCTTAGTTACCCTATGAGAATAATATTGTAGTATCATTATTGATTGATATCGTGATATCAATACGAGTGGTATCGTAGTACCATTGATTCATAGATTGATGTCGTAATATCAATTCGAGTGGTATCGTAGTACCACTCAAGAAGTGTAATTCTTGACCAATTTCTACGAGTGCAGTAGAAATATCGGTATACAGTTGTCACTGGGCTGTTTTATCCTGAAGACGGCGTGGTTGATAGTCTGATTGCACAATTTTGGGCAGTGCCATGAAACGTCTTAAAGAAAGCGTATTTAGCCGCGAAGCACACTCTTTTTGTTTCTTGCATTGAATTTGTTGCATCTTTAATACCCATTTTTATTTTTTTCACAGACATTGATTGAATTTGTGTAATCTTGTTCTTGGAGATTAACAGATTCAGAAGAGAAGATAGAAGGAAAACTGAAACCACATTTAAGGTACTTATTCTAATTTACCAAAGTCACAATTATAAGAATATTCAGCATCAAATTTAGGGATTATGTATGTGTTCTTTAACTTTTCCCAGAAATTATTACAAGATTGTACTCAAATTGGCTGATAATCTAATTTCTTTTTAATTATTCGTGTTAAATCTAATAGCGTAAAATTTGGACCAGTTCGTTTATCCTGAAGCATGTGTATTTTGACCATGTGTATATAATATTTTTTTTTCTTTTTTTACATTTTTTCAGATGTTTATTTTTGTTTGTCACATTTGATGGATATTAATGAAACACTAATTGCACAAAAGTAGCAAGATTTGTGTTGTTAAATTAAAGAGACAGCTTAAGAAATTTCTTGAAAACAATTTAAGAAATAGCGTAAAGGAATATACTAGATTCTTCAGAATTACAGTACACATGTAGAAATTAGTGTTCACAAATATCAAATAATTGTGTTAAACCTTTTGCCACTTTTTCTGAAATCGACACTGACAAATTATCTTTGACTTGATAACTGGTGTTAAGAAGTTGGATATCAATGGAGAAAATGGAAAAAAGTCAGATTGATACTGATAAAGAAAAGCAGCTCCAGGGAGCTGAAATAACAGGTAAAATTTACACTCTGCATCATGACAGCTGAATTGTGATATGATGGCAGATCATGATGCAAAATATGCTATGATTTATGTATATATATCAATCAATGTAAAAAGGATTTGAAGTTTTTCTACTTTTCTTGCAGAATTTGAATACAATGTAAACAGGATATTGAAACTTATTAGAGATGGTGATATGGATGGCACGCCGGAAGAACTTGCTGAATTGATTAAGGATATCTACAACCAATACATCTTGTATCGTGATCATCCGGAGGGGAACAATTTAGGGCTGCAAAACCAAATTTCAGAATTTGAAAAGAAGTCCAAAGAGAGAGAAGAGGAACTATCTGCAAGCAAGGGACCTAAAACAGGTATAATCTCTATGATGGAAGATTGTGATGCAAGCAAGATATACTATGGTTTATGGTTTTCAAACAAATGATTTGGACTTTTTCTACTTTTCTTGCAGAAATTGAAGAAAAAGTGAAAAGGATATTGGAACTTATTAAAGATGGCAACCTTGATATGGATGGCACGCCGGAAGTAATTTTAAAGAGTGAACCACTTGCTGAATTGGTTAAAGATTTCAAAAGCATTACAGATGAGCTGAATGTATTGCAGAATAAAGTGGAGTCTCTACAACACCAAAACTCTGACTTGGAGAAACTGAAACTGGAATATATTGAATATAAAACGAAATTGTCTGCCTACTTCAAAGTGGAATCTGATAAGAAATTATGTGAGTTGAAGTTGAAGAACATAGAACTTGAAGAACAATCAGGAGCCAGCAAACGTGAGTTGAACACTTTAAAGCAAAAAGCAATCGATTACGAAAATCAAATAAGTGATTACGAGAATCAGACTAGTCAACTGGCACAGAAGAATTTGGAGCAAGAAGATGAATTAGGTAAGTTGGAGAAAGGATTATCAGCGAGAAAATTAGAGTGCTCTGCACTCCAACGTAAAATAACTGCCCTCACAGCCAAAGTTAACAATCTGGAGTCTCTACAACACCAGAAATCTGACTTGGAAGTGCAACTTGTGGATAAAAGCCGAGAAAATTCTGAGTGTTTGATTCAAATTCAAAGTCTGAAAGAGGAGGTTGGCAGAAAAACCCAGGAACAAGAGAGACTTATAGAAGAAAGAGAAAATTTAACCATGCAGCTAAGCGATCTGGAACTGGAGATGAGTATCCTAAAGAGCAAAGATGAAGAGCAAATAAGGGCCAACATCCAAGAGATCAGTCATCTCCGGGCCTTCACAGCCCAATTTGACAATCTGGAAAAGTACTTGCTTTCCTTGCAGAAAACAAAAGAAGAATTGGAGATTTTCTGTGAAAAACTCAGAGAAGAACATGCACAAACCCTCACAGTTGTTGTCAATGAAAAGAATGAATTAGCTGACAAAATAATGGATCTTCAGAGAACATTGAAAGAACAGGAAGATGCATATCAGAAGTTGAATGAAGAATATAAACAAATTAACAGTAGGTTAGTTGAATGCAAGGTCGAACTTGAAGTTGAAAACAGAAAGAATCAAGAAATGTTAGGAGAGCTTCGAAAATACATTGCGACAAAAAATCAGATGGTAGATGATTTGAAAGATCGAGTTGAAGACCTGAAAAGTTACCTGGAAGAGAAAGGGAATAAGACAAGCACTTTGCTTGACAATGTCGGGAATCATGAGGAAGAGCTTCGCCAAAAGCTGCGGAACACAGAAGAATTGCTAAGTGAAAAGGAAGAGAGCTTTAGAAAGGTGAAAGAAGAGCTTCAGCAAGTTCAGAGAAAATTTAATGAACGCATGGAGGCCATTAGGAAGTTGATGAAAGGTGGAAGAAGACCTGATGAGGAAAGCGAAAGATGAATGCGTGTGACAGCAACAGATGGAGGCCATTAGGCAGATCTCAGGAACGTTAATGACGATCTCAGGGATATCATATCAAATTCTCGCAGCTACTGTTGTGTTTGTGTTAGCTCTTTTTTTGTAATGCAGTTAGGTATAGTCATGATTAGACATATTATTGGCTTATGTTTCCTGTGAATTGATTCTTTTGTTTTACAAACATGAATTTGTGTGTATAATTTGATTTTTCCGGTACCATGAGCTGAGTTATAAGTTCTGTTCTTTGATATAATTTGAATTGAATCATAACCAAGAGGAGTATGTTGCTCCAAACACTCTCCAACACCTAATGGTTTAGTGTTCTGCTAGAATGTTAGTAAAATTTGATATTATTGTTTCATTTAGAACTCAAACGAAATTTATTAACCACTTTAGTCTAATTATTTTGTTGTTATTTTTCTTTAATCTTTTTATGAAGGTGATAATACTTTAGGCCAATCACTTTAGTTGATGATGTGGTTCACATTTAGGACTCATTTGTTTTAACTTTTTTAAAAATGATTTGGATAGGGATTTTTTTTTTTGTTAAACGTATTTTAGCAATTTTTATTTTTTATAAAAGTTCCGAATGAAAAGTTCGTTTGAATAGTTTATTTTAAAATTTCGTTTTAAGTATTTCATCGTTATATTACAAAAATAAATTATCATAATTTTTTTTAAAAAAATCTCTAAAAAAAACTGTTTTAAATAGTTTTTCACAAAAATCGTTCTTGAAAGGTACATTTATTTAACAATTGTGATCTTTATTAAGTTAACATGAATATTTTAGTTATTGAATGTCAAAATCATTCTTTTAATTTATAAAAAGATTAATTTGAAATAATTTTTATTATGTTGTATTTGGTGGACCATCTATACTAATTAACGGAAGATATCAAATTGATTGATGAGAATACAAATTAAGAAACTTAAACATAACAATAATTAATTACAAAACTAAAATGAAGCTAACAAATTAATTACGGGATCAAAAAAAAAAAAACTTTATTGTTTTAAATTTCTTTAAAAAATTATTTTTTTGGGAAGAGATCAAATTATAGCGGTATAATATTCAAGTGTAATGTTGATGCTGTGTTGTTCAATGAAGAGCAACGGTTTGGAATGGGGCATGTGCATTAGAGGAGCTCATGGAACCTATGTGAAAGTTAGAACTATGGTCTTTGAAGGAACACCCCCACCATTGGAAGCCGAAGCATATGCGTTAAAAGAAGCACTTATTTGACTTGAAGAACTTGGAATATCAAGATTGTATGCTAGTGGTACATGCCATTAATGAGAAATCGAGAGATTCAACTGAATTTAGAGCTATTGTAAAACAATGTAGGCTTTTGTTAGATAACCATCCAAACTTTAAGATAAGTTTCATCAAGAGGCAAGCAAATTTCGTCGCTCACACACTTGCTAGAGCGTGAAAATCTTATACTAGTCGTCAAATATTTGAGTTAATTCCATCTTGTATTATTCATATTTTAATGAATGAAATAATATGAAATTGCTTTTGTAAAAAAAAAAAAAAAACTCAGTTGGCTAGCACCAAAATTGGTAGGTGGGTATATGTTTGTAAAACGTATTATTGAGTATTTGGGAAAAAAATAAAATAAAAAGTCTTATAATTTTTTTTTTATTTATTTTGAATCAAACAAACTTTTCATTAACTAGTAAACATTTATATAGCCGAAATAATTTTGTTAAAAAAATATATAAGAGAATAATCTCAATTCTATGGAAATATTTCAAGAATTGGCTAAGTCTGAGCAAGTATATTTGTTTGTCTGCTAACAAACTTCACTTCAAAGTTTACACAAAATAACATAATTTGGGTAATGTCATCAACAATTAAATTAAATTCTTAGTTACCATTACGTCTAGTTCGAATAACCTCAGTCAATACATGTGCATCACTTTCAAATTGAACCATATCCAAACCTTTGTGATTGACTTCCTTCATGGCATGCAAGAGGGCCCATGTTTCGCATTCCATCGTTGATAGGGTGGACTGTTGTCTCTGAATGAGACCAACCGCAAAATTACCAACATGATTCCAAAAATAGGCTCTCATTATTGTTACCCTAGCTTTAACAAAAAATACAACATCAACATTATATTTTACCCGATCAATGTGAGATTTTTCCCATCAACCAACAATAGAAGGTGCAAAATTATAGTTTTCATCATGCTTTAGATGATGAACAACAAACCAAAAATCCATTCGTCGTATGTAATTTGCCCAACTTAATTCGGTAAGCTGAGACTGTGATTCCATGCGCCAAAAAAGCGTTGCAATTCTACTCAGAGTTGCTCAGTCTTCATTATGGACATTGCTAATACTCTATACACTTGTTATAAGTATTTAAAAAAATGTTTCTTAGGCATTTTTTGTTGTGAAATAATTATGGAAAATACTAAAAAGCGCATCCGGCACTGGTTAAACGTATTTATATGAAAATTTTGTTTAGAAATATGTGTATTTAATATTTTGTAAGTGTAAAAAATTATCTTTTCAACAATTAAAATTCTCTTTTATTTCTTTTTTTTTTATATACATAACAAGTATCTCTGGATACTATTTAGCACACCTAATAATTACTAATCTGTCCCATTTTATAAGAACTATTTTGACATACACTATTTATATGTCTTGTTTTGGCCTCATTTTTCTAAAAATATATAAATGTAAATATTATCTTATAAGATCTTGTTTGATTTGTTTCAGTGAATATTTTCAAGATATCAAATTTCTATATTTTTTTTACTAATACACAATTACAGAAATTCGTAATTGAAATTATGCATTGACATACGTGTAATACTCAAAGAGTTCTTACATTTTGAGACAGAGGTAATATATATTTATATATAATTATTATTATTATTACACATGAATAAAAGATAGACACGTAACAAATTGTGTTGTTAAACCTAATTTTTAAAAAATTACATTCATAGACCATAATTAAATTAGTTTTGTTAATTATTTTTAATTATATATATAAAATAATTACAAATAAATAAAATAATTAAATTATTTTGTGATACTAAGATCGTAAATAAAATTTTAATTGCATAGTTTACAATAATTTGTTTTACGGAATACAAATAACACGATTAATCGATATCCAACCCTTATTTATTACTATATATAAGTGTGTGTGTCTGCATTAGAAATTGATTAAATTTCCTCAACTTGATTTTCCCGGGAAACGGTGAATTCCGTTTTTCAAAATTTTCATTTCCTTCTTCTTGCGTTTCGTTCCGTTCCGTTCCAAATTCAATTCAATTCTTCATCAGATCAACTTAATCTGCTTGAAGCTCAAATCACTCACGTAAGTTTCAATTTAATTTGATGATTATCGTTCTCTCAATTTCTACTTTCATTATAATCTTGAATTGAATTTTCATCAAGAACATAGGTTCGAAGCTCACTCTTTTTGTTTCTTGCATTGAATTTGTTGCATTTTCTTCACAGGCATTGATTGAATTTGTGTAATCTTGTTCTTGGAGATTATCAGATTAAGAAGAGAAGATAGAAGCAAAATTGAAACCAAAATAGTCACAATTATAAGAATATTCAGTATGTGTTCTCCAACTTTTCCCAGAAATTATTACAAGATTGTACTCAAATTGGTTGATAATATCTAATCTCTTTTTAATTATTCGCGTTAAACCTAATAGTGTATTTTTTCCAGAAACTATTACATAGTTGCTCTTCTTTATGTTTTTAAAATTGATTTTTTAATTATTCTTGTTAAATCTAATAGCGTAAAATTTGGACCAGTTGTTTACCCTGAAGCATGTGTATATTATCATCCTGTATGTATAATTTTTTTCAGATGTTTATTTTTGTTTGTCACATTTGATGGATATTAATGAAACACTAATTGCACAAAAGTAGCAAGATTTGTGTTGTTAAATTAAAGAGACAATTTAAGAAATAGCGTAAAGGAATATACTAGATTCGTCAGAATTACAGTACACTTGTAGAAATTAGTGTGCTCAAATATCAAATAATTGTGTTAAAATTTTAGCCACTTTTTCTGAAATCGACACTGACAAATTATCTTTGACTTGATAACTGGTAAGAAGTTGGATCTCAATGGAGAAAAGTCAGATTGATCCTGCTAAAATAACAGGTACAATTTTCACTCTGCATCATGACAGCTGAATTGTAATATGCTGGAAGATCATGATGCAAAATATGCTATGATTTATGTATATCAGTCAATGTAAAAAGGATTTGAACTTTTTCTACTTTTCTTGCAGAATTTGAATACAATATAAACAGGATATTGAAACTTATGAGAGATCGTGATATGGATGGCACCCCGGAAGAACTTGCTGAATTGGTTCAGGATGTCTACAACCAATACATCTTGTATCGTGATCATCCGGAGGGGAACAATTTAGGGCTGCAAAACCAAATTTCAGAATTTGAAAAGAAGTCCAAAGAGAGAGAAGAGGAACTATCTGCAAGCAAGGGACCTAAAACAGGTATAATCTCTATGATGAAAGATTGTGATGCTAGCAAGATAAACTATGGTTTATGGTTTTCAAACAAATGATTTGGACTTTTTCTACTTTTCTTGCAGAAATTGAAGAGAAAGTAAAAAGGATATTGAAACTTATTAAAGATGGCAGCCTTGTTATGGATGGCACGCCGGAAGAAATTTTGAAGAGGGAACCACTTGCTGAATTTGTTAAAGATATTGAAAGCATTACAGATGAGCTCAATCTATTGCAGAATAAAGTGGAGTCTCTACAACACCAAAACTCTGACTTGGAAGCTCAGAGTGTGGAAAAAATCCATGAAAATTCCAAGCTTACGACTCAAAATCAAAGTATGAAAGAGGAGTTCGACAAAAAAAACGAGGAGATAGAGATTCTGAAACTGAAACTGGAAATAAGCACCGTGGATAAGAAAAATAGTGAAGCTAAAGAGAGATTGTTTGACTTCTTCAAAGAGGCCAATGATTCCATAAGCAGAGAGAAGGTAAAAGTTGAAGAACAATTAAGAGCCAGCAAACGTGAGTTGAACACTTTAAAGCAAAAAGCAAGTGATTACGAAAATCAAATAAGTGCTAACAAGAATGAGATCGGTCAACTGGCACGGGAGAATTTGGAGCAAGAAGACAAATTAGGTAAGTTGGAGAAAGAATTATCAGCGAGAAAATTAGAGTGCTCTGCACTCCAACGTAAACTTAATGCGGCAGCAAAAGATGCTTCAGGTAAAATAACAGCCTTCACAGCCAAAGTTGACAATCTGCAAAAGGAGTGTGAAAAAATCAGAGAAGAACGTGAAAAACTCAGAGAAGAAAATAATGAATTAGCCATCAAAGTAATGGATCTTCAGAGAACATTGAATGAAGATTATAACAAAGTTGACAGTTGGTTTAATGAATGCAAGGTCCAATTTGAAGTTTCAAACAGAAAGATTGAAGAAATTACAGAAGAGCTTCGTAAATGGATTGCATCAAAAAATCAGATGGTAGATGATTTGAAACATCAAGCTGAAGACCTAAAAAGAAACCTGGAAAAGAAAGGGAATGAGACCAGAACTTTGCTTGAGAATGTCGGGAATCATGAGGAAAAGCGTCGCCTGTTAAACCAAAAGCTCCGGAACACAGAACAATTGCTAAGTGAAAAGGAAGAGAGCTTTAGAAAGGTGGAAGAAGAGCTTCAGCAAGTTCGAGGAAAATTTCATGAACGCATGGAGGCCATTATGAAGTTGATGAAAGGTGGAAGAAGACCTGAGGAAGTTGATGAAAGCGAAAGATGAGTGCGTGAGATAGCAACAGATGGAGGCCATTAGGCAGCTCACTTTGCAGGTTCGCGGTCTCAAGAAGACTAATGACAATGTCAGGGATATCATACCAAATTTTCGCAGCTACTGTTGTTTGTGTTGGCTCTTTTTTTGTAATGCAGCTTTGTCAGTTAGTATAGTCATGATTAGACATATTATTGCCTTATTTTTCCTGTGAATTGATTCTTTTGTTTTACAAACATGAATATGTTTGTGTATAATTTGATTTTTCCGGTATCATGAGCTGAGCTATAAGTTCTGTACTTCTATATAATTTGAATTGAGTAATAACCTTCCTGTGAATGTTAGTAAATTTTGACATTATGAGTATGTTGCTCCGCTAGAATGTTAGTAAAATTTAGGGCTGCGAAACCAAATTTCAGAATTTGAAAAGAAGTCCAAAGAGGAACTATCTGCTATCTTGAAGAAACTTGGAGATACTGACCACAAGTCTTCTTCCAAAATATAAGATTTGACATCTCAAATAAACAATCTAGAACATCAAATGATTGTTAGGAGTAATGAAGCTTCAACTCTAGTTGAAAACATTACAAATAAGTTGAAAACTTGAAGCTTATTAATCAAATTCAGAGTATGAAAGAGGAGGTTGACAGAAAAACCCTGGAACAAGAGAGACTTACTAGGGAGATAAGGAAACTGAAACAGGAAATGAGCACTCTAAAGAGCAAAAACATAGATCTTCAGAGAAGATTGGAATATGGAAAAGATGCATATCAGAAGCTGAATGAAGAATATACACAAATTGATACTGATTTTAATGAATGCAAAGAGAAATATGCAACAAATGACAATAGTGTATGGTGCAGTTATTGGGTCAAAAAATAGCATGGTGACTCATTTGGTACACAAAGTTGAAGACCTGATGAAGTTGATAAAAGAGAAAGAAGAAGGCATGGGAGAGGAAAAGAGGGAGGCCATTAGGCAGCTCTGTTTGCGGATCGTTTATCTCAGGGAGTATAATGACTATCTTAAGGAAATCATATCGAAAAAGTCTCGCAGCAACTGTTGTTTGTGGTAGCTCTTTTGTTTTAATGCAGCTTTGTCAGTTAGGTATAGTCATGATTAGACACATAATAGCTCATTTTTCCTGTGGATTGATTCTTTTGTCTTACAAACATGAGTTTGTGTAAATTATTTGATTTTTCACTTATCATGAACTGAGTTATAAGTTCTTTTATTCTCTTGAATTTGAGTTGAATAATCCTAGGGAGATCTTTTTGTTTTGTTCAATAATCAATATAGAAATTTGGACTAACAAGTCCCACTATTAAGTTCTTTTCCCTGCTCTTGCCAGTCTTTGATGCTGATGCAGTATGTTGTGGTTAAGTCCTACCTAACTGCACTCAGTTGCACATCAATACTCAGTAATGGTTGTTTGTTCATAATCACTACATAAAATCAATCAGTTTCACAGGATGATAGTCTTACAGATAAGAATGTCTATTCCTATTAAGGCTTTCATTGTCTGATAGATCATGTAGATTAAAATTCATTATTTAGATGTGTCATTTTACCAACTCATTTACATAGATTGATCAAGCTATCTTCCATATATGAATATACAATCAATATCCAATATAAGGCAATACAAGTTTTCTCATCTTTTCCCATATAAGGCAATATCCAACTTCCTGTCTAATATAATCATCTGTTCTAAATTTTTCTATCTTGTAATGTTCACTCCATTTCCTTTTATTAGCAACACTTCGGCCGTTACTATTTCGATCATGATGATAAAAAATAATTGTTGGACGATGTCAAGGGGATCCGAATTCATGAAATTGATTTCCTTGAATGTCTGCCTCTCTAAATAGGTCTAATCTCCATTATAAAAACTTCACATTTACCTTTTCGGTTAATCTCTTCCGATATATGTGACTTTTACATCAAAATACTAACGATGGTAAAAGTCAATGATAATGGCCACGATAACAAAGATTAACTAGAAGGTAACAATAAAACAAGTTAGAAACATAAAATAAAAATTTAAAAACCTAATTTTCATCTAAAAAATTTAAACGACTCAACTATTACAAACACAAAAATTTACTCCTTGATGTATTTGACTTATCCATGATGATAGAATACTAGCCGTTTTTGAGAAAGTGTGCATTCTTCTTTTCCTTCTACATTTTAAAATTAGTTTTGTAACCACCAATCAAGAGAGAGAGAGAGAGAGAGAGAGAGAGAGAGAGAGAGAGAGAGAGAGAGAGAGAGAGAGGCATATTATTTATTTAAAATTTCAAAATAAGACCCTTATTTTGTTTTTGACGAATTATTAATTTCTTCTTTTTTTGTATAAATTCTCATTGAATTTAATTATCAATATACTACATTCGTCCCATTTTATAAGACCACTTTTATAATTCAAGGTACATTAATTTAATTTTTATAAAAATACTCCTAATTAAATTAAAAAAACAAAAGATAAATATTTCTCTCTCTTAATAATTAAAGGATAATTTTTAAAATGAATATTATTGCAAATTTAATGCCTAAAACATCTTATAACTATTATTTTTACATAAACTAAAAACAAAAAAGTATATTTACATAGACTAATTCCTCAAAAATAATTAACAACGCCATCATTTTAAAGATTGTCTTCTTCAAAAAAAAATGTTAAGTTGACCACTTTTACAAATGTCATATGAGCATCAGCCAAAGTTAATCATAATCTAATTACGGATCAAATAGTTAATGATTGTCTACAACTTGTGTGTAGTTGTTGATAATGGAATAATTGATTAATAATTTAAGTAAACTAATGAATGATTATGTCTGTGACTTGGATCTAGAAACAACATAGAGTCACAGACACAACTTGACTCTGATCTATTTGGTGGCAAATCTTAAACTCTTCCTTACCCAAAAAATACCCCTAAATTATCTATCTATCTTTGCTGAGTGTAAGTGAACACAGCACAAACAATTTGGTGTTTTGCTTTGTTTGTCGAAACAGAGTGACAGTACAAAGAAATGAGGATCGATTCTTCATTCAATCACAAAAATTACCTAATCAAGTTACTTCTTACTCTTTTCTTCTCACTCATCGCTTTTCGTCTTCTTTTCTTTCATTCTCTACCAACTCTCTTTGATTCTCCTCTCACCGACAAAACCACCGTTTCATCACAACTCCAAATCCCACCTCAAAAATCTTCTCTTTCTGAGCTTCCACTAGACCCTCTTGAAAATGAAGAAGATCAACTGCCTCCTACCGACATGGGTCAGTAACATTATTAGTAGATCTGAAATCATAAACACTTTACGGATTAGGCGTGTCTCGATATCAAATACTAACATGACATTGACACAATTACATTAAATTATGTCAATTAATTTCTCATATTATTATATATATATATATATATATATATATATATATATATATATATATATGAGTGTTGACGTGTCGGTGTTTGTGCTTGATAGGTGTTTTTTAATTTTTTTTATGAATGTGAATTAAAGTTTGAATTTTTATTTTTTTATTTTGTTTATGTATTTGAATAATGCAGGGAAATGTGATTATTTTAAGGGTGATTGGGTACCAAATCCATTGGGTCCAATTTATACAAATGAAACTTGTGACCTGATTGAATCTCATCAAAATTGTTTGACAAATGGAAGACCAGATAGAGAATTTTTGTATTGGAAATGGGCTCCTAGAGATTGTGAGTTACCTATATTTGATCCTTTAAAGTTTCTCAATATGATGCGTGGTAAAGTTTGGGCACTTATTGGTGATTCGATTTCTCGGAATCATGTTCAATCTTTGCTCTGCACGCTTTCTAAGGTTTGTTGTCTTTTTTATGTTCAATAATTTTGTCACATTGTTGCTCCTATTATGAAAATTTGTACAAAATAGAATGGACAAACAAAACAAACAATCACTAGGTACAAATGCTGTTATTCTATTTTTGTCTGATATTTTGTGAATCTTTCTATGAGAATCAGAAACTGCTTTTTTTTTGCGGATCTTTTTTTGGCGATAGTTTGTTGAGTCCGGAGAATAAGTCAAGAATTTATTGCTTTGCTTGAGAAAGTTGTTGCTTAGTTGCACTTGTTTGTTGGCATATAAACGAAAATGATGATGGTAGAATAGGCCTAAACACTTTGGTACTTAATCAACCTATAATGAAAAAAGCGAAGGATCAAGTCATGGCATTGTTTTTAATCGTTAACTTTGTTTGATCTATAAGGCACCGGCATTGGAATCTAGCATCGGTTTATTTATAAGGCATCATGATTTAGTTGCATTGGAATCTAGCATTGGTTTATATATATATATATATATATATATCTATGGCACCAACAGGTTGGACACACTCTGGGATTTTGAGGTTTTGTTTATCAGCTCCATAGTAATTATGGATAGTAACATTTTAATTTACAAGATTTGATGGCCAATAGGTAGATATTATTTTGAACTTTGACTGAAATGATTATTGAATTTATAGTGAAAAGCTTGCATTAAATGTTTGTGAATAACACCAAAAATTGAAAAAGTATAGACTAGCAAAACTTGAGAAGTTTTCAACTCAATTAATAAGAGATAAGAAGGGTAATTAGTATGAAGGCTAATGGCTTGAACAAGCTGGGGTCAGTTACAAATCCATACACATATAGTTGCTACCTGCCTTCACAGTTATGCATTCATTTTAAATCGTAACATATGAGATTTAGTTTTCTAAGCAATCCCTCTCTCCCTCCTGTTTATTCTTCATGTACACAATTAAACACATTTCATTCACCATTTTTGTCTAAAATAGAAGAATATTTACAACTCATATAGTATAGTAAGTTTACTTTCTATAATTGATTTACTGCATTTGTCAATTTCTGAAACCTGGACTTTGTGACCACGTGTTTGGACTGCATTGAAGCATGGTTGACTTTGAAATAATTAATTAATTAATTATATACTAACAAACTTTCATATAGTTTGGCTGATCTTGCCATATGAATGTGTGCACTGTGCACCACCAATCAAGTCAACTTATTTTTCTATAATTTTTTTTTCCTATTCCATGGTAGGACTGTGTTTGAACTATTTTTGACCTTCAGGTAGAAAAAGCTGTCTTAGTCTATCACGATGAGGGATACAAGTCCAAAAGCTGGCACTTTCCGTCGTACAACTTCAGCATGTCAGTTCTTTGGTCACCATTCCTTGTGGAAGCTGCTATTTTTGAAGACATAAACGGTGTTTCAAGTTCTGAAGTTGAACTATATCTTGACAAACTGGATCGTAAATGGACGGATCAGTACCTGAACTTTGATTACATTATTATTTCTACCGGTAAATGGTTTGTCAAATCTGCAATCTACCATGAGAAAGACACTATATTGGGCTGTCACGGCTGTTCTGAAAACAAGAACTTGACAGAGCTAGGGTTTGACTTCGCCTACCGCAAAACCTTGAAAAATGTCTTGAACTTCATAGTGTCTTCCAATCACAAGGGCTTAATTTTGTTCAGGACGTCCACACCTGACCATTTTGAAAATGGAGAGTGGTTTAGTGGGGGAACATGCAATAGAACTGCGCCGGTTAAAGAAGGTGAGATGGAAATAAAGGAATTGCTCAGGATTCTTCGTGAAATTGAGTTACAGGAGTTTAAAAAGGCAGCTTCCAAAGCTTTGAAAAATGGAGTCAATCTTAAGCTTGCTGATTTTGTGCCACTTTCACTTATGAGACCGGATGGGCATCCGGGTCCATACAGGCAGTTTCAACCATTTGCCAAGGACAAAAATGCCAAAGTTCAGACTGATTGTTTACATTGGTGCTTACCTGGGCCAATAGATTCTTGGAATGATATAATAATGGAGATGGTTGTTAATGGATAACATTGGTGCTTCCCTCGGGCTAGTTGTGCATGTGTGTGAATTCATTCACTGAATTATTTCTCTCTGTATACTATGATTATTCTTGATATTCATACAGATGTAAGATGTAATGTTGCAGAAAGGTTTAATTATAGCTTTACAGTTCATTTTGATATGTGGAGAGTTGAAAGTGCATGATCATTACAATCTGTTTTCTTTTAGGATTTTGTTTGTCTGTGAAGGGGTTGTCTGAGGGTAATTGGGACAATTATATTTTGATCTTTGATGTCTATAGAAAAATTAATTCAATTTAGTATCTGTCAACAATTGGTCTAGACTTCCTCTGTTTGTTATGTAGTTTTGATATTTCTATAGAAAAGATGATTTTACCATTTCAATCATAATATTGTTGAATACTTGTAAGAATATTAATCCACACTTGGAAACTAGCTAGGATTTGGCCACTCTTGTTAGGTGTGTGCAATCTCATTTATTTGTTTCTTAACAAACTTAACATGAAAGTTTATGACTACAATCACCAATGATGACTCCGAGTTTGGTGACGTCGTTCTTAGTACTATAAAAGTGATTCGCTACCCTCTTCAAGTCCATTTTTTTTTAGGTTAAACAAACTTTCATTAAACATGAGCTGAATCAAAGCCAATAACAAAAAGAACAGCAGCAGGAACAACTGCAGCATCAGAAAAAACTGAAACAGAAGTTTCCACAGCCAAGTTATATTTGCCAGAGTCTAGATTTCAAAGTTATGTTCTCTTCTAATAAACTGTACTGTACTTTGAAAAACCAAGCATTAAGACTTCTGTACAATCTTGGGCAACTGGATCAATGGAAGTAACCATGGTCTTCTTGGTGATGCAATTAACAACATTGACAGCATCTGAAATAATGGAGACAGAGAAGATACCTTGTGCAAGATTAGATTGGATGGGCTATCTCAGTCCTAATGCCTCGGCCATGACAGGTTGTGCATGCCCGTGTGACCATTTGTGACTCAACCTGCATCGACAAGCATTGAGATCATATCATATGCATACTCCTTATAAGGATTCATGTTGAGGGTGAAATTGCAAAAGAACTAGATATTTACACTGACTCTGATTTTATCCACATTGATTCATTTGAAGTCATGGTTGTTGACACTTTTGTTGGTGTACAAGGTGATGAATCAATGAAATAGTAAGAAGAGGACAAAGACAGCAGCCACAAAATATGAAAGGAAGAATTAATTGCATTGATAAAAGAGTAGCTATTTATACAAAGAGTAAAGTTTGCCACATAGGCCCTAAAAATAAAAACTTAACAGACAAGTTCAAAAAGTACTTAACATAGTAAATACTAAAATACCCTTAAATATAAATTACTTCTAACACCATCCCTTAATTTATATTTAGACAAAACTGACAACACCAATTCCATCCCTCAAACGAAGAAATTGATCAGTTTTGATAGCCTTTGTCAACACATCTGCCAGCTGCTTCTGAGTGCTACAGTGCACAACTTCAAGCACTCCATTCTGAACCTGATTCCTCAGAAAGTGATACTTGGTCTCAATATGCTTGCTTCTTCCATGCAGCACTGGATTCTTGGCAAGATTGATTGCAGACTTGTTATCAATCATCAGCTTCAGAGGCTTGTTTACCTTGATCTTCAGATCCTGCAGTAAGTTCAGAAGCCACACAGCTTGGCATGCAGTCACAGCGCCTGCAATATATTCAGCTTCACAGGTTGATAAAGCAACAACAGGTTGCTTCTTGGAACACCACGAAATAGGACCTCCCAGAAATTTAAATAAATATCCAGAAGTGCTTCTTCTATCAACTCTGTCTCCACACCAATCAGAATCTGAATAACTCAGAAGTTCTGATTCAGTCCTTCCTTCAGAGGGAAATAGCACTCCATGCTTCAGAGTCCCCTTGATATACCTCAGAATCCTGACAGCAGCTTGGTAATGGGACCATTTTGGTTTACTCATAAATCTGCTAACCATTCCAACTGCAAAACAAATATCAGGTCTGGTATTACACAAATACCTCAGAGAACCAACCAACTGTTTGAAGGTTGTAGCATCCACATCCTCTCCATCAGAATCGGAATCCAACTTTTGATTCGTATCAGAGGGTGTGATAGCAACTTTGCAATTCTCCAGCTTAAATCTCTTCAGAAGCTCAAGTTCATACTTCAACTGATGCAAAATGATTCCTTTCTCAGAATATAGAAATTCCATCCCTAGAAAGTAACTCATTTTTCCAAGGTCTGTCATCTCAAACTCATTCATCAGAACCTTCTTGAACTTAGCTATCTCTTGTTCAGAACTTCCTGTCAGCAATATATCATCAACATACAAACATACCAGAATCATATTGCCTTCTGAAGTGTGCTGAACATAAACACCATACTCCAACTCACATTTCTGAAACCCTTGTTTCTTGAAAAATGAATCAATCCTCATATTCCAGGCTCTGGGCGCTTGTTTCAATCCATAGAGGGCTTTATGCAATCTATACACCATCCCTTCCTGATTCTTTTTCTCAAAACCAGGAGGTTGTGACACATATACCTCTTCTTGTAATGGACCGTTCAGAAATGCAGATTTCACATCTAAATGCATCAGAGGCCAATTCCTGTTAGCAGCTATTGCAATTACCAGTCTAATTGTTTCGTGTCTTGCTACAGGTGCAAACACTTCAGAATAATCTAGTCCAGGTTTCTGCAGAAATCCTCTTGCTACTAACCTCGCTTTGTGTTTGCCAATTGATCCATCTGGCTTTAGTTTCTGCTTGAAAACCCATCTGACGCTGATGGCTTTCTTGCCTTTTGGAAGTTCTGATAGCTTCCAAGTCTTGTTCCTCTTTATAGCATCAAGTTCTTCTTTCATGGCCTGCAACCAGACTTGTTGCTTAAGAGCATCTTCTGTGCTCACAGGTTCAGAATCTACTAACATTGCACACTGAATAATTTCTCCCTCAGAGTCTACTTCAGTGTCTTGCAACATTTCAAATCCTGCAAATCTTCTTGGGATGCTTCTGATTCTCCGTAGCCTCTGAACTTGTTCAGAAGCACCTTCAGAAATTCTTTCTTCAGAATTTTGACCTTCAGAATTAGCTTCAGAATTCTGGCCTTCAGAATTCTGACCTTCAGAATTAGCTTCAGAATTCTGACCTTCAGAATTAACTTAGGAATTCTGGCCTTCAGAATTAGCTTCAGAATTCTGACCTTCAGAATTAGCTTCAGAATTCTGACCTTCAGAATTAACTTCAGAATTCTGACCTTCAGAATTGGCTTCAGAATTCTGACCTTCAGAATTGGCTTCAGAATTCTGACCTTCAGAATCGTCTTCAGAGTCAGAGTCAGATTCAGAATCACCATCAGACTCAGAGTCACCATCAGAGTCATCTCCATCTTCTGAATCATCTTCAGAGCCTTCAGATTCTGACTCAACTTCAGAGCCATCCTCTGAGATTCTCACATCAGAATTTGATTGGGACTTGTTCCAATCCCAAATTTCAGATTCCTTCACAATGACGTCTCTGCTGAATTCAATTTTATTAGTCTCTGGACAATAAAGCTTGTACGCACCTGTACTGTGGTACCCCACCAGTAACATTACTTTGCTTCTATCATCCAGCTTCTGTCTTCTAGCTTCTGGAACATGTTTATAGCATACAGATCCAAACACCTTCAGATGACTAACACTTTGCTTCTCTCCAGTCCACTTCTGAATAGGAACTATTTCCTTCAGCTTCTTCGTTGGACATCTGTTGAGCACATATGTTGCAGTGGCAACAGCTTCTCCCCATAAATGATGAGGAAGCTTCTTCTCTTTCAGCATGCTTCTCACCATATCAAGCAAAGTACGATTTCTTCTCTCAGCAAGACCATTGTGTTGAGGAGTATAAGGAGCTGTAACCTCATGCTCAATTCCGTTCTCCTCACAGAAAGTTTTAAACTCATTAGAATTAAACTCACCACCACCATCAGTTCTGAGAATCTTCAGCTTCTGACCACTCTGTTTCTCAGCCTTCACCTTGAACTTCTGAAACTCAGCAAACACTTCATGCTTGAACTTGATGAGTGTTACCCATGTCATCCTTGTGAATTCATCAACAAAAGATACAAAATACTTGTTTCCTCCAAGTGAAGGTACTGGAAATGGTCCACACACATCAGAATGTACTACTCCCAAGGCATGTTTTGCTCTTGGAGCTACTTCTGATGCAAACGGCAGTCTTGGTTGCTTCCCTTTCATGCACACCTCGCATGATTTTTCAGGCTTCTTGATTATAGGAATTCCATGTACCAGATTCTTTGACTTCAGACGCCCCAAGCTTCTGAAATTCAGATGACCAAATCTTCTGTGCCACAACTCACTATCCTTCTCAACACTTGTTGCACTAAGACATTCAGAGTCTGCAGTTCTAACATTCACCTTGAATGTTCTGTTCCTTCCCTGTTCTGACTCCATAATCAACTTCTGATTACCGTCATATAGCTTCAGAAGATTGTCTTCAATAGTAACTGAAAAACCTTTCTCAATCAATTGACCCACACTCATCAGATTGCTTTTCATGCCTGGTACATACCACACGTTCTGAATCAATGCTGCTTTCCCATTGTTCAAAATGACTTTGACATTTCCCATACCTTCAGCGTTGAGGTATTTATCATCAGCACATCTGATCTTTGTACTCTTTCTAGAGTCAAAATCAACCAACCACTTCTTGTTTCCAGTAAGATGGTTTGAACACCCTGTATCCATATACCACCACTCTGAATTCACATCATCAGATTCAGAAGCCATTAGTAAAACAAATTCACTATCAGAGTCATCAGAACTTCTGGCTATATTTGCTTCTTCTGACTTTCTTTCTTTGTTTGACTTGCACTCAGATGCAAAATGGCCAAACTTCTGACAAGAGTAACACCGTACCTTTGTCTTGTCTTTTCTTTTCTGAGCATACTTCTGCTTTCCAGAAGTTGAGGTTTTTTGATTCTGAGCTCCATCAGATCTATTCTTGGCTTCTGACCAAGGCTTTTTCTGAAGCTTCTTCTCAGAGGCTGCTTTCAGAGCATGCTGCTCTACTTCTCTTTCAGAATTTCTCTCAGTTAGACGCAACTCTTGTGCTTCTAGACTGCTCTGTAACTCTTCTATTCTCATGGTTTCCAAATCTTTGGAATGTTCAATAGATACAACAATGTAATCAAACTGAGGGGTAAGGGATCTCAATACCTTCTCAATGATTACTTGTTCTGAAAGAGTTTCTCCACAAGCTTTCATCTCATTAGTAATCAGAATTAGTCTGGAGATGTACTCACAAACCTTCTCATTGTTCTTCATGTTGAGATTCTCATACTGTTTTCTGAGGGTTTGAAGCTTTACCTTCTTTACTGACGCATCACCACCGTAACACCTTGTCAGAAGATCCCAAGCCTCCTTCGCCGTCACTGAATCAGCAATCTTCTCAAACACACTCTCATTCACACACTGATGAATGTAGAACAACGTCTTCTGATCCTTCTTTCTTGTAGCTTTCTGCGCCTCTTTCTGCTCCTCTGTTGCATCTGCTGCAACAGGAACGTATCCTTCAGTGACAAGCTCAAGCACACCTTGAGCACCGAACAATACAAGCATTTGTTTCATCCAACGATTCCAGTTTTTGCCATCAAACACTGGAAGCTTGGTACTCATGCCACCATTTCCGTTCATCTTTAAACCTTGTACAGTACACTCAAATCTCACTAACACTCGTGTTTCCCAATCCCACAAAATCAGAAAAAAGTGATTCTGTTCAGATTTTTGTTCAAGATTCAACACAAATCAAGAACCAAAAAATCAAACACACACAACTCACGTTTCACTCGTGTTTCCCGTGGATTCGAACCGGAGCTCTAGATACCAATTTGTTGGTGTACAAGGTGATGAATTAATGAAATAGTAAGAAGAGGACAAAGACAGCAGCCACAAAATATGAAAGGAAGAATTAATTGCATTGATAAAAGAGTAGCTATTTATACAAAGAGTAAAGTTTGCCACATAGGCCCTAAAAATAAAAACTTAACAGACAAGTTCAAAAAGTACTTAACATAGTAAATACTAAAATACCCTTAAATATAAATTACTTCTAACAACTTTACACTATATCCCATCTCCTCACATTGCATTACTCAATTTGCATATAAACCAACCAAACTTTAGTTTTTAAACCCCACTTCCTATTACAAAATTGACTAGGAATCAATTTCATAGAGAGGGTCTTTCATGCATTTCAAAAGAAAAAACTACACAAAAATAAAAAGGGTTAAATATGTTTTTAGTCCCTACTTTTATGTGAGTTTCGACTTTTAGTCCCTATATTTTTTTAATTATATTTTTAGTCCCCTATATTTTTGTCGTTTGCATTTTTAGTCCCTACAGTCAATTTTTTGTTACTTGGGTAACGAAATCAACCACATATGATGACACATAGATGTCACGTCATTCGATGCAAATGCTATTATAGTCAATTTAAGTTATCCTATGTGGTCAATTTTGTTAACCTAGTCATAAAAATTTGACTAAAAATATAATTAAAAAATGTAGGGATTAAAAATATAATAAAAAAATGTAGGGACTAAAAACATATTTAACCCAAATAAAAATATCAATGTCTTAGACCAAAATTTTGATTTTTTTTTTATGCATCCAATTTTATTTCTAATTATCTTCAGCATATAAAGAAAAATTATAATTAAAAAAATATGTTATTTCTTATTCTATTATGTTGAAAAATCATATTTTAATTTGCATATAATGGCTACTTCCTTTTAAAACCATCCAATAATTCATTTTCAATATCTCCCCTATATGGTAGAATTTTTTAATTTGTGATATAACGGCTACTTCCTTTTAAAACCATCCAGTAATTCATTTTCAATATCTCCCCTATATTATTTATTTATTTATTGTAAAAGAAAATTCATTTTTGGTATGAAACTTATGGTAAATAATTAGTTGTATTTTATCTCTTCATCTGAGCCAACGGTCAAAAAATAAATTTTGAAAAATCCGACCGTTGTAACCCTAACACAAATTCCTATAAAAAACGACTTGATTCTCCTCTTTCTTTCAAACACAAACAATTTCATCACATTTCTGAAATTTCTCTCTCGCTCTAACAATGGCTGACCTAGTTGCCGAAATCCCCACCAAGAATTCAAGAGGAACCAGAAAAGCTCTCAAGGAGAAAACCTCATCAACCAATGATGCCAACATCGTCGCGAACGAATCAACAATTTCGCCCTTTTCTGAGAATCTTTCTCAGCCCAAGAAGGGAAAAGCTGCGTCAAAGAAACAACAACAACAGCCAAAGCAACAATCTTTCGAGCAAGATTTGCTCGATATGCAGGAAAAGATGGAGCAGTTGCGTCTAGAGAAGGAGAAGACCGAAGAGTTGTTGAAAGCCAAAAATGAGATCTTGAAGCAAAAGGATGAAGAACTTGAAAATCGTGGTAAGGAACATGAGAAACTTCAAGTTGAGCTTAAGAAATTGCAGAAGTTGAAGGAATTCAAACCCACCATGGTTAGTTTCTTCGATTTCAATTTTATCATTATTATTATGTTTTGGTTTAGATCTATAAGCAAATATATTGAATTTGGATTTTGATTGCATTCGGTCGACACATCGGTGCTAGTTGAATCGAGATTGAAAGGTCCAGATCTCGATTCCAGATAGGTATTTTAATTTTTTTAAAATAAAATAAAATTGGACGATCTAATCTCGACTCCAACGGCAATTTATGTCAATTTATGTATGGTGTATATGTTTTTTTAATCTCGACTCCAACGGCAACCGATGTGTCGGTCACAATAAAGCGCCGCGAGATTGCTGATTGTTCTGAATTCGATTCAATTTATTCATATTGAAATGGTTGCCCTAAATTGTGTTTAATTTTCATTTGGTGTCTGTTGTTTTTTTAATCTTTCAATTCATGTCAATTTATGTATTGTGTATATGATTTTGCACAACAGAATTTGCCTATGGTGAAGGACAAGGAACAAGAAAAGAAAGACAAGAAGAAGAAGAATGCATGCCCTGAGAAAAAAAGGCCTACTCCAGCCTACATGTTATGGGTCAAGGACCAATGGCATGAGGTACTATAAGCACTCAAATCTATTAGGATAATACTTAATTGATTTTTTGTTTTCAATTTTGCAGTTTGGATTTATCAATTGTTTGATGCAGGTTAAGAAGGAGAATCCAGAGGCAGAATTTAAGGACATTTCAAACATGCTTGGTGCTAAATGGAAGACAGTTAGTGCAGAAGAGAAGAAGCCTTATGAGGAGAAATACCATGCTGAAAAAGAAGCTTATTTGCAAGTAATTACAAAGGAAAAACGCGAGATTGAGGCAATGAAACTATTGGAAGAAGAGAAGAAGCAGAAGACTGCTATGGAATTGCTTGAACAATATATGCAATTCAAACAAGAGATAGAAAAAGAGAACAAGAAGAGCAAGAAAGAAAAGGATCCATTGAAACCAAAGCATCCTATGTCAGCTTATTTCTTGTTTACGAATGATAGGAGAGCAGCCCTTCTTGCTGACAACAACGGTATCATGGAGGTAATTGATAATATCATTGAATTGTGTTCTTTGATATGTAGCACGAACACTTCAGATGGAATTTGGATTCCACATAAGGCGTCCATTATTCGCACATTATGTGTGTTTGGCGTCCGACACAGACACACAACACTATAACACATTCACACCGATAATAATAAAGTTTACTTAATGTGTCTTTTCAGATTTCCAAGATCACTTCTGAAGAGTGGAAAAACATGACTGAGAAACAAAAGAAGCCCTATGAAGAGGTACAGTATAAATGCTTAAATTTTTTTGGTTATCATTCAATTTTTAAACTCTACTTGTTTTGGTTTCTTACACTTTACTTATTTTTGAAACTTTTAGATGGCAAAGAAGAACAAAGAGAAATATGTTGAAGAAATGGAAACTTACAAACAGAAAAAAGAAGAAGAGGCTGCAAATCTGATGAAAGAAGAGGAAGAACATATGAAACTTCAGAAACATGAAGCCTTGCAATTGCTCAAGAAAAAGGAAAAAACTGAAAACATGATCAAGGAAACAAAATTGAATCGTCAGAAGAAGAAACAACATAGTAAAGAAGATAAGAACTCTGATCCAAACAGGCCTAAAAGACCTCCATCCTCGTATATTCTATTCAGCAAAGAAGCAAGGAAGAACATATTGGAGGAACGTCCAGGAGTTGGTGCAAGCATGCTGAATACACTTGTTTCATTGAAGTGGAAAGATATGAGTGAGGAAGATAAACAAGTGTGGAATGGAAAAGCATCTGAAGCAATGGATGCATACAAGAAGGAAATGGAGGAATACAACAAATCAATTGTTGCAAAGCTGGAGCAGAAAACTGATGAAGAATAAATTGAATTTGGTGTGTTCAAATCTGTATTGAACACTTGTGCTTTCCTTTAATTTTCTAGCTGTAATAATTTCGTCAAGATTCAAGTGAAAAAATTTCAGTCCATTTTTATCGATTCAACTGTTATCTGGTTTCATTTTGTGTCCTACAAAATATACAAGAAATTTGAAGAAAATACAAATAAAATCCGTAGTACTGAACTGAGTACTGAAACGTTCACCTAAATATAATTTGACTCACTAGTAGTCTAATTGCTTTCCTTTAATTTTCTAGCTGTAATAATTTCGTGAAGATTCAAGTGAAAAATTTTCAGTCCATTTTTATCGATTCAACTGTTATCTGGTTTCATTTTGTGTCCTACAAAATATACAAGAAATTTGAAGAAAATACAAATAAAATCCGTAGTACTGAACTGAGTACCGAAACGTTCACCTAAATATAATTTGACTCACTAGTAGTCTAATTGCTTTACAAGTTTTAGGGTTTCTCTGCACTACTCCACTTTTGGCTCAACTAGACTAAGTATTTATCCGTGCGTATGCATCATGGATCACAATCATCGAATTGTATAAAGAATGTATATTCAAATGGTATAAAATGAAAGTCATAATAATTAATATCATACTACCTCCGATCCTAAATATAATACTACTTTTTTGAGAAAATTATGGATATTAAAAAAGTTGATTGAAATATTAAATTTGTTAACAATTGATATTATTTTTAAAATTTCATCATTATTAGAGTATTTATTATGAATTATAGAAATAATTAATGTCCTTAGAAATTTGAAAGGGATAAAATCTTGCACGCGATAAGGCAAGGCTATTCTCCATCTAAGACTTGCACGTCATTTTAAATGCTTTGCATGGTCTATATTGCACGCCTATCATATGTGGCAGTTGAACGGGATAGTCATTTAATGATAGTCGCACGTTTTTCTAAATGCACAATTGTTTTATATGTTGGAGTAAGCCCTAAAAGTCAATCTATTTTGATAGAATTTTCTTTTGTGTCATGATTGTAATGTAATAAGACATTTCTTTATTATGTTTGTTTTCCAAAATAATAAAGTCCCTAGAATAGTTAGTCTATTTAATGGAGCATTAAGTATGACTCAATCGTGAGACCCCATTAAACATAAGGACATTATTCTTAAAGTATCCATAGTCATGCTTTAATATGAATTGGGATGATATTAAAGCGCAAAGACTATTATGTATGTAGACTGATGACCATATCTCACTGGTCATAGATATGTAGATATCGAGTCTATACATAGATATAAATATTAAGAGTAATATTTATATTGGATTGATCCACCATGAGAATACTACATAGTATTTATGAAAAGTGTCATAAGTTATTCTCATAGTGATAATGGTGTATACCACCCTTAGACCTGAACCAACTGTGATCCCTAGATGTGGAGTCAAGTACTTTATTGCTATTCAAACGTTATCTGTAAAAGGATAATTATAAAGTTAGTTAATAGGTACTTCACGAATCATGCTGAGGGACATGAATGACCTAGATGGGATTTGCCCCTCCTATTTAACAGGAGTAATATCTGTAGACCTCTTGATGGAATATGACTGATAAAATGCGTGGCCACGCCGAACTAAGTCAATATGAGATATTGAGCTTATTTGTTGCTCAGTATATTCTGGGACAAGAAATAAGATATTGAACCATACAAGGATGACACGATCTATGCCTTGTGTTCAATATAGATATAAAGGGCAAAGGGGTAATTATGCACAAGTTTGTTATCAAGGAAAGGTTTCGTCCGATCACATGACATTCTCGTCACCTGGGTGACAACTGACAACGGCGTATTGCTAGATTCTAACCGTTGTTTATAATATTAAATACATGTTATTACCAATGTTACGAGAACCTACGGGGGTCACACACATAGAACAGATATATGAGAGAAATAGATAAGTTAGACTTATTTACAAGATAAATAAATAATATTTATTTATGAGATAAATAAATAAGATTTATTTATTTACAAGATAATAAGTGGGACTTATTATTAATTGGATAACTACGTAATAATTATATCCGATAATTATGAAGTAAATAGATATGATTTATTTATTAGTAGTTAGATAATTACGGAATAATTATAACGGATAATTATGCGCGTTTTGGTGTGATGAAAAATAGGATAAGGACGAGCAAGTATGACTTGTTGATCACACAAGAGACTCTATAATCGGGTGAAACGTGAGCCCTTAGATTGAAATATTTGAAAATTTTGAGAGATAGATTTTCAATAGTAGATGTGTGCTCTCTTGACTAATATTTTACCTTTTTAAGATAAATAAGTGGATGTATCAGGATTTGAACTTACGCGCGGTGGCTCTAGTTATGTTCCCGAAATTCATAGAAATAGAGAGTATTTAATTGAGTAATAAGTTAACTAGGACCGGTCATGCAGAACCGCATATCAAGGTTTGTAGGTATTATGAATTTTCTTAATTTTGTTGGTTTCATTGAAGACAGGATCTGGATGGATGTTCTATTTTGTAATCTTTATCCAAACGGCAATCAATACTGGAGTTGGCGTAGGGGCAATCCTTCTTGCTGCTTAATGCCTTCAGGTTTACTCTATACTATAGTGTTTCATTAGAAATTGGAAAAAAGAAGTGTAAATGAAACTCTAAATTTGAGGCAATACTTTGTCTTTTTCGATTATTTGACATTTCTTTTATATAATGTCATTCTCAATTCTCAAATCAAGAGATTAGTAAACAAGAAAATTATACTACTTCACCAATAAAATAAAATAGACTTCACATGATAGTGACATAATGAAAGCAACATTTTGTTATCTTAGTCACGTATTGTGCTCATTCAACATTAGACCGGACCCAAAATGTTATTGATCATATGTCATTTTGGTATTTACCACCCAAGCTAAATATTTATTATTCAACAGCTGACAAACTGAAAACGGATGAGGGTTGTCCATTTGAAAGTGACAAGTTATATTTCATTCACATTCAATTCTATAACAGGTGATTTCTAGGGTAGGGAAGGACCCTTTAAAAATTGGTCCACAAATTTAATCTAATAATGGCTTGGCTCTCAAATATGGGAGAAGAGAAGATTGCACTTCCAAATTTTTAAAATTAAAATGAATGGTAGACATAGCATGCTAGACAAGATAATTAGATAATTAAAAAAATTGGTAATAATAATAAATATAATAGCAATTTTATTTCTTTTGACTAAAAAGTTAATACCAATTTGTATGCTATATAATTAGGGTTAATTTATTAAAATAATTAATACAATTAATTAAAATTTTGGAAATGTATTCTATAATTTATTTATTGTTTCTGAAAGGGTCTATATTTGAGAACAGAGGTAGTAAACCAACCATCTGTGCTTGTAATTGTCACATATTTTTGGTAAAAACAAAATCACACATTTGGTAGCTAGAATAACATGGAATTTAATATTTTGATTTCTAGCGCACCCCGCAGTTTTTTTTTTTTTTTTATATTTCTAGCGCACCCCTCAGATTTTTTTTATCACGCTTTTAATTTTGATTGATTGAATTTTATTTTATTGATTAGGGATAAAATTCAGAGTATTATGTATGGTTAATTATTTTAGTAGTTAGTTTTAAACTAAAATCATGCCAAAACCATTTCTGCTGTAGAATGGTTTCAAAGATGTGTACTCCTAAACCATTTGTGTTGTGGAATGGTTTCAGAGATCTGTACTACAAAACTATTTAATTAAAATCATTTTAATTTAATATGATTTTAACCGAAACCATAAGTATAACTTAATGGTGTCACTAGTGTTGTATCTGAAAACCAAAGTAGCTGCTTTATGGTTTCAAATAAAACATTTATATTTAATTTAAAATAAATATTATAACTGAAACCATAAGTGTGACATAATGGTTTCATTAGTTTTGTATCTGAAACCAAAATAGCCCTCTTATGGTTTCTAATAAAATATTCATATTTAATTTAAAATAAATATTTTAATCGAAACCATAAGTATAACTTAATGGTGTCACTAGTGTTGTATCTGAAAACCAAAGTAGCTCTCTTATGGTTTCAAATAAAATATTTATATTTAATTTAAAATAAATATTATAACTAAAACCATATTTTATTCATAATGATTTTCAAAATAACATTGCATAAATAACCAATGATTTTGTAACAAATCTAGGGGAGAAAAAGAATAAAATCTGGGGGTGTAAACTGGGTAAAAAAAAAAACCAACAAACAAACAAAAAAAGAACTGGGCTTTCAGGCCCAGTAGGCTAAAAAAAACAAAACAGAATATGTGTGTGTATCAGTAGAAAAGGGGGTGGGAATAGCGAGTCTGTAGGGGGGCTGGGGGAGCGCGTGAGTAATTCTGGACTTATGCATGGTGCATAAACATCCCTCTTATGCACCATAACCTTGGCCTGGGTCACAATCATTGAATTGTATAAAAAAAAAATGTATATTCAAATTGTATAAAACCAAAGTTAGTAATAATTAAAATATCATACTATCTCTGTTCCTAAATATAACACCTTATTGAAGAAATTTCAGATATTAAAAAAGTTTATTGAAATATTAAATTTGTTAACAATTGGTATTATTTTTACAATTTCATCCTTTAAAAGATAAAATGAATTCACATTTTTTTAGAGTATTTATTATGAATTATAGACATAACTAATGTCCTTAGAAATTTGAAAGGGATAAAATCTTGCGCGCGATAAGGCTTTAGGCTATTCTCCATCTAAGACTTGCACGTCATTCTAAATGCTTTGCATAGTCTATATTGCATGCCTATCATATGTGGTAGTTGAATGAATGATACTCACGCGTTTTTCTAAATGCACAATCATTTTATATGCACGTCAATCTATTGATAACCTTGGTAATGGCAGTTTAAGGGATAATGTTAAAGATAGTTGTTTATATCGAATGTTATTCTAAATGCTTGCATATCTATAGTTGAAGGCAGTTCCTCTCTCTTCCCATTTCAGGCTTGCACAATCCTTGGGATAATGCAAAATAGCTCAAACAAACATCGAAAAAACAATCAATCGTTTAATGATTGTCACTTTTCTATGCGCGTCTAATAACTTTTGAGTCACGTGAAATATACTAGTTGCACATTATTAGAAATATAGTCTATCTATTAATGTTTGTACGCCACTCAAAGTCATCCTCCTTAGATGTCCTCACAAGTGGACGGTGGAATTAGTGTCCTCAAATTAGATAGTTATTGAGCTAGATATTGAGTCTTTAAGAAAAACAATGTAGAAGTATATTTGATGATGTGAGAAAACAAAGTTTGGATGATGATTACAAACAAACTCCTCCACTCAGCTTGGAGACAAGCCCCACTCCGTAAATAAAAAGAATAATTGGGTTCCCACGATGCGTATAAGACACCCAAACATGAAATAAGTCAAGAAGCACTACCATACACTAAGCCATTTTCACAAACAAAAGTAGATCGAGTTAAATTCAAAACTTAGGAGAATCTAAACCACCAGAATTTTGTAGTCTTTGCTTTTTAGTTTTAGGGATTGTATTTTTAGTACACTTTCTTGTTTTTTCCGATTGTTATTTCTCTTACTTGTACTGCAATCTTTGCATTATATATTTATATTTATCTTTGCCATTCAAAAAAAAAAAAAAAAACTCCTCCTACCTAACAATAAAATACTCAAAGCACCAAGTGGCGTGCGTGACAAGCACCGTATGTATGCTACAAGTGCAAAATTCGCTATATCTCCAACACTCTGTGTGCCTCTAAAAATAGGCGGTACTATAGGCAAAAAAACAAATTAATAAAAATTAATGGCATCAAATTTTGCCTATAATTTTAATGCTTAGAGAATATAATACAACACAAGTTCAATAAATTTTTTCCGCATTTATCTTCTTAACATATGCCCTTAAGGGCACAAGTTAACATTTCCTTGGGTTATGTTAACTTGTGCCCTAAGTGCACATGTTAAGCTACCTAAAAATAAAAGTATAACATTTAATGATACAAAAAATTTAATGCTTAGAGAATGTAATACACCACAAGTTCAATAAATTTTTTCCGCATTTATCTTCTTAACATGGGCACAAGTTAATATTTCTCTTATCTTATTGGTATTCAACTAAAAACTAGTGTATTGGAAAGTTCACCTTAAAAATATTTTGAAAGATTCACCTACAAATGAAAGTGGATAATGGAAAGATAAAAATAGTACTTTATTCCTCTCAAAATATATGGTATATGGTTATGATCTTAGATATTTGGCGTTTATTTTAAATACGGCCTGTGTGTCGTGACTTTTATTTATTTAATTATTTAAATAATGTAATTATTCGAGTTCAAAAAGGACAACGTCAACTGAAGATACTAATGGAGAAGCTTGTGAAGTTTGCTCGCGGATCAAAAAATTGTAATAAATTAGTTTATTTAATTCTTGTGCGTTAGGTCATAACCATACTACCTAATCTCTTTTATTTTATGTATGTGATGCATGAGATGTATGTTTTTAATTATATTTGCCTTGTATGTTTTATATAATTGTTAAACATATATTTACATGAATGTCATGTAAAGTAAAACACGTGTATGAGATACACATGTCGGTGAGATCAAATTTAGTTAAAATCCTTAAAGTACGCATAAAGACTAATATTGAAGATGTAGGTTTTGCCTTCGCAAGATACATTTTATACTAGTAAGATGTGTAAATATTAAGTTAAATGCTTTCCGAAGAATAACACCCTTTAAGACTAATATCGAAATGTGTGGGTTCGCCTCTGCGAAGTGCATTTTCTATAATAGTAAGATGCGGTGAGATAATTTCTAATTTATCCGATTGTTATTTTTGGGTCAAACTTAACTAAATTATTTTAATAAGATTAAAATGAATTTAGAAGCAATGATTGGGAAACATCTATATGATAGATTAGAATAAAGAGTTATTCGCCCAATTGATTTGAAAGTTGTATGAGATACAATTGGAAGGAGTTCCTACCTAAATAATTATGTTTTGGGGGATCAGCCCTCGCTGACTCAAAACATAGTGAAATATGGATTTCAACCTACTAGAAAATCATCCAACGAGATTTTCCGAATCAATTGTTAAGGGTCATTTGGTTTGAGTAAAAAAGTGGGAGCATATTTAATTAAAGACCTAGTTAAATATGTTTAAATTATGATACAAATATTCTTGTTTTTGTAATTAGATATATTTGGCATATATTTTATATTTTACTATAAATTTCCTTACGAAGGACAAAAAGTTCAGAAAGGAGTTTCTGAGTTGGTACATGTAATTGAGAATTGTTCTCTCAAGTACGAGAAAAACTGCTAATAGTTTTGAAAGAGTCAAAATGAAAGAAAGAAGTAAGACTTCGTCATACATCTTGTTATAGAAAGTTAAATTATCTACTTTTGAATCTTAGGTATATGATACCAGATGTTAATTTCATATTTGTTGAAATATGAAGTTTTAAAGAAGCGAAAATTGACTATAGCCAAAGTCAACCTACGTTAAGAATGAAATAGTTTCATTGATCATAGAAGTTGAGTTTGATATGGAATCAAATAATTGTTATTATGTTTCATTTAATAGAAGTATTGAGCGTAAACCTTGTATTGACAAGAAAAGGACCGCTCGTTTGAATAATAGACAAGTGTTGTTTCATTATCCAAACACTGTTTTATATTCTAGTATTCTAATCAAGTAATGAAATTGAGTTCCATAAGCTTGATAACCTCATCTATAACAATCATGAATAAGGATCAAATAAGATTTGAACCTTATATATGTTAGTGGCAATTGTTTAGTACTAATAAGTGACACACACATTTTCGAATTCCATAAATAGGAATTTCGGAATTATTTGATTTTATCATTTGAAGGATGTGAATACCACTTTTGAATATAGTTCACTATGTCAATTACCAACTAAGGTAAAGTGACATTTGATCTATTCGAACTATATACATATGAGATGTATATGGACCACTAAACTTGTTTACTAGATGTAATCTTGTTTCTCTTACTTCATTACTAATAAGCTTAGTAGATGGATACGTGCATTTAGCATGTATTATAACTCCTTGAATTTGTTCTAAGAATTCAGAAATGAAGTAACGAAATAATTTTGAAAAGTATTAATACCATACGAATAGGTCGTGATGGTAAATACTTAATAAGGAGTATAATATAACTATTTATATTACACTATGTTTGACATGGTTACATATAGGATAGTTAGTTTATATCTCGGTGACTCTTTCAGAAAATTATTATTTGCCCACAACAAGTTCCGATAAAAGAAATCATAAAGACACCATATTTGATATGGAGGTAAGAGTACCTGGTTTGACTTTATGATAATTTGAGGTTGTAAGGTTTATTAGATAAACTTAATCCCAACTTGGATGAATGTGTCTTTGTGGAAGTACCTAAAGGATGCTAATTTTATAACACTCTAAGATAAAAGTTGTTTTTATCACTATAACTGAAATATTTCTTTAGAAGGAATATGTCTCTAAAAGAGACAGTGGGAGTGGTGTAGAACTTGGATTAATTCAAGTACCACAAAACATGTTTTTTCAAAATTGGAACACGAACCGATTCCACAAGGTTGTTGTTGAAGCACCGGTTCGAGTAGCACAAGACCTATACAAGTCAGAAATGTCATATCACAAGGCTGAGATACATGGTCTTACCATAACTCAATAAGATGATACGATACTCATGGAAGATGAGAATGTGACTTACTAGGAGGTCAAGGGTGACCTAATTAAATTTTGGGAAGTGGTTAAATGCCATGGAATCTTATATAAAGTCCATGTACACAAACAATATATTGATATTAGTTTTGTCATCTAAGTTGGTTAGACCCATAGGATGAAAATGAATCTTCTTATAAAAGACTGTCATGGATGGTATTGTGAATACCTTTAAGGTGTGATTGAGTGTGGAAGGTTTCACGCAAATCATAATGCAAATTATAATGAAACCATTACTTCAATCATAATGCTTAAAACATCTTGATTCCACTTGCAATTGTTGTATGATATTATTACGAGTTCTGGCAGATAGATAACGAGTATACATTTCTCGGTTGGAATGATCTTACATATGTATTTGACATCTTACATATGTATTTGACATATGTATAGGGTTTCGTTGATCTAGAGAATGCTAGAAAAGTATATAAATTACAAAATTCATTTATGAATTAGTGCAAGCTTCAAAAGATTTATATTATTTACTATTATTTATGAAGTTTTCTGAAAACTTAGATTAATAAATATAAATCTTGTGCATACAGCGAGGATAGTGGGAGTATTGAAATGAATCTGGTATAGTATATGGGTGACATACTGATCATCAAAATAGTTTCCGTAAAGTAAAGTATACATGTAAGACATGAAGACGTAACTATATTTTGATGAAAGACTTAGGTGAGACTTCCTAAAAGTTAGGAATCAAAGAATCAAGATCTATAGTGATAGATTGTTGATATACCTCAACCTTAACCTAGATACATATTTGACGATGTGTTTAGACACCTCATATGCTTAATTTTATTGAAATGATAGCATATGTCACATGATATATTTTATCTAAAAGATGACAATCTCATTAGATGAGAAACGAATACATGAGAGGTAACCATATGCTTTGGCAATTGGATTAATAATTTACATCATGATATGTATTGGACCAGATGCACCATATGCTATTAGCATAAATAATATGTACCAAATTATTTGTAGTATTGGTCACTAGATCACTATCACGGATATCCATGGATGTCTTAAAGGAACTAAGGACGTCTTCTTGTTTGGATCTATAAATGATCATTGTAAATGAGTTACAATGATACTGATTTTCCAAACTAATGAACAGTATATCCAGATTGTAGTCTGGAATAAATTTTATGCTCGGATGTCAACTCTGTAAGCTTGCAAGCTTTAGAAGGTTGATATATCTATTACAAAGGTCAAATATACGATTCGGATCATTTGGCTCATAAGATGGGCATAAAATGGTTTTCATTGCGTTGCAGATTCCCTTGAACTCACTGAAAGTGATAGCGATTTAATCATGCAAGAAAAGAAAACTAGATCTCACCAACGATTCAAATATATATTTTGACACTTTTATTTCCTTTCGATAGAAGATCGAAATTGTAAGTTGAAGTCTGTGCAGGGTATCAACGGAGGAAACTGTTCTTTATCCACTAATAGAGAACCTTGCATAAAAGATGCTTGGTGATCACGCTAGTCCAATAGATGTTGGGATAATATCTGATTGACTTTAGTGCTAGTGGGAGATTGTTGAAGTAAGCCCTAAAAGTCAATCTATTTTGATAGAATTTTCTTTTGTATCATGATTGTAATGTAATAAGACATTTCTTTATTATGTTTGTTTTCCAAAATAATAAAGTCCCTAGAATAGTTAGTCTATTTAATGGAGCATTAAGTATGACTTAATCGTGAGACCCCATTAAACATAAGGACATTATTCTTGAAGTATCCATAGTCAAGCTTTAATATGAATTGGGATGATATTAAAGCGCAAAGACTATTATGTATGTAGACTGATGACCATATCTCACTGGTCATAGATATGTAGATATCGAGTCTATACATAGATATAAATATTAAGAGTAATATTTATATTGGATTGACCCACCATGAGAATACCACATAGTATTTATGAAAAGTGTCATAAGTTATTCTCATAGTGATAATGGTGTATACCACCCTTAGACCTGAACCAACTGTGATCCCTAGATGTGGATTCAAGTACTTTATTGCTATTCAAACGTTATCTGTAAAAGGATAATTATAAAGTTAGTTAATAGGTACTTCACGAATCATGCTGAGGGACATGAGTGGCCTACATGGGATTTGCCCCTCCTATTTAACAGGAGTAATATCTGTAGGCCTCTTGATGGAATATGACTGATAAAATGTGTGGCCACGCCGAACTAAGTCAATATGAGATATTGAGCTTATTCGTTGCTCAGTATATTCTGGGATCAAGAAATAAGATATTGAGCCATACAAGGATGACACGATCTATGCCTTGTGTTCAATATAGATATAAAGGGCAAAGGGGTAATTATGCACAAGTTTGTTATCACGGAAAGGTTTCGTTAGATCACATGACATTCTCGTCACTTGGGTGACAACGGCGTATTGCTAGATTCTAACCGTTGTTTATAATATTAAATACATGTTATTACCAATGTTACGAGAACCTACAGGGGTCACACACATAGAACAGATATATGAGAGAAATAGATAAGTTAGACTGATTTACAAGATAAATAAATAATATTTATTTATGAGATAAATAAATAAGATTTATTTATTTACAAGATAATAAGTGGGACTTATTATTAATTGGATAACTACGTAATAATTATATCCGATAATTATGAAGTAAATAGATATGATTTATTTATTAGTAGTTAGATAATTACGGAATAATTATAACGGATAATTATGCGCGTTTTGGTGTGATGAAAAATAGGATAAGGACGAGCAAGTATGACTTGTTGATCACACAAGAGACTCTATAATCGGGTGAAACGTGAGCCCTTAGATTGAAATATTTGAAAATTTTGAGAGATAGATTTTCAATAGTAGATGTGTGCTCTCTTGACTAATATTTTACCTTTTTAAGATAAATAAGTGGATGTATCAGGATTTGAACTTACGCGCGGTGGCTCTAGTTATGTTCCCGAAATTCATAGAAATAGAGAGTATTTAATTGAGTAATAAGTTAACTAGGACCGGTCATGCAGAACCGCATATCAAGGTTTGTAGGTATTATGAATTTTCTTAATTTTGTTGGTTTCATTGAAGACATGATCTGGATGGATGTTCTATTTTGTAATCTTTATCCAAACGGCAATCAATACTGGAGTTGGCGTAGGGGCAATCCTTCTTGCTGCTGAATGCCTTCAGGTTTACTCTATACTATAGTGTTTCATTAGAAATTGGAAAAAAGAAGTGTAAATGAAACTCTAAATTTGAGGCAATACTTTGTCTTTTTCGATTATTTGACATTTCTTTTATATAATGTCATTCTCAATTCTCAAATCAAGAGATTAGTAAACAAGAAAATTATACTACTTCACCAATAAAATAAAATAGACTTCACATGATAGTGACATAATGAAAGCAACATTTTGTTATCTTAGTCACGTATTGTGCTCATTCAACATTAGACCGGACCCAAAATGTTATTGATCATATGTCATTTTGGTATTTACCACCCAAGCTAAATATTTATTATTCAACAGCTGACAAACTGAAAACGGGTGAGGGTTGTCCATTTGAAAGTGACAAGTTATATTTCATTCACATTCAATTCTATAACAGGTGATTTCTAGGGTAGGGAAGGACCCTTTAAAAATTGGTCCACAAATTTAATCTAATAATGGCTTGGCTCTCAAATATGGGAGAAGAGAAGATTGCACTTCCAAATTTTTAAAATTAAAATGAATGGTAGACATAGCATGCTAGATCAAGATAATTAGATAATTAAAAAAATTGGTAATAATAATAAATATAATAGCAATTTTATTTCTTTTGACTAAAAAGTTAATACCAATTTGTATGCTATATAATTAGGGTTAATTTATTAAAATAATTAATACAATTAATTAAAATTTTGGAAATGTATTCTATAATTTATTTATTGTTTCTGAAAGGGTCTATATTTGAGAACAGAGGTAGTAAACCAACCATCTGTGCTTGTAATTGTCACATATTTTTGGTAAAAACAAAATCACACATTTGGTAGCTAGAATAACATGGAATTTAATATTTTGATTTCTAGCGCACCCCGCAGTTTTTTTTTTTTTTTTTATATTTTTAGCGCACCCCTCAGATTTTTTTTATCACGCTTTTAATTTTGATTGATTGAATTTTATTTTATTTTATTGATTAGGGATAAAATTCAGAGTATTATGTATGGTTAATTATTTTAGTAGTTAGTTTTAAACTAAAATCATGCCAAAACCATTTCTGCTGTAGAATGGTTTCAAAGATGTGTACTCCTAAACCATTTGTGCTGTGGAATGGTTTCAGAGATCTGTACTACAAAACTATTTAATTAAAATCATTTTAATTTAATATGATTTCAACCGAAACCATAAGTATAACTTAATGGTGTCACTAGTGTTGTATCTGAAAACCAAAGTAGCTGCTTTATGGTTTCAAATAAAACATTTATATTTAATTTAAAATAAATATTATAACTGAAACCATAAGTGTGACATAATGGTTTCATTAGTTTTGTATCTGAAACCAAAATAGCCCTCTTATGGTTTCTAATAAAATATTCATATTTAATTTAAAATAAATATTTTAATCGAAACCATAAGTATAACTTAATGGTGTCACTAGTGTTGTATCTGAAAACCAAAGTAGCTCTCTTATGGTTTCAAATAAAATATTTATATTTAATTTAAAATAAATATTATAACTAAAACCATATTTTATTCATAATGATTTTCAAAATAACATTGCATAAATAACCAATGATTTTGTAACAAATCTAGGGGAGAAAAAGAATAAAATCTGGGGGTGTAAACTGGGTAAAAAAAAAAACCAACAAACAAACAAAAAAGGAACTGGGCTTTCAGGCCCAGTAGGCTAAAAAAAACAAAACAGAATATGTGTGTGTATCAGCAGAAAAGGGGGTGGGAATAGCGAGTCTGTAGGGGGGCTGGGGGAGCGCGTGAGTAATTCTGGACTTATGCATGGTGCATAAACATCCCTCTTATGCACCATAACCTTGGCCTGGGTCACAATCATTGAATTGTATAAAAAAAAAATGTATATTCAAATTGTATAAAACCAAAGTTAGTAATAATTAAAATATCATACTATCTCTGTTCCTAAATATAACACCTTATTGAAGAAATTTCAGATATTAAAAAAGTTTATTGAAATATTAAATTTGTTAACAATTGGTATTATTTTTACAATTTCATCCTTTAAAAGATAAAATGAATTCACATTTTTTTAGAGTATTTATTATGAATTATAGACATAACTAATGTCCTTAGAAATTTGAAAGGGATAAAATCTTGCGCGCGATAAGGCTTTAGGCTATTCTCCATCTAAGACTTGCACGTCATTCTAAATGCTTTGCATAGTCTATATTGCATGCCTATCATATGTGGTAGTTGAATGAATGATACTCACGCGTTTTTCTAAATGCACAATCATTTTATATGCACGTCAATCTATTGATAACCTTGGTAATGGCAGTTTAAGGGATAATGTTAAAGATAGTTGTTTATATCGAATGTTATTCTAAATGCTTGCATATCTATAGTTGAAGGCAGTTCCTCTCTCTTCCCATTTCAGGCTTGCACAATCCTTGGGATAATGCAAAATAGCTCAAACAAACATCGAAAAAACAATCAATCGTTTAATGATTGTCACTTTTCTATGCGCGTCTAATAACTTTTGAGTCACGTGAAATATACTAGTTGCACATTATTAGAAATATAGTCTATCTATTAATGTTTGTACGCCACTCAAAGTCATCCTCCTTAGATGTCCTCACAAGTGGACGGTGGAATTAGTGTCCTCAAATTAGATAGTTATTGAGCTAGATATTGAGTCTTTAAGAAAAACAATGTAGAAGTATATTTGATGATGTGAGAAAACAAAGTTTGGATGATGATTACAAACAAACTCCTCCACTCAGCTTGGAGACAAGCCCCACTCCGTAAATAAAAAGAATAATTGGGTTCCCACGATGCGTATAAGACACCCAAACATGAAATAAGTCAAGAAGCACTACCATACACTAAGCCATTTTCACAAACAAAAGTAGATCGAGTTAAATTCAAAACTTAGGAGAATCTAAACCACCAGAATTTTGTAGTCTTTGCTTTTTAGTTTTAGGGAGTGTATTTTTAGTACACTTTCTTGTTTTTTCCGATTGTTATTTCTCTTACTTGTACTGCAATCTTTGCATTATTTATTTATATTTATCTTTGCCATTCAAAAAAAAAAAAAAACTCCTCCTACCTAACAATAAAATACTCAAAGCACCAAGTGGCGTGCGTGACAAGCACCGTATGTATGCTACAAGTGCAAAATTCGCTATATCTCCAACACTCTGTGTGCCTCTAAAAATAGGCGGTACTATAGGCAAAAAAACAAATTAATAAAAATTAATGGCATCAAATTTTGCCTATAATTTTAATGCTTAGAGAATATAATACAACACAAGTTCAATAAATTTTTTCCGCATTTATCTTCTTAACATGTGCCCTAAGTGCACATGTTAAGCTACCTAAAAATAAAAGTATAACATTTAATGATACAAAAAATTTAATGCTTAGAGAATGTAATACACCACAAGTTCAATAAATTTTTTTCGCATTTATCTTCTTAACATGGGCACAAGTTAATATTTCTCTTATCTTATTGGTATTCAAGTAAAAACTAGTGTATTGGAAAGTTCACCTTAAAAATATTTTGAAAGATTCACCTACAAATGAAAGTGGATAATGGAAAGATAAAAATAGTACTTTATTCCTCTCAAAATATATGGTATATATGGTTATGATCTTAGATATTTGGCGTTTATTTTAAATACGGCATGTGTGTCGTGACTTTTATTTATTTAATTATTTAAATAATGTAATTATTCGAGTTCAAAAAGGACAACGTCAACTGAAGATACTAATGGAGAAGCTTGTGAAGTTTGCTCGCGGATCAAAAAATTGTAATAAATTAGTTTATTTAATTCTTGTGCGTTAGGTCATAACCATACTACCTAATCTCTTTTATTTTATGTATGTGATGCATGAGATGTATGTTTTTAACTATATTTGCCTTGTATGTTTTATATAATTGTTAAACATATATTTACATGAATGTCATGTAAAGTAAAACACGTGTATGAGATACACATGTCGGTGAGATCAAATTTAGTTAAAATCCTTAAAGTACGCATAAAGACTAATATTGAAGATGTAGGTTTTGCCTTCGCAAGATACATTTTATACTAGTAAGATGTGTAAATATTAAGTTAAATGCTTTCCGAAGAATAACACCCTTTAAGACTAATATCGAAATGTGTGGGTTCGCCTCTACGAAGTGCATTTTCTATAATAGTAAGATGCGGTGAGATAATTTCTAATTTATCCGATTGTTATTTTTGGGTCAAACTTAACTAAATTATTTTAATAAGATTAAAATGAATTTAGAAGCAATGATTGGGAAACATCTATATGATAGATTAGAATAAAGAGTTATTCGCCCAATTGATTTGAAAGTTGTATGAGATACAATTGGAAGGAGTTCCTACCTAAATAATTATGTTTTGGGGGATCAGCCCTCGCTGACTCAAAACATAGTGAAATATGGATTTCAACCTACTAGAAAATCATCCAACGAGATTTTCCGAATCAATTGTTAAGGGTCATTTGGTTTGAGTAAAAAGTGGGAGCATATTTAATTAAAGACCTAGTTAAATATGTTTAAATTATGATACAAATATTCTTGTTTTTGTAATTAGATATATTTGGCATATATTTTATATTTTACTATAAATTTCCTTACGAAGGACAAAAAGTTCAGAAAGGAGTTTCTGAATTGGTACATGTAATTGAGAATTGTTCTCTCAAGTACGAGAAAAACTGCTAATAGTTTTGAAAGAGTCAAAATGAAAGAAAGAAGTAAGACTTCGTCATACATCTTGTTATAGAAAGTTAAATTATCTACTTTTGAAAGAATCCCGCTCGCTCAAACTACTACATTATATAAACTACTTAAGTAAACTCCTCCACATCACAACCAACATGGTTGAGACTCTCTTCACCGATTCTCAAGGCTTAAAAATCGTTAAGCACACAAAGTACCCTTTTTCTTTCCATTATTATATCATCAAATTTTGATTCTCCTTACTTCTCTCTTCTCTGTTCCTAAATTCTTTCCACCAATACAATACTCATTCATGGCTAATCCACCCAAACAGATCAATCACGACGCCGGAGCTGCTTTTGTCCTCCAATCTAAAGGCATGCAAATCAATTCGATCTTACTCCATTAATTACTTTTTATATCTTTTAATTAATTGACTGATACATGTACAGGTGAATGGTGGCACGCGGGGTTTCACTTAACAACGGCGATAGTGGGTCCCACAATACTAACACTACCATACGCATTCAGAGGTTTAGGATGGGGGATTGGGATGTTATGCCTAACAGTTATGGGTATTGTAACATTTTACTCTTATGGCCTTATGTCTAAAGTTCTTGATCATTGCGAAACCGTAGGTCGTCGACACATCCGTTTTCGGGAACTTGCCGCCGATGTCTTAGGTGATTTCATCATTACTACTACTTTGTTGCATTGCTACCATCGCTTGTTCTCAATGATAAAGTTAAGGCATGTTTGCTTGCAATTTGTTCATACTGCATTTTTTTATTTTTTTTTTGTGTTTTGAAAATGGATACACCAATTTCAAACATTAATTATTACTTACCTAATTAAAAAACCCGTACAACTTGTAATTAAAGTCAAAAGTACTACTGTACATCTGCCATAATTGATATGTTGACCATTCATTATTTGTTCGCCATGTACCCGAGTGAATTTTCTCTCATCACATTATCATCGGGTGAAACGTGAGCCATTAGATTGAAAATATTTGAAAATTTTGATAGATTTTCAATAGTAGATGTGTCAAATTGTGACTAAAATTTTACCTTTTTAAGATAAATAAGTGGATGTATCAGGATTTGAACTTCAACTCGTACATCTTAAGCTCGATGTCTCTAGTTATGTTCCCGAAATTCATAGAAATAGAGAGTATTTAATTGAGTAATAAGTTAACTAGTACCGGTCATGCAGAACCCAATATCTAGGTTTGTAGGGAGTATTATGAATTTTCTTAATTTTGTTGGTTTCATTGATGACAGGATCTGGATGGATGTTCTATTTTGTAATCTTTATCCAAACGGCAATCAATACTGGAGTTGGCGTAGGGGCAATCCTTCTTGCTGCTGAATGCCTTCAGGTTTACTCTATATACTATACTATAGTGTTTCATTAGAAATTGGAAAAAAGAAGTGTAAATGAAACTCTAAATTTGAGGCAATACTTTGTCTTTTTCGATTATTTGACATTTCTTTTATATAATGTCATTCTCAATTCTCAAATCAAGAGATTAGTAAACAAGAAAATTATACTAGTTCTTACCAACATTTTGTTATCTTAGTCACGTATTGTGCTCATTCAACATTAGACGGGACCCAAAATGTTATTGATCATATGTCATGTTGGTATTTACCACCGAAGGTTTCTCTCCCCACCCTCTGTTTTTCTTTTTCACCCCCCAGAAATCCAAATTTACCCTTGATTTTACCCCCGAAAACTTCGGTAAACGCGTATCGAAGTTTGTCGATATTGAAAAACAGGTATTTTACATCGTTAAAAACTTCGGTACGCGTTTACCGAAGTTTTTTTCAAGGTTAAAAATGGAAACCCAGAGGGTGAAAAAGAAAGACGGGGGGTGGGGAGAGAAACCTTCTTTACCACCCAAGCTAAATATTTATTATTCAACAGCTGACAAACTGAAAACGGGTGAGGGTTGTCCATTTGAAAGTGACAAGTTATATTTCATTCACATTCAATTCTATAACAGGTGATTTCTAGAGGGAAGGAACCTTTAAAAATTGGTCCACAAATTTAATCTAATAATGGCTTGGCTCTCAAATATGGGAGAAGGGAAGATTGTCTCCCATCAAGTTGCACTTCCAATTTTTTAAAATTAAAATGAATGGTAGACATAGCATGCTAGATCAAGATAATTAGATAATTAAAAAAATTGGTAATGATAATAAATATAATAGCAATTTTATTTCTTTTGACTAAAAATTTAATACCAATTTGTATGCTATAATTAGGGTTAATTTATTAAAAAAATTAATACAATTAATTAAAATTTTGGAAATGTATTCCATAATATTTTTTTCTGAAAGGGTCTATATTTGAGAACAGAGGTAGTAAACCAACCATCTGTGCTTGTAATTGTCACATTTTTGGTAAAAACAAAATCACACATTTGGTAGCTAGAAAAACATGGAATTTAATATTTAAATGGGGAATGTTAACTTGTGCCCTTAAGGGCACATCTTAAGAACACCAATATGGAAAAAATTTATTACAACTTGTGTAAACATTAAATTCTATTTTTAGGTAGCTTATCATGTGCCCTTAGGGCACATGTTAACATAACCCTATTTAAATTTGTTATTTTGGTAATTTTTTGCTAATTTTCCTTTATCTTATACATGGAAGATTGTGTACTCCAATGTTGCACCTCATGGATCACTGAAATTGTACGAGTTCGTAGCAATGGTAACGGTCGTAATGATAATTTTGTCCCAGCTTCCCACTTTCCATTCCCTAAGACACATCAACTTGTGTTCACTTTTTCTTAGCTTGGGCTACACCTTCCTAGTAGTTGGTGCTTGTATTCATGCAGGTATGGACTAGTACTGTATTAGTACAAAATTATTACCACTTAATTACATTTATGCTATAAACATTAATCATGTAGTTTACCTTCAATTCATTTTATCTCTTGTGCTATACTATACAGTATTTCTATGTTCAAATAGCATTAAAACATAATTTGGATATGTTTCAATGATTTGATAGAGCACTGATTATTTTGCAGGTACATTGAAAAATGCCCCTCCAAGGAACTATTCCTTAGAACCCAAGAAATCGTCAAGGGCCTTCAGTGCCTTTACTGCCATCTCCATAATTGCAGCAATATTTGGGAATGGCATATTACCTGAGATACAAGTAACTAACCATTGTGTCCTCTTTCTAATTGAAATAAATTTTTGACAAATATCGATAATTCTTGAACTTAGATTAACCATGTCTTTATGAATTAATTTATGTAGGCAACTCTAGCACCTCCTGCAGCTGGAAAGATGATAAAAGGCCTTACTATGTGTTATGCTGTAATTTTTGTTACATTCTACTCCGCTGCAGTTTCTGGATATTGGGTATTTGGAAACAAGGCCAATTCAAACATTTTGAAGAGTTTGTTGCCAGATGATGGACCTTCTTTGGCTCCAACTTGGGTTCTTGGACTTGCTGTCATCTTCGTTCTACTTCAGCTCTTCGCAATCGGTCTGGTAAGCTCACAAATATAGGGGGGTCGAATAGGGTCCTACTTAGCAAGATTGTAAATCGCAATTTTTGTTATATTTGCAATTATAATGAAATATCGATATTGCATACAAACACAGATAAATGCGGCCACAATGTCCTGTAAGTACAAACTCATAATGTATGCTGCACGCACATTTGATATGCAGGGGTGCGAGTTTGAACCCGCAATTCTTCCCTAGTTTTTATCAAATAGTGTGTAAGTGAGTTTCGCCACTAGACTCTTCAGAACCGAAAGAAAAAACCAGCCACGATTGCAGTTGCTATTGGTTGCAGATGTTTCCAAAACTTTTACACTGTGGCAGCCTTTGCAGATTGCAATTTAGAACTATGTTACTTAGAAATAAGCTATAATAATGTTAGTATCATCATATTTACAGGTATATTCCCAAGTTGCTTATGAAATAATGGAGAAGAAATCAGCTGATGTGAAGCAAGGGATATTTTCCAAAAGAAATCTTCTTCCACGCCTAATTCTTCGGACAATTTACATGATTTTTTGTGGATTTTTGGCAGCTATGTTGCCATTTTTTGGAGACATAAACGGTGTGGTTGGTGCCGTTGGCTTCATTCCTCTGGATTTTGTTCTGCCTATGATTCTATATAATAAAACACACAAGCCTCCAAAATCATCATTGACTTATTGGATCAACATGTCAATCATGGTTGTGTTCACTGGTGCAGGAATCATGGGTGCATTCTCTTCTATTAGGAAATTGGTTCTTGATGCCAACCAATTTAAGCTGTTTAGCAGTGATGTTGTGGATTGAGCAAATGTATGTAGAAACCATGAATTGGAAGCATACAACTTATATATGTATAGTATTAATACTAATATCATATGAAAAACCACAATTATTTCAGTTAGTAAAATGGGAGATAGGGAATAGTCGAATACTATGTTTGGTACTTTGGTTAAAGATTTATCCCCCAAAATTTGAGTCCAAAGAATTAGTTTCCTCCAAAGAAATTTGAGCATTTATCTTCTTCTTGGTCACATTCTTCCTAGATAGTTTTGTCAAAATCAAATGAAGTTGTTATGAAATCAAAGCTCTGAGAATTTCCATGTTAAGCTGAATACTTGATCAAATAAATAATAACATTGTTTGAGAGAATATGATAAAGAATAAAGAGTTGAGCTACTGTGTTCATTTCCTAATATTAGATTCAAGAATCATTTGAAATGGTTTTTTATTTCAAATTATGTGATGCATTTTGAAATGGTTTTTTATTTCAAATTAAAAACAATTTTCCCACTTTTTAAATTTTGTATCCATAATTTTGTCTCATTATCATAATTTAAATCATCACATCCAAAAGCTAAAGAACAAAGACATTCATCATAATTCTCTTCTCCACTTTAACTTCAAATGTCAATCATTCAGATATCGGCCGTTACATAAGGCAAGGCTTCAAAGATTGTTGAGCAAGGTTGAGGCGAGTTGGGCCTCGTCGCGTTTTGGGCGGAGTTCGACATCGAGGGAAAGGAATGTGTGGACTATTGGATTACATACCCAATCCAGAACATAAATGCATCGACCTACACTTCCATAAGTGCATCTCCGAATTGAAAATAAAAAAAGAAAGAATAAGAAATCAATTAGTGCATTAAAGATAGTATATAATTTCTTTGATAAAATTGGCAGTTATCAAATACAATATTACGTTCTGATAACTCAGTTAGCAAAAATAATTCTATGGTATGACTAAGCAATATCTAATTGTCTTCATGGAGAGGCACTCAATCACTAACACAACACAACAATATGGACATGCAAATATTTAAATCTATCAATGTTGTATATTTTATTTTTAGAAAAACCATCACATGGTCCATATCGACGTATAAGTCCTAATTTGATTTGAAAATCAGAGGGGCTTAAATTAATCATGTTTTATACCACGAATTGAATTAAATTAATCAAGGAATTCATACTGAATTTCGTAAGTGGACCGTCTCAAGTATAATTTAGAGTAAATATATCTTTGCATTATAATGCCTTATTATCGTTAAAAATTATATTTAGACAATCAAATGCATAATCTTTTGAGTTTTATATTTATTTTTAAAATACATAAAAATGATACAAATCGTTTTTGTATTCTTTGTGATAGATACTTAGGCACGACTCAACGGACCACTTTTATTACACGGCCCACCTTTTTCCATTGCTCATGGGCCTTGTCTACATTTTTAATTGTTGTCAACATCCTCATTTCCCTTAAAAAAATTGTTTTCTAATTATCTCATTAGTTTAACTCAGTTGGTATAGCATTACATTATATATGTAAAAATTGGATTCGAACTCCGGTCATCCCACTTATCCACCTTAAAAATGTAATTTCTAACCACTAAGTCTGAGTTTAAATTTCTCCATAAATATAACTTGAAACAAATACACTATAAGATTTAATTTAAATGTAAAAAAAAGATAAATCTTGCATTTGAAATTTTTTAGATTTAAGCTATGTTATTATCTTTAAAAGAAGGTAAATGTATGGGGTATTAATTTATTTTCCAGGATTTGATAATTGAAGCTTATCTATACAGCAATGAATATACATACGTATTTAACCAGTATGGACATTACAGGTAGTGTAGAATGATCCATCCTAAATGCAACGCTGGCACAGCAATTAATTAAAAAAATGAAAAGCTCCCACACGGATTTAATGCTTAAATGTAGTAAGTAATAGTCAATACTTTTGCTTTGGGGACGTGTGTGAAACTCTCATAAGCCAAATTACACTTTTTATATTTCTAAGTCACAAGTGCACATTATACTATACCGCGTTACTATTAATCAATTACTATATTTTATATCCTATCTTCACCAAATAATCTCTTAACTCTCTTCTTCTCAAAAATAATCTCTTAGAAGAAAATTATCAAACATGTCGAAGGCAAAGTGGGATTGTGGCAGTACGCTATATGATTCATATGAGCTCAACTCATTCAAACGCCAAATTGATTCTGCTATAGCTAATTCACCAAGAACACATTCCATGCCTCATTTAACCGAACGTAAACTTCATCTTCAACTTCAACCTCAACCTGATGTAGTCAACAACAAATCGAGTTTCAAATTCTCGCGAACGTTCCAGAAACTTCTTCGATTTGTTTTCAAGTCCGGTAATAATAAATCTAACAACAAGATTTCTAGCAGCTCATGCAATAGCCGTAGCAATAGTTTCCGGTCATATCAGAAAGAAGATCAACGTTTGTGTGTGGTTTATGATAAGTTTGAGTCTGAGCCTGTTCTTCTTTCAACAATTCCTGAACTTCCTGAGATCGCCGGAGTTTCACCGGATATCAGTAACTTTGTTAGAAAGACAGCTTCGGAGAGGTTTACGGCGAACGCTACTGGTATTTCGTGTGCTTAATGCAACTTTTAGATGATTATTACTAGCGTGCTTAAGCTAGCAATAGTTTAATTAGAAGTCAAAAACGTAGCAATTAACGTGTATAGCAAGTATTTCTGTTTTTATTAGTATTATATATATACAGTGTGTAATGATTAATCACGATGCAATGTTCTAAGTTACTGTATTTTATATAGCGTTGAATTTTGGATCATTCTGCAAATCTTGCAATTTGGCAATTACAGTAAGTGACTTGTATTAATTTTCTTCCTTAGTATTTTGGCTTATGATAATGAATATATGGTTTTAGCTAATTTTTAGCTTATTTTGCTCATATGCCTTGTATCAAACATTTTCCAAATTGCACATGAGATATTAGAAAATGAAATAATTTATTCATTCACCTCATTGATCCATTTATCGCATTCACACCTCTTATGATTTTTAATTTTTAGAGAATAAAAACTTTATAAAATGTTCTTTGCAAGGCATAACTCAACTACAATGTTGCTATTGCTTTGATAAACATTTTTTACATAGGTTTAAGCTTGAAACTTTACTGTGAGTATAGATTTTAGATGGTGTTTACTACTCCCTTCGTTCCAAAATATAAGTCGTTTTGACCATATTACACAAATTAAGAAATGTAATCATTGTTGTATAGAAAAGAGAAATTATGAGTAAGTTTACAAAATTGTCCTTCATTAATCGTATGGGAAAGATAAATGAAAGAATTGAAAGAAGAGAGAGAAATAAAAAGTTAAGAGTATAATAGGAAAAATAGCATTAAATGTTTCATTGGAATTGTAAAGCGACATATATTTTGGAACAAATTTTTTCTCCAAAACGACATATATTTTGGAACGGAAGGAGTATCTCATTATAAAAAATTAACAATAAATTAGATTTTACATACCCCTTCTCATAGGAAAGGTGTAACACTTTGACCGACCACGTGTATCCATGTTTCATGTGGTGTGTATATGTCAACTGGAATATTTGGGTTCATGAACACAATTAAATAGACAATATACATTTTCGGTATTTTTAACATTGTTGCATGTTTAAATTTGAATTTGAATTCAACACGTTTTGTAGATTGTGATGATCATTAAAAGAGAATGAAGAAATTTGGATTTGGGTTATTCTGATGAGAATTTTTCAATTTATTCTTTCAAACTAGTGGTTTCTTTTGTGTGTGTGAGAGAGATACGAGTTGGAATCCTCTCCATTTCTCATTATTTCCATTTCTTCCATTATCAAAGTTTTTAAATGTTTTGGGGTGTATAAAAGAGATGTGGACTCACTTAATGTCACACTTTTGCATTTATATTTCTAAAACTATATAATAATCGAGGAAATGGAAAACATAGGAAATGGAGAGGATCTCAACTCGAGAGATACTAGCTAGATGCGTAGTTTTTAAGAAATATTGTGGAATAAGAATAGTTATCATCTTAATACATTAGGCCATTAGGGTGAGTTTGATTGCTAAAAAAGAAGACACTACACATGGCAATTCCACTTTTAATTTGATTTTAAAATTGTTTCCTAAGATTGGGAGGCAAGAGAAAGTAGAACAAAACTTAAATTCTTATCCATCATAAACAAGATAGTAATATTTTGTCTAAGTATAAGTTATCTAAAAAACTAAAATAACATTGTCCATCAAATATTCTTGTCCATTATGTCTATTATCATGTTATGTTCTGTTCAATATATATCTTAATGGTTACTCTTCGCCCCCCCTCCCCCCAAATTGATCAGAGTCTTCTCATGTCTCTTGCCTATCCAAAGATATCTCTTGATAATACAAATTTTATCATGAGATTTTTTCAGCAGTGCAAATCTTATAACGGGAGTTTTTTTTTAATAGTATAAATGTTATCAGGAAATATTTTTCAGTAATATATATTTTTTAGTGTGGAAAATTCAGAAAACGAAGAGCAACCATCATTTTTGCTCTTTTTTAAAAATTTTGGAATGCATTTTTCGAAGTTTTTCTAGTTCAAATTTGAAAATAATTTGGAAAACACAATCCGAAGTTTTTACTTAGGCAAAAAAAAAATCGGAAAATGCATTCCGAAGTTTTTATACAAGGGTAAAAATGGGAAAACGGAGGTGAAAAAGAAATATCGGGGGTGGAAAAATGACACTAGCCCAATGAGAATGGTCTTGATGTTGTTTATTTGGGCTGTAATACCCCAGCCCGTTCGACAAATAGATTGAGAAATTGAGCGGTTGCAATCATGCAATCAATACAAGAGAGAGAGAGAGAGAGAGAGAGAGAGAGAGAGAGAGAGATAAGAACAGTGCAACGAATAAATTCGCAGAAAAATGGCTTCTGCTATCAACTTACCCGTTCTATCACTCTCCAAATCCCCCAATTTTATCATCAACCCTTCAACGAGCTTTTTCCAACGTGATTTTCATGTAAGCAGCTTCACAACAATCAGTAAATCAAAAAGCTACAGAAAAAGAGCAGTAATCGTGTGCGTGTTGCCTCTTGGAGTTGATCCATGGGCACCTTCCATTGATTCACAGAGCATCGCTTCACAGTTATTCGCTTTTTCTTTGTTTCCTTACATTGGTTTCTTGTACTTTATTACCAAATCCAAAACTTCTCCTAACCTCACTTTATTTGGATTCTACTTTTTGCTTGCGTTTGTTGGCGCCACAAGTTAGTTTTTCTTTTCTTGCTTAAATTCTAATACTTAATTTCTTGCTTTAAATAAATACTAACTTTGATTATTTTATTTATTTTCAACAGTTCCAGCTGGAATTTATGGTTAGTTAAGTTCATTTGGTGAAAATAAAGTTCAATTAGTTAGACATAAACAATGTTTTAAAAATCGAACCGGTCATTAAACTGGCAAGACCTTTGGGTCATGGTTCAACACATTGGACACTTTTAAAATGATTGAAACCGGACTGTGCCGAGTCATGATTCAATTGGTTGAAGTGTCTGATTGATTAGTCTGATTCGGTTTTTAAAACATTGGGCACGATCCAAATTTGGAATGATTATATTACTTATGTTTAGTTGTGTGGCTTGACAGCTAAGGTACATTATGGAACTTCTTTGTCCAATGTGGATTGGTTACATGGTGGAGCTGAGTCTCTTCTCACTCTCACTAACTTGTTCATTGTGTTGGGTTTGAGAGAGGGCATCAGAAAAGCTGGAAATTCCGAGAAAAACGTGGGATCGGAGGAGGACAAGTAAACCGGGGATGAAGGTCTGATATTTTGATCCATTGTTCTTACTATTATTGCCCGTGTTGTAGTAATTTGTTCCACTGACTCGGATGTGCCTCCAAATTTCGTTTGTGATATAGAACCACTGACTACCTTGCCATCCTCTGGATTTTTTTTGTAAATAAATTGGATATAAATTCTGTATTTCTGTAATTTTATCATTAATTGGAATGAAATATCGAATTTTGATGTGCAATTAATCGTTCTGTTCTCTTTTATGCTACATGAATGAATGGATGATGTATTTATGTGCCTTAACTTGTCACTTTGGTTAATAGCTTTCATTATTGTGATTGTGATGTTCTTGTACTAAAGATTTGAAGCATTTGTACCACCGATGCAAATTTGGAGCAACTACTTACTTGAAAATAAATACGACTAAAAAGTGCTGAAATTGTATTTCCAATATTAACTACAAAAGGACGCTTACAAATTCCTGGCTACCATTGCTGATTCTTTATTCTACAATTCCGTTGCCTTTTGAAACTGTCCTATTTTAGTATGACTTTATATTCAAACATAATTTACACTAGGACATTATGATGTTTGATTGTCTTACAATCCAAACATAAGTGGCCTTAGTGGAAAATACTTCAGTTGATTTTGTTTATACTCGTGGTATTCCATGTATTCTCAAGTACAATTAGGAGAAAAAGCCTGGAGTGTTGAAAGGGAAATTTGGGTCGATTTCCACTGTATCGAGTGGAAAATGAAAATTTGGAATTGGAGAATTTGTGACTGATGTGTTGGTGGAAATGATCTCTGTAAGGTCGGATTCTGAACGAGGATTGTTATAGAACCCATCAAAGTCATTCATCTGGAACGTTGGAGATGAGAAATAGTTTGATTCTGGTGTTACTGGAGATAATAAGTGTGTTTGGAAAAGGCTGCTCAAGAAGGAATCATTTTCTAAGCCTGAAGGAACCCAGCTTTGGTTTTCTTGTGTTGCGTATCCAAATGAAGTGGAAGGGAAGGGGAAAGGACTTTGTTCGTTTCCCAGATTATCCGTTTTAACAGTCAAGGTGTTGCTGAAGTTTGTAAAGCTTTCTTGTGATGGGTGTGCATGTTGAATATCATTATTATTATTATGACTGTGTAGTTTCTCTTGTTTTTCTTGTGACTTATATAGTTCAATGGCATTGTTTCCCTGAGAACAGGTATGCTTTCCTCTATAAGTTATGTCGAATATTGTCGGATCTTCATCTGATCTCTGCACTTGCTTTGTGGCCCAGCAGTTCTGTGTGTTACGGAAGGTGCACCTATAGTAACTTCTGCAAATATCATAACAAAGGGCTGTTAATGAAATGCCAACACAGATAGGTAGGTAAGTGTAATTTTTATATGCTTTAGGAATTCTTTTCTGACCTTGGATGTTTGGCACTGAGGATATCTTTCTGACCATATTTTCTCCAGTTATAGCCATCTTCATGTGGTCCTTCAAGGCCACTTTCACAGCTAACTTTTATCTGATCCAGCGATTTGGGCATAACCTTTCTGAAACCAATTTGAGAAAAAACATTGTTAGGATCTTTTCAGTATATAACCAAACATAGTTGGTTTCTAATTTCTATGGCATAAAACTGCCACCAAGTAACTGTGTCTAGTAAATTTACCTTTTCTTTGATTTGGTTTTAACCTCCCGGTGGTCTTGGATGGCTCCGTCAAAGTCCTCGCTCAGCGGACTACCATTGGTAGACGCAGGGGACTCCGGTAACGAAGTTGTTAATGGAGTTATAGTCTGCGACTTAGAAGTCGATTCATTACATCTTAGAATTCGTAGAGCCTTTTCGTAAGAAGATAATATCATCTGCACCTGCAAATCCCTTGTGTCAAGGGAATACGGTGTCCTCAACTCTTCCTTCAATCTCTTTGCTACATCCATTCCTTGAATTAGCTCATTAATAAGTGTGTTGTGCTCCCAGTTACATTCATTCTCCATTTTGTATTGTTTATCACCTTAAGAAATGATTCAGTATGTTTGTGCTGTTGAAGCGCAATACTTCTATTTCTAGATCCAATAGTTTCTTACTTGGAAGCAGAGTTGGAATTTGAAGAAATTGTTTGAATTGTATTGCATAGTAATATGAACTATATATTTGAAATTTTGAATGGAAGTTATTTTGTTAGAGTGAGGCTTTAGGAGCAAAACTTATTTTGAGCTGATTTTCCTCTGCTGAATGAAGGAAATGAAAGAGTTGTATATATAGTGAATACCCCTTAGAGGGATTTTGAGTGGCAAATAAGGGAACAAAAGAAGGTTGAAGTCTAAGTTTGACTGAGAAACCGAGTTTTTCAGCTAAAGACTGTGTAGTGTGGTCAGTTATCAGTGACCAATAGAATGCTGACTTAGTCCACTTCACCTTAACAAGTTACTATTGGTTAATGATAGGGCCATGTTCTCACAAGTCATGATTTTATTGAAGATTATTAATAAATGTCTAGAACTATAATTAAGACAAAAAGGGTCAGATAGAGAGAAATTGAATATTCAAATTTCATTCCGCGTGGACGCTTTAGTCCCTCTATAATTACTTATGGTTGTTGCCATCTACCCAAATTTTTTTTCTCTTTAGTTCACTCAAGTCCACATAAAATAGTAGTATAGTCTACATAAAGGGGATACATTAATATACCGGAGTAATTTAATTAATAACTATTATTTTAATTGTAATTAAATAAAGTAAAATATTAAAATACATTATTAATTTAAAACACATTTTGTCTTAAGTTTTTCTTTGAAAAAGTTAATATTAAATTTTTAATAAATAAAATTATTAGTTTTTTTAAAAATACAAATAGATAAATAGATAAAATTTGGATACAAAAATTACTGATACATTATTATTATAAGATGGTATGTTGTTCCTTGGATGTTTGAATATTTTTGAGTTTAAATGATAATATAAGTATAAAGATAGTTGAGATTTAAGAATAAAAAATTATTTTGAATAACAAAAACATACTCCCTCTAGTCTTGTATATAAGAAAATTTTTAAAAAAGTTCTTCCTTTAAGAAAGTAGGTAAAATACATTAATCGAGGAGAAACATACATTATACCCTTTTTGGAAAATGTAAAACATTGCATTTATTGGTTGAAATTGGAATAATGTCATAAAACTTAATAATTGAAGTTGACTTTTGCTTATATTTAAGACTTTAAATTTTTTTGTTTTGTTTCTTATATATGAGACCAGAGGGAGTAGTTAATAACATAGAATAAAAAAATTTAGTGAGTTGATATTATAACATGATTTTTCTAAGGCTTAGATCGTGTATTATACTATCTTTTGTTTTAGTCCCTTTTAATATGTCATCCTTGTACCGAATGTTCTTTGGCCATTAAATTTATTGTGAAAAAAACACTTCTAGAGTTTTGTTTTGATAGATACTTTCGGAGTGTTTATATGGAAAATTATGCGTTTTTCATAAACACCTATTTTCCTAGCAATGCCTTATTTCCCTTTTGTTACTTAATAATAATTATTAAAGTCAACATTGGCAATGGAAGCTTCGTTACTATTTTCTTCGAATAAAAGGAGTTTGATATTTTTTTGAATTTTGGCTACCAAGCTTAGCATTCCCACCTTGGCCCTCTATTACAGAGACTCAGTCAACTGTGTACATAATGTACTATGTAGTACTCCTCCACTCTTTAGTTCTTCATAAAGAGTTTTTTCTTTAAGTATAAGTTTCATATGCATTTATTAGCTGGTTTTTTAGGAAGAATTATGCATAAAAAGAATACATTAATTTACTACTTACCCTCCTTTTTTAAAATTTTGCTTAAATGTACTTTTCGTTTTTCTATTTTTCAAAAAAAAAAAAAAAATTTGATTTTTTGGTCTATTTTAGAAACCCATTTTTCAACCTCCAATTGGTCTATTTTGGAAACCCATTTTTCAACCTCCAATTGGTCTATTTTAGAAACCCGTTTATCAATCTCCAATTTAACCTTTTTTTAGAATTTTAGTTTTTCACCTTATTTTTGAAGACTTATTTATGATGTGACATAATTTTTTTTTCATCAAAACATATCTTATTAGACATGAATTAGTAACTATACCATCTCTCCCCCATTGTCCATTTCGTGCTCCTCAAACAATGTGTGGATGAGTCAAGATATATTCAAATTGCACATTTCTTAAAAGGATTTATTTTTCAAAAAAAAAAAATAACCAACGAAAATAATTATATGAAAAAAGAGAAAATAACAATTACAAAAGAAAATAATGAAAATAAATACACAATAACAATGGGAGGACAAAACCAAAATTCATATTAAACAAAATTAAGACTAGATCTAACTTGAGAGTTGTAATATTATTTGTCTTTAGAGAATAGAGATCAGATATCCTAAACATATAACAAAATTAAGACTAGCTAACTCCAAGGGAAAGCAATTAAATGATAATCACATAATCCACCATTTCCATCGTCCAAACTTACACGAGCAAATCAAATTTTCTTAAGTATTGAAAAAAACTAATAGTAGTTAAGCAATTAAAGGAGTTGCACAATTATATTGGAAGTGCTCTCATAAAAAGCATTGTTGCTCAAACAAGTGCTTTTGAATTTTGATAGCCTGGCCATGCATAAAAAATATCATATTAAAATTGTAAGATGTGAGACCTTTCTGTGTAGTTAAAAAAATAAAATTAATCATTGGAGTGAAAATTTGCCAATTTTGTTAAACCTAAATAAAGTAGCATGGTAAGATATTATCGAAAAGAAAAGCAGAATGATAAGAAGCATAAAAAATTGAGTTAATCAACTTTTAGTAGCAGAAGCAATTTTATTTACCTCACATTTTTTATAAAAAAAATACATAATTCTAGAAATGTAAATTCGAACAAGAAAATAAAAGTATTTTTGTTCGAAAATACATATCGACATAAATAGTGTTTTTTATTTTTAATGTTTAATTCCAAAATGGTTGAGTGATGAGAAGAAAATTTGTTCTCATAGTAAGGGACTCCTAACTAATTGACTATTACTAGTTAGAGATCCATATATATGATTCTCATCTCTTCCAAATTATTAAAAGCTTATGAACGATATTAATTTGGTATATATTCAGTGGCCAAAAATGATAAAAAGGTGGTAACACTAGAGAATAAAATACCATAATATGCCATATTATTCAAACCACAAAAAAAGAAACAAGATTCCAAGTTTGTTGATTGATTAATGATGTAACATTTAATCAATCAATGCCTTACTAGTTCCTTATAAATAGGTAGCTCATTCTATAAACTTCAAAGCATAAGCAGCAACCATAAATCACAACAAAACCAAGCAACACACCAAACACAACCTTTGTTGCAATGGCCTCTGCTCAGTGCTACAAAACCTCTGAACAAAGCTACCAACAGCAAAACCACCAGCAGCAGCAGCAACATAGCTCAATCGGACAGAAGATAACTGGCTTGTTCGGGCACCGCAATGAAGGAACACAAACCAAAACTCAGTCCTATAGCCAAACAGAGGTGACTTATCAACCAGGGCATGTTGCCAAAAATCAAACTAACCATTGCAACCAAACCCACGCCAATCATGTGCACACCGCTAATGGCACCACCACCACTGCCGCGAATTGCCAGGGAAAAAATAGGAGGGTTAGAGAGCACAAGAGAAACATGTTCCAGAGGATCAAGGACGGCGTATCAGGTCACAGTAGTGACAGTGGTAGTAGCAGTGATGAGAGTGACAGCGACAATGAAAATCGTCGCAACAGGAAGGCAAGTATATACATTATTAATGCAAACATAAAAAATTGTCACTAATTTTCAATAATTTGATTTTTCTTATAGTATATTATCTTATTATGTATTGTGTTCATTTGATGAAACTTTTGTTGTGTGTGTGTATGCAGCACTGCAATTGAGGAGAAACTGTACTACTAATAATAAATTGGAGTTTGCTACTCAAAGTCCAATATAATATGTGTGTGGTGATCGTTGGCGAGTATGAATAAATTAGCTACATTGAAGTATAATATTGTAGCTAAGAAAAATTAATTAAAAGTATCTTAAAAATAACAATGAATGTAATTTGATATATATGAAAATAAGCCAATGTACTTTGGTTATGGTGCAAGTATGAGTTAAGACCTACCAAAAGCAAAATCATGTAATGTTATGTGGTCGATATAAGATTGATACTCATATATTATATATGAATAAAACTGTTTTGTGTTGATTAAAATCAGGTTTTGCTTTATTTTCATCTTTTCCTTTGTAGTCTAAATCTTATGGGACCGGATGGCGATCAAAAGATATAACAGAGATGTGATAGAATATTGGATGAGATTTGCTTCACTAAATTTGCAAACATATTTAAATTTTGACCGTTAATTATAAATCAGACGGTTTAGATTAATAGGGTTATAAAATTACTTAAAATGATTTTGATTGCACATTTTATATTAGACGGTTTTGATGTAACTTTGTAAGATTGTAAGTAAATTTACATCAAGGAATCTGTCTTGATAGAATATACTCCCTCCAATTTTAAATATAAAAAAAAATGTGAAAAAATAACACAATATAATTAAAAGGTGAAAAATTGGAAAATTGAATTGAAGTGAATTTAGTTCAGTTGACGGAGACAATGCATTATATATGCAGATGGTCGGAGTTGGAACTCTGATCATCCCGCTAATTCATCTTAAGGGTGAATTTATATATAGCCATTAAATTACTTGACAAAAAGAATTTAAAACATAATAAATAAATTAAAAAAAATGTTCGCTCAAATTTTGGGGCCTCAAAAAAGAAAATGGAAAATTGAATTGGTTATAATATTGTAGTGATCCAAATTTATCATAATGTCTCCATTGGTCTAGGATTGTGTTATTTTGTGTTAAATAAGGGTACCTATGTTATTTTATTTAGGGTTAAATATGTTATTGGTCCCTATAAAATATGGATCTTCTAAGTTTAGTTCTTACTTAATTTTTATTATATTTTTAATTCTTATAATTTATTTCTTGCATATAGGTTTAGTTCCTACTGAAACTAAGTTTGCTTAATTATAATTAAACTCTTAAATTTTTGAACGATTTTTTTTATGGACATATTTAAATTATCGTATAAAATTTATTTATTAAAATTTAGAATTTTTTAACATGATATGAATTAATTATAAATTTTTCAAATAGCAAAATTTCAAGATAAAAGTAACGAAAATCATGTCCTAGAAATCCAATTTCGAGCTCGTTTTTCTAGAGGAACTTTTTACAATGATCAAAACATACCTGCGAAAAAATATTTCAAAAATACATGTTGATTTATCAGTAGGGACCAAAAATGAGTGTATGATAATTTTTCAGGGACTAAAAATTTAATAAAAATTAAGTAAGGACTAAACTTAGAAGGTCACTATTTTGTAGGGACTAAAAACATATTTAACTCTTTTATTTAATTTAATTAAAACATAAAACAAGTCATCAGCCTCTAATAGGATTTGAATCAAAAATAAAAAATTGTACCAAAGAAAAAAAACAAAAAAAAAAGCCTCAACACCTCTAATAGGATTCAATTACACATAAGTACATGTGGACAAGAGTTCAATAATCGAGCCAATACAACCTTTCATCCAATATGTCATGTAGTTAAATCACTTCTAATGCATTTCACTCTAATAATATGATGTGGAAGAATAATTGATTTCTATTAAACATTCGTATAAAATTATTTTACATTATCAATAAATATTTCTTCTCCTCATATAATATACTAAAAGAATAAATTTTGTACCCCTATAATAATGGGCCCTGGACGGTTGCCCGACTTAACCCTGTCCGGAGCCATCCGTGTTTGCAGTGTGGATATATACCATACCATATAGAGGGCCTCTAAGGTAATTTTGAAGTTCTATTCGAATTGGACTAATAATAATAATTATTATTATTATTTTATTTTTTTTTAAATATCTTTATTTATAAATAAACTCGTGTCACTTAGATAAGAAAAATAAATCTTTGTTAGTTTACGACAAAGAATGCTATTTAAATAACTTGAAGACTTAAAAAAAAAAAGATACAGAAACAGAACCATAATTCTCTTAAATTGATCGGAGCATCTAAATTTAAAGGATCATCCTTACATCAAACATTTTCGAAGACGGCTATGAAGCATGGACACAGATACAGACATCGAACACGACAAGAACACTAACACGTCGACATTAATAATAATTTGAAAAAATAACACAACTCAATATAAGTATAAATGTTTTGTCGATGTCCGACACTGGCATATATCCGATATCGAGACATGCCTAATTCAAGAAGTATTTGTGTTTCATGGGATTACTTTCCCATATAGTCAACATATACATGGTTTGTTGAAATACGAGTTGATAGTTAAGATTTAAGAACTTATCATGTTACCCTTTATTATTACGAGTTCAATCCTCAAAAAGACAAAAACCTTTAGTAATTCTATACAATGTACACAAGTTTGGAATTTTTTCATGATTTTATAATTTTTAATTCAATTCTTAATGTTTTTTAATATTTTTGTATTAAAGCCAATGAACAAACTTAAACCTTCTTTTTACAACTAGAACTAGAACTATAATAAATTCTTAGACTTAAATTTTAGTCGTTTTCAAACTATAATATTAGCTAGCTTATATACAATGTTTATTTCTCTTGTATGTGAGATAAAAATATTTTCAAACAATTTTCAAGATATCGTATAAATTGACTAACAAGAGAAAATATTGAACAAATTTTAAAATAAAATTGACATGAGCTATGAAGCACGGACACTCCTTGAATTAGGTGTGTCTCGATGTCGGACACTGACACAACATCGACACTTATAATTATATTGAATTGTATCAGCTTTTCAAATTATTATTGTGTCAGTGTCGTATTCGGTGTCCATGTCTATGCTCGTGCTTCCTAGGACATGAGTAAGTGTTTGCTTTAATATCCACAAGTAAAAATAGTCATACACCATGCACAAGTGTTGTTTTACCATTGAAGCCATAAATTCCATCGTATCTCATTTGATCAAATAATGAGATTTTTTTATCAAATAGGAAGAAATAAATTCGCAGCCTTCTCAGGGGTGTGCATGGTTTGCAAACCACACCACACCAAACCATAAATTAGGATATGGTTCATAACCAAAACCATTTCTATCACAAACGGTTATTTTATAAAATCAATTTGAATATGGTTTGTAATTGGTTTGAAACCAATTCATAACTGATTTATAATAAAAATTGGATTATTTATTTGAACCAATTTTTTTCCTTGAAACATCGAAAACAAATTTCGCGAAAAAATATTGGAAACTATTTTTCGGAAAAAAACTCCGGAATTGTATTTATCTGACAATATTGAAAAATTTTCAGAAAAAAATCAGGAATTTTTTTCCGAAAAAAATTTGAAAAATTTTCCCTAAAAAAGATCGGAAACTTTTTTTTCGATAAAAATCAGGAACTTTTTCCGAATGAAATAACGGAACTTTTTACGCAAAAAAAGATCGAAAACTTTTTTTCGGAAAAAACTCCGAAATTGTATATATCTGAAATCGAAACTTTTTTCCCAAAAAAGATTGGAAATTTTTTTCCGTAAAAAAACCGAGAACTTTTTTTTGAAAAAAATTACCGTAAAAAGAGCAAAAACATTTTTCCAAATAAAATATCGAAACTTTTTTCGCGAAAAAAGGTCGAAAATTTTTTTCGGAAAAAAATTGGGAATTGTATTTATTTGAAATTGGAACTTTTTCCGCAAAAAAAATGGGGATCTTTTTTTCTAAAAAATTGAAGAAAAAAATTCCGAAAAAAGTTCGAAAACTTTTTTTTGGTAAAAATCAGGAGCTTTTTTTTCCGAATAAAATTTCGGAACTTTTTTCGCAAAAAAAGATCGGAAATATTTTTTTCGGAAAAAACTCTGAAATTGTATTTAGCTGAAATCGGAACTTTTTCCGCAAAAAATTGGGAACTTTTTTTTTGAAAAAAGATCGGAAACTTTTTTTCCGATAAAAATCAGGAGCTTTTTTTCGAATAAATATTAGAACGTTTTTCACGAAAAAAGATCGGAAACTTTTTTTTCAAAAAAATTTAGCAAAAATATTCGGAAAGTTTTTTTTGGAAAAAATCATGAACTTTCGCAAAAAAAAGATCGGGAACTTTTTTTTCTGAAAAATATTTGAAATTTATTGAATTTGAAAGCCTGAATTTTTACCACATTGAACTTCAATTTTGAAACCAATTGCAAACCAATTATAAAAAAGTGGATATGGTTTATAATTGGTTTTTTGTTATTGGATTGGTGTGGTTTTTTTATAAAATGAATTTGGTTATTAAAATTGGATTTGGTTTGGTTAGTAGTTTTGTTATGGTTAACTTGATTTTTTTGCACACCCCTACTTGTACATTTTGTAAGACTTATCTCTTTTGTGTACTATAAAACTAACCCACGAGTATGAGTTGTTTACCAAAACCAAAAATGGCATATTAGCTTTTATTTTCTACAAAATCAATTCTTGGTCCACAAATTGTGTGGGAACTTATTCATGATGTCTGCATGATCGGTGATGTTAATTCCATGAAATTATTTGGTTCTTTAACATAATTTATTTGCTTATACGTTCTGAAATGACGCAGAGAATAAGTTCTCTTTTTGTTTTACTGCTAAAATGATAAGACTACTTTTATTGAGGCCATATTTCGAATAGCATAATTGAATTGTTATTTTATTTATTCCACTATGGGAGGAGAGGATGAGTCCCAACTCTCTTGTTATGCTAATAAAAGGGCATTAATGTGCAATAACCCTGCAACTTCAAATAAATCAATAGATTGAGCAAAAACCATAAACTGTTGTAGTAATGGCTTCAGCTCAATCTGTGAAACCCTCTACTACTACTGCCATCGAAGCTTGCCAACCGAAAACCCAACACAGCTCGTTCGGCCAAAAAATATCTGACATAACTAACAAGGCTTTCAAAGGACACCATGCCCGCCATGGCAGTACCCAGAATCAAGTCCAAAACTATAGCTCCCAAAGTCAGGTTGAATCAAATGGCCAAAATGGCACCAAAACAGAAACTCGCCACTATGGTCAGACTCAGACACAACACGACAAGAAGCACGGTGTCACCAAAACTCATATCACAGTTTGCGTAGTTCAGGCAGAAATCACTGAAATCAACGAGGGTCCTACTCCTTATGGTGCAACTACAACATGCTTTGGGGCTCCTAAGAAAAACAGAGAGCTCAACAATAAGAAGGATAGGAATTTGTTCCAGAGAATTAAGAATGGAATGTCCCGCAATAATGGTGAGGGAAACAACAGCAGTAGTGACAGTGAAAGTGACGATGATAAGAAATCTCCAAAGACAAAGGCAAAGGTAGATGCACTTAAATACACAAGAGTTCTCAACTCTCAAGCTTATCCAAATAATCACATGAAACAAGAAAGAAAAAAGTTTTACATTAAATGCATGCACGTTTGACTAGACCAAATTTTAAATTGTTTCATTGATTTGTCTATTAATTTCTCTGTTTTTTGTGTCTGCAGAATTGATGAATGGAACTAGAAGCTGCACAAGGGATGCAACTGAGCAAAGTTTGTTTAATTAAAAAAACATCGTTATAAATAAGCAGTGCCTTTATAATTTGATTATGTCATTCTTGTCCCCAAAATAATTGTGGCAAATAAATGCCCATATTTTACTAGTTTGCATGTACTTTGTGATGAATAATAGATAATAGATATTGAACTTTGCCTATTTTCACTGATCTGTTCCACAGTAGGATCTTACATGACTTTGTTACCAATTATCATGAATATGGAATATTTTAAACTGTGTTAAGCCGTCCCAAGTAGGTTTCTAACACTGTCAGCAACAAATTCATATGTCTAGTGTGCTAGCAAGGGGGAAAAAATTGACCAAAAAACCAAAAACATAATTAAACAGCCGCCCACTTGCAAGAACAAGGCTTAGATTACCACCATGCTAGATACAAGAAAGTATATATACAAACCTTGGTACACTGCAGAATCCACAAAAGAAGGCAGCGTTATCAACTTTCAAGAGATTTGGAAATGAAAGCGGCAATGCCCTCCACAGCAGCAACTTCGGCTTCATCCTGAGTGGAACCGTTTGCTTGCAGATGCTTCTTACCAATCTTAAAAGAGTGATCACCACCATCAACGACATGCAGCTCATTGAGCGCTTTCATCTTCTTCCGAGTTGTCTCTAACTTCTCAAGTGGACAGAGACTATCCTTGCTGCCCTGCTCAAGACACACGCGACTAGTGTTAGGAGAAACATCAGCATAAACAGAAAATTTATGTGTGCATTACAGAATACCATACTGATAAAAATTGAAAATAGAGTCACAATTCACCCAAAAGTTTAACAGTGTATGAAACTTGAGAGCTATGACTACAGGACTATACCATACTGCAATGACAAATTAGAAAAAGAGAGCTACCTGTACAAACATTGTAGGAACTGTTAGCTGTAACAGTGGTTCATCTCTAACTGCACCATTGATTCCCTGGAACAGTAGCAATAAAATTGATGTAATTCTTGGTTATATTATTTTTAAAAAACCGACCTTCAAGACAATCTCTCTTTTCCCAAAACACCCTGAGAAAACCAATGCACCACCCATAGTTTCTCGTGTGTGGCTTGCCAAATGCCAACAATTTCTCAACAGAAAACTAAAAGTATTACAAGTGCAAATAATGGTGCAAGCCATAAAGAAATGAAAAGGAAAGTATTCAAATTAAGAAGTAGCCTAATATAGATTTTAGAGTTCCACACAGATGCTCCTAGGAATCTAGGATGATAACTTCATCATTTTAGTTAACAAATTAAGATGACTAGCATAAAGCCAAACTGACCTATGAAGTGAAATTCTAGAGAAAGCAAGACAATACAAAAAATTGAGATTAAAGAGTAAAATTTAATCATCAACAAAGGGATAAAGTCAATGTTGAAATCCAATGGGTGTGGCTCAGTTGGCAACACACACTGGGCTTGTAAATGAGAGGATCAAGGTTCGATTTTCACATAAAACACTCTTGAGAAGGGGTGAGAAGCTTCATGTGTGACTAAGTTCTAAACCCAGGATTGCTTAATAGCTGATCTAAAAGGTCGAAGCAGTGAGGTACTGAGGGTATTACGGAGGATCAAAGACCATAATTACATTAGTTTAAGAAAAATTAAAAACAAAGTACATTTTGAAATCACGGTGAGTTTGACAAAATCATGGCAAAAATGTGATTTTATTGAATCTCCAAAGTGTAGTTTTTGCCAAAATCACCGCCAATCCAAACATGAGTAGAATAGACTTAGAATTTTCAACAAAATCATAAATGGGGCAAGGCAAACGCCAAAAAGTATAAACAAATAGTATGAAATTTTCTTCAGCGCTCCCACCCCCAAAGTAAAAGGGGCTAAACAAACATTCAATCAGTTACTTTGTACTGTTGTAGCATAATGATTAACATGAAACTATCTGAAAGAAGAACAAACCTTTAATGGATAGCCCAAGCATAGTACAGCAGAAACATTGATGTCTTCCATGCTAGCCACCATGCATCCAACTCTACAATAAATTAAGAAAAGAATACAAGATAATCATGTCATAAATATCTTCCTGCTAATAATCTTTACTAGGACTTTATCATGCTAACATATATGTCCAAATCAAAATTTTAAAAAATATATATAGATAACAATGCACCTTGAACCCATTGATTTGCCAGCCAGTATGAGAGGATGACCAGGGTATTTAGTTGCAGTTTCCTTCACAATATTTGAATGAAACTCCACCAATTTTTCTGCCTTAGGAGGAGCCCTCTTTTTCCCACCAGACATGTCTAACGAATGGCGAAACCATTAGATTTGGTTAGGAGTTAAAAATATAAATACATCAAACAAATACAATCATCCCAAGGTTCAGTCCGCTATAAATCATTTATGAAGCACGGACACTCCTCAGATTGGACGTTTTCTGGTATCAGAAACGCGTCGGTATTCGGTGTATGTGCCCGTGCTTCATAGGAAATCATGCTATTTTACTAAAATAAATACAAAATCTAGATAATTAAAGCAACTAACTTTTAAGTTTAAGTTGAATGTTAAATCAATGAAATGAATTGAATTGAATTGGAAAAAAGAAACTCACAAGGGTAGTCAAAGGTGACAACATCAGCAGCGTGTAGGGTCTCCTTCAACATACTCTTCCATCTATCACAAAAATATAAGAGTGAGATCAAACTTTCAACAACAAAAAGAAAAACCCTAAAAAAAGATTAAACGCATTTTATTTATAAAGAAAAGGGAAAATGGGACCTTAGCATCCAATCAGAAGATGAAGGAGCACCGGCACCGTGAGCGAAGATAACCACCGGTGACATTTGTTTTGGAAGCGGTGCCGATGCTTCAATCTCGTCGTCTTTGCTGTGACGACGTCGCTTTGAAGCAGGTGATGAATCCATTACTTGGTTTCGTTTTGGAAAAGAAAAAATCCCTAAAATCAAAATACTTGCCCTCGCTACTGATTTTCGCGCCAAATATACACATGGAGAAACTTTTATTTTATATTCTCAAAAATGTATTATTATCTTCAATTTTTTAATTAGTGTATCAGGTGCACACTAATTAGTATATTTTTTTTGGGGAAAAAAAAATCAAAATAGGCTATCTTTATAGTGCATGATATTGATCGGATCATAAGGTAGATGTGTTTTAAAACGCACATGGTTACCACTTGTTGGAACATATGAGTCGTTTAATTATTCTGTCTAGCCATTAGCCAACACTTGTCATTAGGGATGTCAATTTGTATATGATAATGGATTATTCGTATGAATTATCTGTATGGTGATCCGAAGTCGCAGATTTTTTTTCCTGTGGGGATGGAGGAAGAAATTTCTCCGTGGATAATTTGGGACGGGGAAGAAGGTCCCTCCGCCACCGCGGATTTTCCAACCCCGACCATATTATTTAAATTATATATACAATATATAATTATATAACTTTATATGCTTTTTTTAATAAAAAAATAATAATTAATACATTATAAAGATTCTGATTATGTATGGTGGCAACAACTTCAATTGGATATTTAATTTTTTTGACAAAAAGAAATATTAGAATGTGCTTTTGCAATTTTTTGTTATTGATGCAAAATGTACTTTTATTTTAAAAAAATGAAAGATACAAAATATGTAATTTTTATTAAAAAAAAAAAAAAAGAAAGAAAAACAAGATATTAATGTCGTACTTTGATTAAAATGTATAACAATTTTGTTAATTTTTTATGTCTGTAGATATCTGTTGATACTGCGGGGATCCGTGGGAATGTGGATGAAGGAAGAAATCTCTCCGCGGAGATGGGGATGGAGGAAAAAATGTCCCCGAAGCGAGGAATGAGGCAAAGAGTGGTAAAGTACCATTCACTCAATCCCCGCCCCGTTGACATCCCTACTTGTCATCGAGGTTTCTTATAAAACTTAATTCTCCTCCTATATAAACATGATTTATTGGCTAAATTAGATATGTGTTATCTAACCTCGGATATCTCTCACCTTTAATTTATAATCTACGACTTGATCGTCGAAATGTGTGCATGTATCACCTGCTTCTTCACAATGGAGGTACAAATACAGCGACCAACATTTCATAATCAACGACTCACTACAAGCATGTCATCTATATCTTAGGTTCGAAGAGCTTTGCGTATGGGTTGACAAAAATTGTTTAAGCGGAAAAATGTAATCGTGAACCTCCAAATAAGTACTTGTGAATGTTAGCACACTTGTTGTATATCTTTACATTGAAGTGGTGGTTGAAGGTTAGGAAAAAAATTACTTTAATTTATAGTATTGGTTGTCCAATCCAAGGGTTTGTATAGGAATTGTAGCGGATTAACTTTCATTCATTGTTCTTTGGAATCATGTTTGTACTTTTTAGGTATTTTTTTTTTTTAACAAGCCAAAATGATATATATAAAATAAAACAATCGCCCTAGCACAAGATGTGCCAAGGTCAACTATCAATGTCTACAAAGAGTTATACCAAGATACAAAATGGACACTCAAAGAAAAAACAAATCATACATGTTCCAAACAGCTTTTTAGGCATTTCTTATGCCTATTATGTTTAATATATTTCTTTGGTTTCTTCAAAAAATAATAAAAAAATAGAAAAGGATAATATTGTGTATATTTTTCTTATGCCTAATATATTTAATATCGTTATAAATAAATAAAATAAAGAATTGTTGATGTATTAGTTTTAAATATTTTTTTTCTTCTCATCTAAAAAAATATGAAATTTTGACTCTCATATTTTTAAAAGTACCTTTTTGCCCCTCCCCTTAGTTTTTTATTTTAGTTTTGGTTTCATTCAACATTTTAAAGTTAATTTCACAGACATGGCTTCTTACTTGATTACATGGCAACATTCGGTTGGACAAATTTATTACTATATATGTTATTAAATGATGTTTTAAAATTCAACATTCTTGTTGGTCATTTTTTTTCATTGCTTAATGATCATTATTTTCAACAACATCATCATTTTATAAATCTATATACCCAAACAAATTAAAATTTCAAAATTTTCAATATTTAGGGTATATTGAGAATTTGGAGATTTTGATTTGTTTGAATTTATTAATGTATAGAATGATCGTGTCGATGAAGATAATGAATAATAAGCAATGAAAAAGATGATCAACGAGAATGTTAAATTTAAAAATATCATTTAATGACATGTATAATAAATATATAAATCTAATCGTTACCACGTCATCGGTGACAAAGCCACGTCATCGAAATTGACTCTAAAATAACATGGGCAACCAGAATTAAACAAATAGTAAAATTTTGGGAGACCAAAAAAACTTATTCTTAAAATAAAAGGATTGTTGTTTCATTTTTTTTTTTAAAATAGGAAGATCAAAAATACATTTGACCCAATATATCAATATTATTTTTAAATTCATCATTATCGTTTGTCATCCTTTTCATTTCTTATTGATCATTATCTTCAATAACATCATCGTTTTATAAATCAATATACCCAAACAAATTAAAATCTCCAAATTCTCGATATTTAGGGCATATGGAAAATTTAGAGGTTTCGATTTGTTTGAGTTTATTGATTTATAGAACGATCGGGTTGTTGAAGATAACAAACAATGAGCAATGAAAAAAATGAAAGGATCAAAATTTAATTTTAAAAAATAAAGCGATCAAAATTTAACTTAAGAGATCAAACATATATTTATTTTTTGATAATGGTCAAACATATATTTAACCTAATTATTAATATTACTTGTTCTCACGAGAGTGTGATGGTGATCCAAATGTTTCATTTAGGAAGAAAAAAAAGTAGCTCTAGGAGTGGGGCAACAAAGAATGCTAATTACCAAACTCCTCTTTATGATTCTACCAAAAACAGATAATTTTTTTAATTTAAAAATAAAACACACGTTGTTCAACACAAATCTACCGTAACATCAAATTTTAAATATAAACCTTAACATCTAAGAAATTGGCAATTAAACAAAACCATTTAATTTTTCTCCTCAAAACACAATGATCTCGAATTCAAGTACTAAGCAACTTGTTCGTTTTTCTCCACAATTCTCACTCCTTTTGCAGATCTGAGCACATTGGCCTGTTTCAAAGTATACCAATTTAATTAAGACAAGAAAAACATCATATAATATATGCAAATATCATATAATGAAACATCATAGGAAAAAACTAAACATTACTTGTTCCTCGTTGATATCCACTATAAATCCATCAACAATAGCCAAAGAAGTTGTCTTTGTGTAGCTTCCTGCCTCAAGAGTGCTTGATAAGAGCTCGTCATGCTTTCTACTAAGGTACAAGTCAAGCTCATATTCTCCACCCTTAGTTCTAATTAAAAGTAACACAAAATTAATAACAAATATTTAACATAATGTTGATTAATAAAAAATCAAAATCAAAACATTGTTACAAATAATAAAACATAAGAGACATGAGGACATACCGATTAGAACGAAGTCGTTCATATTCTTGATCATAGTTCATAATCACAAAGTATGATTCACTCTTTGAGCTCCCCATTGAGAATGTATTTTTTTTTTCTTTCTTGTTAATTTGATTGGAGAAAGATATTTGCAATGAATATCTTCTGCACCACAAGCTACCTATTTATAAAAAAATAAAAAAGTTCAAAGAAACATTAACAATAATAGAGAAGAATATGAGAGGCCCACATTAGTTTCACTTTTTTTATACTACTGCCAACTATGGTAAAATTAATTTTTCCATATTCTTTTGAATTTATCAAATTTTTAACAAAAGTTCCCTATATTTATGTGTCATTTTTTAATTTTAAAGTTTTATCAACTGTTTTCTTATTAATTATACTTACATTATTGAAAATGGGGCTAGTAAAAAAGAAAAAGTACTATAAATAAAATTTACTTATTAATCTTTTTTTTTTTTTTTGTGTAAAAATAGAATGAGTAAAATATAAATGATCCAGACTCTGGTTTCAGTTGTGCCCCTAAAGAGAATGGCAATAGCAATTTAATACATTCACACTTGTGTCATAAATTTGTACAGTACTATATGGAGAGTAAGAGTACTAGCAAAACTTCAAATTTAAAAGATATTTCACATGTGTTGCATGAAAATTAAAACATACTACTTCTTTATAGTTTATGCTCAAAAAATAAAAATAACACATTTCTCTATATTTTTTTGACAAGTCTATAATTTTTAAATCAATTATCTATTTTTATTTTTATTTCACCGGTAAATATCAAAATCAAAATCTTTTATTAAAGGTAGAAACATAAAGTAAAGTTATTAATGAATTACTCGTTGTAAATTTAATTAAAAAAATAAAACCGGTCAAAAAATTGTTCTAAAAATCGAAATTTTGTTAACGCGTAGACCAAAAAACAAATTGTTGACTACTTTCGTTTATAAAATTTAAGAGTGAAGATAATAATCAATTTAAGATATTTTTTAATCAATTCTCTATTTTTTTGTTATCGCAATGGTAAATATCATGATCAACATATTCGAAGGGAAGAAACATAAATAAAAGTTATTAAATGAATTATTCTCTCATTTTAAATATACAAAAATAAATAAAATTGGTCAAAAATGTTGTTTTATAGTCAAAAACTTTTGTTGACTCGTAGACCAAAAAAAATTTGTTGATCACTTTAGCTTATACGATTTAAGATTCGAGATTGAAATTTATTAGTTTTATACTTTATGATTTTTTACGGCTTTTTTACGTTGCATAAATTACTTTCATAAAAATGATTTGACATGCCTTTTTATACTGTAATATTGACTTTCAAAATAAGGATGGATTTGACATGAATCTCTCCTCGTGTAAGAAGGAGATAAAATAAAATATAACACGAATGGAAGATATAAATAGAAATAAATCGAAAGAGATAATATAAATTTCAAATGGCTTTTATAAAAAAGAGGGAAAATGTATGTTCATATATAAGAGATGATCTAATTTCAAATGACTTTCACAACAGAGTTCTTAATTTAAGTCTAAAATAGTAACAGTGTGTTTGATCTACTAAGAAACAGAGGATTAGACTATACAACATTTGTTGTACCATGTTTGATTCAGAAACTAGTTATATGAATGAGCAAAATATGTGGTACGGGACAAACTTTTGTCTGTTGGTGAACCACAAGACACCTTCTTGACTTTTCGTCCATAGTACAACTTTAAAAAATACCGAAATATCCATTTTATAATTTTTAAGTACAAAAAATATTATATTTATATCTCTCTGGTACGATTTTTTCATATAATGTGGTTTGTCTTTTACTGTTATATACCCTAATGTTTAACTGTTTCAGAATGGTCATTTTAAGCAAACCTTCTTCATCTTTATTTTTTTAATTTAAGAAATAATATCATATTTAAATAATAAAAAACTACTTATATATAATATGAAAAACCATACAATGTCACGTCATTTATTGAGATGTCACATCATTAATATAAAAGGCTAAAATAAAAAGGAGACTAAATGTCTGAATTTTTAAAATAAAAGGGTAAAATTGGGGAGGGGGGGGGATAGCTTTTTATCTTTGTAAAGAATGTACAGGTTATATATATTGGGCCTAGACTTGTGAATAATATTTCTCTTCCCACCCTCCGAAATTTCTTTTCTCACAAAGAAAATTTGGTGAAACTTTTCCCTATCTTTTTAAGGCAAAAAAAGTTCTCTACCTCCCCCAAAACAATGTGTGTGTGGGGGGGGGGGGGGGGGGGGGAAGATAAATTACATTGAAAAAAAAATTGGAAAATGTTTTTCAAAGTTTTTCTGCATGAAAAATAGGGATGACAATAGGGAGGGTGGAGTGTGGTTTTTACACTTTTCTAAACCACCGTCTGAACCCAAAATCCAAAGGCTGTTCGGATGGCAAAACTAACACCTATTGGGTTCAGATTTTTTCACCCAAATCCGCAGCAAAAACACTCAAAATTAATTACCTGTCCAAACCTGACCCGAAGTCATTAACATTTTCCTTTTAATGACAAGATTCCAACATTTAAATTTTTGCCATACAACAATTTCAAAATTAGGGGTAATTAGGTAATTTAACATCTAACCCGATGTGTTTTGGGGTGTCACTTGAACTCAACCAACTTGGATTTTTTCCCGTTGACTCGGGTTCAGATGACCCCGTGGATCGGGGGGAAGATAAATGACATTGAAAAAAAATTGGAAAATGTTTCTTGAAGTTTTGCTGCATGAAAAATAGAGATGACAATAGGCAGGGTCGAGTGCGGTTTTTACACTTCCCGAAACCACCACCCGAATCCAAAACCCAAAGTCTATTCGGATGGCAAAACAAAATTAACACCCGTTGGGTTCAAATTTTTTTACCCAAATCCGCAACAAAAAACACTCAAAATTAATTACCTGCCCAAACCCGACCCGAAGTCATTAACATTTTCCTTTTAATGACAAGATTCCAACATTTAAATTTTTGTCCAACAAAATAACTGAAGATGAATTACATTGAAAAAAAAATTGGAAAATGTTTTTCAAAGTTTTTCTGCATGAAAAATAGAGATGACAATAGGGAGGGTGGAGTGTGGTTTTTACACTTTTCTAAACCACCGTCTGAACCCAAAATCCAAATGCTGTTCGGATGGCAAAACTAACACCTATTGGGTTCAGATTTTTTCACCCAAATCCGCAGCAAAAACACTCAAAATTAATTACCTGCCCAAACCTGACCCGAAGTCATTAACATTTTCCTTTTAATGACAAGATTCCAACATTTAAATTTTTGCCAACAAAATAACTGAAAAATTGTAAATAAAATCTTGTACAACAATTTCAAAATTAGGGGTAATTAGATAATTTAACATCTAACCCGATGTGTTTTGGGGTGTCACTTGAACTCAACCAACTTGGATTTTTTCCCGTTGACTCGGGTTCAGATGACCCCGTGGATCGGGGGGAAGATAAATGACATTGAAAAAAATAATTGGAAAATGTGTTCTTGAAGTTTTGCTGCGTGAAAAATAGAGATGACAATAGGCAGGGTCGAGTGTGGTTTTTACACTTCCCGAAACCACCACCCGAATCCAAAACCCAAAGTCTATTCGGATGGCAAAACAAAATAAACACCCGTTGGATTCAAATTTTTTCACCCAAATCCGCAGCAAAAAACACTCAAAATTAATTACTTGCCCAAACCCGACCCGAAGTCATTAACATTTTCCTTTTAATGACACAAGATTCCAACATTTTAATTTTTGTCCAACAAAATAACTGAAAAATTGTAAATAAAATTATGCACAACAATATCAAAATTAGGGGTAATTAGATAATTTAACATTTGGCCCGATGTGGTTTCGGGTGTCACTCGAACTCAATCAAGTTAAATGTTTTTCCGTTCACTCGGGTTCGGATGACCCCGTGGGTTGGGGTTTACCTTCCACCGACCCTAGTGAAAAGAAAAATTTAGGGGGGGTGAGAAGAGAACCCAACAAAATAAATAAAAGTGAAAAGTTAAAATGAGAAAAGTAACCACAATCACGTAACCCAATCAAATTCCTAACTATACCCCCAATCTCTTAACAATAATGCACGAAAAATTCTCATCCCACCCCCCATAACTCTTTTTCACCCCCCAATATTTTGATTTTGCCCTTGTTAAAAAAGTTCGGGAAACGTTTTCCGAACTTTTTTTTGCCTTGAAAATGAACTTCGGAATGTGTTTTTCCGAAATTTTTGCTGAATTTGCACTAGAAAAATCTTGGAAAACGTGTTCCGAACTTTTTATTCAAGGGCAAAATTGGAAATCTAGGGGGTGAAAAAGACTTGTGGGGGGTGGGATGAGAATTTTTCATAATGCTCACAATAAAAAGCCCAAAGATCCAAACAATATTAAATAAGTGATATGAGCCCATTTGTCCAATGATATGAGCCCAATGCTCAAACAATAAAATAAGATATTTTCTCTTCCAGCCCCCCGAGTTTCTTTTTCACCCCTCGAGTTTCCTTTTTTGCCCTAACGAAAAACTTTGGTTTCTATAAACCGAAATATTTTTTGCCTTGAAATACAACTTTGGTTTCTAAAAACCAAAATTTTCTGAAATTTGAACTAGCAAAATTTCGGTTTATGCGAACCGAAATTTTTATTAAAGACAAAATCGGATTTTTGAGGGTATAAAAGAAATGCGAGGGGCTGAAAGAGAAATTGTCATAAAATAATAAGTGATCTTCTTCCGTATTTGTTGTTTAATTAGACAAATTACACTATGACAAAATATTCTTCTCCCCAATTTGGCTTAGGAAAAGAAGAAAATGTTTTGTATCATTTTAATGTCCGTTGTCCGTTAGTGGTATGGTTCAGGGATATTAAGGTGTTATAATTTTCTTATATATCCAAGTGTCGGTGCTTCTGGAATTTTCTCAAGGTCGGGAGAGTTGGACGATGAATATTTTATACTCAAATTGAACGCCGGCACTTTTTATAAATGAAAAAATAATGAAAAAAAGAGTGTTTTCTAAGGTTAATGGGAAGGTCCACGATCTTTTTTTAGACAAAAAATGCCCACAATTTTAAAATGAAAAATCAATCTAGATTTACTTTTCGCATCCTCCAAGTCACACAAGCACCCCCGACATTTTATTTTTACCCCTCTCGCTACTTAGGAAGCGAGTGTGTAAAATCGAAAAAAATGGGAACACCAAAATTCGCATCATAGGATGCGAACCTTATAAAAGTCGAATTTTTTGGTCATTTCCACCCTTTTTAAAGTGTAAACTGAGTCCATTATCTAAGTAGCGAACTATGTTTTTAGTTCGCACTCTAAATAGTGAGGGGTCAATATTTTATACTCAAACTGAACGCTGACACCCCCAATGGATGAAAAAAAGAGTTTCTCGTACGCATCCCCGTTCTTCGCCGCGAGATAATTTTATTCCTCATCCTCATGGTATCCATGAACATCGAAAATTAACAATTTTTTTTAAATCAAAAGTATAACATTAATAACTTGTTATTTCTTCTTTCTATTTATTAAAAATACATCTACATTGCATTTTTCATTTATTAAAAAATAAAAACACAATTTACATTAATAACAAAGAAACTGAGAGGAGTATAGAGTGTGTACATTCACTTTTTTTTACAATAGACAGTGTGTACATTGTGCACTTTTTTAGGGTCGGTTGGATAGTGAAATAAGAAAATAAGATGATCATCGTAATGATGACTCTTGATTTTCGAACATATTAACTTTTTTTTATAAAACATAATTAAGAAAAACATGTAAATTTATATAATTATATATTAAAAATATAACTTAAAAAATATGGTCGGAGAATCATCAATGACATATGGTACTTTCTCGATCCACACCCCAAAATATTTCTGGAGGAAGTTTTTCCTCCATTTCCGTTTCCACCGGGAAAAAAACTCCCAACTTAAAAACTCCAAATAGATGATCTCCACAAGAAATTCCGCTAAAATATACAAATTGACTTCCCTAGATACGAGTAGGAGTTGAATGTATGAATGTACTCCCTCCATATTTAATTACAAGCAAAAGTTATATTGTTGATTCATCAATTATTCAATGAATCTAAAAATACATTTTGCTTACAATTTAGGATACACTGAACAGTAATTTGTTTATTGTATGGATCCGATTATTTCCACGTCGTAGAGAGAAAATATTCAAAGATTTAAGTGGCCTAAGAATATAATCAAAGTCCGCAAATTTTAACTCAATTAGCAAAAATACCAAAATTACTAAATTGAACACTATGACTGAAATTATGAACTTTGATCTTTCTATTTTGTTTCCAATGCATTCTGATTTTATTTAGGATAAACACTATCACTGAAATTATGAACTTTGATCTTTCTATTTTGTTTCCAATACATTCTGATTTTATTTCCACGTCGTAGAGAGAAAATATTCAAAAATTTAAGTGGCCTAAAACTATAATCAAAGTCCGCAAATTTTAACTCAATTAACTAAAATACCAAAATTACTAAATTAAACACTATGACTGAAATTATGAACTTTGATCTTTCTATTTTGTTTTCAATGCATTTTGATTTTTTTTAGGGTAAAATATGTTTTAGATCTTTATTTTTATGGTGAGTTTGATTTTAATCACTGTAAAATAAAATCATATGTTTTCATTCTTACAAAACTTTTCCTTTTGTTTTTAGTGCTTAATGACTAATTTTTGTTCACTATAGTACCAATATTCAATATTTTTATTATCAAAATGTGTCTATATTATGTCTATATATTACGTTAAATTTATATAAGTCCATATAATGTTAAAATATATCAAAATATTGCCTATTTTAAACTGAAAACAAAAGAAAAAATTTATAAAAATAAAAACAAAGAATTCTATTTTAAGAATAAAAACTTGCTATTAAAGTAGGAAAACAAACATTTTATTTTTTTTAAAGAATATTTTACCCTTTCATTTATCTACTAAAAATAGATAAAACTCGCTAGTAATTTTTACGTTTAAAATACTTCCCTCGTCCCAATTTATTTGAGCCAGTTGACTTCAGCCCGCATGTACTTTAACGATTAATATTTTTAATTGTATAATAGTAAAAATTATAAAAATTTGATATTTTGAAAATACTCATCGATGAATCCAACGACATCTTATATGCTAATATTTATATTTATTTATTGAGAGAAAAATATGGTCAAAACAAGATACATGAATAATGCATACATTCTAAATGGCTCAAATAAATTGGGACGAAGGGAGTATCATTTTTCTACTTTTTCAAACATTAACTGCACATAATTGGATATATTTTTATTATTTTAAATATTCTTAACTAGTGTCCCAGGAAAAAAATAGAATCTAGTAGAATCTTGTTGCTACGTGTCACACGTAGAGACATAAAGCATGGGAAGAGAGAGCACGTGCATGGGGTTGGAGGGAAATTAAAGCATCACGTGGTAGGACCCACTATAGATTGGGAAGGTCGCACGAGTACTCACATGGAGATGTGGTGAATGGCTGTATATGATAGGGCCACGATTTTTGTGTCCCCTGAAATTTCGGCTATCAAATTACCGTTGATCGCGATCAGACACCTGTCTTTGTCAAACTTGTGGACCCATAGCTCTCTATCGTTGATTGCGGATAAACAACGGCTAGGATTCGCGACCATCACATTTATGGGACATTCTTTTCCTATTTTGCTCCTGCTTATCTGTTGTAGTTTACTCCCTCCGTTTTTATGTAACAAAATAAGGGTCTCGCTAAACGGTATCTCCGCGGCACTCTTTAAGTATTTCATTTAAGAAAATAATTCTTTTTAAAAATTGAAGATTTCAATTTTCGATGCGTTGACTTCACACAATTTCATAATCCTTTTAATAAAACTTTACTATTTAAAGGCTTAAAGAGTGCCCGGGGACACTATTTAACATTTGCCTAAAAATAAAATAAAATTGCTAAACAATGTACATGATGCACTAGTTAAGTGTAGATTATTATGGAAATTTTTTTCTTGAAAATTGTGCAATCAATGTTTTAAAAGTTTAAAAAGTTATCTTATTATTATTACTTTTGTTTTTTATTTTCTTTTTTAGCATGCTTAACAAGTGCACCGAGTGCACTGTTTAGCATGACCCATAAAAAGGGTCTTGCTAATGAGTGCCCCGGGCACTCTTTAAGCATTCTATTTGAAAATACTTTTTATTTTAAAAATCAAACAATACAATTTTCAATGCATTGACTTTACGCATTCCCATAAGAATTATATAAAAACCTTACTATTTTAGGTCTTAAAGAGTGCCCCGGGGGCACTCGTTAGCATTTGCATAAAAAAATTTAACTTTTTAAATTCATTGTAAAATAGATATATTTAGAGAAGAGTTAAATATGTTTTTAGTCCTATATTTTGCATTATAGTCAAGAATAGTCCCTATATTTTTTTTATAGTTTAAAAAAACCCTACAATTTTTTCTATAATCAAAATTGGTCCCCGCCGTTAATTTTTTTTAACAGAACGCTGATGAGGCACAATTAGCCAATAATATGATGACATATGTCTTTTACGAAAGCTTCAATATGGGTTGTTGTTGTGGTTTTGATTGAGTTTGTAGTGATGAAGACGAGGGTTTCTTGAAGAAATAAAGGTAGAAAGAAAGATTTGGTGTGGAAAGATGCACAATAAACCTGGTGGAAAAAAACACATGTCACCATGTTATTGGCTAATTGTGCCACGTCGGCGTTCTGTTAAAAAAAATTAACGGCGGGGACCAGTTTTGATTACGGAAAAAATTGTAGGGTTTTATAAATCATAAAAAAAATGTAGGGACTATTCTTAACTATAATGCAAAATGTATGAACTAAGAACATGTTTAACCCTTTAGACAATAATACATCACAGTCTAGATATATCTATTTTATAATCAATTTAAAAATTTTCTATATATAGGACTGAAGGGGATATTATTTATGTAATTACTTCCGCCGATTATATTTATAAGAAAATTTTATTTTTTTAATACATTGAAAAATGAATTTTTTTGGTACATTGAAAAAAAGTTAAATTTATGATTTGTACATGTGAGGTCCATTTAAGTACTATAAAATGGAAAGTCCTATTGTGGATGCTCTTATGATTTGATTGGAAGGAGTAAAGCTGATGCGAGAGAAAAGCAAAGCGATAGACTAAAAAGAAAAATGTTATCTTTGTTCTAATTGGCATTGTAGAAAAAAAGAGAAGAGAGATTAATTTGAGTATGCATTGGAAAAAATAAGTCTTACATTAATTAAAGATAAGGTCTGATTATAATTTATAAAGCGTGATAACCTTCATATTGCAAGTTGGTGTTATAAAGTTGAGTTAGATCCAATTTCAAATTTCTAACATGATATCAGATTCAATCGTTTCGGGTTATTCACCATTTATATTCACGCACTAGGTCCAATAGTACTGGGCGTGAAGGAGTGTATTGAAAAAACAAATTTTCACATTGATTAAAGATAATGCCTGTTTATAGTTTATAAAGAGTGACACCCCTAATCTTATAAGCCAGTTTTGTAAGGTTGAATGATTCAACTCTAAATTTCAAACACTAGGCTCCACACATTTTTTCTTTTCCCTCAGCCGTGTGAAGAAAGAGAGGAAAATGAACGGATGGCAACAAGTGAGGTTGGATGGAGGTGTTACACTTTACAAACATGCACCCAAAACCACCACTCGATTCCAAACTCAAACCTAAAGATTGGCAAAACAAAATGGTCACACCCGTTGAGATCAAGTTTTTCCACCAAAATCTGAACCCACATAAAGAACACGTAGAATTAATTATCCGGCCGAACTTGGTCCGAATTCATTGTCATTTTTCCTTTTCATGACAAGATCCTAACATTCAAAAATTTGGTTGCAACAAAAAAAGTGTAAAATTTTAAATAAAATCATGTACAACATCTAGAATAATTGATGCTCATCCACCCTAAATATATACATAGGGTAATTAGGTGATTTAACATCTAACTGATGTGGTTTCGAGTGCGGATTTGAATGATCCCAAACTCGAACTCGTGATATCAAATATCACTCGAATCCGAACTCAGTCAAATTGAGTTTTCGCCTGTTGATTCAGGTTCGAGTTCAGGTAGATCCTACCATCTCTAAGAAAATGGCTATTGATTTTGCTATTTCCTATCATGTCCTTAGCTCTTTTATATTTTATTACCATTACATTGTGCACTTATCACTCTCACACTTCTTTCATACGAAATAAGAGTGCTTTACAACACTTTCATTCTATAACAGTTGTTTACTGTTGCACTTGTTTTGTAAAAATTATGCAATTTAACAAAAATAAAATAGTTTTGATAAAATAAAATATTAATTTTTTTCTTTTATACCAATTATCACATTAAATCTACTCTATTTCTCATATTTTTTTCACTTCTCATACCCTCTTACATATTTCTCTCTTCTCACAATTAAACACAACCTTAAAGTTCAACTAATATTTTATGGTGTGACGGCCTTTTCCAAGATAGCGGTGATACTAGTTTGAATAATTATGCTCGAAAACTTGTTTATGTGATCCGCTCCATGTTGAAATATGGGACATGTATATTAATATATAAATTACGATAAAATGATATAGAGGCGGTTTAGCTACAACCATTGCCGCTATTTGAATTTGAAGTCATGGTCATTTGCTAGTTTATGCCTTTGTTATTGCGGATTTGAATTGGTCTTATGCATATAAAGTTTATAAGTTCTCTGCACATTCTTAAATTATTTTCGGTTGCGGCCGGTTCCGCTAGTAACTTTATACAATGTGCAATATTCATTAATTTATAATCATTATATGTCATTTTTAGGTGTTAAATTTGTGATTAAGCTCTTCTATAATTTGTGTCTTCAATTTAATGTTTGTACTTATGATATTGATTTACTGGAATGCAGTTATCAATCAAGCTCCATTGTTTTGTAAAAAGAAAAAGCTCCAATGTATTAACCAATTAAGCACTTCTATATTTAAGCTCTATTTTAATTAAAATTATGCTTTCATCGATGATTACTGTTTTGAATTCTTATGTATTAATTTAGTAATATTGAGTATGTAAAAAGAACAATTAAAAAAATACAGGAAAAGCTTACCAAAAAAGAAAAGGGATGAAACCGTCGGTGAATAAAAAAAACAAATTAAGCACAACGGCAACGGTTTGAAACCGCCACAAAAGGGTGAAATAATTTTCTTTGTAATTTTCATTTCGCAACGGTTTAAACTCATCTTACAACGGTACAAATCTGACGTTATATCAATTGCGATCGTGATCGCTGCGACAGTTTGGAAAATCATCGCTATAAGGTGTTGTCGATGTTAGAATATGCACATTTCACCAACTATCGCCATATGGTGTTGCGGCGGTTCCAAACAGCCATTAATCCCTTCCACACAAATTGCCAATTTTTTTTTTTAGTGAAATGTAGATTATATGCATAAAGATTTTGTGTTAGTGACGACATTTCCTGCAATTAACCTGCCTAAAGTTATGTGGGATAGGAACAGCTTAGTTGTATGACTTCAAATCCCGCTTCCATCCTTTGGCAAGTTGTTGGATCAGCTCACCAAACAAAAAGTTTGTTTTTTCAATCACATATACGTAACTTTTTTTATTTTATAATAGTGTTCATTCACATTTGTCATATACTATAAAACTTTATAATTTGTTGTTATTATTACTCGTAAAAAAATCTCCAATAATAACATTAGGAACAAATAACATTTTGGCAGGAAACAAGTTTGGTTGTGGTATTTTTTATTTTTTAAATGAACATATATAGTTCAGTTGTTAAGGACATCACATCATATTTATAAACAAAAATTAAAATTTGAATTTGAATTTCAAAATTTTCATTTATTTAGTTGAAGTATGAACTTCTTTTTTGACCTAAAAAAGAAGTCAATGGATGAACTTTTAACTCCTATAAACGTAACTCAACCTCATTAATGATCTAATCGATTTGGTTCAACTTAGTGATGATAAAAGTACGAGAGCTTCTAACTATGATACATTAGTAAAATTTCAATGTAAAATGATAAATAAACAATAATTTTTATAAATTAAAAAGTTGTTTATTGACTATTATATTTTAAAAAACATAATTTTATTTTTTTTATAAACATGATATTAATTTTTTTATTAAAAAATTCAATATATTATGAATAATAAAAATTCAAAAAAAAAATTCAAATTTTTTTTTTGACAACTTTAATGAATAATATTTAGTTATTATAATATTTTATAAGATATGAAAAAAATTCTTCTAAAATATATTAATTTAAAAACCTATTGTACCGATACATTATGATTAGTCTATTATACCATATAATTTGTCTAAAGTATACTAGTTTAACATTCAACTCAAATTTATCTAAGAGGAAAAAACTGCAAAGATACTATCAATTAATAATGCATGTATCTCGTAACATCATATCCTATGAAGCCCCGATACTTAATAAATAACGAAGTATCGTATTTGATACCGATACTCGTCTGATACTCGTATCGAAGAGTATCAGACAATTAAAATTATTTAAAAAAAATAAAATTACCGATACGTGTCGGATACTTCTCCGATACACGTATCAGAGAAGTATCGGGAAAATAACGTTTTATTTTTATGATAGAAATGGAGGAGATGAGACTGATACAATTTGTGTTTCCTCTTAAATAGTGAATGTTAGAGTATGATGTTTTTATGGATTGACAACCATGTGTTTTTTGGATGTTACCGATGATGTTTTGTTTTTTGGATAGTAATAATTATCCTTTTTGGGTAGTACTTAATTAACTTGAGATATGTAATTGTCATTTGTTTGCTAAGTTTAAATAATTTGAATGTTAATTTATTATCTTTCTTATTTTTGTTATGTTTATATATTGTGTATTTGTATATTTAATTTTAAATTTATTTTTAAACAACGTATCGCGACCGTATCGTATCAAAAATTTAAAAAAAAATTCCGCATCACCGTATCGATATCATATCGTATCGGTATCATGTCACGTATCCGGCTTCATAGATGATATCATTTCACTTTGCTCTGTTTTTTTTACCGGATATAGTGCCAATCTTTTGGAAATGTCAACCATTACTGTCCGCACTCCACAAGACAAAAGAAAAATGATACTCCCTCCGGTCTCATATAAGAAAAACTTTACTTTTTAATTCACTATAAAATAGATGAATATAGACTATAATATTATTTAGATATATTTATTTTACAATAAATTTAAAAAATAAAGTGTTTCTTATATATGAGACCGGAGGGAGTACTATAATAATCCAATACACACTAGTGTATTATTACGGGTGCGTTTGTTATAGATTTTTTCAAAATAGATTTTTATAGTGTAAAAAAAATTTGTGTAAAAAAATTTTACAAAGAAATTTTTTATAAAAGTTTTAAATGAAAATTTGGTTTGAATAGTTATTCTTAAAATGTTATTTTAGGTATTTCATCATTTTATTTAAAAAAAAATTGGATATCAAAATTTTTAAAAAAATCACTTTTTTTGAAGCTATTTCAAATAGATTTTCATAAAAATCATTTTTCAAATACAACTTTTTGTAAAAATTGAGATTTTTACTATATTTTGATCTTCAATAATGTACGTTTATGTTATATAATGTCAAAATTAGTGTTTGAATTTAGAAAAAATAAATATAAAAAAACTTATAATATTTTAAAAAACGATTTTATAAAATCTATTTTCAAAAATATAAAGAAAAATCTATTTTTTTCAAAGCTAAAACAAACACACCCTACATATAAGTGCAGGAAATCCGGTGAGAAGTTTCTTAGCTTGATTGCAGAAAAGAGGGAGCTACGGTTTTCCACTTTCAGTTTCAGCTTCAGCTTCATAAGTTGCATTGTAGTAACAACTAACAAGTTACCCACTTAAAAAAAAATTCCCAGTTGATTAATCCAAATTTAGTAGTATCATCTAAAATCCTATCAAATCTTCTTTTCCATTATTAACTTAATTATTATTCGTTTATCATGCATGCGTCTGCAATTTTGTTATTGTAGCTTTAATGATTAATTATGCCAAGCCCACTAGTAAAGCAAGCACTCATAAACAAAAAAAATATAGGCTCTATTTTAATTTCTTATTAATTCGGTTAGAGGATGATGATGGAAGATTCCATTTTTCATATATAAAATGCTTTTCAGTAGATAGCAGTTGGTACCGTAGGTCCGTAGCAAGCCAAAATATGAATCATGTCAACACTTTGTTTAGAGATTTGAATTCTTTTGGATTGATTGGTCAACGTACACATGAAAATCGTTTCGGTAAATATTGTAAGGAAATCAACCCTTACGATTGAATTATAAAGGGTACAAAGTGTATTCAATTCGTACAATTTGAAAAGCAGATTTTAGAAGTGATAAAAGCAACTTAAGGAGTTATTACAACAATTAGAAAAACTAAATGAAGAATTACGATCAATATGACCTATATTATGAATCAAAACTAAGAGATGGAAATAATTTGATCTACAACTAGTATAGAAACATATTGGCTAGCTAAAGCTCCACCAAATATAAACATGATATTATTTCTCATAAGGCATATGCTTCAAGTTTTAACTTGAATTTTTATGTAAAACTAGGTAGTTATACTATGTGGAAGTGTTTGTTATTCGGCATTTTGGGGTTTGTATTATGTGGATTTTTTTTATAGACGGATAAAATGATAAGTCATTGAAAATCCACATACAAAGTAGAGGAAACGAGGTTTGAACCTCGATCATGACATTCGACATTAACAATTTCGATATTTTTGTCATTTGAGCTAGAATTTATGGACTGTAAATGTCTTTTCTATCGGATCATTTTGGGTAGAATTTGATACAAGAGTAAAATTATTAACACATTTTATAACACACCATTTTTTGTGTGGAAAAAGACACACTAGCTAATTTTAGGACATTCTAATTGATTGAAATTCAAATTGGTCACTATAAATTTATATGGGACCTATCTCTAACGTTCAATTAATTAAAAAGTATACGTTGAGAACAGTGTTGGAGTGTGTCTTGCTAACATTTTTTTTTGACAGAGTCTTTCTAATATAATTTTTTAAGGTAAGAAAATCGTCAAATCTAATACAAAAAAAAAGTCGTCAAATCCAAATTATCATATGTATGGTTTGGTTTAGATTGTTTCTTTAAAAAAACTACGTAAACAATTTGTGTTATCGCTTCGATTTGTTATAGATACAATTAAAATTAAACAATGAAAGTAGTAAACAAATAAGTGTTTTTTAATAAACATGTGAACAACTTCAGCATAATTAAATGAAATGATAATGGTCATCATAATTTAATTTTGTAATTCAAATATTTGCCTATGTATTAATAAGAAATATTTGTCTCAGTCATTGAGGTCGATCTAGTTCAACTCACAATGTCAATATTGTTAGATTAGACATTTTTATCATGATTCAAATCCAATACTTCACATATCAACACACTGGTTACTTATATACTATAGGATCCGTTTAGGCTGGACTAAAAGATGAATTTGTTCATCTTGGTCCCATAGAAATTACTGCCTATTCTAAGTTAATCCGGTCAATAGATTCTAGTACGCAATAGACATGGCAACACCAAATTTTATGTCATTAATATTTTTTAAAAAAACAAAATACAGCTGTATCAAATTACTGTTGGATCTTTTACTTTTTTCATTTCTTTTGGTTAAAATAAAAATACTTTCTTGTATGTTTATTCAAACATTGTTTAATTCAATAGGATTGTGTAAAAAAATAGTCGCCCCTTCAAGTATTTTTTTAGTTAATAACTATTATTCTTTTAATTGTAATTTTTTTTTAATATTCTATTGTAAAAAAATAAATAAATTAATATTCTTTAATTTATTAAGTTCACTCCACTTAAGACGAACTAACTCTAATTTGATTTTATTATTTTTAGTTGGATTATGATTTCTCGAAATTATTTCCTCAATTATACTCGAACTCACACCACTTAAGATGGACTAACTCTAATTCGATTATTTTAGTTCGACTATATTCGAACACACACCACTTAAGATTTTAGTTCAACTATACTCGAACTCGCACCACTTAAGATTTTAGTTCGACTATTTTAATTCCACTATACTCAAACTCCCACTGTAAGACCCGTAGAATTACTATAGCAAAAATATGATTTTTGATATATTAATTAGCTTGTGCTATTTGTTTTTATTGATTTTCTGTTTAATTGTCTGTTTTGACAGAATTTATGCTGATATTGTGCATGCGCGTAATTTAACGTTTGAAAAATGGGCACAATGATTTTATAAGCTTTGAATGAGTTTAGAAACATTTTTGTCTCGTCGAAATGTTGAAAATAATTTTCTAGTGGTTTTTTAGAAAACGGGCAAGATATACCGCTGTTTGAAAATTTTACGGTTTCCGATTTCCGTCAGAATTTAAACTGAGACTTTATATATCGATTGTTAGGATAATTTGATCTCATTGTATTTTTCCGAGCTAAGAGCAAAAATTTATTCAGAATAAAATTTATTCGAAAGTTTGTGAATTGTTTTTATTAAGTGGTTTACGGTATAATTTTTCTGTTTCCGTAAAGTTTATCGGTACGCGAAATACGACTAGTTGTTTTATGAGTTTAATTTTGAAAAGAAAATATAAGGAATGAAAAGCCCCAAATTTTATGTTGGTTTTGAAGTTAGGGTTTTGAAAAAGTTGTTAAGTTTTAAATTAAAATCAAATTGAGTTGGTTTATGTGAAATTAGTAATTGTATAAGTGTTTTAGCTATGTTTGATTCTAAAAAAAAAAATAGTTTAGAGATGTTTTTGCTACTGGCCGAAATTTGAAGGGCATTTTCGTCCATTTTAAAGGTTATATTTTGTCATAGAAATTTAACCATTCAGTTCGTCTTTTCGAGACGAATATTTTGGCGTATGGCGCGTCTCGATCGGATAAGTATTGAGTGAGTTATGGCCATTTGATTTAAAAGGAAAAACTTGTAACCTGTGACGCAAGTAAACTTTTATTTTTGTGAAAATTTTCAAAGAGTTTTTGGGTTGTCTTCATACGGTTTTATTATGTATAATTGATTGCCTTGGAGTTATGAATCAAAGTGTTTCATAAATTGTTTTGAAATGAAATTATTTTCGCGTAACGAAAATAGTGCATTTAACTTCATGAATTTTTAATCACTATGGGGATGACTCGTAATCACAATCCGAGAGTGTTAGAAAGTCCCTTAGACCCCTCTAGATTTTTGGGTTTTGGTTTCTTTTCGATAGAATACAGTGAGAGTATTTTATTGATATTACGCTGCTTATATTTTAGGAAGCGCGATTTGTAGAGTTGAGCGAGAAATAGTTGTGGAAGCTTACCGAGGTAAGGGCACCTTTATTTTTGTCTTATTTCTACAATAGCATTTGTGTATGCTTTGTTTGTGGTGTGTTTTGAGTGTTTGACATGTATGTGTGATGTATTCTCGGAATGAGAAATTCTTTACAATACATGTGATTGAATACATATGACTGAGAATATATGTATGTTGTTGTGATTGAATACATATGATTGTGAGAATATATGTATGAATATGTGATTGTTTACATATGATTGTGAAGATATATGTATGAACATTGAATTGAATTACATATGCTTGGAAGGTATGTAATTGCTGCATTAGCATATATGGGGAATCGTATGCTCGTGCATTCATAGTACGTGGTGACCGTGATGGGCCACGGGGTGCGACTGACAGTGACTGGGTCCACCTTAATCCTGCGGGATTTTTATTGAGTCCAATACGTGGTGACCGTGATGGGCCACGGGGTGTGATTGACAGTGATTGGATCCACTCTAATCCTACGTGGTGACCATGATGGGCCACAGGATTTTATTGATGCCCTGCGGGGATTTGGTAGGCTGGGCCTACGACTCTCGGCGGAGAGATTAAATTCCGAAATTCATGCATGTGGCAGCCAGTGATTGGTGTCACGATCATGTAGAGTCTGCATTGATAGGCTATGTGCGCATTTGAATTATAATGCTTGTTAAGAAGGAAATGATAAATGTTTATTTGCTTTCCATATTTGGTATTTGTATTATGTGGTACTTGTGGTGACCCTTACAATGAAACATGAACGGGTTACCCCCACCTAGACGATGGATTCCTGTCCGAGACCGTGAGTCGTGAGGACGACGGTGGCTTCTTGAGCCCTTAGTGATCGAGTGGCGTGGCTGATCTAATTAGATTGTGTGTCGGTGTGTCTTGTACACCGTGCTTTAGGTTAGGCGCAGTATTCAGACTCTTTTGGATAACTGTATCTGAGTACTTATACTTTTGGTTTAGACGGTTGTCTTTTGGATTGTAAATATTCAGGTACACACTTTGCTTATCGAAAGCACTTTCATGTATAATTAGTACCATACCGATGCTTGGGTTGTACTAATAGATAATTAGTGCTGTTGTATGATTAATGTCGGCTCGTCACAAATTTATGCGCGTTCTGTTTTGTTTAATAAAAAAAAATAACGCCCCTTTTTGGTCTTTGAAAATCGGGGTGTTAAACCCACCGCTAAAGATTTTAGTTCGACTATACTGGAACTCCCACACCGCTTAAGATTTTAGTTTGACTATAGTCGAACTCCCACCACTTAAGACGGAGTAACTCTAATTTGACTATTTTAGTTCCATTATACTCGAACTAAATTAAGTTTATTTCGTCGATATGATTTATTGGTCAAATATGATTCCTCGTGCTTGCACCGCTTAATCATAACATTATAGATTCAAATAACTTACGTACATAGACTAACACAAGAATTAAGTTTATTTAGGGCATGCGAGAATTAATTTTATTTAGGGCGCGCGAGAATTAATTTTATTTAGGGCGCAAGAATTAAGTTTATTTACGGTGCGCGAGAATTAAGTTTACTTATGGCGTGCAAGAATTACGTTTATTTAGGACGCGCGAGAATTAATTTTATTTAGGGCGCGCGAGAATTAAGTTTATGGCAAAATATTTTATTTGTAACACTTTTGTCCTTTAAAAAACATGAAAATCTGAAAGAATTGATGAAAATGATGAACATTTTCATTAAAATTATGATTTTTATTTAATTTTAATAAAAAGATATCTTAACAAATAAAATTCAGCATTTTTTTAATAAAAGAAAAAAAGGGTTTATATGTGAATTTTATAAAAGATAAATGACTAAAGTGTTACAAATAAAAGATAAATGATCAAAGTGTTACAAATATATAAGATAAAGAACCAAAATGTTACAAGTAAAAAATAAAGGACCAAAATGTTACTAAAAATAAAATAAAAGACCAAACATATAATTTTACCTTAGTTTATTTACGGTGCACGAAAATTAAGTTTATTTACGGCGCGCGAGAATTAAGTTTATTTAAGGCACGCGAGAATTAATTTTATTTCGGACACGCAATAATTAATTTTATTTAGGACGTGCAATAATTAACTTTATTTAGGACGAGCAAAAATTAAGTTTATTTACTGTACACGAGAATTAAGTTTTATACGATGGAATTTGATAATTAATTAATAGTTTCTTCAATACTTAATATTTTAATATTAGTTTCTTCAAATTATATATGGACTTCTTCCAGTCTAACTTACGGTCCAATCAAACAAATCTGGTTACAAAAAAAAAATAAAAAAATCATGTGTGACAGTTTTACATACACCCGTGTCCTTGTAAAATTGTCCTAGAAGGTAGCAAACTTTGAATCCTAACCGTCAGAATATATTTATATTATATCCATGGTAATCAAATGGATTGGTCCAAGATGAACCAATAAAGTTGTTGGTCCAAATTATACGAACCCATATACTATATTGGGTCATTCGTTATAGAACAGATGGAGTATTAAGCTGTGAATCACTCGTTGTAGGAAAGAAAGAGGGAGTATTAAGCCTCCAAATGGCTCTAAGGATTCTACAAACCTCTGTTAAGCTCACTTATAACCTTTTTTAACCTCTTTGGATGTTGATTATTTGTATTTATGTTTATAAATGTTTCTTTTTGGGTATGAAAGGGACTAAGGTCCAAGAAAAAATCTAGAAGCACCTATAAAACCAAGGTACAAGTTGAGCATGTGAGTAAGACATACTAATAACTATAAAAATAAAATCAAGATTAATTGCCATAACATAATATAATATTAATTGCCTGAATAACATAATATAATATTAATTGCCTAAATAAATTTAATATTAATTCTCTGAATGTCTCTAAGGCAAACTAGAGAGAAAAACAAACGCTATTACGTTGTTTGGAAGGTGAGGTTATAAATTAAGGACCCCTTGTCCCCATTCAAGTTCTCCCAACTTCTATCATTATAGCCTAGATATTGTTATGTGATCTACTTGGGGCCTTGCCTCTCTACTTGATTTTAATATATCTTTAGTAGGACCAAAGGATTTGGATGTTTCTTTTTACAAATAATTAAATTTAAATACAGTTTTAATTTTCTATTTAAAAATTTTGATTTTTTCCATCATTATATACAAAATTATGTAAATTAAATTAAGTAACTTGGTTTGAATAGTTAATAAATTTGTGTTAAAATAAATCGTTTGAGAGAATCCAATTTTTTTATGGTTAAAATAATTGTCGACTATAACTTACTTACCCTGTGTTCGAATTTTATATGGTACTCTTCATCCTTTCCATACGAAGCGAATGGTTGATGCCATTTTTCCTCCTCAATTAGGGATAATTAGAAAATTGTATTGATGGAGGACTTTTTATAATTTCTTCATGTCCAATAACCTAGCTAGCTTCTAGTATATTTATAATACTCTCAATATTAAAAATATATTAGTAATAAAAACACCCTCTATAAAATATGAAGTATTTTCCTTTTTTACTCTCTATTCCCCTCTAAACTCCCAAACAGAATCGGAGTTTGTTTTAATTTGTTATTTACCCACTTAGTCAGGTACTCTCATTAAGAGGCGTCTTTACCACATGTGCGATGACATAAGACCTCATAAAAATAGGGGTCTCTAATTTTTTTTATAGGGTAGTAGTATTAGTAAATGAAAGATATAAAAATTAGAGATTGCAAACTTTCAAATAAGAGATTGTGGAGTTCAAATGCTTGAGATTCTCTTTATTCTAAAATGAGAGATTTACTAGTTACAAAATGTCCTAAAAGAGATTTTCTATTGTGAATAATTTTTTTAGCCTTATTATAGTTTTATTAAATAGAGAGACGTGTAATAGAAATTATCTTATTTATCAAACTTTTCTAAGTGTTATGGATGTTATTAGTAATTTAAATCGATGATATATTTTTATTTTATTTTTGCATTTTTTCTTCTATTAGAGCCTATTTTTAATAATCCCACAGGATCTTCCAAAAGTCGGAGACGCTCCCCCGCTCTCATCACATCTAGTTGATTTTTAAAATGCAATTATGATGAACAGTTCATTTAGTTGCACCATCCGTACGATTTAAGAACTTTCAGTTAACGTTGCATAAAGTAAAACGATACTGCACATGATCAATGTCGCAGGCAAATAGCTAGCTTCTACATACAAGTCGATAACTATCTCTCTCTATATCAATCCAGTTCAACAAATTGCAACTTAGCTAACACTTTGTAGGGGTCACATTGTTACAAATTATTATGTGCATGCATTTCTTTGAAGAGTCCAATTTATACATGATGATGTTTGGCAACCAATTTGGAAAATCAAATTTCACTTTGAAAATATCTTGGAGTATAATTGAAATTGATAGTATCTACCAAGTGCAATAGTAACGCCCTGTGGTGAGTAGGTTTTAATTTTCCCTCTATGATCATTATGTGAGCAAATTTGAATTGTTAAGGAGCTCTAATTTGTGTATAAGCGCCAAAATTAAAGTAAGTGTGAAGCAATTTGGGTACGTGGACGGCACTTATACATTAAAAATTAAGATGTTGCGGACATGGTGTAGTGCAAAGTCAGGGTTAGTGCCACAATTTCCAAAAGGTGACCTAACGCACTCAATCAAGGGAGAAGAAATACAAGTGTATCAGACTTTACTCTTAAAACTAAAATTGTTCATTGGCCTTAAGAATACAAGCCATGAGATGCATTATTGAACTACATTACTAGTTACTAGTAAAAGACTTTTAGTCCCCATTAGTTTAGCTCAATTTGTAGGGATATAACACTATATGTGCACGAGTTGAGTTCGAACCCGGATAATCCACTTATTCACTTTTAAAGTGGATTTTCTAGCCACTAGGCTACTTGACAAAAAAAAATAAAAATAAAAAACTTTTACCCAAAAATAAAAACCTAGTCAAAGACTCATGTGAGATGTGGAAAAAATCGCATTGTGTTTGTTGCAGATTTTATATACTTGTACCTATAGATGCTCCGACATTCAAATTAATAAAGTGTGTTAAGAAGAAGTTCTAAAAGTGTAAGAGAATGTACTTGACTCCTCTGCATGAGAGAAGTATATATAATCTCTGACGTTGGGTCAATGTCATTGATGGACGCATTAATGCCATCAATAACCATGGAAAAACGACTAAGGAGTTTTGATGGACAGTAAATGTCCATCAGTCAGATGTCGGACGTTACGCGGGGTATGTCGTCCATTGACTTTGGTCACGCGATCTTGGGCTGCTCTGCAGTTGAGCCGTGCTCGACAAATAGGAAGGAGAATTTTCTCATCTTTTGGACCTTAGGCCCAATCATAACAAAATTATTTTATTACACAAGTGATTTATACCATCCGATCTCAAATTATAAATACTGCTCGAATCTGAATATATATTGGACAATAGACAATCATGGTCAAATGAACACCCTCTCATGGATGCCACATTTTGAATTGCAGAACATTGGACAACGGGCACTCAACTGTGGGAAATGTCGGAGCCACTCAGTCAATCCGGAAATTTGCCTCCTTGACTTTTACACGACGTGTCAATTTCTTTTTTATATTCACTTTTTTTAAGGTTACTACTAACTACTACAATTGCAACTTTATTAAAAGCAAAAAATGCATTCAAAAAGTGAAAGAAAGAATAGAATAGAAGGAGTGTATGTGTATGTTTGAAAGAAAGATTTTATCTTAATTTCGGTGGAGGCCGTTGATTGCGGTTGGGAATAAAGCGTTCTGACAATTGGGGACTGTCGTTTTGTGTTCATGTTTTGACCACATCTTCCTTTCCCATTCTCTCTTTAACATTTAAATACTTATCACGTTGTAACTTTATCGTGTTCATCCGTTAATTCAATTGGATTATTTTAATATTCTTAAGGTCTTACTTCTGAGTGTTATGTGATTCAAATTCAGTAAAACTATAGTTATAGACCAAGTTAATTAAACTAGTCTCCATCAAAAAAGTAGTAGTACATGTTAAAATTCGAATAGTATTTATTGAAATTAAATTGAGAAATAGTAGATGTTTTTTTATTTATATTTATATTTACATACATGCATCATACTGATAATAATAGACCATACTCCAAAATGTAAAGACACGACAAGTTTGTTAATTATTAGTGAGAGTGTAAGTAAAGTAGTATTATTGTCATACTAATAATAATTTTGATTTGAGGTAGTATTGTTTTCACTTGGAATACTGTCGGTGGCAATATAGAATTGGTTTGAGACGTCAATTTAATAGCCATGAGTGATTATTGTCGGGTTGTCGGGTTCGGATTGTCTGCAATGATGTCCCAGGAGGTACCACAATAGTAGTAGTAACTAGTAACTTGATGAAGCCGCACCGCTTTCACTTTGTATCTTTGTTAGAGTACTAGCTAGTAGCTACAGTTAGGTTTAGGGGTGTGTGTACAACAAAGGTTGTTACTTGTTAGGCAGTTAGAGAAATCTTTGTTGTTATTGTAGCGATTGCACAGAACAAGAGTAAATTATAGTTTGAAGTTGAATTTGTTAAGAAGAAGTTTCACGGCTTGCAAGAAAGTCTGAATATTTGTTTATAAAATAGAAATAATTTTTACATTACAAGTTGGTTTTGTAAGGTTGAGTTTGACTTAAAACTCAATTCTTAATATGGTATTAGAGAGTCTCTCCACGATTCGCTGAACCGTAAAAATAATCATCAACTTAATTACAAGTCGATTTTGTAAGATTGAATTAAGTTCAAAACTCAATTCCTAAGACAATTCATAAAACACAACAAATAAAAAAATAGTAGTAAAGACATGTTCCCGTCAACTTAATTCAATTGTGTTATATATGCGTGATATTTTAAATATGTGGAATTTTAGCAACTAATCTACTTCACAAATAAATAGAAATAACAATAAAATATATTAGAATTAAGAAAGATTGGTGTGGAGCCTGTGTTGTATAAACAAAAAAGAGAAAATAATTAAAAAGAATGGACAATGAAAGTTTTTTTCCACCATAAGCTTTTTTATTTTTTTTAAAGTGACCATAAGCTTAAATTCTTGGTTTGTGTGTTTAGTTGGAAATAGATTCCTACATATTTTGCTGTAAAAGCATTCACTATATTTGTGGTTGTTGAATTAGTATTTCGAAGCAGCTAAAATAAGTAATTACTCTGAATCTGTTAATATTGATAATAATATATTATTTTCTTTGATCCTTAATATAAAAAGGAAAATGCTAAATAGTGCACCTGGTGCACTAGTTAAGCATATAAATAAGGAAAATTTATTTTGAAACGCGTGCATTCAATACATTGAAAGTGTAAACAGTTATTTTATTGATATTAATTTTTTGTTTTATTTCTATTTTTGGAATGCTTAACAAGTGCACCAGGTGCACTGTTTAGCATGACCCATATAAAAAAGAGTAATATTTCAATGTATTTGTAAAGTGAAATTTTTCGTCCCGTAAGTTTAACTTTTACACCTAAAATATAGGAACTGAGGTTCGAACTCTAGTACGCTCACTTTATTTAAGAAGTGGAATTCTAACCACTAAGATATGTGATAATTTTTTTTTCTTCATATATTAAAAACTAAAAAGAGTAATATTTATCTTCTGTATTAGAACTTAACCTCGAAACCTAAACTTTTTACAACTTAACACATTTAATCCTTAGCTTAAACAACATATTCACCCATGACCCATCCATTGAACTAAGTTACCCTATTAAAATTTTATTAGATTTTTAATATACTTTACAATCAAAATATCGAACTTAACATATAAACAATTTGATTTTGATACAACAATTGTGAACGAGGCAAAATATTTACTTCAAGAAAACCAAAAAATAAAACCAGAATAAGTATAAGTGGAAACCGGATTGTCTGTCTATAATTAATAGTAATACAGTATGCATTAACGCATCTGGGGAGGGTTGTGAACCATGAAAATATGTTACTGTGTGTTTAGTTAGTGATGTGACTAATGACTACGACATGCATGTTAGCTAACATGGGTTTTCTAAGATTAAAAAGGTCACGAGGCCGTTACTCTTACCATTTCAGTTAATTCAGATTTAAAGGTTTTTAGTACTACTAGTTTACAATTTTAATAGTCTAATCAACTATAGTAGTACTAGTTGAGAACTGAGTCAAAGTCAGCTACTCTTTTTTAGTGCTTCACTCTCTTCAATTTTACAAGTGTAACTGTAAGTGCATCGAAATTTAAAATGGTGTAATATTTAGTGGCAAAAGGTACGTGGGAAATGGGTGTTATCATCTCATAGTCCGAGTCGTGTGAGAATTATTCACAATTTTCCTTTGTTACTATCACGCCGACGATTAGGGGGGAAGAGACCAAATCTTAGTAGTGGGTTCGTTTGATATTGTTATGGGTCTTGGCGCGGGTCTTATGGGGACCGCAATAGATGCTACTAATTGTTGTTAAATTTCGTTTATATATTTTTAATCAAAACTATAGTGCCATAAAAAAAAGTAACCAAACATGGTCTAATAATCCAGTATAATAATAATGCAATAATACCCAAAACGGACCAATGAAATTTGATTTTATAGTAAGAAAATGAGTCATTTTCTACAAAAAATGTGTATATTAATTGAAATTTAAAGCATGTTCTAACTTTGGTGAATATGAAACCAAATTCACCTAAACATTTTCACATGAGCAAGTAATACTACTACCACAAACCGTCCATCACCAAAGGCACAAAAAATGACACATTCTTGCTGAAACTTGATTCCATAAGTCAAACAATGTGATTTACTAAATTAACCATAAACAGTAGTAATTCCAATTCTGCCAAATAATTTAAAACCTCACCGACTGCTTGCTGTAAGGCCACATGACATTGTTCCTTACTCATCACAAACGTTTATAGCCCCTTCAAAATTAAAAAAAAAAAAAATAATAATAATAATAATAGAAACAAATTATTTACTATATACACTATTAAATTATATTTAATTTAATACTTATAATAATAATGTAATAATATTTTAATAAATTCACTGCCAAAGTGTCAACTTCTGCGTTCTTGATACCTTCCCTTTCCCACTCTTCCCTTAATATATAGAGCCTCGAGCACCTAATTTTCCAATCCCTGTACTTCTTCTTCTTCTCTCTCACACTCTTTTCTGAAACTTCTCTGTTTCCGCAAGGATTCCCTCCTTAATTAGCGGGACTATCCCAAGTTTCAGCTTCTCTAAACTCATCTGCATTGCCATTTTTTTTCCACCTCACTGCATTCAACAAACACATTTACAGCATATTCCATTTTTTTTTGTTTTCATGGAAAAGCTAACACAACTCATTTCAATGCTTCCCCTGTTTTTTCTTCTTCTTCCATCTTTTGCCTTTGCTGGTCATGACTATGGCCAAGCACTTAGTAAAAGCATTATGTTCTTTGAAGCTCAGAGATCTGGTGTTCTTCCTCATAACCAGAGAGTTTCATGGAGATCTCATTCTGGTCTTCAAGATGGTAAAGCAAGTGGGGTAAGTTTCTTTTTCATAATTTCATTCATGCTTATTCTTTTCTTTTCAGTTTTACATTTTATTAATTTTTTTTCGTGTTGAAAAATTTGCAGGTAGATCTAGTGGGTGGATACTATGATGCAGGTGATAATGTGAAATTTGGGTTACCAATGGCGTTTACTGTTACAATGATGTCATGGAGCATTATTGAATATGGTAAACAAATGGCTTCTAGTGGTGAACTTGGTCATGCCATGGAAGCTGTGAAATGGGGTACTGATTATTTTATCAAAGCTCATCCTGAACCTAATGTTCTCTATGGAGAGGTACCTTTTCACCTCACTCTATTTTCCCCTGTTTTTTATTTTTGACTTTTCCTTTCCCAAAAAGAATTAATTAATATTTTAATATTATTATATAGTATTAGTATTCAAGGAATCATGGGTTAGTGTCTTTTAATTTTCCATGGAGTTAAAGTTGAATTTGGATGTTACTAATAATTTTATTTATTAATTAATTAAGGTAGTACTATTGTTTATTTATTATTTGAATTTGAATAGTGAATGATGTTGATTTGGGCATTTTGACAAATAGGTAGGAGACGGGAACACTGACCATAAGTGTTGGCAAAGGCCGGAGGATATGACCACTGACCGTCATGCTTACAAGGTTGATCCAAGTAATCCTGGGTCGGATCTTGCCGGTGAAACCGCCGCCGCTATGGCTGCTGCTTCCATTGTGTTCCGCCGTTCTAATCCTGCTTATTCACATGAACTCCTCCGTCATGCCTATGAGGTTTCACTCTCACACCATTTACTTTTATTGTTATTATGATTTATTTAAGTGAAAATGAAATGTGAAAACTAAAAAACAGTAAAATAGAGACATTATTATAAAGTGGTTTGAATCCATTTAACTCGAGAGATTAATCTCGACAATTGCAAGTAAAAATGCTTGATTCACAAAAAAGGACATTATAAACATTGAAGCATGGTGAGTAGGAATGAGTTGTTTCTTGTTACTGATAGCGGCAAATATTGGTGAAACGGTTGAAAAATGTAACTAATAGGCAGTTACTGGCAGTACACTTTTATTTATGACTCTTTTGTCAGAGACGTTATTGCTACCAAATTGGGCCGCATGGGTCGGTAGAAGGACATTTATTGATTCAATAAACATAAAGTTTCCAAAGATTAAAATTAAAATTCAATAAATAAAACCTTATCTTTTTTGATTTTTTAGATGGGATATCAGTGATCCAAACATTTCAATTTATTTTTATTATTCAATAAACTAAATTTAATAAAACAAGTAGTAGTAGTATATATACATAGACTATTTTTTATATTAAAGTAAATATTAAAATCTCCTCAACTGGAGTACCTAATATTTGGAAAGGCAGGAAGGTGGAGATAATATTTTTAGGGACCCCATAAAAATACGATTTGTACACTTGTGGAATTTTGTTTCCCACTTTTTCTTTAGTCTTCTTCAGTCCTACTTTATAAAGCAAGAGTTCACTCAATTTAGGTTTTTTCTTAAAACAACTAACAAGTGTGAAAGAGTTGAATCCTTATTTAACCATTTCTCTTTTGTGTGGGTGATTCTCATTTTCAGTAAAAAAAATATTAACATTGACTGGTTAAAAAAAAATTTCCTTTATTTCACTCATTATAATAAAAATAATATAAAAATACTAATAAAGTTGTTGTCGCAAACAAATAAATTTGAATTTAATTCATATGTAAGTATACGGACAAATTTTTACACTGTTTGATCGGTAAAATGTTTGAACTTTTATCGTATCTAATTCAAAAGTCATACAAATTATTTTTTATGATTTACGAGGTATTAGTCAAAAAATGATTTACGAGGTAAAAATATTTTGACTGTCTGGAAAATATTTTCATAAGAAAAAAATGAACATGGAGAGATGAAATGAAAGACCTCTTTTTCATGTCTAGTGAAGAGGCACTTTTTTCTTTTAAACTTTTGCCACACATTTGACCGTACATATTGATATTTGTGTGGAATTAGATCCCAACCTTCCCATTGAAGAGATTCACATAGCACAAAAAAACGAAACTTCGTTTTAATATTACTATTAATATATTTTTGTCATTTCACGTGGACACATACACTGTCGGTGCTACTATTTTTTGCCTTTTTGGTTCAAAATTGTACTCATCACATTTGTTTGGTATGAAACCAAACTAACCATGAATGTGTATCGGGTTATTTTGGTATCTATTTTTCCGCTGTCATGTGCCTCTATTATAACCTTTTTAAGTGTACACTTGTAGCTTTATGTTTCTGTCACTGTTTCTATAGGTGAAGACACATGTTGCATTTAATTATACATTTATTATAGTTAGATGTGTAATGAACAAAGCAAAGAAATATCATAGATGTTTCTGAAATTCTATTTTACTGTCAATCTAGATCTGAAACAAATTTATTAGTATCATCAGGTTTCAGGTTTTTTAGTTGCAACCTAATAAATGAGGATACCAAATACTCCTCCTAGTAGGTTTATTTAATCAATCATGTTAATTTAATTAATCTAATGAACTTAAATTAACTAAATTAACATCACATTAAAATGATAATCCAAAAATAAGTGTTGTTCTTAACGTAATATTAACCCATGTGGATTAACTTAGTGGTGTTGACCTGAGACTTTGAAGTTTGCACTCCTCTCAAGGTCGCATATTAGTCGATCCTTGCGTCGGATACCGAGTTTTCAAAAAAAATTTATTAGTACTATATACATTACTTGCAACGTGAGTATTTCCGCCTGGAAAAACTAAACTGAATGTCTCTGGATTTGATAAATCGCAGTTGTTTGATTTTGCGGATAAATACAGAGGCAAATATGACAGCAGTATCACAGTTGCACAGAAGTACTACAGATCCATCAGTGGATACAATGTAAGTTTTTCTTGTACAATTGTGGATTAATATACAAAAATAATAATTCCAATTGGAAATAAACAGTGTAAACATTCAATTATTGCTTGAATATTAATAATTGAATTGAATGTCGGTAATTGTACGCGGAACAGGATGAATTGCTTTGGGCTGCTGCATGGTTGTATCAAGCATCTAACAACCAATATTACTTGGATTACCTTGGTAGAAATGGTGACTCCATGGGTGGAACTGGTTGGCAAATGACTGAATTTAGTTGGGATGTTAAGTATCCTGGTGTTCAGACTTTAGTTGCTAAGGTAACATCAATTTATTAAGTAATGAATTTGACGATCGACGTTCTTATATATGCTTTCAATCATTTGTGGCTAAACTGTTTTCTACTGTTTCTTGATGTGTAGTTCCTGATGCAAGGAAAAGCTGGAGCTCATGCACCAGTGTTTGAAAAATATCTGCAAAAGTCTGAGTATTTCATGTGTTCATGCCTTGGAAAGGGTTCTCACAATGTTCAGAAGACACCTGGTGGACTCATATACCGCCAAAGATGGAACAACTTGCAGTTTGTCACAAGTGCTTCCTTTTTAGCCACTGTCTATTCTGACTACCTTGTTTCTTCTGGTAGAAACTTGAGATGTAATTCCGGCAATGTCCCTTCTTCTGAGCTTCTCTCATTTGCAAAGTCTCAGGTAATTCACTACATCTCATTTCAATCATTAAAATTATTAAGGACTATGAAATCCTGACACAAACACCGGACACGACATTGCCACTGACATGACATCGCTAATCATTTGACATGTCTCAGACACGAGAGACACCTTTAATCTGAAGTGTTAGTGCTAAATATTTCAAGGGCGCTCATCATTTTTTGTTTTTAAAAAAAACTTCAGGTGGACTACATTCTTGGGGACAACCCAAGAGCCACAAGTTACATGGTGGGATATGGAAACAATTTCCCTCAAAGGGTTCACCACAGAGGTTCATCCATTGTTTCAATCAAGGCTAATCCTTCATTTGTCAGCTGCTTTGGAGGTTACAATACTTGGTTTAGCAGCAAAAGGAGCAACACCAATCTACTTACCGGTGCTATTGTTGGTGGACCTGATGCGTATGATGATTTTGCTGATGAAAGAAAGAACTATGAACAAACAGAACCAGCAACCTACAACAATGCTCCTCTTTTAGGTGTTCTTGCACGTCTCAGTGGCGGTCACGGTGGCTACAACCAGCTCCTTCCAGGTATTGTCATCATTATTATTCTCAAATTTCTGCTCCTCTCCTGCTACAAATAAATATTCTGGTGAGTATAAGTGTATAACTAATTGCGGTATAAATTCTTCCTTACAGTTGTTCCAGCTCCTAGTCCCGTTGTTGTTCCAGCTCCTAAACCCGTTGTTGTTCCAGCTCCTAAACCCGTTGTTACCAAGCCACATTTATCTCCCAAACCAAGGACAACTCCATCCCCAGGTACTTTTTAGTACTATATAATAGTATATAATTTTTAAAATTATCTGTGAAATACTTGATTCAGTTAGAAACTAAAATGAAGAATTTCTCTTTTACAGCTTCAAGGTCAGGCCCAATTTCCGTTGAACAGAAAATGACCAACTCTTGGGTTGCCAAGGGCAGAACATACTATAGATATTCAACAATTGTGACTAACAAATCAACCAAGAATCTCAAGTCTCTCAATCTTTCAATATCCAAGCTTTATGGTCCACTTTGGGGACTCACAAAATCTGGTGATTCATACACATTCCCATCATGGATTAGCTCTTTATCAGCAGGCAAAAGCCTTGAATTTGTCTACATCCATTCTACCACTCCAGCAGATGTCTCGGTAACAAACTACTTGTTGGCCTGAGAATGATCATCGATTTGGTTAAAAACGTCGGACAACTATGGTTTAATGCTTTCTTGTGTAATACGAAATGTGCAGTGAGGAGAGATTCTTAAGATTCTCCTTTTTCATTTTGGTGTCAAAACTTCTACTCTTGTGTATTTTGCATTTCAATTAGGATAGATGAAAATAGATAGATTTATATATAAGATGGAAGGAGCGGATCCGAAAGGAGTGAAGAGACAAGAAAAGAGTGCTCATCCTCTTTCTTATTCGCTTTACAACTTATATACAGTGAGTGATACAAGACAGACAGACAGCAAGAAAAAGTGATAGTTGAGAAGTTCAGAATTTAAATGAACTTCTTAACATGTTAGAGAAGAGTCATCACTTGTATTTTTTTCTAAAGCTTTGGATGTCTTTTCTGTGTGTGATGTTGCAAGCTTTGCAGCATTTGTACTTCATAATATATAAACAGTTTGTGCAATAGTATTATGTTTTATGTGCTGTGCAATGCTTGTTTGGTTATTTTCAAATTAATAATTGTTAATTCAGTTCTTAATAAGTTCAACATAAGATAACTCAAAGGTGTAGGAATATCCAAGTAAAAGCAAATTATGAAGTTGAGAACATAGAAATAACTGAAAACTAACTTTCATGAATATGGCATGTTACACAAACATACAAAAATGAATTGATAACAATCTTATCCTGCACATATGTTCCTTACTTAACGGACAATGTTTTATTATCATTAGTGGTGGTGGGCTTCAACATTGAAAGGATTTCAGGTAAATTTTTTGTGGTGTTAGAAGAAACCTGAATAAAACTAGTTGATATATCACAAAAATGTTTATTGAGATACTGTTGGAGTCATCAGCTGACAAGGATTGGTAGATAGATATAATTTTTAATCAATATTAAGAAAATCATGCCACGACAAATAATGTATAATTTTAATCATTTTTTTTTAAGCATGAATAATTTTAATCTTGAAAAATATAGAACGTGATCTCTAATTTTTTATTTTTTTTGACATGTACATTTCTTGTTCTCATATTCTGACAAATTAATAATTTTTCAGTTTTTCCCTGTCAATTTAAATATAAGGAGATAAATTCAAATATAAAAAGAGCTTTTTACAAAATTAATCACATAATTAGACTAATCACATAATTTCTTTTGCCACAAATGATATTGAGTATTAAAGATGAAGAAGAGAAAGTGATTTGATTTTTTGTTTATATCGCAAAAGTTCAGTTTGCAGAACTCGAACTGATCTTTCCAAGGGTAAAATTGGAAATTAAGGGGAGGAAAGAGATAATGGGGGGGGGGGGGGAGGGGGGTGGGAAGAGAACCGCACAGTCTAAGGCCCAATTGGCATGACGAGGCCCAATCTTATTCTAAGACCGAATCAAAAACTCAAGTCAAACTCTCCTTCATTTCATTTCTTCATTTTCATTTCAGAAATCACAATAAGAAAGAGAGAAAATGAACAGAGAAATCGAATTGCTTGAACTTTGCATAGATGCAGCTTGTAAAACCAGAGAAACCGTTGAAAAATGGCGGTTACAGAAACGATCTCTCGATCGCTTACCTTCTCATCTCGCCGATGCTCTCCTCCGCCGCCTCATCACTCGCCGTCTCCTCCACCCGTCCCTCCTCGAGTAAGTAATTCACGCTTATTTTCACTTCAACTGTTATAATGATAATAATATTAACAACTTTTCTTGTTGTGGTTAGGGTTTTCAAACACAGTGCAGAAGAGGTTGATGTAAAAGGTGATAACTCTGTCGATGCAGAATGGATGGCATATTTGGGAGGATTTCACCATTTGCGTTATTTGAACATTGCTGAGTGTCATCGCATTAATTCTTCAGCTCTTTGGCCTATCACAGGTAGTACATAATATACATTCTCAAATAAGTGATTATTTATAAGCTACTTCTATAACAATGTAGTCAGACTGTTATTATAAAATGTATAAGCTGTTTTGATCAGTTATTCTAGAAATAAGCTGAAAACAGTGGTTCACGAGTGTTTATACTAGTAGATAAGCTCAAATAAGTTGATTAATGCATGTCTACAATAACTCATTGTTAATCTATTCTTGCTGTATGTTTTGCCGTTTCATTCGTTTGATCTGTGTGTGTTGATGAGATGAATGCTTAATTGATTATAGGAATGAATAGCCTTAAAGAGTTGGATCTATCTAGATGCTCCAAAGTTAATGATGCTGGAATTAATCATATCCTTTCTGTTCCTAATTTGGAGAAGTTGCACATTTCAAAAACAAGCGTCACTGCCAAAGGAGTCAAGCTTTTAGCCTCTCTTAAAAACTTGTCTCTTCTTGACTTGGGTGGTTTGCCTGTTGATGATGCGTGTTTAGCTTCATTACAGGTATTTCGTTTTCTTTTTAATTTGACATTTGTGTTTGTGCTGTTCTGGGTTATACCATTACATTACCAACTAACCACTTCACCTCTATCAATTTTGGTTCAAATTATAGTATGTTTCTCATTAAATACATTCTACTTGATTGGTAAAGGTTTAAGTTTTTTCCAAATTTGTCATGCAATATGAAGAATTCAATGGTTAGATTGGATAAATTCAATTTCTGCATAAAGTCACTAATTATATGATGTAATTGTGCTATCTTTCATTTTAGTCTAAATGGATCTGTACCCTTTTTCTTTAATTGGTTTATGATTTTTTTAACATAATTAGGCGTTATTCGCTGTCTCATAGAGATGGATTTATGTGCATGTTGTGCTCTGCATTGAAACTCAATAGAATGCTTTTGGCAAAATCATTGTTTATTGTTTTATTCTTTCCTTGGTCAGTTATCGTCGAATACTCAATTGGGTTGGGGACAAACATTTCTTCAATTACTGGATTCTCTGTTAGACTTCATTATTTGTTTGTTTATTTGTTTATTAGTTGGCTACTGTGTTGTGTTTTTAGAGCGTGTCTGTGTTGTTGATTATTACATGGTGGGTTTTTCCCCCATACAAGTCTTTGTTGCCAGTTCTCAAGATGTAGTAATGTTGACATCCTGTCCTTCTCTCCTTTGAAAATACCTGTTCTAGGTACTGAAAAATCTACAACACATTGAACTCTGGGGTAGTAAAATATCAAACACAGGTGCTGCTGTTCTTAACACTTTCCCCAAGTTAACCCATCTAAATCTTGATTGGACCAGTGCCACAAAATTGCCTAATTTATCATCTCTTGAATGCCTCAACATGAGTAATTGTACTATTGACTCTATTCTTGAAGATGATAAAGCTCCTTTGACAAAGCTTATTTTCTCGGGCTCGACATTCCTGAATGAAGCTGGAACCTTATTACATGCAAATACAAATAACCTGTCCTTTCTAGACTTGGCCCATACCGGCCTTGACAAATTCTTTTTCTTAAGTAAAATGAAAGTAATAGAACATCTCAATCTCAGCTCATGTATGATGGATGATAATTCAGTTGAGATGGTTGCGTGTATTGGTGAAAAGTTGAAAAGTTTGAATCTGAGTGGTACTTGGGTTAGCTCTGCTGGATTAGGGATTTTAGCTGGACATGTTCCCAATCTTGAAATTCTGTCACTCTCTCAGACATCAGTGGATGATACTGCCCTCACATTTATCAGCTTGATGCCTTCATTGAAGGTTGTTGATCTGAGCAATACAAACATTAAAGGTATTTAATTATTTGGCATAGTTGTTACTGTTGTGAGGCTAAACGTACTATATTTCTGCGACAAATATTTGAGTTTTTCTTTACCACTGAATAACTCGTCACTAGGAAACTTTTGTGCTAGGCTGCTTTGAACCTGTTTGTATTCTAACGAGTCTAAAGATTCCTTGTTTTAATTTGACATTCATTGGCACAGAGATCCAGAAGTTTATTTTTGTACCCTACTTAATTTTCTTAAATAGTGAACATTATCTTCAATTAGATCTGCTATTTATCTTTTTTTTGTGTGTGCTGCATCAACATGTCGCTAGTGAACATTATTTTTGTACCCTGTTTATCTTTCGAGTTATCTTGTGGAATCAAATGACCTTTGTTGCTGTGTTTGCACAATAGCTTTAAATAACTTCTTATAATCCTAGAAATCAATAATTGCAGAGACAGTCACTAGTAACAAACATGTATTCCATATATTAAGAAATTTTAACGCTTGATGTAAGTATTGCTAAGGCATGTAATACCCGTATTAGATCTATAACATGGGGTTTGGTACTGTTAACACTAGCAAGAAATGAAGAAAACAATTACTATCTATATAAGATCTATCTTAAAATCATTCCACACGAATTTCTTATTTTCTCACCCTGTTTAATGAATTAATTATCTGGTCACTTTGTTTCCAACTGAATGCAGATTTGACTGATCAAGCATTTAAATTAATTAAAGTGATTGGTCTCGATTAAACAAATTCTTGTCTTGTATGTGCTGTTCAAAATGTCTAAATACTGATTTCTTCAACTTCATCTCTCTCTTGGTTGTCTGATTTATCTTCATTTGCTACCTGTAGTTTAGTACTGTCTTTAACCTGCCTATCTATACTTTGACTCAGGGTTTCTGCACCAGGGAGGGACTGACTTAGACTCACTCTCTCTAACGGCCCTTCAAAATCTGAAACAATTAGAAAGGCTGAATTTGGAGCACACTCAAGTCACCGATGAAGCTTTAATCCCTTTATCAAGCTTCCAAGAGCTGAGATATTTATCTCTTAAAAGTCCTTCACTTTCAGACACCTCACTTTACCATCTATCATCACTTCCTAAATTGACAAAGCTTAGTATCTGTGATGCAGTATTGACAAATTGTTCTCTTGATAAGGTTAAGGCTCCTGAAAGTCTGAAAGTGATGGACCTCAGAGGTTGTTGGCTCTTAACCAATGACGCCATCTTATCATTCAGTAGAAATCATCCACAAATTGAAGTTAGGCATGAACTTGTTACGGTACTTCCTTTTGAAGAAAATGGACGTCAGCATTCATCTCCATCTCGATTAACTTCAAGGACTATGCAAGCAGCTAGGAAGAAAGAACAAACGTCCTTATCTCCATATTTTGTAGGTAATTCCCATTACATTTCTAATATTCTGGTTGCTATTTTTTTAATGATTTATCTAGTTATAATTTTTCATTTATTTTCACATAGATCAAAGGATGAAATATAGCAGAGATGAGTTACTTGCATTGCAGTTTATGTCTCTGCCTCTTGCATCAAATAGTGAGAGAGACAACTCAATACTTGAGAAGCAATTGGATTGAATGTAGCAATCTGTTTCCATATATAACTTTCTGCTCTCATTGCATTGGTAAATTTTTGTGTTCATTGTATATTCCAATATTCTGGTATATCAACATTGTAGTACAATATTATTTTATTTTGTTTTTTCATTTATGCTGGATATACATTCATTCAGTGTAGTTCACTGTATCTTACGTGTCAAATGTGGGAAATCCAATTCCTGCATAAAGGCATTTACGCTTGACTTACGTTTCTCCTCTTATTTCAATGGGTAGAAAGAAATACGTTTATCAATTTTGTCTGCCTCTCTCTGGTGTCAATTTGAGCGGGTCAATTTAGCTTCTTCAAAAAAAAATAATTGTATGCCTCTTGTTGTGGTCATATTTCTACGAAGTATTTTTTGAACAATGAAGTTAAAAAAAAAAAAAAAAAGGTAGCGGGAAAGTTGCAAGATGTCAACGAAACAAACAAAATTATATTTTAGGCATGCTAAACAATAAAAAGATGGGAGTCACTTTATTAAGCTACAGTACAACTAAAAGGATGTGTTCGAAGCTTCATGTTCTGTTTTTTTATGCATGTCTCTTGCTTCATAGGAGATAAATTTTTTGGATGGGTTTCATACCCCATAGAATTTCATTTTTCCTTATATTTCTTAATGGTAAAATTCCTTAATTCTCTTGCCTGCATATTTCTTCATTTTTCATATCTGTTCATTCAAGCAGAGAGCTATTGTCCACTGTTTAAGATATCCGATATAAAATGTTGATTGGATCAAATTTTCAGATCTTAATTCAATATTAAAATTATGAAAAATTAACCATATACAAGTATATTTTAATTTATTCAAATTTACTATAATTATTAATAGATTTTAAAAATACACATTGAGATGTTTGCAACTGCGGCAGGTAGAAATGAAACACACATTGAGATGTCCTAAAATGGCCCAACTAGGAAATGAAATTCTCAATACTCCATTGAAAATTTTCTCAATATTGTACGACAGTTTAGAGATTATTTGTCTTGAAGAGAAAAGAATTAAATATTTTGACAATATAATTTTACCTACCATAGTATTTTTCTACCTTCACGGTTGAGCAGCTATCTATGGCAATATATATCAATTGCCATCTATAAAAAATAATCTATACAGTCAACAAAAGAAATTATGCAAGCTCCATGACATGAATAAAATAAATCGTCTCCTAATATAAAAAAAAATAAATTGTCTCCCAAAGCATATCTCAGGCACTTTGTTTATTTGTCGCCTTGTACATCTCGTCGATGATATTCTGCGAACAAAAAATATTGTAATCAATACTGAAACAATAGGAGTTTGAAGCATTTACTTATTGACACTTATATAGGTTTTTCCACTTCACTAAAATTTTATCAGAGTTTTGACAACTTAATACCTGGTAGTGTTTAAGCAACTGGGGTCTCTTCTTCTTAAATGTTGGTGTTATAAGATCACGTTCCATGTCAAATGGAACTGGATCAATATGAACAGCTTTAATAAATTCAAAACCTTTCAACTGCAAAAAGAACATTAATCAGGATTTCGGATTAATGTGAAATTTTACAATCATGATTCATATGGAAAATTTCAATCCTAAATGTGAGGAATTCTTAAATTCAACAAGTTTATGAGACTTAAAACTAAATAGAACCTTCTTTTCTTTCGCAATCTTTACAAGCTCTCCAAGGATGTAGCTTTTCGTCCTAGAATCTTCACAGAGAGCATCAAATTCCATTTTCATATCATTTTTTCCTGCCCAAGCTTCAAGTGCTTGCTTGTTTGGGTTAATAACAGCCACAAGGAAGTACTCAAAACTGTTTCCATAGACCCATATCTGAAACAAAGGAGGATTAAACTCAATATAAACACGTCACAAAACATTGTCTGCTCATGAAAAGAAGCTTAAACTATTCAAAGGCTCTAGAATAGAAGACTTACTGATTCAACAACAGAAACTTGAACATAAATATTCTCCAAGTTTTCGACAGCAACATATTCTCCTTGTGAAAGCTTAAATATATTCTTCTTCCGATCGATAATTTTCATGCTTCCATTAGGTTGCCACTCTCCAATATCTCCTGTTTAATAAATCACGCATTAATAAGATGGTACTATATACTGCAACAATATATTTCTACTTCATCACAACTTCAACTGAAAGAACCTGTATGGAACCATCCATCGATCATAACCTCTTTGGTGAGGTCTTCACGTTTGTGGTACCCTGAAAATACAGTACTTCCCTTAATACAGATTTCTCCTCTTGGTGTGGTTGCTAGTGCATCATATCCCATTTCAGGTACAGATTCCAGACACGCATCTACATATGGTAGAGGAGGGCCAACTGTACCGAGCATATTTATTTCGTTTGGTATTGCCACGAAGGATCCAGCGCATGTTTCAGTCAGACCTACAACAGCCAAAGTAGAGTCCAAATTCTGAAACCAACTTATGCTGATATACATCAATAATCACACACATAAAGGTAACATAAGTTCATGATAGTTCAAATGTTGTGAAAGAATATACCATATCCTTGTAGGATATGAGCACAAGTCACCACACGCAGGAAACTTTCAACGTGTTTAGATAGAGGCGCTGCTCCGGACAAAATAATACGTACATTACCCCCTAATGCGTCTTTTACCTGATCATGTTGCAAAAACATTATTATTAGTAGTACAGTGCAATTTTGTTATGGTTATTGTTTGTTCGAACCAAGACGGCAGTCAATTAAAATATATGAAAATATAATCACCTTACTAAATACAATTTTGTCCATTAATGGAGACGCCGAATTATGTTTTTGCCCTCTTTTCATGTTATGCAACTTGCTGCAACATATTTCATAGTTTATATTATCAGAACATTCCAATGCATCATCATCTTCTAAATGAGATTTTGTGTGCTTTGATTTATATAAGAGCACTCATACAGTAAATTAGTCATATTTCCATCATATAACTCAATTAATGCAAAAACAACGGTACTTACTATGTGTAGGCTAAATTGAACATCGTATTTTTCATCGTGCCCCCCGTATTAATCTTTTGTGTTAATCCTGTATAATAAATGAAGATTGAGATTTTCATTGCATTATTATTTGGTGAGAGGAAAAATTGTTCAAAGAGATGGATATGAGAATAGGAATTCAGGAAAAAAACCACTTCGATGACTAAGAACTAACTTAAATAGTATAGTTTTGTTCTTCATGAATTCATAATTTATCATAAACAATCACATGATGTAGGAAAGATCACTATACTGTAAACAAAGACCAAAGACTTACCTGTGTACACTCTATCAAGCACACGGGGAACAGCACAAAAAATAGTCGGTTTTAACTCAGCTACGTCTTCCATCAACAATTTTACATCCTGCAGCCAAATTGAATAAGTAGTGGTATATTATTATCGAATACAAAATTTTACTTCACTTGAGATTAAATTAAAAAATAAAAAATCCAATATACTATAATCACATCAAGCCTTTATTAAGTAATGAAAGATTTGGCACATGTCCAGATCAATAGTTTATACTATATACTAACCCCACGCCAGAAACCTATTGAAGCACCAGTCCAGATCATTGCTTCTTCAACAACCCTGTCAAAGATGTGTGCAAGCGGAAGGTATGATAGGTATCTATCTTTCTCATGCAACTGCAAGCAGGAACGACAAAATGCGGGATATTAGGAATGTTAAAGATAGGATAGCAGAACATTCATCATCCAAAAACCGAAAATAGCATTTTAAGCGCAATTTAGTTTTGTTAAATATCAGCTATAGGGCTATGGCGTAGAGGAATTTGAACAAGTTGCTACTGCTCAGCGATAAGTTATTTAGTACAAAATGAAGTCAAACAACAGCTATAACATTGCCGTGTAGCAGAATTCGATCAAACTGCTATTTTTTGCGATACACATTTGACAACACTAAGGAGCATTCATATTAGAAGACCAAGATGTTTGCTTAAATGAAAAAAATGTAGGCATTTTAGGAGTCCCTTGTATGTTCAAACAAATGCAAGAAAAAGAAGTGATAAAAGAAAACTACTTACTTGTTCATTGCAACACGCTAGTAGCTTCGTTATGCCAGCTAAGAGTGTAATAATGCTCTCATTGGATATCAATACTCCCTTGGGATCACCAGTTGTTCCACTTGTGTACATTATAGTACATATGTCACTTTTCTTTTTCACAGGAAGATCAAAACTTTTATCCTGACCCTGTGATATACAATCAAAACTAGAATGAGAAATCCAACCATAAAACAATCATAACACTTTACTTCCTTTTATCATTGCAATGCAAATACGGCCAAGGTAATATAGAAGTAGTTCCTTTCATGACAAATTTACAACAGATAGGAGGAAAAAGAGTAATGATATGAAAAATTGATAACTCACCACTTCTAAAAATTCATCCCATGAATATATTATCAATTCAAACTTCTCAACTTCTTGCTTTTGTTCTGGAGTAACCTTTCCAAAGCTCACAATGGCTACACAAAAATAGATAAGTAAATTAAGGCAGCTGCTTCTTTCATTTTAGGAAAGGAATCGAGAAAATCAATGGAATTTACTCTTGAGATACTTTGCTGCATTTGGAAATGTCTTCAATAGCTGTAAAGTTTCAGAAACAAATTTATTAATAAGACTAGAAAATTCCAGAACACAGTTTCTAATCCTTCCTAATAATACACTGCTAATATATCACACATATTATTTCAATAGGGGAACCTCAGCTATCTTCTTTTCTTCAACAAATGCAATTGAGACTTCTGCATGGGATATAATAAATTCCACAGCACCGGCACCTGAATTAACATTTCGAAAATAAATATTAAAGTGATTTGTGTCAAATCCCATTATACTTGGCGATTAATTTTGATACAATGTCGGTGAAAAACTTTTTACACCGTCAATCAATCACAAGTCACCCTTTATGTGACTTTTAAGATGGATAAGATTAAAGTCAAATATGTTTAGTGATCTACCTGTCGTGATTCACAAACGATGTAAAAAATCTTTATATTTTCGAGTCATACGAGTAAAATCCTTATACACAATGTTTGAAAATATTAAAACAATGTGACATATATTCTCTTCTTTCTTTCTTTTTTTTTACAAGAGGTGACACTTCATATGCCTCCACATAATGAACCTTGTGTGTTGATTGGAAAACATATTTCAATGTGGATGAGTCAGTCTACAACATGATATAGCTAGATAAATGCCAAAGAAGGTGGGATCATACCTAAGGTATCATATAAAGGAACACAATAAAGTCCATGAGCATTGCAGGCCTGCAATTATGTTAAAATATGTAAAGAACTTTTTGAGTTGAAAGGATAATAGAAGCTAGTTTAACAATATTAAAATTGATAAGGAGGTCCAACAGAGAACCAAATATCTAATAGATGAAACAAAGTTTTAATTCAAACAAGCATTGTTCTCCTTCTATGTTCAAAATGGATCATAAACACACTAAAGCAATCACATTATTATATGAACAAAAACATATGATAAGTATATAACACAAAGATACAAGCAAAGATCAACATATAGCTAGCTACAACTGAAAGTTCCAAAGTAGAAAGAAAAAAATATATGCAAACAAGACAGCATAAAATGATACCTCCATGCTCATAATCCATTCCGGGCTATTGACACCATAAATGCCACATTTTACTCCCTGAAACCAATATACATATTAAGCTTGCGTTCACATAATGCAAGAAAAGATGCTGATATGATGCAACAGATATCATAGTCCTTCATGACCAAGCTATTCATGAAGATCCCAATGTTTAATACCAAGAATATATTGTCAAAGAGAAATAATTGAAGAGGATTTTGAGTGTCTTTCGTATGTGAAACAATGAACCTCATGTTGATCACAAACTATGAAGCATTGACACGGACACGACACTCTCACACATGGACCACATAGATAAGTGGACAATGCATAATGTAGTGAGAATCCAAGAAGTGGAGTAAAACAATCAAAGAAGTGAAAGCAATTCTAAAGAGTAAGCACATATGACTACTTACTTCCCCATAGCCACAAGCACGGATGGAATTTCCAACTTTGATGACCAATTCATAAATTTCTTTGTAAGTTTGCCATTTGTATTTGCCAGGCTACAAAGAGTGTGACAAAATTAAAAAAGTTAACAACACCTTTGCATATAATGACATAAATGAAAGAAAGAGCAAAAGAGTGTTTACGTTCCCATCCACTATTTCACGGAGGCCAAGCATTGGATTTGTTGGATGCTTCTCAACAGCTGTCCTGTATAACCACAAAAAATCACTTGTTTCATGTGTCCATGTGTGTGCGCGCGCGTGTTCTGTCTTTTAAAGTATAACCGTTATTTATTACCTTATGAAGCATTGCTTTGATGCACATTAGTCGTATAGTGTCATATTCATTAGAATTTTTTAAATTCTTGTTCTAATAATACATAAACGATAATATATTGTTATCTTTACACTCACTCTAACTTTTAAAATATTGATTCTCTCTTTCATGTTTTCGAGAACTCAATCTCTGCTCTCGGTATAAAATTATCAATCAAAGTAATTATATTCGAAAATTGAATAAAGCCACACTTATTTTCAAGAGATTTATTTATTTTTCAAAGGAAATCCAATCAAAGATCTCTCGATAAGTTTCGAACCATAATTTAAAACCTTCTAATTCGGTTATAATAATATTTAAATTCATCAAATCGAGCGAAATTAACAACAAATGACGAAAGGACAATGTGATCTATGAATATATGATTAAGTGGTATGAAATTAGAGACCTGAAAACATCCCAGCATGAATCAAGACCTTCAATGGAAGGAGGAGAGGAATCGTTAGCGAAACAGCTACGATAGACAGGACCCATGGATGGCCTGTCATCTTTGGCTTCCGTAGCTTTCTCAACCTCAACTATGAATGATTTCTTCTCTTCACCCATTGATTGATAAATGAATTAGGAATCTGAATTGAATAGAAAATAAATGATGCAATGAAGAAGCTACACGGAATGAAAAAGAAAGAATATGTGAACTGAATTGCCAAAACTTAGCGCTGCATGTGTTACGTTCTTACTTGTTATTGCACTACAAACGGTTACGATATATTGCTCAACTATTTTTTATTATTTTATTTTCACAAAACAATTTTTTTTTAAACAAAACACTTATATTTTTGACAAAGCAATTTTACATCATCATTATTACTAGTATTTATTATTACTAGTATTTATAAAAACTAATGACCTTTTTGGTATAATTTTTATTTAATTAATATATTAATGACCTTTTTGTGGATGAATGGTTTATACTTTATATTTATAAACACTTAAAAAAAATATCATTTCATAAAAACAAGTTTCATTTCATTTTTTTATGAGAGAAGTTTCATTTCATTTTGTCTACTATTTTTTTTTTAAAAAAAATTAGTTATGTTGATTTTAATAGTTAAATAATGTATGTAGTTTATATTAATTAGAGTGGTTGAAACTTGAAAGTGTAGTGAAATAATTAAGTGTGCTATTTAAGTAAATGAGAGCATTGTTGAAAGAAATTAATAAAAAAACAATAAAATTTAGGAGTTCCACATTATGGATATTTTCAGGCATTGTTTAAGTAACTAAAATTTGGTAATTTTTGCATAGAAATTGGTGCAATTATCATTTTGATTTGTATTTTAAAGACAAGTTTTTTTATAAATTCCTTAAACAATGTTCTTAAGACACTTTTCTTGTTAGAATGACCCTAACAAAAACAGGAAATTATATTTAACATTCGAAATGATGCAATGAATTTAAGCATAACTATGCAATCAGAGCTAATAATGAAAGGGTTTTGAATAATGTGTACAACTAAAATAGTGTTGCACTTGCACAAATGTTTATCACATTTGATCCAATAATAAGATTTATTGGTCCAATGATAGAAAACTAACTTGTGCAAAGAAAGTGCTTTCTTGCAAAATAGTGAAACATGTTATTGATTAAAAAAAAACAGATTTTGCATCTTGATAAATTTTATTGTAAGAAGCCTAGAAGCATTCATATTCAATATTGCTAACTGCTGGGAATACCAGCAGGAAAAGCAAGACCACAGACATAAGAGTCAAAGCAAATGCCACAGAACAAAACAGTGAACTGTACAATGAAAGGCAACTGAATAAAAAGTTTCCTACGTTCGACTGATGAAAGGTAAAGATGTTCCATACATCAAAATACAGCTAGCTTGCTAGGAATGGACATCACAGAATCAACCAAGAATTTTTTATGTAGCAGAGCAGGCCAAGCATACTACTATGCTGAAAGCGACACCATGAAATTATCAATTGTCATATCGACCTCTTCCCCATTGAGGCCTCCGGTTACCAGCTCCATTGTGCTGCACGGGATTGTTCTGCCTTGAGAACGCTTTCATTCTTTGCTCCTTCAGGTTTGCAAACAGTGAATCCAGTGTATGAGGCCTTTGGTTTGGCTTTATATTGGCATCCTGCTGCTGATGCTGAGGGGGAGGCAGTGGCTGTTACAAAATACAAACTCACATCAATGAAGCCTTCTCCTTCTAAACAAGCTCTGTCAATCCGTAACAGAATAAATCGTAATCTTAAGCCTATGAATGTCAGGGAACAATGTAAAAAGATAAAAAGAAGGCATTTCAATTCAGTTCCACAACCACTTCTATTCTATTTTTTTATGTTATTAAGTTCGACCTAATCACCAAAACTCCAAAAGTTAATACTAATCCTTCAAATCACCTTCCTAGTGTTTTCAAGCTTTTACAACCTTAACTATAAACCTTAAAACACACAAGGGCATCGTGGTTACACATGTTTAAAACCCCATTCAGAATTGCTAGGCATAGACACCTCGAAGAAGTAAACCTTTGCCTTGTATTAAGTGAAAGCATTCTTTCCTTGATGTTAAAATGTTGGGTTAAATGCATTTTTAGTCCCTATAAGATACTCGCATCATTCATGTTTAGTCTCTAAAAAATTTATTTACTTTTAGTCCCCACAAGGACTAAAGGCGTCCAGTTTTTATAAAAGGTGGTGAGTGGAGAAGGTGAAGACAAGTAGAGAATTGACCTTGACCGGAGCAGGTAACCAAATATGAACTGGTACCATAGGCAGTTTGACTAAAAATGAAACATCGTGTTTTTATGGAGATTAAAATCATTCAACCCTAAAAAATTTAATGACAAAATTCAACATACAAAACTAGAATATAGACACAGGACCAGAAAAGAAAATAGCCGCACCTTAGCAACAAAACCTCCACTAGCAGCCCTTCTCTGATTCACAGGGACGTGGAACCTGCAGCCAGAAAGAAAATAGAATAATTGAAGAGCAGAAACATGATATATATTCCAGATATTCCTCAAGAGCATTGGCTAGCATCTGACATGCTCAATACCAAGGATAGTTTGTAGTAGAAAAGTATAAACACTGCTCACTAACATAACACTTGCTAAAATGCTGATGATCTTATTCTATGTATATCATCTAAAAAGTAAGAATAAATAATTTAAAGACGAATGTCACATATTTGATGATCAACTCGGGGATCAACTTTCAAATTTCCCGCCTGCAACATGATCAGGAGTTTGTGGTAGCAGTGCCCAACAATTCGTACGACTCTTATCCACACCATATCCAGTTACTACCACGGAGATTGTCAAGTATTTGTGCTAGCAGTGCCCAACTACTTGTATGAAGCTCACTATAGAGACCATATTAGTTTTACTACCATGGAGGTTGTCATCCAAGTAGACCAACTGAAAAGACAACTTAAGGCTTCCAGGACGACTTCTTCATAAAAATCATATATGCTATGATGTAGTAACAAATATCTGGCTTGGTAACTAGGGTATCCTTTACCCACCAGCAAACACCATATGCACCTCGGTTTAGTTCTAAAAAGATCTTGCATGGAAACAAATGTTCTGGAGCATCATCTTTCCATCACAATGCTTACCAGACACAGAAAGACACCACCTTAAATGCTTGATTGCTAACCACAAACATTGTCTACAGGTAAATCCACAACAGTGACTTCGTATTCTTGCTAGAAATTATCTTATCACATAATGACGAGATATTGTTTCTATTAGTGGTTGCAAAAAGTAACAAGAATCAGATAACAGGAAATATTAAAGTAGTGGGTTCATCATCCAAAACATCCTGCATCATTTACTCGGCTAATTAAAACATCAGGTTTATATAGCCAGTCTTGTTGAAGATGATAAGTTTAATAGAAAATAGATAACCAACAAGAATCGGGGGCTTGCAACTCATAATGAGTATAAAATAAGGTGCATATATGTAAGTAATGATAATAACATGAGCTTATCCCTTTGAACTCAAGCTCACGATAAAAGGTCCTTGGTTTGTGACCACCCTACCAAACAAACTGAACTACTGCAGAGCTGTTTCACAAAACAAACCAACCCCTAAATAAGAGTAACGATATTGCCCTGTCTTCTGTGCATGTCTAATGGTACCAACTACCAAGGGCGGATCTAGGGACAAAATAGTGTCATGGCCCCCCAAAGATTTAAACTTCACTTGGTAATGTAGTATAAACTTATTGTGCCCCCTCCAGGTTCTAGTACTAAATTTTTTTCATACTAAAGTTTGTGTAGGAATTATTTTTATAAGGCCTGGTAGGTGATGCTATCTTGGGTTGGGTCCCCAAGTCAGATTTATGGTCGCCCTTGAATGGTGAGCCCCCCTCATGATGAGAAACAGATACATTAGGAAGAACAATCTTAAGTTATCACTCCTAGTGACATGCTTCTTCTGGCAAAACAGGTTTCTTATTATTAGTATTATCCCTTCACATCATCGGTCTGCTCAAACAACATAACTCCACTTATGCAGAATATAGTTACTACGATATAATGCAAGCATTTCAGAATTCCATAACATTTGACTGGCTCTCAATTCATTCATAATATCAGACCAACTCCTTTAGCAGAGAAAATAATCTTATAAATGGGAGGCAAATTTATGATGACAGATGGCCCATAGGTTACCTGCAATGATGCACCAATTTACAATATAATTTAGCCACAACTATCAACCACATCATTCAAACTTAAAACATTCAGTTCAGTTCGAACTTTCTCTCATGTTCTGGTGCTTCACACTGGTGCATATAACAATCAAAGAAAAACATAATACCTTGTTTTATTCCAGTTAGCCATCTTATTTCGATTATTAACTCCATAGTGCAGAGGAGCAGCAACAGCTTTTCTTGCAACTTCGGTTGCAAGGGGAAATTGATTTCCCTGGAAATTCGACCTTCTTTTTGCAAGTTCTCCCTGATCGCCGCATTTAAACATGTTAATATCAAAAATATGTAGACATAAAAACATAATATAAGCTTAAAACGAATCTGCTTCATATAAACCCACTTGTCTAAGAGAAGACCTCGACTCCATATAACGCCGCGCCTTCAAAGACTTATCTTGTGCAATATTGTTCGAAATTTTTCTGCTCTTGTTCTGTATACATCCATAATAATCAAGCAAAATAATAACTATTAAGTACCATGAAAAATCACGCAACGACACAAATTAGCAAAATAATCTTCAAAAGCAAAACTCTTACCGAAACCCTAATTCGCTTAGTAGGTATTGGGTTTTTAGACATTTTGATTATTTCATCTGCCAACACCAACATAAAATATATCAAAAACAATATAAAGGTGTTTTATAGAAAAAATATTAAAAACAAAAATATTTAAAAAAAAAAAAAAAACCTAGTGTCATGTCCATCTTCTTCTCTGTAAGAGCAATTAACTCGGTGGTAAGTGGTTTAGCTACCATCTGACATAAAAGCATAAACAAAAATCAGCAACCAAAATCAGTACGATTTAAAAGGTGAATTACAAAATTGATATGTGATTTTGTGTGTTGAGTAATAATCTGTTACTAATTGGGAAAATCAAGAATTGCGGCGCATGAAGCATGTATTCTAGGGTTTGAATTGAAATAATACATGGAGTAAATAAAAGTATGAGGGTGCGTTGAAAATAAGAGATGAATAAAAGAGAAAAACTTACTATTGGAAAATCAAAAGAAGTGGTGATTACAGTATGAAAGGGTTTTGAATTTTGTTTGTTTGATGTTATTGGGAAAGAGGAAGACGAAGAAGCTTTAAATAAGCTGTACTACGTGCGGTGCAAGTACATAAGCTTTATATAGACGCGATCTTGAGGAAGATATTTGTTTTTTTTTTTTCTGAACCAGGATTAATTTTTTAAAAAAATAAAATATTATTATGATTATAGTGAAGAAATCTGAATAGAAATTTAAATAGATGTATCATAATTCAAACTCCAATTCTATATTATATGTAATATTTTTTTTATAAATTGAATTATATTTCATGAGTAATTTTTTTTATTGTTTGTGAAAATATTATGCGAGAATTTTGTTTCACATTGATATTATCAATGGTAATAATGTCTCAGTAAAATAAAGTGATAATATTTTATTATTTTTTACGGTATTAAAAAAAGTTGACATATCTTTACAATATAGTAAAGGTTGTTAAGGGTAAACCCTACTAACTTGGTGAAAATCCTACCTCATGATGTAAGGCTTATGTCATTTGCTTACTTGGAAACCAATGGACTCCAATGTGGATGAATGGACCAATGGCTCTATATCATTTCATTTCTATATTTGCAGATGTGGACATTAGTTTTTTTTATTATCATCCTTCATCAATTATCTGATGGTCTTAAACCATTCCCTTCCATTGAAAAACGAGACATACAGATGCTTTGCATGCATTGGTCTGTTTGTGTGGCAAGCTTCTAGGATAATTCTCTTCCTTCCTCTCATCTTCCCACTTCCTTTCTCTGTCTAAGTAAACTATTTCTCTCTCCTGCTGCCTTTCTTCTCTCATGCCGTTCTCTTTCTCTTGCTCCATCTCTCTCAACTTCTCTCTCTCTCTCTCTCTCTCTCTCTCTCTCTCTCTCTCTCTCTCTCTCTCTCTCTCTCTCTCTCTCTCTCTCTCTCGTGCTGCTTGACTCTCTCAGGCTGATTCTCTCTCTGCCATGGGTTTACAATATTCACTATTGAATTGGGTATCAAAAAAAAATTGATGTTTTGGGTTTGAGTTATGTTGAAGATTGAAGAAGATGATGGTAGTTTATGGTGATGATAATGAATGAAGTTTTATATCTGTTTTTTTTTCTTCCCCTCTCCTCAATTTCAGTTTCAATTTTGCTCTTGATTTCTTTTCTTCTTTACTGATTCTAGGTCTTGATTTGGATCCTTAATTTATTTTCTTTTGATTTTCTGAGTTTTTGAGTTTTGCTTTTGTCAAAAATGGCCCCCCTCTCATGGTATGAATTATATAATTTTGTTTTCTCTTTACGATTTTTATTTTTATTGAGTATGTAATCTACAATTCTTTACATCTTGGTTTCACATGCAGACAAAATTAAAGACGGAATCAATGTGGTGTTTCTTCGGATTCCGTTACAATAATCGCCGTCATCCTCCTCCACCTCTTCTCATCGACGCTCCTTCTCGCTCGACCACCGTAACTCTCTCTCTCCCTCAATAATTCTTCAAGATTTTCATTTCATGTTTTCATTTTGTTCCATGATTTTCGATTTTCTCAATTTCAGCTTAATTTGATACTCTACAATGCAAGAATTTAGGGAAATTATGCAATAATAGTTGGTTTTGGTTTATATCAAAATTATTAGTATTGTTAATTATTAATTAGAAATGTTGATGTTGTTAAGCAGGATATGTTGATTTCTAGAAATCGTTTATCATCTTTGTTATCTAAAGGTATTTCTCTGTTAATCTATTTTTTTTCTTCAGCTTTTTGTTTTTTTAGGTTTTCTTAGTGGTTATATATACTTATTTGTGTTTTGATTTTTCAGAAGAGAATAAAGATTTAGCTCAGAATGTTGATGTTGGGTCTCAGGAATATGATCAAGGACTTAAGGATGAGGTCTGTTCATACTTCATAGTGTTATTTGTTTTGATTTTCGAATTTCTCAATTTCAGTTTAATTTCATACTCTATAAATGCAAGAAATTATGGAAATTATGCATGATTTTATTTTTTGTTTTCACTATTAAGGGCAACGTAGAAAGTAGCTTAGTTTTTCTATAGTGGATTTTCTATCGGGTTTTAAATAGCGGTGGCGATAATGGTTGCGGTCGTGTCATGATCCTGGATATGTGATTGATGTGAATTCAATTGCAATCGAGTTGCAGTTTTGTCAACATCGAAAATTGTTTTTATTTTATTTTTTGTGAGTATGTAAATTAAGATTGATACATATATCACCAATACAAGGTAAGTGTACTAAGTATTTGTATTTAGAACTAATGTAAATTGTAATTTGTTGATATCCAATTCAACAAAAAATTATGAATGGTGAATCTGGAAGGTACCATGATTCCAAACATGAAGACTATATGATTTTAGGCATGTTTGGTTTATTTGAACTTTTCTATTGGAAGAGTTTATGAAAATAATTTCTTCTTCCCATGTTGAAAATACTAGATTAGACAAAATTGTCTAGAGTGGAATATATAAAATTTGAATGATAAAATTTGAATGCTTCTGATATGATAAATACAATGTAAAGGCAACATGTCAGTACTAATATTACTTTTTTGAAGAACACTACCAAATAGAAAATCACTTCATATTTAAGTCTTTAATTCACAATTGTACTGTATATTCTAAGAAAGATGATTTAATGCATGTTTGGTTGGGCCACAAGTTTGTATTTTCACACGTGTAAGAGATTCAATGCAGAAGCTATCTCTTAAGATTATATTCCTATATTTTCCAATTACCATAAACAAATATATCTTTATTGTATGGATCAGAATCACTTTCTCATAATTCTGGTGATGTTGTTTATGTGCAAGGGATCGCAAGAGCAACAGTCGCATGATGGTTCTTCATCACAGTCATGGTATCCACCATCTGTGATGAGTTAATCGAGTTCTTCAAGGCCTGGTACACCTACTTCATCTATCGGTTCACCGAGACATTCGACTACTCATGTTCCGCCCGGTAGAAGTTGCTGGAACTATTGGTTCTTTAAAGGACAAGAGGTGAAACATCAATTATCCATCGGTTATTTTATTTTCTTATTATATGAATGAATACGATGATGATGATCTTAATGATGTTGATTATTCTGTTAATTGAGTAGTTTTTATCTTTGTGATGCAGGTTGCTTTATAATCTTAATTAGATAAAAGTCTTTATGTAATTAACCAATATATATTAGTTAGATAAAAATATGGTATAACTACATTCCTGCATAAGTAGTAAATAAATTTGGTATAAAAGTTTGGCTTAACAAGCTCTTTTGTCCGAAAAATTTAAAGAGACAATTATAACTTAAGATTAAAATCAACCTAGAGTTCCCTACAGAAAGTGAAGAAAATTTTCCGAGCTGGGCAGGAACAAAAGGAAACTAATACGAGCAGCAAGAAGGCTTAATTATGTATTGGTATCACAACTTTCCACGTCCTATTTAATTCATATTTCATGTATTAACAACTCCCATTGACCACAAGTTTTACAATTTGATCTGAGTTTTGATGTGCAGAAGTTGTATACTAATTCTATTTTTAATAATTTTTTGTTTCAAGTGGGAAGTTGAATTGAACACTGATTTTTCAGTTGCTATATTTTGAACAAGATGCAAATGGTGGCTATGGTTTGGCTTTGCAGGTAATGATAGATATATAGCGAATACACTTGCCAAATTGAGGTGTGAGCTAGCTAGATGGAACGGGAAGGAGCACTTGAGTGCATGTAGTGTCTGGGTATGGTAATTAAGTTTTTGTTACTGCATAGTTAATTAATTAATTTTGTAAAACTTTAATATTTATGCTTCATTATTGTTCTTTTAACTTAATTGTTATTCATGTAAGGGAACTTAGCATTAATGAAAATTTTGAATTTTTATTTGACGAATGTGTAGATCAATTAGGCTATGAACTCCCATCTTCATCAAATGAATCTTATTTTCTTATTTATCGTAAAGTCTTCTTGATGGGTTGAGTCTTATTTGATTTTCCCTCTTTGGATTTCTCTAATTCTTTTCTTGAATTATGCAGTCCATGTTGTCATGCTTTGTGGTATCCCTTTACATTCTTAGCTTGCTGTTTGACTAATTTTGTACCACTTGCTCATATCATTTGATAATGGTGATATCATTTGCTTAAAAATGCCTTTTATCTTCTAGATTCTTAAAATCAACAATAAAATGCTCAAAATTAGTTATACATATCACTCGAGTTGTAGAGAAACTAATTATTTTGTTGTGCATTGAAGCATCATTTAATAGTAGTATAGATTAGGGTCTAACTTAACAATTGTGGTAGTTGCCAAAAGATTTGACAGATACTCATGTAGTTGCCAAAACATTTTACACATATATCTTTAATTTTCCTTTTCTGTTTTAAAATCAAATTGCATGTTTAGTTTTGTTTTTGTTATGACAATTGTTTATGGATATGAAGAAAAATCTTATAAGTTATCACTATGAAGCTACTCTAATGTATCTTATAATGACTATAATTTGGTTTAAACATAACTAGGCAAAACTATAATTTATAATGACTTCATTTCAGTATTTTCCAAGTCTGGGAACGTTGATGCCATGCTAGCTTGGTACTCAAGTAAGAAGGCGGTTGGACTTGGTCTTGATCTTCAAATGTTCCAATCGGTTATATAAGGTGGTGTTAATTCAAAGAACTTTGAGATTGCTAATAGAGTTTTTGAAGAAATGATGATTGGGTCTGCATCAAGCTCCACACAAAGCTTTTCCAAACTTCTTGTATTATAAAGACTAAGCCACTAGGCTCTCAATGCATTTCTACTCATACTATACTCATTTATATTGTAGTAGATTAGAGAATGCAATGATACTGTACCCGTTCTCAAACTACAAGGAAACTCTAGAGTTTGTTGAGGTAATGTCATATAAATTTATCATCTAAGGTATGTTATATTATCCACCGAAATCACGAAATTAAAAATCACGAAAGAGAAGACACCAATAGGAAAGTGTGCACCATAAAAATCACAGTCAGTGGTAGATTTTCTACAACCATAACATGCAAATCTTTAGTTAGTGTAGTAGAATTAAACAAGCAATTGACAATTAAATGAAAGCCAAAATGTGTATCACAATTATCTCAACTAATAGTCACTTGGCAAATGAGTAAGAAAATCGTGCTGACCTTAATTTGTAGGCAATCTTGGTGATTCAATTAATGCTGCCTTATGATGAATTCGATGAACATGCGTTTGAGGAGGATGCAACTTCTCTTAAATTGGTGGACGATTGCGGGAATGCATGGAACTGCTCTTTAGCTTATATCACATTTTCATTCAACCACTTCAAAACCAGCGGCGAGTGGAGCAGGTTAGTGGCAGCCAGAAGATTGTCCGTTGGTGAATCAGTTAGGTTCGGTGTCCAGGCGAATGGTCATAGAAATGCTATTTATCTTACGTTTGATCCTTAACTTTTACTATGATCAATTGAGTTGCTTTGTAAGGCATGTGTATGTAATGTTTTGTTCTTTCTAATTATCAAGTTTCCTGTTCTGAATTCTGTTTTCTTATTATTGATGTTGTATTTGTTGTTGGTGAATTTTCTGTTTTATGGTATCAACTATCGTAATGTAGTGGAAGTTAGTTTTACAAGTATGGTAAATGTGTAGTTAAGTATATTTTGCAAGTACTTATGTTTGTGAAGTATAGAAAGTTTAGTTCTATTTTACAGTTAATTTAGTAAATTTAGTTTTGTTGGCAAGTACTATATCATATACACCACCAAAAAAAGTACTATATCATATGGTTTTGCATGTGCATGTGTTAAATTTAGATTGTATTTTTATTTAGAGATAGATGAACTTTATCTAAGCTAAAAATATGTTCATATTTTAACATACATTGCAACAAATTATGGTTTTATAGCAAATGTCTGCTAAACCAAAATTAAAACTTAGACTAAACCAACTAATGCTTATTTCCAAACCAAGAATGCAACTTAAATTACATGCAAGAGAAAGAGCAATAAATAGCCTCTGTTATAGACCAATAGAACTCCATGCAAGTAAGAATATAAATGATTACAAGCAAACTATGTATTAATAGACAGCCAATCAATCTTTCACACTTCTACTTATATCTAATTCCCACTCTTCTTCTACTCTTTTCATCAACACAGAAATGTGCTATTGAGCCAGTTGTGAAAGATTACACTAATAAAATGCACATAATATCAGTGCTCTAGCATACCTTTAATATAAGTGAAACTAAAACAGAACAAACAAACAAATCTCTTGCAGAGTTATTTTACAAGAAAATATTGTAAATGTTTAATTTGATTTTTGCATTTGTTTGTTGGCATGACTTAATTGAAAATTATTGACAATATAAATGATATTTTGCTTCTAATCTCAATCCTTTTGGTGTCAACTATTTTGTTAGAATCATATTAATTGCACCGAAAAAGGATAAAAATTAAATTTGTATACATGTCACAGGTCTTTGAAGGCTCCACTATAAAAGTTAATGTGACTAAGCTATCTAATAATAGTTTATATTATTTAAGATGCACAACTAAATATGAGAAAATTAAATTAAGTGTGCCGTTAGGAAAAAATGAAATTTTATACATGTCACGGGTCTTTAAAGGCTCAACTATGAAATTCAACAATAGGGTGGTCACTTTGTATTGTACTATTCTATTATCAATGATTATATTAATTATACTTTTAGGCAGAAATTAAATTTTATACATGTCACGGGTCTTGAAAGCACCATTATAAAATTTGGTGTGATGCTTCACTTGATTCGCTTTGTTATGACGTTCCACAAAATCCGTGCAACGCATGGTCTGACATTAGTTGAATAGAGATTGTGTTCACTGATTTGATTTGGTTAATCGTTTTATATAATTTTGTCTAAGAACTCATAACAAACCTTTATATAATTACCTTATATCATACCCTTAATCTAAAGCAACAACCATGATTGACAACAACCATGATTGACATATATATGTCGTTCCGCCGAACCCGTGCATCGCACGGGCCGGCGACTAGTATCTATAACAATATATATACCATATATAAAGAGAATAACTCTTTTCGGTGCAACATTTTTTATTGTCACTTTTGTCCTTCACTCTATTCAAATACAATATTTGTATATATTCTTTTGAAAGAAAATATTTGTATATGTTAGAAAAAACTAACTTTCACACAAAAGTTTGTTTTCAGTTTTTTTTAGTAAATAAAAAAATCTTAATAACTAACGACAAAAAAAAAAAGTTAAGTAGTTATCCTTATCATCATCATCATTATCATCTATAAATTTTATAAAAAGCACGGATCGATAACAAAACAAAAAAAGCGGATTGACGGGCATGAGAGTGTCCGTCAAGACGCTAGTAATAATAACTCAAATGCTGTTGGATTTTTTCATACATTTTGGGTTTAACTTTCTTTTATTTTTCTAATCCAACAATTGTTGTTGATCCATTAAAAAAAGCTTAAATATGTTTTTATCCTGCAATTATGCATTGTTTTGAAAAGAATATTTGTAAAAGAAAATTGACTTGTCCTGTGAGCTTAGTTCAATTAGTAGGACATTGTATTATATATGCAGGGGATCGGGGTTCGAACCCCGGTCATCTCAGTTATCCACCTTAAGATGGAATTTCTAGCTGCTAGGCTACCTGACAAAAAAATTAAAAATTGATTTTAGTCTCTGCAATATCTCAAAACTTTTAAAATAGCCACGGACTGGATTTAGATATGTTTAAATATGTTTTTGGTCTTTTTTTTAGTGAACAATATGTTTTTGGTCTTTGCAATTATGTCTTGTTTTGAAAATAATCCCTATAAAAAAATTGATTTTAGTCCCTGTAAAATATAAAAAATTGATTTTAGCCCCTGCAATATCATCATAAAATCTAGTCATGGGCTATTTTAAAAGTTTTGAGATATTACATTGACTAAAATCAAATTTTTCTTTTTATATGGACTATTTTCAAAACAAAATATAGTTGTTTGGACCAAAAACATATTTAAACCAAAAAAAATGAATTAATTACTAAGATGGGAGCAGAATGAACAACATGAAGAAAAAAAATAATGATAAGTGAAGATCCAAATCCAACTAAAATAATGTATCCTATTGTAATTTAAGGGACATATTTACCGGTTATGAAATTTAGATACTACAATGATTGGTTTTTGGTTCCAGAGGGTATACAGCCACATTATATAATACACGGAGATTAAAATTTAAACTCTAATACACTCATTTATTTATTTTAAAAACAAATTTCTTGCCACTGGATTATTTTAAAACAAAATAACTAGTTTTCGCTATTAAAGTTATTGGTACCTTGCAAAAAAAAAAGTTAGTTAACTATAAATTTTTTTTACATGATTAATTAACTTTATAGTTGCTTTTATTTAATGGACAAAGTCTATGTTGCACAAATAAGATAAATATTATATTATATACAAGTAAATTATCATCATTAGATCAATATTTTATCATTAAATCAAATGATACGTAATGAGACATATTGAACCAATTGTAAAAATAAATAACCTTGAAACTCAACGGAAAAAAATTTACCCTTTTCTCACGAGTATTGGGTGTGGTTTAGATGATACTACGAGTTTTTATGAGTTTTGTCCAACTACAATTCGTCAAGTTTTTTATTTAGATGTAGTTGGACCTGCTATTTCCAGGCTAGTTGCTTTGTAATTCTTCTTCGGACTTAGTCCCTCTAAAAGAGGCATGTTTTGCTTCTAACAATTTTTTTTCTTTTAGTGAACAAAAATAGTGTATTACACCACTACACCAACAACATATCTTTTTGTTTCTTACAAAATTATTATGCACGTAGTTTTTGTTGTAAAATTAATGTATATTATTTAAATGATTATGATTATTTTATAGACATGTTTAGTGTGTGTATGTGCGTGCGCACATGCGTACTAAACTAAGTAAATTATATAGTTAATACAAATAAATAAAGTTTTAAAAATGAGTAAACAACTAAAACAGAATAAACAATTATGGTTCACACTCATGACTAAAAATATAAATTAGGGCAAAAAAATAATAAACAATTTAAACAAAACAATTTTATGAATCAACAACACTCAATTGATTGGAATGAACTAGAATCACTTCTACATATCTATCTTGTTTAGGATGTGTTAATGTGAAAATAACTTTCATTAACTAGAAGTTGTTGAAGAATCAGCTAAGTTAGAAAAACCAACAGAAGTAGAGTTTGGAACAAATCCCATCCACATTTTAGTACCTACAACATTTGAAAGACTTGTTAATCCATGAGCAACAACATTTAGGTGACGCCTAACATGTGTCACAACTACATTATCTAATTGTTCAATAAGTACCTTACAATATTGAATCACTAAATCTATTACAGCAACAGACTTGTTTGAATTAAAACAGCTTACTATAGTGGCAGCATCAGAAATAATGACAATGTCTTGCATATTCAATTCAATAGCTTTTTGAATGACCATAAATAAAAGTCTTAAGCGTCACAGAGACGAAAGCATAACTCTTCAACCGAATGGGGAGGGACACCATTTGTCAGAGAAAATACCGCATTTTTTTAGTTGCCTTTACAAATTAGTTGCAATGAATTTCCAAGTTCAGAATTCTACATCATTACATCAATCACAAAAATGTTAGTACCAAACGTCCAAAACATATCATTCTAACCAGGATGTGTTTTTGTAAAGCATGTATTATGTTATGTTCTAAGTCTAACTAGTCTATAAATGTTACCTAAGTTTTCAAGCGTTCATCCTTTTTTCTTCTTTTTCTCTATATTTTCACCACAAGATAAAATAAAAAAACAAGTTAATAACATCGACCACTTACATCACAATCAATGATTCGGTGCTTGCAACTCCAATATGGGAGAGGAATACAATCAAGGTAACGGCACCTTGAACAATGATCACTCAAATTCATCCCTTTAAGTGCCAACACCACCCCAATCAACAATATGTCGACAAATTAGAATCGCAATTTCTACGTGGCTCATTAAATATGATTTATTAAGTGAATAGGAATATTTGATCATATTATTTCAACAAAAATGAGAAAGAGAAATTACCCAACAAAAGTTCCAACTAATAAACAGCTGTGCCAGCCCATAAAGCAGCCATATATTTGAAAATATGCGCACCTTTTTCATATATAAATCACCATACTAATTAGTAGTCTGAAAAATAAAACAATGTGAGGCAACCATAACCATATGATATAGCATGTAAAATTAACCAATACCCATTTCTACCTTTTTTACTATCGGCAACAAATTCATAATAAAGAAAATATTATTTAGTGTGATGAACAAATAACGTGACATGAATTAAATTAGTTCAATTTTTAAAAGGAAGCTTATGTTAGCTCATAAGTCTTCGTTTTACCTATGTGGCATATTTAAGAAAGTTTCTCATATCTATTTGATTATTTTGAAGACATGTTTAATGTGTGTGGGGGTTTAGTGTGTGTATGTGCGTGCATACATGCGTGTTAAAATAAATAAATTATATAATTAATATAAATATATAAGGTTAAAAAAAAGAGTAATCAACTAAAACATAATAAACAATTATGGTTCATGCTCACATGACTACAAATATAAAAATATGGTTAAAAAAAGTAAACAATTAAAACAAAATAATTTCATGAACTAACAACGCTCGATTGATCGAAAATAAACTAAAACCAATTCTAACTCTAGTGTTCCCACACTAATTTCAATCAAAAGAACCAAAATGTACAAAGACTAAAAATATAAGTAATATATTAGTAGTGATGAAATGAATGTCTAAAAAATTACATATTTAAACAATCTGTTCACCGCAAGGCGAACAATAATGACAAATCCTAAAACTAGTCCAAATATCAACCCTCCAAGATCTATGAAGTTGTTACAGTGCGTTGAAGAATCTTGAAAGCTACATTGAGGAACATTAATCTTATAGCAAGCGACAACTCAACACGATTAAAAAGAAATAAAAATGAATCAAGGGCTTATTTGTATATGACTTATTTTTGAGTTTATCAAAATAGCTTATGCAATCAAGGGCTTATTTGGATATGACTTATTTTTGAGTTTATGAAAATAACTTATGCAAATAAATAAAAAACAAGTCAATCCAAATAGGGCCCAAATAAATGTTTGTTATGTGGCACAAATATAGAGTGAACTACTTAATAGAAATACCTTTTTGTTGGGTTAAATAAGTTTTTTATTCCCTACTAGTGTCTTGATAAGCACTCCCACGCCCGTCAGTCTGCCTTTTTTATTTTGTTATCGTTTCGTGCCCGTTATCGTAAATAGTGGTTTATTTTAAATTGGATTTTTATTTGAATTAAGTTGTGTATTTTTAGTTTCCCTCAAAATAAAAATTGTAATTTACGTGCATTGATCCACACCATAGATAAAGTAACACATTGGATAACAGATAAATGATAGCAACAAATGAAACTTATAATACTTATATGTGTCATTCAAAACATAGTCACATAGAAACATTTTACTCAAAATAAAAATCTCTTTAGTGACGAAAACATGCTAGAAATATTGACAAACAAACATAAATAACAAAATATTATTGTGATAACCCCCATTTGTTGTGGTTAGTTATTAAGAAAAAAAAATTATTTACTAAAAAAAAACTGAAAACAAACTTTTGTGTGAAAGTTATTATTTTTTAACATATACAAATATTTCCTTTCAAAAAAAATATACAAATATTTGAATAAAGTGAAGAGCAAAAGTGACGATAAGAAATATTACACTGAAAGGGGGTATTCTCTTTATATATTGGTATAAATAAATATTATGAATTTTGTTTTAATCCTTATAAATAATTTCATCAACTTTCGCCCCCTCAAATATTTTTTATCATAAGTTTTGGTTTCTATTTTCAATACTTTCACATTTTTGAATGAATTTTTATATTCATGTTTATAATATTATAAGAACCTCTATCACAAGAATTTAGAATTCTTTAACATATGATGATTAATGATGATTTTTTTGCACAAAAAACAAAAAAAAAATCATATTTAATCATCCCTTGCTAAAAAAATTTAAGACGGCAATTATTTTTTTTTAAAGTTTGAATGATATACACGAGTTGACTGAAAAGTAGCGATAAAAAATTACAATAACAATTATTTGAGAGACCAAAACTTGCGGAAATTTTTTATATGGACAATGTTGAGATATGGTCTTAGGGACAATTTTAGCATAATAAGAATTAATTTTGATAAAATTGTTATTACCAACCACCTAGCTTTAAGTTGACATTCCATCCAAAAATATCACGTATATAGTTATATTCGGGTCACGGAAAATGTCATCACCAGTTCACCACTCATTTCTAGCTTCCATTAATTTACCCTTTCGTAGCTACAGTAACATTTCTTTTTATCATTTTATCAAAAAAAAAAAAAAAAGTTCTTTTATCATATTATAAGCAAGAGATCTGATTAATTGCTTATGCCACATTCCTCTCATACTACATTGGTAATGTCATGCACTATTTTTTAAATGCTTCAATCTATAAATACAATTGGACTAGCTATAATTTTTTATTTTTTTTGTAATTACTATAATTTGTTTAACTAAAGTCGAAAATTCAAAATACAATTGCAAGATTATTTTATATTACATGTAACATAAAGCAAATATAATGAAAAGCAAATAGAGAATTAAAGATATACACGAATTTACCAACCCTCTTCGTTGAGTTGTTCCCCTTAACAACTTTTTCCACACCCTTATGGTGAGTACTTTGTTTCTCATGGATTAATATAGGCAACATTATAAGAACCTGGGGTCCATAATTAAAGAGATCCAAGGAAAGTTCAATAGTTTGAATATCAAAGGGGAAGATCGAGTTTGAATGAGGCGGACATTCGTGAAATAAGCGAGGATGCAACCTAGTTGTATTCAATGGCAAGGGAATATTAAATGGTTAGCGGAGGGTGATGCAAGTTCTAAATTCTCTCATGTTGTTCCAAGCAGAAAAAAGACAAACATGATTTGGTGTGTTGATGTCGATGGTGTTAGGATCGACCGAATGAATGAGAGATGAAAAATATGTATGCTGCCTTGATTTCTATCTACCAGGCTCTGCAAAATTACTTTCTTGAGGTTTAGCATTTATCTTTGTTGGACATGGAAGCATCCAACTCAACAAAACTACTAAACTACCTCTTCTTTTACTGGGATAACCAAATGATCATCGTTCCTTCACTTAAAAAAAGTTAGCATCATTCCTTTTTCAAAAATAAAATAAAAATATTGCTGACCTGTTTTGACTTATTGGTAAAATCAAACAAAGACATTGTCGCAAATTGTCTTCACCAAACTGAAGAAGGAATATAATGAAATAATCCAATTCCTATAATTAGAATGACAAACTATAAGCTAGTGCTAACATTATTATACTCAACCTCTCTCATTGGTGGCTTGTAGAGTTCAGTGTTGCCGTAACTTACAAATACTTTATTCCAAAAACTCAATCATGTAGAAGGGAGTACAGTAACACAATCAGTTCAGTTTTCACCATAAATCCACTTCTCTGAATTGCTTGTGAAGCTAACCAATTCTTCTGGCTTAAACCACAACTTAATCTCATCCTTCGCAGTCTCGGGACCATCGCTCCCATGGATGATATTTCTGCAATAATAACATTGTGATGATCAAATAAAAGAGAAATATAAAGAAGTAGCATCTTTCTTTGCAAAACAATCTTTTGAAAATCAGATTTGAAAACAAAACACAGCGAGACCTCCAAACACTGACACATGTTTCAACTGGTTCAAGCCGGTTCAAATCCAATTCAACCAGACTGCAGTACAATCGAAATCAAACCAACCGATGAATTGGCATGCTCTCAGTTTGGTTGGATTTTTAACACATGACTACTATGTCTGGTATATTTGCTTGTCTGAATTACTTATTACTTTAGAATATCAATACAGTATTAATTTCTTCAATAAAGTCATTGTTTATTTGCATTTCAACAAACTTTATATTGACCTGTCTATTTAACTACACTCCACTATTACAAAAATAGTTTCAACAAATCAAGGAAGATTAAAAGTAAGAGCATTTTAGGCTTTTAGTTAAGGGAGGAACATTTCATCAGGACAAATAATATAAATGATAATTAATTAATATACTAGAGAGGAAGCATTACCTTCCAACAACAACAGCTAGATCACCCCTAATGGTTCCAGGCTCTGATTTCTGTGGATCTGTGGCTCCAATTAGTTTACGGCCGTAGGTAATAACTCCCTGTCCTTCCCACACCTATTACATCAATTTTTGGGGGAAAAAAACAGATTAGAAACATAAACGCCAACTTGTTCGGTTGATTCATAAGGCCATAGTTTGAATCATTTCTAACCATTGCAATAACAGGGCCAGAGCTCAAGAAGTCACACAACCCATCAAAGAAGGGTCTTTCTTTCAGGTCGTGATAATGCTGTTTGGCGAATTCCTTTGTAGGTTGCAATACTTTAATTCCCACAAGCTTGTACCCTTTCCTCTCAAAACGAGATATAATCTCTGAAATCTGTAAAAGAAACTTCTCAGAATCTAAAATTTCTTTTTAGGCGAGCAGACAAAGTTGTATTGTGCTATGCAGCATTGACACTTCAAACACTGACACATGTCATTACATTCATTCTTAAATTATTATTAGTGTTCATGTGTTAGTGGCGTGTCTGGTGTTTGTGTGTCAATGCTCCATACCATTGCATCTACCACACTTTTTCACAAAAAGACACATGAATTGTAAGAAACATAGTAGTTTTCACTTTACCAGCCCTCTCTGCACTCCATCAGGCTTAATGGCAATGAAAGTGCGCTCCAGCTGCATAGGAAAAAGTAAACACATGATTTGCACATGTTACTCATACTAAGAAACAAAGAAAGAAAACAAACAATGATAGAAATTGAAATAGATAAATGTAGATAAAGACATTTTATGCATACCTCAGCAGCTTGCACCTCCTGATCTTGGAGCATGTAGGCTACATGACAAAGATTAAATAGAATTATTAGTTGAATATCCAGTTAATGGCGGCTGAACATACAGTGTCGTTTTTTCTATTTTGTAAAACAAATTGACCCTTTTCAATTGCACACGTTGGTGACTATTATCTAATAATTAAAGGGAATGTCATTTAAATAGAACAAAGAGGATGGTTATGATTTATATAAAAAATAAAAATAAAAAATAGAAGGGTGTATGCTATTTTAAAGCGAACTTTAGAAGAGATGAGTGCAATAACCCTTTTTATAATGTACAACATTTAGAAGCTACCAACAAATTCAAAGCATAAAGTGATAAAGTAAACCGTTGAGACTATGTTCAAACTTTACAGTTAACTAATGCACACAATATTGATAAACTAATAAATTAATGCAAAATTGTAGGAGGATGGATAGATATCCATGATGAAAGTTGAAGAATATATTCAAAAAGAAAATTACCAATAGGAACAGGTAAAAGGTTGAAAGAACGATACTGGATTTGATTTATTTAGAGGCCTGATTAAGATTTAAAATGGGTTCATGTAATGATGTAGGGGGTATCAATTGGAAGTAATAAAGTCTGTATGCTACATCCAAAACATTAATTTTATTCCCCTGTGCTGGAGTAAAGTGCAGTTTATCTAGAAGAGGTCTCGGAAGCTACAATGCTACTATCAAGCAAGGTACAAGGCTCCTCTTCCATTAGTTTTCTTGAAACTCGAATCAGCAAATTATTATTTTAATTTAACAAATAAAATACATAAATATATTACCCACACATGGACATGGTAGTTCACGGATTTGGATCGCCGCAGCATTCAGTACATCAGTAACTGTTCAATCGCGATCAGACTGTGCAGAAACAAGCATTTTTTTTTTTAAACTCTAAAATACAAAGCTTGAAATCTGAAATGTCCAATCTTGATTCAATGGTCGCTGATGTACCGACTGCGTGGGATTTGTGATTGCATGCAATCCAAATCAGCAGTTCACAAAATGGTATTTCTTCATTAAATAGTCGGTGTATTTGGTCTATAATATAGGCTAAATACATTCGTTATTCAATAAATAAAAGTAAATCTCTACTGTAATAATGGCCGGAGAGAATACACACAATAAGATCTGATGTCAAAAATCGAAATGGTCACAAGAAATATAATATAATATAATCGACCCGAACCTGCAGCAGGGAGAGCGAGTGCTCCTGCAATCCATGAGGTAGATCCATTTTCAGAAGAAGCGGTTCTCCCATAATTTGAAGCAAAAACCGGCACTTTCCTGATAGATGAAACAGCTGCAGCCGCCGCAACGGCACGTCCTTCTACAAAAATTAAGATTTCATTTCATCAAAACATTTCAATCAATCTCAGATTCAGATTAAAATTCAATAAAATTAACCGTTAATTAAAATTAGAATGAAAGAACAGAACAGAACAGAGCATGAGGAGTAAGTGCTTACGAGAGTGAAAAGAAGCGGAGAGAAGAGACCTGGCGGCTCTGGAAGCGGATTTGCAAAGGTGTGAGGCCATTGTTTATCGGTTACAGATTTGATGAATCGCTCACACGAAGTCGAAGGATCAGAGTGAGTGATATGTGTGATGTTAAAGCCAAGTTCGGTATTTATTCGTCTTCCATTTTGCAATTCCCTCCTTTATTTTCTCTACATTTTCGATTTTCGCCATCTTCAATTCAAATATTTGCAAACTGAGATATCATATCACTCAGATATTTACATGAGTGGGACATTCTATTTTTTAATTCAAAAAATGTTACTATCATCACAAATCTTAATCATATCATCATCATTATCATTATCATAATATTAAAAAGTGTTCAAGTAATTTTTTTTCACTAATCTTGGAAAAAAGAGGTAGTGAGAATAAATAGTTGATTCGGAGTGTTTGATTTTTTATTAGCTGTCGAGAGTGTTTTGTTTTATAAAATTTTATTTTAAATTTAAACCGTTTGATTTTAGATCAACAATCATGATTGATTATAACATAAAACTGCGTCATTAAATTAGAATAAATGTTCAAATTCAAATCCAAAATCTTTTACTTGAACACTTATTTTTTTTAATAGATTAAATAATTAATTAATATATCTAGCCTATAATTTAAAATGCAAGTTTTCTCTTAATAAGAGATAATATATCATTCTCTGTCACAGTTTTTTTTATCATATTTAGTAGAGAAAAATTATGAAAATAAAAATCATTAAAATATAAGTTCATAAATGTTTAATTTTCCTAATACAAAATTTTTGTTATGTCATTTTATTTTATTTTTCCATTACATGTATGTATAATTCATACCGCATTATTTAAAATTATGCATATAAATAAAACATTCTCTTACTAATACAAAAAAAATCATGTTATCATATTTTTTTTGTTATCTTTTACATTCACATGTGTCTGTTTCCTTTATTTTTTAAGACTTAATAGAATATTATCATAAAATTATTATTATAAAAACTTAATTTTTACCCCTAGAGGATTTAGGGTGCGTTTGTTTCACGGTTGAGAAATTTACTTCCAGGAATAACTATCCCAGGAACATAAAGCTAGGAAACTAACTCCCAGGAAAATAGGAAAAAAAGTGTTTGGTTGGCAATTTGATTCTTAGGCAGTTTTTCTTAAAACATTCCAAGGAACAATTAAACTATGTTTGGCTTGCAGGGTATATTCCTAGGAATGAATGTTATAACTACCAAAATACCCCTAATGTATATACAATGAAACAAATGGAGATTTACAAAATCTGTTCATCACCGTCACAATATCTACCTGATTTTGTGGTAATCACTAACCATCTTTAACTATTAATATGGACAATCTTATATCCCGTGCTTTTTGCTTCTTTTTTTAAGAAATATATATATCCCTTGTATCATGTTATTTGGGTTAGGTCTTTTTGTTTTTTGCAAAACTGTTGTGGGATATTATGGTAGTCAATATATTGTATAAGATAGATTTCTCCGTTTGGTACAGGCCCATACGTACAATATGCTTGAAGTTCTTATTCCTAATTATGTTTAAAAATTGGTTTTTGTATTCCAAATTTTGAAGTAGAAAGTATATAAGAGCTCAACAGGTATAAATTCAAATCAAATATGACAGGTTAGTGATAAGTACGACGCCGATTTTCTGTCAGCAATTCATCGCTTGTGGAGCACATGCATCAGTTCCGTCGAAAATTTATATTTTTGGCTGGAGATTTCTTCAAGATAGATTACCTACGCGAATGGAATTATGGAGAAGAAGAGTCATCAATGATATTTATCAACAGTCATGTGTATTTTGTTTTAATGAACTTGAGTCATCAAGCCACTTGTTTGCAAATTGTTCAAAAACAAAGAACAAACATTTACATATTATGTCATTTCAAAGATCAAAAGGGCTTTGGTGGGTTTTGATCATGACATGAAGGCTTACCACAAGCTCAGACCACTACAATTTGCTCTGACATTTCAGTTTGCAGGAGTGATTACAATTTGAACAGCTGAATTTGTGTTTTATTTCACTTCCTATATAAAGTTGTAAATAATACACCAAATTTTGGTTTGTGAACAAATGCATAACGTGATCATTGTACCTCAAAAGATCATAAAATGGCCCTGAGAGACATTTCTTTCATCGCATCTAATCTAATATCTAATAACTATACAAATGGCAAGTTGTGATTCACATTTGGCCATAACTTCAAAGTGTTATTTTCAATTCCCAGAAATACTTAAAGCTTGATTCCTACAAATAACTCTCTCAATTGCCTCAAAAGTATTTGATGCTTGGATGGAGCAAGAACAATTTTCATTATGGTTTTGTCTATGTAATTTGGTGAATTGAGTAGGGGCTGCTGTCATGGACTTGATGTCATGTAGCAGGTTAATCTTAAGGAGGCTCATGTTGCAATTTAGTTTTGGTATATTGAAAAGATAACATCATGTTACTATACATACACACAAGATATGACATCATGCAAAGTTTAACTTGATCTCTCTTATTCAAACCTTTTTCTATATACATGTTTTAGAATTGAACTTTCAAAATATATCTAATCTTTAAAAAACTAAAATTGACTAATACATACTTCACTATATATAAAACACATTTCTAATCTAGAATTCACCAAAAGATTAGTCAAAAATCACCCAAATTTTCATGTAACTTGCATCATTCCCTCACTTGGGTCACACCAGATTCATCAAAATCATATCTTCAAACCATTCCACCAAACATAAACTCAACAAACAAGATGTACCTCAAGGAGCAAAATATCAATCCTTATTCATGAGCTGGGAATGCAAAATATCAATCCTTACTAGAAACACCAAAGCAAATCATATATTATATAAGGCCATCATTAACAATCATGAAATAAGCATCCCAACCAATATTAAAACCAAAACCAAAACCAGCATATTGAAACTATAGTTTCCTAAAGCCAAAAAAAGTAACACTTCAATAAATAAAAAGATTCAAAGACAATTCGTACATGAGCTTTTTACTTAACAATGATAAAAAAAACTAAACAATAAAATCACCAAAGACAAATCCTACATAAGTTTTTTTTTTCTTAATACAACATTCGAAATAGTAAATATGCAAAATTCTACTCAACACCATTGTTACGTAACAGCCTGGCCACAAACTTCTTCCTCAATTCAGGAGTATTCATAGCGAAAAAACAATCACAGAGGTTGTTGTCTTTGGTTATAAGCATAGAAGCCATCACAATATCATCATCAGGTAGTCCTATTTCATTTAATATGGAGACAATTTGATTCGTCCTTTCAGCTGTGACTTTCTCGTGCATAAAACAAGAGGATAGTTGTTTCATATTCTCGACACCGCTAGCAAAAAACTCACCTAACTTGTTCACTGAAGTTAAGAAGCTATCAGAACCATCATCATTATGCTTCACCCTTTTCCCCCCACGCTTTCCAGTCCTATAATTAGTAGTGTTAGCTGTTTGTGTTTCTGGTATCTGTGACAGAAAATCGTCTTCATCGCCATCCAAATTAATTCCCGACCCGCCCCCTTCAGTTGATGCAAACTGTTCCTTCTCCATCTGAACGGGCATATCAACAGTGTCTTCTGCTACATTACCAGATGCTTTATCTTTTCCGAATACAGTATCCAAAGAATCAAAGTGTGGAAATGGTTTTCCAAACAAGCCAATTGCATTAGAATGAGACTGCATTGAATGAAAATATGTTTAGAAATATAAATTTAATGCAAAAGTAAATGTTATGAATAGATAAAATGTGAAGTAGTATATTGGCATATTACCTTGCACCATTGACTATAGATCTCCTTCTCTACTATAATCATCTTCCGAGTATCATCCCACCCAAACCCACTTGCACTTGGACCCAACATATCTTTGATTGCAGAATATTGTGATTTTAGACGTTTCACCCTTGATTCAATATGCGGGTTAGCCTTTAATGTGCAACAACATAAAGTTATTCAGCATAACATAATGGCCAACAACATAAAGTTATTCAGCATGTCCATATATATGATAAGCATTGCTATGATCCTTTTCTTCCTTTCACGCGCTTTTATCAAACGTGTCATGATCATAAATAAGTTTTCTATGTGCTGCACATATCATTATACTATCTCAAAATGATGGACACAGTACCATATAAAACATAATAAATAGAGCACAAAAATGTAACTATGTAGTTATCTCAATTTAGAGACACAAACAAAGGCTAAAAAATAGCAACTAACTGAAAAAAAAGGAAAGTCAAGGGAAAAGAAACCCACGTACCTACATCAACCAAGGCATACATAACAAAGTGAGAAAATACACAGAAAAGTACAGTACCAGAAAACAAAACTATTTGAAAGTAATTGGTGTCTTGTCGGTGTCCGACATCGACGTGTACCGAACATCAAACATGACTTCTAGAAAACCAGTTCAATAAAAAAACTAGTTAAATAATCCCTTTTAGTTGTTAATTGAGTTAGTTCCATTCCATAGTATATGGATATGTATCGAATTCCAAACAGACACAGTCATAATAATTTTGGACAAATTAAAAGAAAGGATGCAAACAAAGGATCATTGTTATCTCGGAAAAAAAAATATAGGAAACAACAACATACAAATTTCAATGGAATAATTGGAAGAATTAAAAAGTAGAGCATATTATTCCCTACGGCCTTAATTATAAGCAAATTTTCACTTTTTAGATTCATTGGATATCTAATGTATTTAGCCTTATTTATAGACTAGATACATTAGATATTCAATGAATCTAGAAAGTGAAAATTTGCTTATAATTAAGGCCGGAGGGAGTACCTTGAACAAATGAGTGAAATCCAAAAAACTCAGACAAAAGAAAGAATTGCAGGTAGGTGATGAACAAAATAATTTGTAGAATATATAAAGTATTGTTTCAACGTGAAATTGTTTTGGAGGGAAGATTGAGCGGGTAAAGCAAAGGGTAAAAATGGGTTTTTGTAGCAGAACATGGGTTATGGTTCCCAGGAAGAAAATTTTCCAGCCCTCAACTCATGGGAATATAATTGAAAGAAACGTGGGTGAACGTGGGTGGTTTTTGTTTCTTGGGTAATTTTAATTCTCAGGCTTTTTTTTGTGTTCCCATCTACCAAACAAAGGTTCTTTTATTTCCAACCTAATAATCCCAGGAATCTTTTTTAAAACAGTGAAACAAACGCCCCCTAAGAATTTAAGATGCTTTCTTCCTTTAATTTAAATTATAGGAGAGTACATATTAACCTACTAATGGTAGGTGAAATTAAAGAGATCTAATATTAGGCGAAAAGTTGTTTATCATTTATGGAAATAAATATGTAGGTATGTCTCCACTAAAAGAAAAAGCAAGGGATCAAGTTCAAAGTCACTTTACAGTTTTTACACATAATTACAACCAATGAGCCTGTGAAGCTCTGATATCAAAATCTTAACCGAATGAATTAACTGCTAATTAACATTTTTCAATTGTCTAATCTAAGCTACTATCTTCCTCCATAAGCAGTTCTAAAAGAGGAAAGCACAAGCTTCAACGTGAAACATAAGCTACAAAGATATGCATTACGGTAGTTAAAATAGAGTTTTATTTTCTGGCCGTCAATTATTGTCGTCCCAAAATATCACATGTGTTTTAAAAACTTTTAACACATTTTCACTTCAAATTGAAGCAAGATTTCAATTTGTGTTTTTGAGTTGGTCCATATTTGACTCCACATATTTATATTTTAGTTTTTATGCTTTATAATTGTATATATACCAACTACAATTTATGTAAGGATCGTTTGAACAAATTGCAAAGCTCAAAACAGGCTTTGAAAAGAGCCAAAACTGACAGGTAAAGCATTTGTCTTCACTCAATTACCTAAAACATTTTGAGACATTAGTGTCATATTTACAATGTGGTTTAGATTTTGTGCCACTTAAACTCGTCAACTGTGTTACATCTCAATCGAATCATTAGGAACTGATTTATCGGATTCTAATTTGCTGTAACTTTGTAAAGCTGTTAACCAAGAGTCCACCTGAAAATGTCACAGACATTATATTTAGAAGTTTTCAAAAATTAAATGACCAATGTAAGTCACTTTTAGTTTTATGTCCATGTTGCAAAATTGAAATGTAATAATAATAAATAAATAAATACTACTAAGAATCAAATTATCTTAACTTGGGCACACCTGTATCATAGAATTGCTTGAGCACTCGTAGCGATACCCATGACGAGTTAAAATATAAAAGGCATGTTGAATATCATCATTTTCACGCTCAAAACACGGCAATCTCCCTACTTCAAGAATATCGGATAGAAGGGTCGAGTCTTGAGGACTTATATCTGCAATTTTTCCATTTTATCAGTAAACAAGAATTGATGCCTTGTAAGAACTCTTGAGCCTAGTTCTGATAGCTTAAGCTTATGAGAGTGTTTGTTTTGAGTTAGACAGTTCGGAGTTCAAATGAACATGTTAGACATCCTTAACAATATGGTGACTAAGTTTCAGTCAATAGTGAGGAGGAATGTTTCATAACTGTAAGAGTATGTTCAAAAAAATGCGAAAAAGAAATTGCACAAGTATGGTGATTAAGAAGCTTCCAAAGTTCCAATACTTCCATTTCTCATTCACCCACATAGAAAAACACTAATACAATTCATCTACAGGAAATAAATGGTTAGTCAAGTAAATCTTGATGTTCTGATCAGGATTAGCAAATATAACTGCAAAGCGAAAAAGCAAGGTCATGTTTGGCTTAATAAAATGGGAGTAGGAATTAAGTTAGGCACGGCCTAGTCTAAATTTTGGGCCAAACAAAAACAGTTTATTGGTTGAGTGACTCAACTTGTCAGCCAGTGTTGTTTTTTGAGTAAAAAAGTATTTTCAGAATTACAGAAATGAATAGTCATTCCACTTTTGTGATGAAAATATCAATTCCTATAATTGTAAGGGGCACTCATTCCCCTGACAATGCTTATTTCCATTCCATTGATCTAACCAAATATGCCCTACTGATCCTTTCAATTCTTACTCCATTGTCCATTCATATTTTCGCTATAGTGCATAGTAAGATAAGATGCATCCCTAACAAATTAAGTAGTAATGCAAAAAATTAAAACAAGCCTTGTAGGAAAAGAAGAAGATATGGCGGCGGAAAGAAGGAACACAGCTAATTGCCTTACCTGTAGACAAGAAATATAAGAATATACATGCTCCATGGAGAACGACGAAGCGAGGAAGCCAATCATCCACTTCAGTATCATCTATGGGTGGGGGTTCTCCCGGAAGTGCTGCCCATCTCTATAAACAAAGATCAAAAGCACTTCAATACCAACTTGTTTAGTGAAATAAAATAATTAAGCAGAAACCAATGAAAAACAGATTAAATCGGGGCTGGAAAGGCAGTACAGTTCTAATTTGTAAATAGCCAGAGAGACGAGCTGATCGCAGAACTTCGTCAATATGTTGCAACCTGTGTAAAAATAATCAAGGAAAATACATACAGTAAATTCCCCTTGTTTCCCAATATAGAAATTTCAACTTTAAAGAAAACTAATGCATAGCTGTCTAACACATGTCTATGCTCAAATCTGATGCTAGCATCTAACTCCTAACTTAGCTTCTTTAATCACCGAATTCAGTACACAAGAGACTAGATAGATACAAACACAAAGAAGGATATTAAACAAAAGATAATGCTCACAACAAATCCCTATGAAGTTCAAAACTGTGGATCACTTACTGAGCATTTAAGTGAGCTTCCTTCTCCTCTAACTCAGCAAGCTCCGATCGAAGTGACTCTAATTCTGCAGCTGTTAGCTCAACCTACAGAATATAAGTTTGTATGAGTACGATATAACAAACCTTTGTCAATGACAAATGATCCAAAGCGCAAAAGTTACTAGAATCAAACCTTTTCCTGACCTCCAGTATCAGACCCCCATGAAAGTCTTCGCAGAGTAAACAAGTTCAACATGAAAGTTGTCCTAAATTTTCTTCGAGTCCACAGCTGGAGTGAGGGCCTAAACTAAGCTAAATTGAGTAACTTATTTAAAATAAACTCAAAGTCTCTGAATATAAATTTTATTATTTCTTTTTTCTATTCCTTTCTTAACAAGCAAACAATACCTTAAAGATTGATCAATTCTAGGTTCTTCAGTAGTAGATGATTTTCTGCTCTCGGTAGATTCTACACTTGATGTTGGAATTTGAAAGTGATCAGGGATTATTTTTAATTTTTCAGGCCTATCATCCATGACATTGAGCTTCTTTGGAGAGGATGGTTTATCCTGAAACAGTAACAGTATCAACAAGTTAGAACATAATGATTGGCCTTAGTTCCCATAATTGAGTCATCAGTTGCTAACCATTTTTTCTTTAAAGCATATCGGGACAATATTGTCAATTTAAATCTCACCATTGTTTGGTTATATATTACTCCATGAAACCGTGGAAGACTTACCGTGCGTTTGGATTTCAGTTTGCAAGGTTCAAACCCTGAGGAAACCTACCAAAAGAGATTCATCAACTTAAACGGTAGTTTGGCCCAAAGCCTTGAACATACATTTGAGACCTTCCAAATTGAAATCCAAACGCACTATTAAAAGCAAAAACCGATTACTCATAAAACTCAAAAACATTCTGGTGTTCACCAAATACTATGAAGTTTTCAGTTGCATAATTCATTCTGATACTCCATGTGATCAAACACAACCCCTCCCCATCACTCATCAACTCATCATCTTAAACAATGGAACTAAATTGGAAATAGGGATAACGAGGGAACAATTTCAATTTGAACCTCCGACATAATACTAATTATTATGCTAACATTTGTCATTAAAATTAAAACAACTGCTAATGATAAAGATAACAGAAACATCTGAAGCTGTAAAAACAAAACAGAAACATCTGAAAACAAAAAACCTAAAACACAGAAATCCAACAATTAGATTAATTATCAAACTAGATCAAATTCAATTGAATCTTTGTGTGATTTATTCCAACCAACCTCAATCAAATTTGTAGAGCGAGCAACAATAATCGTAAGATAAAATCATCAGAGCTATGAGGTAACTAATAATAATAAGAAGAAAGTATTGATGAATGAAATTGAGCATGTATAGTAGAATATACAGAGCTTGCAAGTTAGAAAAAGTGGCAACAAATTGAATAATAGAGAGAATGAAGAAAGAAAGATACCTAAAATATGGAGAAAGGTAAAGCCGTAAAGGTTATTGACTTATGCGGAACTAGAAAGTGGCTCGAAGCCAAGACGCTGATGTGTTCGGTACGGTACTATATCAGCGATTTGCTTTCATTATTACTTACGCTGTTGCGGTTATCGTCCAAAGACTATTTTACCCTGCAATTCACCGCCAACCTACATTCATGCGTTGACTACTCCAATACTTTGTTGTTGTTTTTATTTTTTAACCCAAAACAAAAAATGAAACAGAGTCAAATGTAAACAAAAGTGCCACTGTTTTAAAACAAAATATAAACTATGTTTTCTTTTTTAAAACAAAATATAAAATATTTTTTTATTAATAAAACATGTTTTTTGTAACAAAACTCGGGCCTGGCGGTTATGGTGTATAAGTAAATTGCTTATGCACCATGTATAAATAACACCTTAAACATTTCATAATAAAATGGTTTTTAAGTACAATTCTCTTAAATTATTTTACAATAAAATGGTTTTGACATAATTAAGTACGTCTAATGTGAAACAATTCCACCGCAAAATAGTTTTGACATCGAATAATTGATATGCTTACAGAAAAGTTTAATCGATTTGCCATTCACTGCAATTTCAATTCCAAACCAAGTGAGCCAGCGAACAAACAAGATGAGCTTACTAAAATGTAAAATTCAATATGATGGTGGAGATTTATTTATGCACCATACATAAAAAATAAGTTTATGCATAATAACTCATCCGACAAAACTTTAAAGAAACAAAGATTAGAGATAAGAGTAGTAAGCCTGTAATTGAATAATTTTTAAATAGGGGAAAGGAGAGGAGACTTTTTATATTTTTGTTTTGTTTTGAGAGAATTATAAAAAGAGAAAGAAAGAAAAAAAAAACCTCTCCAACATATTATTCCGTTCTGGGCTCTATGTAGAGGGAGATGTATGCATTTGTATGTTGTTTTTATAACATACTACATGTATCATGTATGTGTGTTGTATTTGTGTTTGAAAAAAGTGTGTTGGAATAACAATTTATTTTTTAACATCCTATTAATCCTTAGCAACAAAGGGAGAATTGCTGGTCTTCGTCGTCTCCCCCAAAAAAAGAAAGATGTTTTCTCTATATCGCCACCAAGCACCATTGCAGTGAAAGGAAGAGAACTTGAATAAATTTCTCTAAGAAAAACATTTCTCATTTGAGTAAGTTTGAAAGAGAAAAAAAATTAAAATCTATAAACTGCACTAACTAAAAAGAGTGAAAATTTCTGTTATAATTATATTTCTCAAAATTTCTGACTTCCTTTCCTCGACCTTCAATAATGTTAGAATAGCATTATTTCCATTTTCCCTCTTCTCTTCCGGCAATCACAATGAAAAGAGGGAAAATAAGCTGTTCTGTATAGTTAGTAGAGAATAGAGATATTACAAGAGACAACTAAAGCACCTTCTGTTATTGGTTAGTCAGAGAAATAATAACATAGTCTAGTTTTCAATTTCAATCCTGATTGGATTGGATTGCATTATTGACACATTGAATCTGATAAACTTTTTAAACATAACACTCAAACAACAAAAAGAAACCGTCGTCTCTGGACTTTGATGAATCAGAGCTGCAAAAAATGTTCATACAGTTTGTTTTCAGAACAGGAGATTAGAAGCAGCCACCCAACTGCAAAAAGTTCAGAAGCTTCAATTAGTAACAGAAATAAAAATAAAGACAACCTTACCAAAATCAATTTTCATAGTTCAACATTAATTGATTGCACGCCTCAGTTGTCACAAACATGGTTATCAAATCATGATTCAAGTCGTGAATCGGAAGACATTTTTCTGAATCCTGAGTTTAATCTTTTATAAATGGTAACATACAATGTCAATAACAATATGTATTATTCAGCAAAAAAAACAAGTCACATAACAAAATTATTAGCTGATATACCTTAATTGAACCTCAAAATAATTCAAGATTCAAACCAGCACCAGGCCATGTATCAAATGACAACAGAAAATGTAGTTGATAAAACAAAAGTAGTTGGCTAGACTAAGTTTAGGTAGTGATTCATTCGAATAAATCGGGATTCAAGAGGGAATTCATGTCCAAATAGATATACACTGGAGATTTGTATTGATTGGGTTCAATTTAGTATTGAATTGAGATACAACTCGCATGTATCGGAATATACTACTAGCTCCAATCACAAATTAAATGAGCAACAAGCCAAAGTAAAGACACGAGATTTGTATTTACAAAAGAAGAAGGAAGTAGGCAAGAGAAAAGAAACATGAAACCCAAGAAAATGCATGTATACACCTGGAGAGAATATTCATTAATGGAATGCATCGTAGAAGCTTAACCAGTAGCTAATTTCAATAGTAACTCAAACAATTGGCAGGATAAGTATGATCCTGACCTTTTGTCAGTCATGAATATGTTAATTGATGAGCATAGTTAACAAAGTGTGATCAGGAAATGTGAAAGACCTAAAACTGACAAGGATGTTTTACATACCAAAACTGCCTCAATCTCCTCGTTGGTCACTGGAGTTCTTTTGGGCTGAAGAGAGGCCTTTCCTCCTAATGTTGTTGAAGCATTGGAACCTGAAAAGAATGATAGTGTTCCATCGCTTTTCGAAGACACGGCATGAGTCTCAGAAGCAGAACCTGTAATGGAAATAAGATTTGGAAATTTAGGAAACACTTTGTCACTCATCTGCAATCTCAAATAATCAACTATATCAATGATCACAAATAGCTATATATCATCATTGTGTTTTCTAATCTGGCACATCATTTGCCAAGTGTACGATACTCATTACAAGGGAAATCTAGTGTGCTAACTGTATGGGAAATTAGTCTAACAAAAAGGGGAATCCTAAGGATTGCCATAAGTGTGATTGGGCTTGATGCTAATTGCAGGCCCACTTCTTGTGGGCGGTTTGGTCCATGTTGCCTGTTAGGGAAAGAATGGCAGGTGATCGTATCATATGTTATCAAATAGTGGTTATAGCGGTGCTATAGTGCTATAACATAGCGGAATTTGAACAAATTGCTATTGTCCTACAGTATGTTACTTAGCACAAAGTGTTGTTAAATAGCCTATAGTGGTACGTAACAGAGCGGAATTCAAACAAACCGCTATTTTTGCAATCTGCAATTGCAATTGACAACATTAGATACTTAGTCAATCACAACAAGATGGGCTAGCTAGATTGAACAAAATCGAAAATAAAAAATGAGAGACTAATCCTTCTTCCTATACTGAATCTTGTTTTTTCAATGAATCTGAAGTGGGTATTCCTGATTATGAAAACATTGATATAAAGCTTGTTTAGAATTGAATAAGCATATAGCAATATAAGATGGCAATATACATACCCTACAAACTATGGCTATAATACGGTGAAACAATTGATTATTACGGAAAAAGTAGAAGGATAAAGAATAGGGAAATTGATAAGAGAGAGGTAGGAACCAACCAGATGGTTTTTGGTGTCTATTGGGGAACTTGATGCGAGGGATTCTCTTCAAAGCATGATGAGCTCCACCACCCATTGTTGAAACTTCCGATTTCAGAAATCAACACAACAACTCTCTTCTCTCTCTGGTCGTTTATTCACGCTACCCTTTGTAATTGTAATAATCAATCACCACCGTTCATCACTCACTCGTCTTCGTCCAACTCAAACATGTGACCTAATTTATTTTTTAACAAAATAAAATAAAATAATAATAACATACATCAAACTAGAAAAAAAAATTAGGACACTTTTTTTTTTTTGGTCAGGAATTAGGACACTTTTTATTATAAAGTAAACATAATAATTTTTTATTTCTTTTTTCTAGCAACACTTTTTTTCAAGGTAATCAAAATCGGACCGGTCATCGAACCGGCGTGCTCTTGGATTTGAGGTTCAAAGGTTGAACCGGTGTTCAACCGAGGTCGGACCGTTTTTAATATTTCTATATATTTTTAAATAATAACAAAAAAATTATACAATATTTATAATTTCATACTACTCCTTATTAAATAATATAAAATATCATAACCTTAAATTATTATTTTTTTACTAAACAAAGGTCCCATAGCTCTAACTTGAATGTTAGTAATTATTAATTAATTATTAATGTTAACTTTTTTAATTCGTCAGAATTTGAATTTTTATTTTTTAATTCTTTTCATTTTTAGGTCAAACCAATTGAATTCTACAATTCATCCGCAAATAAAACATCCATAATGGACTAAAGACCTATAAGAAACCTTTGATAAAAATTACTGCTATTGTTAATAAAATTTGTTTGAGCGATAAATTAATTTGATTTTTTTAACAAAATAAATTAATTTGTTTTAAAAATATGTGATTATGAGTTGTAAATTATCTTTTGTGTATGAAAATATTTATTGTTGATTTTTTATATTCTATGACAGGTTGGTAGTATTAATAAGGATATGTTTGGAAAAAAGAGTAATAAAGGTATTTAAAAATGGGTAATGCTAACCAATGCCTCCGAGGTACGGATTAAGAAAATAAATAAAAATATATATATTGAAATTAACACTTTTTAAACTTTTGAGAAGTTTACTGCACAACTTCCAATGTCATATAAGTATTATTATATTTGTCTCCTTAAACAGTGTCAGTGGGAGAGAGTTTAACTAAGTCATTGAGATTAAGTGGTTAATGAGCTTTACCAAATGGTGGATTTCGGGAGAATCTGAGTGGTTGAGTTTGATTCATGGGTGGAACAATTTCTTAGCCATATTTTACTTACATTGTGGTCAAACTATAGACTACTAGAGTCCCTTCTTCTTTGACGAAACATGATTTTAACTTGTGCAAATCTTTAAGATATTAGAAATAACTTCTCCTTCTTCTTCCCATATTTGGACCGTTATGCAATCCAGATCCGTGTGAACTTTGTCTAATTATAAGAGTTAGAATACTCTTTGTACTTATAAAAATAAGTCAAAATTACTTTTTTAGTCCTTTAACTTAATTATATGTAATGATTCGGTCCTTTAGCTTCTTTCCATGTTTGAATATGTATTTAAAGTTTTAAATTTATAATTTTCTTTTTACATATGTTCTCAATCATAAATATATCTTATGCCCTAATTGAAAGTAAATATTTGAAATTTAAATTTTTTTTTTTCAAACATATGTGAAAAAAAAAAAGAGACTAAAATGACGAAAAAAAACAAAGGATGAAATTATTACCTGAAATTACTCTACAATTTTAAAAGTGTTGGCCCTAAGAGGCTAAGATTACCCACGATACATGTAAATTATTTTTAACTATAAAATAAATATCGTGTCATAGTTAAACTTAATTGAAAGTAATGATTCGGTCCTTTAGCTTCTTTCCATGTTTGAATATGTATTTCAAGCGTTAAATTTATAATTTTCTTTTTACACATGTTCTCAATCATAAATATATGTTATGCCCTAATTGAAAGTAAAGATTTGAAACTTAAAAAATCATTTTCAAACATATATGAAAAACAAAAAAAAAAGAGACTAAAACGACGAAAAAAATAAAGGACAAAATTATTACTTGAAATTACTCTACAATTATAACTGTGTTGGCCCTAAGATTACCCTCACGATACATGTAAATTATTTTTAACTATAAAATAAATATCGTGTCATGTATGGTAAATAATAAGATCGTAGTAAAACCCAGAAATTCACATTATTACTACAACTTATATATGGGTACGAAAAATGTTAACAATGGTTGATTCAAACATATAGTACTAAGTGCCTGTTTGTTTGCGCGTTTCAATCCTCATACGCGCGTCTGTAGCTGGCAAACGTGAGTAATATGAGTTTTATCATGTTTGGCTGTATAAAAGTAAAATCGATTCATGGTCCCAAACTCAATTCTAGTTGAAGCTCAAATTCCTAGCTTTTGCGTTAAGTGAAATCGATTCTACAACAAATATGTGTCAAAAAATGTCATTTTTAATGAAGTTCTGTGTTTTTGCTCTCCCGTGTTTCAGGCGGCGGCTGCAAGCAAGAGTCACAAGACTCTCTTTCATTCTCTAGGTTAGAGAAGAGAGGGTTATTGGGCTCCAAAGCCCATTGATTTTCTTTTCTTATGCAACCCATAATAATTTAAATGAAAAATAAAAAACCTTTTGGCTGTATCAAAGTATTTGTTAATTTTATATTATATATATACATATATAGCTGAAACCAAGCTCTATATATTTCCCAAAAAAAAAAAAAACAAACTAAACTCTATATATTAATATATATTTTTTGAAAAAAAATCCTAATACAAACGGTTTTATATATAATATATTTGTTAAAGTTTTGATGATCTATAAAAATTAAAACCCCATAGTAATTCATAAATAATTTCTTTTGATACAATCTATATAAAATAAGTTGGTCTTTATTTATTTTTTTTGGCACATAAGTTGGTCTTTATTTAATTATATATATATAAATATAATATATAGTTTTAAATTAAAACCCATTTTGGTAATTGCACATCCAAAAGCAATTTTGATTCATATTATCAAAACAATATGAATTGATGAGAATCACTTTTACATAATGTATCCAAACATAAATCAATTTAACTCAAATCACTTTTGACTAAAATCAATTATGTCAAACTCAATTCTACCAAAATCAATTATAGTCACCGTCAAACCAAACACACGCTAAAACTATCATATCATATTGACATAGTCTAAATTTTAACCCAAGTTATATTCAAACCGCGTGGTACTACTCAATTCTTACATCACTTTCTATTCTGAGGAGTGTTGAGTAACTTAATCTTCAATAGAGACAGAAGAAAAAAGAAACAGAAAAACCAATCAATACGGTGACTTTTTTTCTTAGTAAAAACATAAAGAAAACTAGGGCTGGAAATGAGTCGAGTCGAGTCGAACTTGTCTGAGCTCGACTCGACTCGATAAGAATTGGTTCGGCTTGAAACTCGGTTCGAGTTCGAAACGAACTATTTTTTCAGCTCGAGTTTGGTTCGTTTATAGTTCGCGAGTAGTTCGGTTCGGCTCGATAGGTTCAGTTCGTTTGCTCGAATCACATAGGTTAAAAATCATTTTTTGTTTAAAAAAAGTCAAATTTTGTATATTTGACCTTTTAAATTAATTTTTTTAAAAGAAAGAAATTGAAATACAATAAAAATTATCCAATTAGCAAATTAATTCAAAGCTACAAGCAAATAAAGACATTGAAACAAAGCAAAAAATAAGTAAAAATAAATATATTAGTGCATTATATCAACTAAAAAAACTTTCTATTGATATCTTTCTGTTCAGGTGTGTGCGTGCGTGTGTGTGTATATATATATATATCGAGCTGGTTCATGAACAAAACGAGTCGAACTGCATATCGTTCATGTTCGGCTCATTTAATTAACAAACTTAATTTTCAGCTCAAGTTCAGCTCAATTGGTTCATGAACCAAGTTCAACGAATTAATTAGCGAATCGAATCTCGAATTATTTTCTTTAGGAATAATCCTTAGAATAATTGTCAGTTGAGTTTAAGATTAATTACTCAATAGACTTCCTAGTAAATTAATTAATTAAGCTTTGCGCGATAAGGAAGGCACTGCTTAATTTATAGATAGTACTTCCCAGTTCACACTATGCATACAAATACAAGGCTCCATTATTTAATCAACAAAAATAAAATAAAAGAAAGCCTCCAATTATTTTGGGCTTTAATTGACATATGTCACTTTCTTGAACTGGCCAAACTTCATTGGCAGCCCCCAGGTTCTGTTATATTCTCTTTACATGCAGGCCCGGCATTGAGAGTATGCAATAAGTGCGACGGCTCGAGGCCCATTATTTTAAGGGGTCCAATTTTTTTTTTTATACCTACTAATATATAAAAATAAAATTAATTATATTTAAAAGAAAAAAATATAATTAGACCAAGGAAATATGTATAAAATTATTAAAGAAAATATATTTATGGGGCCCAATAGGTAAAAAATATTATTAGGTATTTAGGTAAAATAATTAGTAGGATTATTAAAACAGTGAAAAACAATTACGATGTCACCACTATTCTTAGTATAATTTGTTCTGCTTCTTTCCTGCTTTTCTAAGATAACACATTTGGCTTTTTCTTGTAATAAGGTATGTATATGGATGCTAATTATGCTATGGCCTTTTTTTTAGGGTTTTGTGTTTCTAATTTTATTAACAAGTTATATATTTAATTTATTGTTCATAAATTGTTAATATTTAACAGGTTACTTTTGACATTCAATTTCAATCATTTGGATTTTAGAAATTTTCAATTCGTATGTGAAATTGGCATTCTACTTCACAGGTGCAATTGTTCTCTACTTGAGTGTTTTTTTTTTTTTTGTTTCTATTTGAAACTTAGAAGATGTTGCCTATGAAACATTTATCCGGTAATGAAAAGCGCAAACTGAAGAGCTAATAAAATCACAAGGAGCTCTTGAAAAATTTGTTTTCAAAATAGTAAATATCCAAGAAAATTTGGTTAATAGCAGCCATGAAAATTTGGATCATGAAAATGTTGAAGTTCATGATAATTCAATTAAAATTTGGATCATGAAAATGTTGAAGTTGATGACAATTCAATTGTTCCTAATGATGTGCCTAATGTAACTAATATTGATAATCTTGGTGGCGATTATGAACAAGAAAGTTCTCATTTTGATATTTATGATCCAAGAAATTGAGAGATAAAAGTTATTGGATGATAATGAGTTGAAAGAATGTTGTGTTAAATTTCACTCAATTTTTTCAAATGACACTTTATCATATGTTGATGTAGATGATATATTCTCTGAATTAAGGGTGTTACAATATGTTTTGCCAATGAAACAATGTCTACCATTGATATTCTTAGATTTATCAAGCTTGCTGATTGTTATCCGAATGTATCAATTGCTTGTAGAATTTTACTGACAGTGACTGTGACTGTAGCATCGGCGGAAAGAAGTTTTTCAAAATTGAAGTTGATTAAAACCTACTTGAGATCATCAATGTCACAAGAAAGATTGAACGGTTTGGCAACTTTGTCAATTGAGAAAGATATGTTGTTGGACATTGATGTTGATGGGCTTATCAATGATTTTGCATTTCAAAATGCTCGAAGAAATAACTTCTTATGAATTTTTGAGTAATTTTTTTTTTGATATTTTGTAAAACTTATTATGTATTAATGCTACATATATATTGAATGAAAGAGATTTTTTTTTATGTTTGGTCTAAGGTCCATAAAATGTCAGGAACGAGACTCTTTACATGAGATGACCAATAAAAATCAAGCACTCAAATTTAAAACCTTAAGGTTTAGATTTGAACAATAACATAAACCATAAGGTTATTGACCTTTTCAATAATATCCTACATCGTAATAAAAAAAAAATATTAATATCCTACATCACATAATCACATGAATCATGTACTGTTTAGATTGTGCGCATTTATTAAGAACTAGTATATTATTTTTATTTATTGACATTCTGATTTTCATCGTGAGATAATTTTGGTAATATAAAGTTCGGTTGTAAGTGATATAAAATCTGATTAATAATTATTTTTACTAAAATTTGAATTCGGGTTTTTTCGAACAATTTGTCCTATTGAACTATTTAATATTTTTTTTGACACATAAAAATTAATATCATATTTAAATTATGCATAGTATATATTTAAGAATTTTATTAGTTATGTTTTTTTTTATAAGCAAATTTATTTATTAGTTATGTTGATTTAATAATAAAATTTGTATCATTCACCAAAATATCCTAATTAATTGTAGTTAAATTACTTTAAAGAGTGAAATTCAATACATAAGAGTATATATATTAATGAAAAACATAATAAATATTGCATTGATATTTTAAAGTGACACTTATTTTAACACACAAAAGAAGAAGTTATTCGTACATTTTTTTTTTCTTTAAAATGTGTCAGGCTTTTAAAGAAAATACAAATTATGTAGTGTAGTAATTTTATTTAGTTTCCCTAAAATGTACTCCAGTGTAATAGTTTTATAATACTAAATCATTTTAATATAAATATTTTATTTTTTATGTTTTTTACCTCTATCTCTTTGATTAAATCGAGCACACCTGGAGAGAATATGTTACAGTCAATATTCACTTAATTAAGCCTAACTATAATAAGATTATTGACTTGACTAATTCATCATTATTACTTTTGTCTGTGCTCCAATTTGACACTTCACGTTCAACCAAATATCATTATATAAACCATTCTTAGATTGTCCATTATGTCCCAACAAACAACACTAAACCTCTCAAAATCCTCTTCAATATTCTTCTTCTTCATCATCATCAATTTCCAATCATCTTATACAATTTTCCTTCATTCGTTTAATTTGATAACAACTAACAATTCTATATAGATAAAAAAAAAGTTGTAACCATGTTTGCTTGCCTTAAAAATACATCACATAAAAAGGTACATGTAGAGCAACTCAAAGCAACAAAAGATGTATCTGAGATAATCAAAAAGAAAACTACATGCAAGACAATTAAGAAAAGGGTTCGGTTTGTGGATTCAGAACCAACAATTTTGGGAGAAGAAAATAAAATATATGAGAAAAAAAGATGTGTTAGTAATGACTTAGGAGAAAAAGAAGGAATTAGAGTGACTCTTAGATTAACAAAGGAACAAGCAGCTGAATTGCTAACAAGATGCAATAATGGAAGTGTTCTTGAATTGAAGGATGTTGCTCGTGAGCTGCTTTCTATCCCAGGAGACAGAGTCAACATTGTGTCAACTTGTGTACAAACAATTTCTAGCTAGCTTAATTCATTCTTGTATAGTTTTTTTGAAGGTTGTACAAAGATTAATTGATTACAATTTATTATTTTCTATGAGAAAAATAGCCAGCTCAATTACCAAATTTGATGTCACATTCTAAATTATTAGCTAGACACTTGTAAATAATAATAAGTATGCCCTTATAGAAAATAAGTGAATAAAAGTTTTTAATAGAAAAAGAAATTTAAATTTATTAAAGAAATATTAAAAAATTGTAAAAAATTAAGAGAAGCATGGAAGAAACGATTTTAAATAGAAAATCATTTTTCTTAAAAAAGAATTAATGTAATAATGATGCATAAAAAGTAGAGAATATAAGTGGGTAAATCAAATTATTTGGATAAACAACTTATTTTGAACTTTCTGTCAAAAAAAAAAAACTTATTTTAAACTTACTACTCCCTCCGTTCATTTTTACTTGTCTTTTTAGAATAGTAACACTAAATTAAGGAAATGTATTTTTGCATTTTATCTTCCTATTATTCCTTCGTTTTAATTCACCAATAAATTCTTATTTTTTTGCATACACTTTCTTTTTTTCATTAAACTCAATATATTACATACCAAAAAAAAAATTTAATATGTTACGTACCAAAAAAATTTATAAAAAAGAAAGATTTAGTTTTCCAAATATATATATCATTAATTAGTTTTATTGAAAAAGAGTAAGAGCAATTGATAAAGGATATAATTGACAAATCATACCTGTAAAATATAAAAATGACAATTAAATAGGAACGCTAAATCTGACACTAAAAGACAAGTAAAAAGAAACGGAAGGAGTATAATATAAGCGCTCATGAATAAACTATTTCTATAACATGATAAAACAAAGTTAAAACTAATTTTGAATAATCTTAAAGTTATTTTTATAAATTAAAAACAACACCCAAATATACGTGTCAAACTATTTTCATAAGAAACCGAATGAAAGATTGTTTTTTCTTCAAAGAAATAAATGTTAATGTGGAAATAGTGCCGCAATCCAAAATTGAAAAGACTATATATATAGGACTTTAAAGAATTATAAAGAAATTTAGTGTATCTTCCTCAAAAGAAAGTATAGGGAAATTCTAAATGATAGACCTGGCTTTTACCACTCCACCAACTATAGAGTTTTTACATTGAAGTCGCTACCTCAAGACTTCAAAAGACTTCACGTACACATTGTGCATATAGTAGAATCAGCAGAATTAGTGTGCATCATGCATGCATATGCATGTGCTCCAACATTGAAGCCTCCAATGGTGTTATATTATCCATCTATTCACACGTGAGATGATAGCCAATAAAAATGATAAAATCCTCAAAACCCACAAGACTACAGTACTATTGAGTATTGAACCCTTCATTCTATAAGCCTATTGACCCCTTCAATGAGAGGAATATATATTTTTCTAGTCGCAATACCAAACAAAATTTGTTTGGGCATTATATAAATAATTTCAAAAAAATTTAATAATGCGATTAAATTATTTAACATTTATTTTCTCTCGTTTATGTATATGTGTTTTTGTATTTTATTTGAGGTTGTGCCTAACTAATTAAAAATTGCTCTAAATAATAATAAGTACTACACAAGTCCTTCTGATATCAATATTTAAATATATATATATATATATATATATATATATATATATATATATATATATATATATATATAAATACGCTAGCTCGCTATCATTTTTTAAGCGTCGTTTTAGAAGAATTTTTTAGTTCATATTTAAATGTCATTTGATAGTTTAAGATTCAATTTCTCAATTATACCTTTATTTTTTTTTAATAACTCCACTTTACATTTTTTATAAAATTTAATGTAAGTATATATGCTAAATTTATTTGGATAGAGAATGGTAAATTAAAATGAGAATAAAATTGGGAAAAAAAAAACAACAATCCATTATTTTTTATTTGAGAATTTCATGTTAAAACGACACTTAAAAAGAAACAGAAGGAAAACTATTTTCCATTCTAAGGAAAAATTCAAATAATTTCATGCTAAAATAATTGTCTTTCCTTTTTAACTTATTGTAATTGGAATTTTTTACTCTAGTCCATGTCTCAAATTTGATCACAATAAGTTAAATTTGAGTCAAATTTTAACTTATTGTTAAACTCTTTTACTTTTATTCCTTTCTTGATTACTAGTAACCCACAAACACAAATTTTATTTATTCAAGCCTGCCAAATAGATTATTGACTTGACTTGGGTTGATATAGGACATCCATTGGGTAACAAAATTTCCACATGGTAAATTAATCAACATTTTCATTATTATATTATTTTTGTGTGCCCCAATTGATACTTCTTAATTTCTTCTATGCCGGCTTGTTTGTGCTCAACAAAATCAGTATATATAAATCATTATTGGATTCTCCATTTTGCTTCAACAACAAACAACACTTTCTTAGCTTTCAACAACAAAAAGCAAAGAAACAACAATCCTCCTCGTTGGTTTTTTAATTGTCTTATAATTTTTTTCATTCCTTTGATAAAAAAAAACTCAGAACCCTATCATGTTTTCTTGCCTTAAAAAAACAATATCACATAAAAATATAAAAGTGGAGCAAACAAAAGTTGCATACAAATATGAGTTAACCAAAAAGCAACCTACATGCAAGGCAGAGAAGAAAAGAGTTCGGTTTGTAGATTCAGAACCAACAATTTTGGGAGAAGAAAATAAAATATATGAGAAAAAAAGATGTGTTAGTAATGACTTAGGAGAAAAAGAAGGAATTAGAGTGACTCTTAGATTAACAAAGGAGCAAGCAGCTGAGTTGCTAACAAGATGCAATAATGGAAGTGTTCTTGAATTGAAGGATGTTGCTCGTGAATTACTTTCTATTCCGGGAGATAGAGTCAGCATTGTGTCTACTTCTACAAACACCATTTCTAGCTAGCTTCATTCATTTTTGTATATAGTTTTTTTTTCTCTTTCTTAAGGTTGTACAATGATTAGGTGATTAGTAATTAAATATTCTTTTCTGTACATGTGAATAAAATAGCCAGCTCAACTAAGTTATTGAACCGTTGAGTGTGGTACGAACTCATATTAAAATTTCAATTGAGAGTAGAGAATAAAAATGCTTTTAATATATATTTCTTCAAGTATTGCACAATTAATTCAATTGTTTTGCAAGTTAATCAACACTTTTATGAGTAAAAGGTCAAAAATCCCCTGCAATTTCAAAGTTCGTCAAATATCCCCAGTGGCGGTGCTCGGACCCTGGTTCAGGGGGTGCAAGCTTTACAACTACAATTAATAATAAATTTATCTATTTCTTTGTATGTGTTAGTTTTGTAGATTTTTTTTGTGTGTTTTTATTGGCATTATTAAATTTTAAAGTAATATTAATTACTACCTCCATTTATTTTTATTGTCCGGTTAGAATAGTAACACCAAATTAATAAAATGTTTTTTGCACTTTATCTTTCTACTATACCTTCGTTTTAATCCACCAATAAAATCTTCTTTTTTTCACTCTTTCCAATATATTGAATATATTATGTATCAAAAACTCAAAAAATTAATATATTATGTCCCAAAAAATAATTAAATAAATATTTAAGATTATTATAAGGAAATGACAAATAAAAAGAATGAAGATCTATTTTGATCCGTCACAATTTTTTTTACGGTTCAATTCAATCCTAACAAAAATATAAGTCCTTGGTATTTTTTATATTGTGGATAAATTAGACTCTCTATTATAACAAATTATGAACTAATTTGTTCCTAGTATGAAAATATCAAAACCTAATTTGAGTATTATTTTTATCAACAACTAAATTGGACTGTTATAAAATCGTAAGGAATTAAAATGAATTTTCATTCTAAATAACAATGAACAAAAGTAGTATATATTTAAATAAAATCATAACTATGTAAAGCATAAAATTTTAATTATATATGTTATAATTAGCTTCATGATAAAAATACTTAATTACTTCTCATCAATAAATAAATAAATGTTTCAAAAAATATTAAACTACTTTGTAATATAATATATCTAAAATTGGCGAGACAGAGACGAAATTAACTTTGGCTTAGTGGAGAGGTATTGTGTATTTTCGCCCAAGATATGGAAATGAATCTCTGTGACAGTATTTTTGTAATTTAAATATTTTTTTGACTTCATTTTGTAATTTAAACATGAAAGTAGATGCAATGGCTTAAATAAATTAAAGAAAATGACAAAATATGTAAATGAAAGGATGTCTCCACCGCGGATATAGTTGTTGCAGGGTGCAATATTAAAAAGTCAGAGGGTGCAAATATGGATTTTAATTGGATTTTAGGTGTATTTGTCCAAAAGTCAGGGTGTGCATATGCACCCTCTCATCTCCATACAGCCCCGCCACTGAATACCCCCCCCTCCCCGGTTTATTTGTTTCGTTAAGAGTGACGTGGCAAATGCCACCTAGACTCCACGTCACTTATAGTGATTTATGTGAGTTGTCATGTCACCTAGACACCACGCCTCTAAGCTCTTTATCCTTCCAATTTTTTGTAAAGTTCTTCCATAGATGCATAGCACAATATCTATGTGGCACACCAGACATGACTTCCTGCATAGCAGGTATAACACCCTGTTCACAAAAAAAAATATCAAAATCGGGAAATAAAACTCATGAAATTAGAATCAGGAATCCCCTTTAACTCATGCATAGTACAAATATATGATTATTTGCATCTTGTCCCACGGTAACTAGTAGTTGACTACCATGACAACCTTTCAAAAAACACCCATCCAATCCAATGAAAGGTTTGCAACTTGCCTTGAACCCTTTTTTGCATGCATCCAAACAAACATAGAATCTCTTAAATTGGGATGGAGAGTTGGGCATTGGAATAGTGTTTACCTTTATAGTAGAACCAACATTGTTCTTCCTAAGCTCATTAGCATAATCCCATATCAAACTGTATTGTTCCTTTTCACTACCTTCTACCAATTCCCTCGCTTCCCTCACAGCTCTGTTGATTTTAAAGTCATCAAGAATCAGATTGAACTCACGTTTGAAATAATCATAAACCTCTGTATGCGTAATAGTTGGTTGAATTCTAATCCAATTCTAAACCTCTGTGAGACAAGCGGCGATGATAGAGATGAAGATGATCAGAGATGATGAAGAACGAACAATGACGGCGATGATGAAGATGACTAACGATGGTGATGCATGAACAACGATGGTGAAGAGTTTTTTGCATTTCTCACTGAGTCTGTAAATAGAATAGAGCGTGCGTGTTTGTTTTGAGAGGGGAAGTGAAGGGTTTCTAAGTATAACAATTATTTTAATATATTTATTTTTTTAATTTCAATCAAATTGCCACGTCACTTTTATTAGCCACATCATCACTCTTAATGGAACAAATTAACAGAGGGAGATATTTGATTGACTTTTTACAATTGCAGGGGAGTATTTGGCTATTTCGAAATTGCAGGGGGGTATTTGACGAACTTTGAAATTGCAGGGGGGCTTTTGACCTTTTACTCACACTTTTATTTCTTTCATGTCAAGTATGATTAATGTGTACATGCTTAAACAATGTCCTATTTTGTACCAAAATTGTAATGTTTCCATTAACTTGAAATCGTCAGAAATCATGTCAATCATATTTTTTGAGTCACTCTCCAAATAAGTGTAGAAATTGTTCCTTTCAACTATCTACAAACCCAAATATAATGTTTCATGTATGATCAGTATGCAATGTGTCACACGCTCCGGTCTTCTTAATAAAACCTTAATCCATTTAATGTTTCGATAAAAAAAAACCCGCCACAACTGGAAATCACTCTATTATCCTTGCACTTCTAAATATACATTCCTTCTAATATATATTGCACTTCTTGACATATATGCAACTCAATATAACAGTATGCATATGCATTCAACAACTCACTTCTCAATTATTCAATTACACTTCTTTGAGGTAAATTAATCAAGAACAACTCCACTAGGCAGTATTCCAACATGTCCTGGTGTGTGTAACTGTAAAGAAAAATGCTAACAAGTTTAAAAAATTAAAAGAAATATTTTTACTTTCAGAAATTCCACGTATTCATTTTAAAAGCTGAAATTTTAACCGTAAGAGTATTCGATAAAAAAACTCCAAATCAGAGATATACACTTAGAGACTGTGCATACACCAATATTAAAGTGTTTGATGTTGTTCGAGCTTGATTGACACGTGTGTTTCTTGAACGGGCCCAACTTCATTATTGGCAGCCCAGGTGTTATATTATATCCTCACACGTGAGATGACCAATAAAAATGATCAAGTCCTCAAAACCCACATTGACCACTTCAATAATACTAGTACTGCAGTCATTCTAATATCGGTACTGTACTTAATTAGATTAGATGTATAAAATATATATCATTTTCTGTTCTAAAGAAAAATTCAAAATACATCCTGTTAAATAATTTTTCTTACATTTGTATCATGTAATTAAAATATTTGACTTTAATTAACACACACACCACAAAGTGTTTTCATGATTTAGATTTTTGTAGACTCGAGAATTAATCATCAAATAGATGGATTGCGAGATGTCTAGTTTATTTTTTTTAAATAAGGTATTTGATTTTTATGACAATCTCTTAAATGGAAATTTTAAGAATCAAATTGGAAATTTATGTTGCCAAACTCTTTCAATACTACTACTGTCGATTACATATATAAAACCACGTTAAATATAATTATCCAAAATGTGAAAATAAAATTATATGAATATTGTAATTGGTATAATATATAAGATCATTATACTTTAATAAAAGTCAAACGGATAATAAACTGCATTCCTAACTCATTTTAGATGACAAAATAATTCTTTTAAACTCTTTTACTTTTATTTTTCTTTAATTAATTATATTCATTTAATCATGACTAATAGATTAATTGACTTGACAAAGTACCTATATAACACCCATTCGCTAACAAAATTTCCATGGTTTGGTCAAAAAAATAAATAAAAAACAAAATTTTCCATGGTAAATTAATCAACATCTTTTCATTATTATAATTTTAATTTGTGTGCCACAATTGACACTTCTTGTGCGACTGTGTGTCCAACAAAATGGTTATATAAATCATTATTGGATCTCCATTTTGATTCAGCAACAACACTGACCACTTCTTTTCCACAACAGAAAAACAACATTTACCACTAAATTCTCCTCATAAGTTTCCAATTGTCATAACTTCATAAGTAACTTTTTTCCATTCTTTTCTTAAAAATGATTAGCACCATATTTGCTTGCTTTAAAAAGACAGCATCACATAAAAACATAAAAGTAGAGAAAACAAAAGTTGTATACAGATATGAGTTAACCAAAAAGCAACCTACATGCAAGACAATTAAGAAAAGTGTTCGGTTTGTGGATTCAGAACCTACAATTTTGGGAGAAGAAGATAAAATATATGAGAAAAGAAGATGTGTTAGTAATGACTTGGGAGAAAAAGAAGGAATTAGAGTGACTCTTAGATTAACAAAGGAACAAGCAGCTGAATTACTAACAAGATGCAATATTGGAAGTGTTCTTGAATTGAAGGATGTTGCTCGTGAATTACTTTATATCCCAGGGGACAGAGTCAACATTGTGTCCACTTATGTAAAAACAATTTCTAGCTAGCTAGCTTCATTCATTCTTGTATATAGTTTTCTTTTTTTAAGGTTGTACAATGATTAGTTGATTACAATTTGTTTTTTATATGTGAATAAATAGCACATTCTAAATTATTAGACCCATGCAAATTTTATCATCAATCACCACTATCACATTAGCAATCAATCACTATATAATCAAAGGCTTAACTACAATTTTTACTTAGCTTATTTTAAGTCATTCATAGAATTGGTCTCGCCAGTTTAAAATTTTCACTTTGTTTACTCAATTAGATTTTTACACTTGAAATTAATGAAAACGAAACTATAATATTATAATGAAAATGAAAGTATAATATTATATTGAAACAAATATTGGAAACGTGATACACTTTGTATGTTGTGTCTGTTACTGCTAGTTAGGGGTGGCAAAGCGGACGGCCCGCCCGTTTAGGCCCCCGCTTAAAGTCTGCTAAAAAATGGGCATGTTGGATTTAATGGATTTAAAGTCGGCTAGAAATCTGAGAGGGGGGGGGGGGGGGGAAAAAATCTGTTAAGTGCATAATTATAGGGTTGCATTTAATGGTTTTAAACCATTCCACCAGCAAAGTGGTTTTGAAGTAGAATCCTCTAAAACCATTCCACCAGCAAAATGGTTTTGAAGTAGAACTCTCTGAAATTATTCCACCAGCAAAATGATTTTTGGCTAGAAATGTGGAGGAGACAAAAAAATAAAATAAAAAAATTGAGGGCACACGTCATCTAGGGGGTGCATGGAAAATTTAAGAGGTGCGCGAGAAATTTAAAAGGTGCACGAAGCAATTTCATTATTTATGCATCATCCATAAACAATTCATTTATGCATAATAACCACTCACATATTCAACATCCTAAATATGCAATGTTCTATATTTAGGTACAAAGTATTATTTTAAAATCTATTATAAAAATCATTTATACAAACTAAAATTTCAACCTGATCAAAAACGTTTTTGTAATAAAATATTAACATTCCAATATTTGACCATGAAATATTTTTGTAGAACAAGTCCTATAAAAAATTGTTGGTTACGTGTAATTTTGAGTTGCTTAGACATTTTAGACATCACACACAAAATAAGCTTCCTCTAAATTACTAAAATGGCTACTAATCTACCATTTTTAACTTCCTTATTCATCTTCTTCATCTCAATATTAACAACAAAAAGCCAAAAATTCACATGTAAAACAACATCATGTGAAACCTTTGGACTTCCAATTCAGTTCCCATTTTCATTAAAACAATCAAACCAAACAAATCTTTGTACTTACCCAGGTTTCGAGCTCACATGTACAAACACCACAACCACCTTCAGTGAACCGTTGCTCACTCTCTCAAATTCCGAACACTTTGTTGTAAAACGAATCTCTTTAAAAGACAAAACAATTTGGGTCAACGATCCTAAGTGTCTCCCAAAACATTTCATGTTTGATCATGATAATAATAACTTCATGTTAAACCTTAAAGATTCACCGTTTCGGTTAGGTGATTATTATACTTTTGTTAATTATTCTTTTCTAAGTTGTCCTTCAAATTCAACTTTTTTATCTATGGTACCACCTATAAGTTGTTTGAATTTAAGCACTTATGAAAAAGACAAGAATATGAATTATTCGGTTGTGGCTATGATGTCTGATGCTGTTTTTGCTACACCGTGGGTATCATTATGTGAGATTATTTCATCGGCTTTGATACCTGTTGAAGAAAGGATTAATAATTGGTTGTTTTGGAGTGATTATTATTCTGATATACCATTGCAATGGGATAGTCCTGATTGTGGAAATTGTGAAGCTCGTGGAGGAAGATGTGGATTGGTTGGAGACCATGTTGCTTGTTATGATCTTCCCAACCAAGGTTAATTCATCAATCATATTTCTTTTTCATTCATTTCTTGCAAATTTAGATCTTGTTTTTTTGGATTTTTTTAGCTTTTTTCTGTTAACTTAGTTGATAAAACAACTCTTATTAGTAAAAGAATTTGAGTTTAATTTTTAAATAAATTATAATTATATTGTTGCTGACTTGAGATTAGTCTCACAGCGTATTCAAAAAGTCTAACGGATTCAAACTCATTCATCTTGGGTTTTCCCAGTCAAATTGGGACGGATTCGAACAGATATACCTACGAGTATGAATAGTATTATCATACATAATCTTAATGGTGAAACTATAGAGGATACATTGAGAAGGACACTAGGGCCAAAAGTCCTGATTACAAAGGATTAGAAAAAAGAATGTTTCTGTGAGTATAACTCGGTTTGTAGAAACATTGCATATAATGTATTCGCATTGTATGTAATATTGTAGGGATTGAAGTTTAAATTTAGATACTTTTATTTATTCACATTAAAAGATGAAATCCTAGTCACTAAATTATTTGAGAAAAAAAATAGAAAAAAGGTTGCCAATAAAAATTTGGAAATCCTAGTTGCTTGGTAAAATAGAAAGAGTTGTCTATTCTCATGTTAACAGAGAGTTTATCATTTTCCCACATCATTTCAGTTAAACAAAGAAAAAATCAGATAAATACGATTTTCGAGAAAAATATCTTTAACACAAATTTTGGAATTAGTCATTTTCAAGATACCTTTAAAAATTTGTTTTAGTCTTTCATCAGGACTAATGTGATTAGCAATTGAGTTTATTAATGATTAAATTACTATTTTTCATTTCTTGTCGGTTAGATAGGTTTGAGCATTTGTTTTGTTAGGATCAACGTGTATTATTTTGAGTATTTCTTCTAATAAAAGTTATTTCTTTTTTTTCACAAGGAAATCAAACTATTGACTTAGAATCTCTACTATAAGTCCTATATATATGGATACTTATTAATTACACAGCTTTCATAATTTTTGTATGTAGGTCTATCGAAGAAAATCAAATATGGTTTATCTCTAGGTCTAGGAATACCTGGAATCTTAGGTATTATTGTGCTTACATGTATGTTATGCAACAAGAAGAACACAACAAATCAATTACATCATCAAAGAGACACTGAATTTTCCACCATGATTATGCCACACCCCCCATTTGTTGTTATGGGCCTTGATGGGCCAACAATAGAAAGATATCCTAAAACCCAACTTGGTGAAAGTGGACGATTGCCTAGGCCCAATGACAATATTTGCTCAATTTGTCTTTGTGAATACACCCCAAATGAAGTATTGAGGACCATCCCAGAATGTAATCACTATTTCCATGTAGATTGTATAGATGGATGGCTCAAGAGTAATGCTACTTGCCCTTTGTGTAGAAATTTTCCAGAGAGATCTACTTCATTTCCTTCTTTTTTGCCTGTTTCACCAACTTCTTAATTATTTTTATTGTATAGTATATTTAGTATCATATGTATATTAAATACAAATTATTTGGCTCATTCATTTTATACAATTTAGTTTAATTTGTATGAAATGATTAGATGAATCACTCTATATTTACAAGTTCCAAAGCCGTATAAAGTAAGGATGGATTAAAAATAAAGAGAGAAAAACAAAATTAGAAATTATTATTTTATTTATGAAAACCATAAAAGACCAAAGTTACATAAACAATATTTCTTTATGGAACAATTTCTTTAGGCTCAACAACAAATTATACTAGTGATGTAGGATTGGAGGTGAATGAACATCTTCAACTTCATCACAATAACCTTCCAATGTATAAGTCTCTTGATTGGTGAATCCAAGTGAGGCAACAACATTAGGCCAACAATCATGTCCAATAACCTTAATTGCTTTGCAACAACCATTGCCTAAATATGTCTCACCATTTAGAAAAAATGTTACAATTTCACCACTACATGCTTGGAGCTTGAATAGTGACTCCCAACAATTTGAAGGCTCGCCACTCACCTTCAATCTTGATTCAAGGCTCATCAAGTTGGAAGGGTTAGTGAGTTTCCTAGACTCTACCATCGATGTTGATGGCACCAAAGCAATGATCACAAGAGCAACAAGAACAAAAGTTTTGTGAGAGGAAGCCATTTTAGTATTAGAAGAAAAAGTTTATATTTTTTTATGATTGATAAATTTGGATTGCAATGGTGAAAAGTTGCTTAAGGTCTATATATATAAATAGTAGCTAGCTAGGGGTGATTAATTTGTAACAGTTGAATGAAAAGATGAAGGGTGTTGAATTAATTGTGGAATTGTAATATATTATAAGACTAGTGAATAGGAAAGGATGAGCATCTTATGTGATGTGGATTAGTTAAATGCCAATTATTTTCTTACAATTTATTTGTCTCATTTACAATGAATGAAACTAAACATTTTTTTTTTAAAAAAAAATTTTTGATTTTTTTTTTGACGATATTGAGAAAAATAATTATATTTTACTAAAATATCATTTGCCTTTATTAACTTAATAACTGTAACTTGAAGATATAAACTTTATTAACGAAATATATAAACTTGGGTATATACGTTATTGCAACTTGAAGATTAAAAAAAAAAAGTCTTAGACCATCTTGTCAATTTTTATTTTTTTGGTTTTATCACCGGTATCCGACTTATGATCATAACTACCAATTTTAATGTTAATCACTATTAAATCACAGTTTTGTTGGTCTCTGTAAATATTCAAAGTTTTATTTTTAGTCATTCGAAAAATTTTATTCGAATATTAGTCTCTCAAAAATTTTCAATTGACATTTTTAGTCCATACTTTAAAATCAACTCATGTGTATACTTCATATTTTTGTAATGAAATTTTTTAGAAAAGTGTAGAATATTTTAACAATCACTCCCTAAAAAAAATTACAATTTTATAACAAAACATGAATTAAATATAAATTTTTAAACTCTAAAAATACAAAAAATCATATTTAATTTATGCTTTTTCAAAAAATTCTAAATTTTTTTGGGAGCGATTGTTATAATATTCTAAACATTCATAAAAAATTTCATTAAAAAAATATAAAGTTTATACATTAGTTGATTTAAAAGCAGGAATTAAAAGTGTTAATTGAAAATTTTTGGGGACCAATATTCGAATAAAAATTTTCAGAGGATTAAAAATAAAACTTTGAATATTTACGGGGACCTAAAACATATTTATCCCTACTTTAAATGAGAAGATTCTTGCATTTGGCATGCTAAATATTATTTTTCTCTTTTTATACCGATCATTTTTGTTATTTTTCTCCTTTGGTTTGGGTAGATTTTTATTTCTATATTTTCTAGCAAAATGAAAGAAGATAAAACTTTAACCATTATTTAATTTCCTCCACTGATAACGCTGTTGCAGAAATTGCATTGCCACTTTGAGGTCAGTACGTGGTAACTCCTCCACTTCTCCATTCACCACACAAGTCATGTTTTTGGTCCATTGTCTTACGTTATTGGTCAATTATTGTACTACTAAGATTACTAGTAATAACATATTGAGTAAAGTCTTTTGACAAAAAACATAAATAAATAAAGATTATTTTAGTCTTTTACAATTTTTTTATGGCACAATTTAGCATATGACAAAAATAAAATCCTAATTAATCTCTTGTTATTTTTATATTAAGAACAAATTAGCCTTTTTTTTTTTGTCAAATAGTCTAGTGGCTAGAAAATCTACCATAAAGGTGAATAAGTGGAGTATCCGGATTCGAATCCGGCTCCTGCACATATAGTGTTATGTCTCTACCAATTGAGCAAAGCTCATGGGGACGAACAAATTAGCCTCTCTAATAACAAATTAAAAATTTATTTATTTTTTGTATGAAAATGTTAGAGACTAATTTGTATTTTATATTTATTAGAAACTAATTTAAAAAAATATAATTTGTGAGGAATAAAAATGGGTCATAGCTCTAATAAAAATTTCCAGGCAAGTAGGCTCTGTTTCTCTCAATTTTCTAAATTGACTTTTGTTAACAAAATAAAATTACACATTTAATTATTGACTTGTAGTTGTAGAGTTCTACTTCCATTTCTATTCTAATTTTTTTTCTTAGCAACTCGATTATTCCATATTTTCATTCACTTCAGTTCCTGTGCCCCTCAAACTATGTCTTCCACAACTCTAATAACTGTATTTTATGTCTTAATTATTTTGCACCTTCAAACTTCTAAAGCCAAACAAATAATCTGCAAAACCTTATCATGTGGTGACATAGATATTATTTTTCCTTTTGGTTTAAAAGAAGCTAATCAAGATCCTCTTTGTAGCTATTCTCCAAATCCAACCTTCCAACTTTCTTGCAACAACCAAAGCCAAACAATCCTCAATCTCCCCAAAACAAAGAACCTAATCATTACAAACATCGATTACAAAACCCAAAGAATCCAAGTCAAGGACCCCAATGGATGTCTTCCAAAACGTTACTTAGACAACAATTTTAACCTTTCAGGTTCACCTTTTAAATTAAACCCCGATATTTACAACACTAACGGTGATAACCTCACTTTCATTCGTTGTCCTTCCAACATTACTACCTATTCATCATCTCAATTTCCATTAATACCAATTCCTTGTTTAAGCAACAACGAAGAACATTCGAGCTTGTCTTCCTCTTCGGTTATAGTTTCATGGGTACCGACTGAATTGGTCGGTACAACGTTGTTTCAAACGTGTGAGGTGATTTCAACGGCTCTTGTTCCGTTACCATGGATGGATATGACTATGTGGCCATCTTGGCCTGATCTTAATAGTGATGTTGAATTGGTGTGGCTTGAACCTAGATGTGGGAATTGTGCAGTTAATGATCAAGTTTGTGGATTCTCTGAGGATCAAAATAAGCTTCAAGTTCAATGTTTCCCTAATCCTTCCGATAAAGGTATGTTCTTTCTTTTTCCTCTGTCTTGTTTTTCATTCCATGGCTCTAGTTAATTCTCAACAATACTCTGATGTTAACATTTTCCTACTACACGAATAAAAAACTCCTATTCAGTTTTGGTGGTTGAGGTTGTGTTAATCAATAATATCTATTGTTTGACCAAGATGAGACAATTTAAATTATGAATCAAATTATGATTTTTTTTTAATTTTTTTTAAAAATCTAAATCGACATATAATGGAAATATAATTTGTTGCTAGGCTATGTTTTGATTGAAGAAATATAATGGAAATGAGTGAAGCATAGTAGAATGAAGTGGAATAGAAAGGAATGAAATTGAGTAAATATATCATTCCATTGTTTAGATATTTTATGATGGAGCAGCAAAAAATTTATAAAATTGATGGTGAAGTGATGGTATGGGATTAAATTCATTCTATCCTATTTCATTTCATTCCATTGTTATTTTTATAATTTTTATTTTACAAGTCAATTTTATAAGGTTGAACTCAATTCAAAATTTTGGTATCAAAATTCTTCTAAGATACATTAAACCACTAGCTATTAAGTTTCATTTATCGAATCACTTACCATTTATATTCACGCATCAAGTCAAATAATGTTAATGTGAGGAAATGTGTTAAGAGCAATGGGGGGGGGGGGGTTCCATAGGGTGTTAGAGAGAAACAGCCGTGCAGGATACCCAACTTTTAGGGACACCAAAGTTATTATTAATATATATATATATATATATATATATATATATATATATATATATAATTTAAAGTTAAACATGTTTTTAGTCTCTATATTTTGCCTTATAGTCAAGAATAATCTCTATATTTTTTTTATGTTTTAAAAAAAAAAACCTACAATTTTTTTCGTAATCAAAATTGGTCCCCGTCGTTAATTTTTTTTAACAGGACGCTAACATGGCACAATTAGCTAATAACAGGGTGACATGTGTCTTTTTCCATTAGGTTTATTGTGTACCTTTCCACACCAAATCTTTCTTTCTACCTTTCTTCCTCCAACACAACCACATTTTCATCACCACAAACTCAACCAAAACCACAACAACTCGAACTAAAGTCATGGTAAAAGACATGTGTCATCATGTTCTTGATTAATTACGTCTCTTCAGCGTTCTGTTAAAAAAAATTAACGGCGGAGATCAATTTTGATTATGAAAAAAAAAATTATAGGATTTTTTTAAACTATAAAAAAATGTAGGGACTATTCTTAATTACAAGGCAAAATAAAAGGACTAGAAACATATTTAACCTTATAATTTATCAATCAGTAAATCCAATGAGAGTGTACTATTTTGTGAGTGAGATTGTCTATAGTTGGGATGATATTGTATTCGCGCAATCATAAAATCTTAATCGTTTGATTTTAATTTAACAATTCATATATGTGAAATAAAGAAGAAAGAAAAAAATTGACCAAAAAAAAGGAAGCAAGAAATATATCATTTTCAACAAGTTGTTTGTAACATTGATTTAGATGACTTATTTCATTAATACACGTCTCTTATTTTTTGAAACAATTTCATACAGGTCTCTTACAAAGTGCCAAATTCGGCATTGCTTTTGGATTGGGAATACCTGCACTTTTATTAATTGCCATAGCTTGCTTCTGTAGTAATAGAAGAACAACCCAACTTGATGGACAAAGAAACTCAACAAATGTTCCTACAATAACAATTTCCTTAGAACCACTCCCTTCATTTGTAACTGGCCTTGATGGTGCCACAATTGAAAAGTATCCCAAAACTCTTTTTGGTGAAAGTGGGCGTTTATTAAAGCCTAATGACAATACTTGCTCAATTTGTTTATCTGAATATCAACTTAAAGAGACCTTGAGAAGCATCCCTGAATGTAACCATTATTTTCATGCTGCTTGTATTGATGAATGGCTCAAAATGAATGGTACATGCCCTATATGTAGAAATTCACCGGAGGTATATGCTTCTTCTACTAGTCCATATTTTGCTTCCTTATTGCTATCCCCAAATTCCTCATCGTTGTCCTCTACTCGATAAATGGATCACACATAAAGTCATATATTTGTAGTTAAATACTGAGAATGAATAGTCACTCTATATAGTTGTTACACACTTTTTTTTTTTTTGACAAAATATGTTACACACTTATACCATTGTAAATTGATTTTTTTTTTTTTAAAGATAATAAATGAGGATTTTTTTTGTTGTCTTAGCTCTTTTGTCTTGATCTATACAAGAATTTATTACCTACTTAGTTGAGATATTGTTGTTTTAAAGTATGAACCAAGTAAAGTTAAATACTAACTAAAATATAAATAAATAAGGATTTAAAATCAAGTCCAGCACAATATCATCCATATTTTGTTTATTCATCAATACATTACAACATTTTTTACTTTAGGAAATAGCTAGCAAACCGTTGCTTAAAGGGTAATAGGCAACGGTTTTTTTTGTGTCAAGGCAAAAAAAATAATTTGGCAGGGGTTAATAAAGAAACATGGTTCCTCCTAAAATACTCCTTATAAGAAAAGTTGGTTGGAATGATTATTTACTTAATGAAATGACAAAGAACTACCTATATATTATTTTTCTTTCTGCATTTCATTTGTTATTTTTCTTCTTTTGTTTGAGTAGATTATGTTTTTTTTATTAAAAACAATTGATCAAATGAAAGAAGATAAAATTCTAATCATTCTTTCATTTCATTTTCTCTACTAGTAAATAACTAAAAAGAAAATTTATGTAATATATTTAGGAGATTTAGGCAAATGATACGGTGAAGTCTTCTTTGTTTTCTAATGTCCAGATGTTCTTTGCTTAGGAAAAAACTAAAAAAATTTGATTTAAGTGCACTTTTTGGTTCTCCTATTTTATCAAACTCGCGAAAATATTCCTCCTATTTAAAAATCGAACTTTTTGATCTTCAATTTTTACATTCGTTGCAATTTTGATTCTAACTCATTTTTAGCCCTAAAAGTAGCGACTTTTGATACCAACAATTAGAATCAAATGTAATATGGCTACCAACAATTGTTTTAGGGCTCATTTTTAGCCCTAAAAGTAGTGACTTTTTGATCTTCAATTTTCTAAAATGTAATATTTCATCTTTAAGCTCAATGTCGGAGACAATAAAGAACCAAAAATTACCATTTTTAGAAGAAAAACACAGGTTGAGACAAATATTACAACAAATATAAAAATAAAGAACCAAAAAAATTAATTTTAAAATAAGAGGTCTATGTTCACGAGTTTAATAAAATAAGAAAACCAAATACGCAATTAATCTTTTTTTTTTTCCTTATCACTCTTTCCTTTTACTTTCATTCCTTTTCCATTTTCTTTGAATGTAAAGGTTTGGAAGACCAAAATTGAGAGAAAAGTTGAACTCCACATGCCAACAATTGTTTGGTGATGGACGGTTTTGGGGAAATTACATTGCCATTTGCCACTAGTAACTCCACACACAAGTCATTTTTTTGTCCATTCCTATTGTCTATCATTTTTTGTCATTTATTATTGTAAAATCGCCAGCTAAGTACGCTAACTCTTTCTATCTATTTTCTAAATTGACTTTTGTTGACAAAATACACATTTAAGCATTGACTTGCAGAGTTCTACTTCGTTTCATTTCTACTCCAATTTTTCTTAGCTACTTGATCATATATTATACAATCAATTAAACAAACCCCTTCACTCCTTTTTGCGTTCAATTTCAATATGGCTTCCTCAACTCTAATATGTGTATGTTACTATGTCTTAATTATTATTTTCCACCTTCAAACTTCTAAAGGCAAACAAATATGCAAAACCTTATCATGTGGTGACATGGAGATTGCTTTTCCTTTCGACTTAATAGAAGCTAATCAAGCTCCTCGTTGTAGCTATTTTCCAAATTCATCCTTCCAACTTTCTTGTAACAATCAAAGCCAAACAATCCTCAATCTCCCCGAAACAGATAACTTAATCATTAAAAACATCGATTACAAAACACAAACAATTAAAGTCAACGACCCCAAAGGATGTCTCCCAAAACGTTACTTAGATAACAATTTTAACCTTTCAGGTTCACTTTTTAAATTAAGCCCCGAAATTTACAATCTTAACTTCACTTTTCTCCGTTGTCCTTCCAACGTTACTACTGATTCTTCATCATCGGCGTCATTTCAATTTCCATTAACAACACTTTCTTGTTTAAGCAACGATGAAAAATATTCAAATTTGTCTTCTTCTTCTTCTTCGGAAGTTATAGTTTTATGGATGCCACCTTTTGCGAATACAACGTTGTTTGAAACATGTGAGGTGATTTCAACGGCCTTTGTTCCGTTACCGTGGAAGGATGTGAATATTTGGCCATTTTGGCGTGATATTAACAGTGATGTTGAGTTGGTGTGGACTAATCCTAGATGTGGTAAGTGTGCATTTAATGGTCAAGTTTGTGGGTTTTCTGAGGGTTTTAAAAACAACCTTCAAGTTCAATGTTTTGATGGTCCCTCCGATGAAGGTATCTTCTTCTTTCTGTACCCTAGCTACTTTCATTTTCAGTTTTACATTCTATGGTTGTGATTAATTCTCAACAATAACGTTTAATTTTCTTGCCTCAACTTACTTGCTTAGGCTGTTTTAACATTTCTCTAGTATTAATTTTCTGAGCTCTATTTCCGTGAGTTTAGCTCAGTTTTATAGAGACATCAGATTATATATATAGGGTTAGGGTTTGAACTTCGACAATCTATTTTTTGAAACACTTTGATACTCTATTTATTCACATTAAAAGATAAAATTCTAAAAACTAGACTACTTGACCAAAACATATTTATAACAATTTTTATCTTATGTTTTGTAAGGATAAATTACGTCTAATTCAAATTTTAAAATCAACAAGAGAATATTTAATCTACTTTACAGCATTGTAGATCAAAAATAAAATTTTATAAATAGTTTCAGTTTAAAAAAACTTATCCGCAAAAACAACATTAATATGGATGGTTAGAATTAATAAAAGAATATTTACCTATTTTGTAAGGTTATTCAACCCTTCAAATACATTCAAATTCGGAACCTTGTGAAGTTGTGAGTGGCTAGATGTGGCCGATTGGTCTGCTTTCATGCTATAATTTCTTATGTTTATACCCCAAAAGAAGACAAATGTGTGAAACAGGGAAGAAAGAAATAAATGTATATATCATTTTCAATTCTACATATTTTAGGACTTTTAGATACATTAATTAATTGAATAGTAGAAGCATGATCTATGACAAGTTGAGACAAAGTGACATACAAGTTTCTTTCAAGGCCTTGAGGCATGCAATGCAACCCTCTTCAATTTATAAGTATCATTATTCATTAGTAAAAATATGTTTAGCTAAGTATGTTAAAGTTTGGAAGCATTTTTTTAATTAATCAAATTCTTTTGGCATAGTACAATTTTGTTTAAATTAAATTATGGTTGATTTGTATTGACAGTGTAAAATTGTTTTACACATACTTTCAATTAAATTCCAGTGTCATTTTTATACATTTCTCTATAAATATCTACATGATGTGATTTGGTTAGATGAATGTGTAAAAAAAAAAATAGATTGTAAATGTTTACAAATTAAATCATAGAGATTAATTGCTAGATTTAATCCTTAAATTAAATTAATAATATAAGGCTTTATAATTTTACTTACTTTTCAAATAACTTTGTAAATTTTTAAAAATAAATTAAGCGAGCTCTTATTTTTTAAATTACAATTTCCCACTGTTTTTTAGTCTTTACCATACATTAACTTATTAATTTTATAACCTTATTCAAAAACACATAAGAGCTAAAGATGAACGATAAGGGGCAAAATCACGTATTTGAAAAATTTGAAAGGCTAAAAGTACATTTAAGAGAAGAAGCTTAGTTAAACATAAATTTTGAATAATTTTTTTTTCTTTTTCAAAATACATTTTTTGTTAATTTTTCTGATATTTATTTGCTTAAAGAAATTAAGAGTGATTTTTTTTTTCTTACCAAAAAAATTAAGATGATAACTCTCTCATTTGTTGTTTAATTTTTAATAAGTTTGTTTGTAGCATTGATTTAGATGGCATAAATAATATTTTACACAGGTCTCTCAAGGAGTGCCAAATACGGTATGGCAATAGGAGTGGGAATACCTACACTTGTATGTCTAATTGGCTTTGCTTGCTTATGTTGTGGTAAGATGAGAACAACCCCACTTGATGGACAAAGAAGCTCATCAAATGTTCCTACAATATCAATTTCCTTAGTACCACTCCCTTCATTTGTAATGGGCCTTGATGGTGCCACAATTGAAAAGTATCCCAAAACTCTTATTGGTGAAAGTGGACGTTTATTAAAGCCTAATGACAATACTTGCTCAATTTGTTTATCTGAATATCAACCTAAAGAGACCTTGAGAACCATCCCTGAATGTAACCATTATTTTCATGCTGCTTGTATTGATGAATGGCTCAAAATGAATGGTACATGCCCTATATGTAGGAACTCACCAGAAGCATATTCTTCTACTAGTCCTTACTTTGCTTCGTTATTGCTATCCCCAAACTCATCATCATTGTCCACTTCACGATAGATTGGTTACACTTCAAGTCGTATATATTTGATGTAGTTATATACCGATAAATAGAGCCACTATATGTGTTATACTATTCTAAAATTTTTGTTTTGTTTTAGAGATAACAAATGAAGATGTTGTTTTTATTTTGTCTTGCCTATTTTGTTCTTCGAAAAAATGGCACTAGTAATTTACAATTTAGTCTGTAAATAAAGCCTTACTAAATTGTCATAGTCATAAATTGAAGTTGGTTGCTCTTTGTAACAAGAAAGAAGTAAAATTGGATCTCCTTGATCAAGTCGCTTTAAGTTTTTTTGACATAGAAGTTAAACTTGTTAATTAATCACTTAATTCCGCCATTTTGGTTGAGACATTAAATTTTATTAACATATGCATAAAATGGAATGAATCAAAAAATGATGTAAAAAACAAAAATAAACGAGGCTTTCAAATCAACCCTTGCTCCCACAAAAGCAATTGTCGCAGCTGAGAGCTACTGGTGCAGATCCTAATTGAAATGATTAACTATTATCAACAGGACTCTAAGCCTCATCTTTTCTCGGCTCAATATTATTTGTTTTGGTTAGATGAAAAAAGAATGAAGCAAAACAAAGGAGCAATTAACGTCTAATAGAAAGAATCCCTTGAAGTCCATACATACATCATATTCTTTAAGAATAAAACTCCAATCTATGATAATTAAGGTAATCTTTAATGGATTAAAATAAATTTGAACCATTGAAAAATAGAATAAAGTGGTAAAATAAATGAAATTTTGGATAAGCTAATGAAAAATAACCAAATCAGACCAATAAAAACAGTTGTTCTTCCATACTTTTTTTTAGGCATTAAAGCCGTATTACTCAAATATATTAATCTGCGAAGAAATATCATCAGGGGGTGTAGCTCATATGGTAGAGCGCTCGCTTCGCATGCGAGAGGCACGGGGTTCGATTCCCCGCACCTCCATTTTACCCTTTATATCGAATAAAAAACAATATTTTTAATTTTTTCAGAAATAAATAAATAAATTAATTTATCAAATTAAAAAATCGCACTTTATCCATTTCGATTCTCTATCCACCACAATTGAATTACGCACTCAACTGAACTTCCATTCTGCTTCTTCAATTCTTCCTCTGCTTCTCTTCTTACAAACCATATATAGAAAGTGAAAATAATCGATTAAATTCATAATCTGATTATCTAACAAACTACTTTTTTGCTATGATTCTAAACATATCACCTCCTTCCTTCTCTCGCACACTTCCTCACCCTTCTTCTTCAATTAAACTCTCTGAAACTTGTTCCAACCGCAACACCAACACTTCTTATCCTCTTCTCATTTTCACAACTTCATCGTTTCACAAACCTTCCAAATTCATCAATCTCAAAGCTTCCGTTAGCGAAAGCCAAAATGAAACTTCTAACTCCAATTTATTCGATCAACAGTTTCTTCTCCGAGTTGCCGCCACCGCCAAAGACGCTGACGAGGCATTGGAGTTAATTTCCGATAACTCTTCCGCTAACGGCGGTGTCGTTTCTACGGCTGATTGTTGCTCTATTATTTCTGCTGCGCTTGATCGGAATAATCACCAACTTGCTTTGTCCATTTTCTATGCCATGCGCTCCACTTTTCATCAAGGTTGTTTTTTCTCAATATAAGTAGTACTTATTTATTTCACTATTGTTGTGTTAGGCCTGTTTGGATAAATAGCTTAATTAAGTGCTTATAGATAAGCTCTTATGATAGTAGGAGACAGAGAGACAAATAGAGATAAACATATATGGTGTCACGTACAGTGTCAGTATAACAAGTTAAATTGTTTTCAAATTTCAATCTAAGCTATAATCTGTTTTCAAGTTATGTTGGAGAGTATGCGAAAAACAGTGAACATGTCATAAGCTATTTCCACTCTACTAAACGATCTTAGAAGTGTTTATGTTAGTAGATAAGCTAAAAATTGATCCAAAGAGGCTTTTAGTTATTACAATCTGATTTTGATGATGAACTGTCTGTTTGTGTACACTGTGATCAGTTGGTGAGGATGGTCCTTTAGTTGAGAGATGGAAGTGGTCGAGGCCAAATGCACGTGTTTATACATCGTTGATTCAGGGGTTGGCGGCATCTTTGAGGGTTTCGGATGCTCTTAGTGTGGTTAAATATATCTGTGAGGTGGGCGTGTCTCCTTCTGAGGAGGTACGGTTCAATAGTTTTTCATGTTTCCTAGTTTCTCTTGAGTTCTTCATTTCATGGCACTGGTGTTTCAAAAATTGGACTTGCTTTGTAACTGTTTTTGACTTATGGGAATTGTTGCAGGTTCCCTTTGGGAAGATAGTGAGGTGTCCTAGTTGTCAGATAGCTGTTGCAGTTGCACAGCCACAGCAAGGTATTCAGGTATTTATTACTCCCTTGTCTGTACACAACATTATTCTTTTAGTTTGGTTTTCCTATTTAGATTTTTTGGTAACAATTTTCCTATGTGATTTACTGAGTTCAATTTTGAGCGAGAACTTTTAACCCTGCTATATTATTATCTCTGAATCCTTGGGATAAGTTGAGGATGGCGAGCTTGTCCTTCAATTTCCATTCAGTGCAAAAATAAATAAATTGTGTATCAGTGTATCACTCCCCCTCCCATTGTGCCGACACAAAACCCGGTCATTCACCTGGACTGGATGAGTATTGTTGATAGTTCTGGTCTCACAGACATATTCCTTGATTGAATTTTGCCAATGAAGATTAATACTCTGCATAGAATGAGGAATAAATTGTTTTTATAAATTGTGAAATACTATCTTTCATGGTTCTTTGTTGTGATAAATGAGGACATAAACATTTCTGAGCAGATAGTATCTTGTGCAAAGTGTCGCTACCAATACGAACTTGTTTCGGGAGACATAGTCAGCATTCAATCAGAAGAAATCAGGTTTGTTAGTCATATCATTTACTCTATGACTTTCTCTCATCTTGGCAATTGATAAAAAAAAACCCAAACTATATGTTTGATTGGCATGGCTCTATGATTTTGTTCCTTTTAATCAGAATGATATGTTTTGTTCAAAAAAATAAAATCAGAATGATATGTTAAGTATTAACCCAATTTTGATTTGACCTATTCTATGAATCCTGTAGTTATCATGGGATGCATTACACCTAATTTGTTCAAGTATTTGCCCTCTTTCCCCCCCTTTTCAGTGTAACCATGTTTGTCCTTTTGTTAATTTAACTATGTGTATGTGTATGTGTATGATGTTGATCATGGAGTATTCACTTTTTCTAAGGATCTCCTCCTGCCGAACGCAGCATGGACGTTACAGCATGGGAAAAGGGGTTAAGATTCCTGAAACTGATGAAGCAAGGCACTCCTTCTGCTGTTCACTCTATTGTGGTATATACACTGCACTAACTAGTAATGCTTCAGTATTATTTATTAGTTTTTGTTTCTATTAATTTGTATATACACTCCACTAAGTAATTTGTTTCTATTAATTTGTATATACACTCCACTAAGTAATTTGTTTCTATCAATTGCTGTTATCTTTATAATGTCTCACTTTCATTACCTCTTTTCCTTCTCCTGCCATTTAGGTGCAGACCCCTTCTGGTATGGCTCGAACTCACAGATTTGCTACTGAGACAGTTGATTTACCGGCACAAGAAGGCGAAAGGGTAACTGTTGCTGTGGCAGCTCCATCAAATGTATATAGAAAGTTGGGGCCCTTTAAATTAAGTTCAAGATCCCCGGATTTATATCCTGGTGAGGCTATGTGCATAACAAACCACAAAGATGGACGGGAATCACGTCTTGTAAGAGCCCCTAGTAAAGATGAAAACTCATCATTACTAAAACCTTCCACCCTCTTTCCACTTATCGCTTTGTTTGCCACCGGTGATGCTGCCTCTGGACTTATTGACCCCAGCCTGCCTCAATTCCTATCAGTTGTTGCAGTTTCAGCTCTTGCTGTTGGCTCTGCATTGAATTCCTTTGTTTTTCCCCGGTTTAATCAGGTACTACTACTAGTAAATTCATCAGTTCTTTTCACATTAAGGGATACTAATTTATTTTTTCTTCATGCAACTTGTTTTACTTCTCAAAAGAAGCAATCTTCTGTTGACAATGCCTTTATATAATTTTATTTTTCTCTCAAAATCAACTTCACAACAGAAATGTTTGTGCTTTGTTTCCTTACTGCACATCCTTGAATGTAAACAATATATTTTTTTGATAGGCAAATGTTAGTTGTTAGTATATTACACTATGTTAGTTTTTCTCCCTTGCCGGGACTTGAACCATGGACCTCCAACTCCTTAACCCTTAGCTCAACTGGTTTAACAAATTTAGCTACCCATTCCCCCCCTTGAATGTAAACATTTAAGACAAAGTGATATAATTCCTCTCCAATTCTGACCTGCTGGCCCCTTTATTCACTGTTCACACAGGTGGCAATTGTGTATGTTCCCAAAAAAGACATACTAAGTTCATATTCATTTATTTATGATTACAGCTTCCGCAAAGATCGGTGGAAGTAACTGCTATCAAACAACGTCTTTTATCTCAATATGACATGCTTCAGTCGCGCATCAATGACCTAAAACAAGCAGCTGAAAAAGAGGTGTGCATTTTGCATGATTTGTAATTGGCATGGTGATGTTGACCTTTTTATTTACTTATTTTTGGGAAAGGGAGTGGTTACAAAGCATAATATTCTTTTGGAGAACTTCATCTTTAACGTGCATCCTTGCCAATAAAATAATCCCTCTGTGGTCGAGTTCCTTTGAATACAACGTTACATTTTTGAAGACAAAGATCAAAAAGCTTTTGATATGGCTCTTTATGGAATCTAACATATGCTAATAATTGATAATATGCATACATAATCCACTCTAAATTTTCACATTGGGTTCTAATTTTTATGAAATCTCGTGCATATTCCTGCTGTTGGTGCTCTAGATTAAAATTAGACTGATTGAAATTAATGCAGAATATGTTCATAATTAAAATGAAATATTTGGATTGTATATAGTAACCTAATTGTTAATTGCTGACAGAAAAACTTTAAAATGTCATTGTTATCCTCTGGAAATTATTTGAGCAAAATTTATTGGTTTTATATCTCATTTCCATGATGAGAGAGTAAGATTGTATGAAAATAGTTTTTGAAGATTATAGTTTATTTCCTCACCATTTTTGCAAAAAATAAAATAAAATTATTTCCTCACCTGTTGTTTGAGTTATATAATTTGATTAATTTTATTTTTTTGAAGGTTTGGATGTTAGCCCGGATGTGCCAACTTGAGAATAAAATTTCAGCTGTTGGAGAACCTTCTTATCGGTGAATTGCTATAACATCATACATCTTTGTTTCTAGTATAATCGATAATATAACATCTTTCACAGACGATGATGTCGGTGTCCTCTAATTTCATTAATTGTTTGGCTCCTCTTACTTTGGTTTTGTCTGAAGTTACCATTATCAATTCATTTATATCTAGGAATCGGATAAGTAAAGTCAAAAGGGTCCGAGAGAGCCTGCAGAACTCCCTCCAGGGACGAATTGAACTGATTGCTAGCTATGCTAGGGTATGTTTTCTTTAAAAGTGTGAAGAGAAATTGAGAAAACCTTCTCTCCTAGAAATACAAAAAAAAAAAATCTCCTGGTTGCTTTTGTATATTAAAATCAATAAATGCTATTGATAGTGTTCTTTGGTTAGATTTCCTCAATGATTGAAATTGAAGTAGAGATGGAAACTGATGTTCTGGCTGCTGGAACTACTAGTGATGTGGTAAACCACTTGATCGGTATTTCTTTTAGGGTTAATAGGCATTTACCCCTGCAAAGTAGGCGAATTTTGTTTTCCCCCTGTAATGTTTTTTTTAAACACAAGGGGTAAAATACACTACAAAAAAAATAAAAAAACATTAAGGGGGTAATCTCAAAAAAAATAATTACAGGGGGAAAAACAAAATTCACCTACTTTGCGGGGGGTAAAGACCTATTAACCCTTTCTTTTATATCATGAAATCTTGCTATAGAAGTAGCTACTTTGCTGAGAGTGTTCTTGTTTTTCAGGATGGTTTCACTGAACAGATAGAGCAAATCATGGAGCTTGAAAATTTAGAGGAGGTATGTTCTCCTAAAACTGCAACTATTATCTTGTGTTGTAGTTATGAACATGGCCAATTTTTTTAACTAAATCTTGCAAAATAATTCCTCCCAATAAATAAATTTCTTAGACTACCAAGATGAATGTCTAGCTAAGAATTTAAGGTATCCCTCCTCTATACCCTTGATTGCGGTTTCTCCTTAGATTTGTTCACCATCTTTGATAGATGGATACTCTTCCCTTTAATATGATTTTAAATTCACTTCACAATTTAATCCAACTCAACATCGGGCTTGTCTTTACGGAAATATATCCTCTCCATTTTCTCCATTCATAGTTAATGCCTTAATACCATGTTTATTTTCAAAACTATAAAATGAAGGAAATAGACAAAACGAGAGCAATGGAGAGAATCCATTTCCTATTTTGTCAGGACTTTTCATATGATAGTAACAATTTATTCTATATAATGTAGGAGGCCTTTGCTTTGTATTATGTATTCTTTTATTTTGTTATGCAGAGATGGAAAATGCAAGCAGAAGCAAATGATGAGGCCGAAAGACTTCTTAGCTCCCAACCCATCCCTTTGGATGAAGTTTAAAGATTTATAGATGCGTCTGATTCGTACTGCTACATCATTAGTTTAGTTGAAGCCTCACTTCCATGCTCAATGATCTGTTCTTGAATGAGCAAAAGAGCAGCTTCCCGTCACCTCTGCCTTTTTAGAAGATAGATGAAATTCTGGTATCATAGAACAATCGCCATCATCAATTCTCGAGAAGGACTGCCTTGCATATGGGAATTGGCATCTAATTGCAAATACTTGTCAGCCCCGAAACCCAATCCTCTTGGCTTTTAAAGTCAGAGGTAAATAGCAGCACATGATGTTGTAAATCATCTGCTAATCATCTTGGTACTGTATTTGTTAAGGATCATATTGTTAAAATATCTGTGTTTATATTGTGTGAATTGACTTTAATCAATTTATCAGAATGTATCCATTGATCAATTGATAGGCATTATATTGGATTTTGTATGTGAATTGTCGCATGATAGGTTTGGCTGTTGAAAGGTTATTAGGTTAATACTCATTTAAACTAATAAGTAATAAATTTGTTTTCTCTTGCTCAGAACAAAAAATTTGTTTTCTCGTTAGGTAATTTGTAAACTAAGATCATGCCTATCAGGCTAGTTTTTTCTTGCGATCTAGGTCGTGGTATGTTTATGACAGGTAATTGGATGTCATTTGGAAATTGCAAGTTCCGCAAGAGGTAAAAAGTCTTCTGCATGTCATGACAGTCTTTCTCTTCAAATGCAGGTACAAATCAAGTATGTGTCCTGATAATTTGGAATTCGGATGGGAAGTAGTAACTAACCAAGAATTGTTCCATGTAAGATTCAAACTCAGACTTTTCCAAACTATTAGTAATTAAGCGGAACTTATTAATCATTTGCACCTAATCACTTAGCAAGATCATTTCCAGAGTTTAATTTCTGTTTTGGTCAGTATTCGAAGTGGCAAGAATCACTTAATTTATTTAGAGATAAACAAATATAGTTATTTATATTGCTAAAATTTTCCCAGTGAAATGCATTCAGTTGGTCACAATAATATTTTTCAAAAGAAATAACTTAAAAAATTAAAGTTATTTAATCCTATAATACGTGTCACGTCAATTATGGTATATGTCCAACACTTGAGGTTAGGTAGGATTCCAAAATTGTTTATGTTTTTGGATTTACATTTACCACCGTCGCCAGCACGTTGGTCAGATTTTCATCCAATGATTGTTAGTATTTCTTAAGATGATTCCATGTTTATTCCCTTCTTGGCTGTCCTTTGTTTGTAGTTTCCTTTATCGTCAACAAGGAGAGAAGAGATTGAACGTAGATACAGCATTTTATATTCCTCCATGTTCTCTTATGATTTGGAGGTACTATTAATTAAAGGAATTATTATAGTGAAGGTCCTACAAAACCATAAAGTTGGAAGTTTCAATGGAATATGTGTTGCTCTATTGCACTTATAATACTCTTTTTGGTTTTTATTATAAAGAAAAAATTTACTTTTTATACTTTTTTTTTATGATATTGGCTTGTGATGATGATGCCAAATAAAAAATGACAAGCCTAGCCTCAGTGTTACATTAATACATGGTAGTGGTACATACACATGATTATATTTAAATGAGAATTATAGAAAATGAAGTGTGTACGGTGTACCAAATCTATTGTGATATTTTGAGAGAGATCAATTAAATTTAAAGTTCAATAGCTAGTAGAAGAAATATGTAAACATTTGTTTAATCAAGTTTTGCTATACCAATAGATTGAGCCTAGCTAATCTATTTAAAGTTTTTATATTCGATTTTTCTAAATTCAAACACTAATTTTGACATTATATAACGTACATTATTGAAGATCAAAACATAGTCAAAATCTCAATTTTAACAAAAAGTTATATTTTAAAAATGATTTTTATGAAAATCTATTTGAAATAGCTTTAAAAAAGTGATTTTTTTGAAATTTTGATATCAAAAAAAGTTTCAATAAAATGATGAAATGTCTAAAATGACATTTTAAGAATAATTACTCAAACCAAATTTTCATTTGAAGTTTTTATAAAAAGTTTCTTCGTAAATTTTTTTTACATAAAATTATATTACACTATAAGAATCTATTTTCAAAAAATATATAACAAACAGGCCCATGATGTCATATTATAATTTTTTATTTTTTTTGGATACATATTATAATTTCTTTTTTAAAAAAAAGTACATGCTCAAATATCTATACGATCATTGTTTTTAGAAGTAAATTCCTCCCTTATTTGAAATGGTATGACTAAAATTAATTTTCATAAAAGTAGATTTGTGTGAAACATTTTCCAAGCTGGTTAATAGAGGCAACAATAGTGATAAATTACTGAAGTGACGAAATATCATTCATGTATTTGGGGTTTCTTTGGAGTTTTGTCTAACATGAATAATGGTTTTGGTGCATGGTGTAAAACTCATAAATAACATTATAATAAATACGGATTTTACAAAATTTACAATTGGATTGAAAGTTTATATCATATTGATCAACATATCAAATTATTTTTAATTTTTTTAAAAAAATTATGAATAATTTATATGATATAAACTTTAAATCTAACTGTGAATTTTGCTAAACTCGTATTCATTATAAATTATAATGTTATTTCATAACTTTTGCATCATTTGCCACTAAAACCACTCTTTTACGTTAGACATAACCTTTCTCTTGAGCTCATCCAACAATAAAAAGAGACTCAGGAGTCAACCGTTAATAAGATGATAAACTTGTTATCATCTTCCAGTAGTAGAAATCGATTTTGAGTATAATTTTAAAATTCAGATATTTATTTAAACAAGTGTTTTAAAAACGAGACCGATAATCAGTCAGATCAAAACATTGAGTAATTGGTTGATCATTAATTGACTCGCATGACTCTTGAACCGGTCAATGTTAAAGTAATTTTAAAATAACCATAACACTTATGGTAAATGATAATTGAATGGAAGATGGGAATGGGGGTTGAGGTGGAGAAGAAAATTTTTCATTGGGAGATGGAGTCTTCGAATTATCTTGATGAAGAGTTGAATACGGTGAATTTTATTGAATATATGGATAGGCAGCTCTAGGGGTGGCTGAGGTGGACCACGATCCTTCCCCCAAAAATAATTTTTGTATAGGTATGGGGTATTAGTTTAAGTGTATCATTAATGATTTTAAGTGATTTGGTATATATTTAGTAAAAAAAAATCATTCGGTATATATATTAGTGCAAATATTAATGTATGTAAATATTGGTTTATAGTTTATTATTGGTGATTGTAAGACACTCAATATACATATTAACTCAGATGTTAAGTGAAAAATATTAGTTTATAGTCTTTTTTTTTTTTGAATCGGCTAAATTTTATTAAAAGACAACTCCTCCACAAGTGAAAGGAATTGTCGAAGAAACATACAAACAAAAGGTAACGTGATATAACACAATTACCAACACCAAATCAAACACCCCAAACCACCCATACACCAATATTGATTCGCTAAACCCCCAGAGAAAACCCCTACCCGACCCTAGGAAACACCACTTGGCTCTAACTTCCGAACTCGAATTAAAATTACTCGGCCCATCAGATCCAGAGAGTAGCCCCAGAAGTCAGAGGTTGAGGGACTCCGGTAGTCAGAGAATCGACAGTCAACACCTGATGCAGAAGAATTCGCCCAGATACCAGAGACCTGCAAGTCTCAACAGACTTGAACACCCCTCAGCGACTCCAAGAGTCCTGCAAATCTCACCAGATTTGAAAATGGTCAGAGCCTCTTGTATCAGAGAGAATCCACTCACACTCGGCCTTAACCATCCAACACCACTCCCACACCAATTCGTCCTGGAGGTACGATAAAGCAACATCATCCGTCAACACGGAGAGTCTACGTACCTCGCCCTTTCAGGCACGACAGGACAAGAAACCAAGGCCAAATCTCCCTCTGTCCAAAATAGAAGCACCACCACCTCCACAGCCGCTACCACTGCTGCATCACACCACCACCACCTGGACAGAGCACACCACCACCACCATCACAGACAACCACCACGCACCGCCACCACCGCAACCAAGGTTTCCTGAAGAGCGCCTTACCATCACCACCACTGAGACACAGCTTCACCACAACACCACCTAGGCCGAGAACACCACCGAAACAAAATCACCAAAACTCCAAAGACACCTCCACCATCACTGAGAAAACGTGGGAGCTGCAGCTCCACCACACCATCACCTAAACAGAGATAAAAAACACCTAAACATTGTCACCGGCTAGCAACCGAGCTTCAACACCAAAGAACAGCGGCGGCGGAAACGAAAACAGTCGTCGTGGTGGAAAAACGGGAACCTCCAAAAACACGAAAAACAGCGACGTCGGCACCCAAGAGAACGAGCACTACCGACGTCAGAACCCACCAACCAACGGACACCAGGGAGAACGAAACGGAACCAGGAGCAGCAGCGGCGCTCCAGAACCAGATCGAACACGGTGGTACGGAGCAGGGAGGCTCATCGCACCACCACAACCTACCTCTACATCTCGCGGGCAGCGTTTGGATATGGGGGGAGGAGGCACAGAAGCGGCGGCTACTAGGGTTACAAGAAGAGAGAAGATGGAGAGAAACTTTTGATGAGAGAGAAAGACTTATTTTTATTTATTATTTATTTGATGTTTTTTGTTTATAGTCTATTAATGGTTACTTCGATTCACTCGATATACATTATTTTATTTTATTTTTAAATGTATGCAGTTTTATTTTTTTTATAATAATTAATTTTAACTTTGTTTGGCAAAAATTAATAGTAACGCTGATTATATTTGTAGTGTTGACAATAGATTAGCTTATAAATATGAAATGATATAAAAAAATATGGTTAATTAATTTTTTTCATGTAAAATGTAAGATAATAAGAATAAAATTGAAATAAAAATAATAAGTTATGAGCTAACTTCATTAGCTTATCAAAATAAGCTATATAAAAACTGGTATAAATAAGCTATAAGTTCGTGAAAAAAATATTTACCTAATACATTTTTTTTTCAACATGAGACTAATTATTGTATAAGTCATAAATTTACACTTTGGTATTATCAAATAGAACATTTATGCTTTCTACGACTCATGATTTTTGTATTTAGTTTATATATCATAATTTTTTAGTGGCTAATCCAATTATTATTATTTTTCTGATTCTGCCATTAAATATGAATGATAGTTTGGAAAGAAGACAATCGAGAAAGAAAACATGCGGTAAAATTGGTGCATAGGATACTATACTAAGAAAGGATAGCAACATTATTGTGGAAGAAATTAACTATAAATTGTCTAACTTTAGTTTGTTGTATTTAGTTTCTCTAAAATATAATTAATTAACCAATCGTTAGTTGGTTCAGTGGTGATTGACGCTGAACTTGATAGGGAGGACCACGGTTCGATCCCCCGCAACTGCGATCGGGAGGAGGCTGAAACCACTTGATGCCAGAACTGACCCCCGAACCAGATTCAACTGGTGGTGAAAAACCGAAAAATAAAAATAAAATATAATTAATTATGTATTCATTTTACATGAAGTTAAAAATTATAGCTTTTGATTATATAATAGATTTTTAAACTCGAAATTTTTATTCGACCCATTTTTTTCCGAATGTATTCAAACATAAGTTTTTTTTTCTGACAAAATAAGTTATTTTATTTTTAACTCAATTTTACGACGGCAGAATCAACAATATACTTATTCGTTTTTGTATATTAATAACCTTTATTTTTATCAAGTATCTAGAAATTTTATCCATAAGATGGATTGGTGGGATGACCGGAATTTAAACTCCGACCCCTACATATATAATGCGATGTCCCTCACCTTAAGATAAAAATATAGTATAATTATTAAAGTGGTACGCAACTTCTTTCCTTCAACTCACAAAAAGCATAATTACGTGATCGTCAAATTTGGGCTGCACTTGAATTGCGTGAGCGCCTGTTTAGGCTTTTTGCCAATTTTTGGCCAGCAATTCAATTCATTGGACTTTTCTTTGTTTTGACAATACATACAATTCTATGAGTTGAAAAATGAAATCGTGAGATTATAGGAACTTTTGGATTTATATTCTTTTAGGATTTGTATCCATGTAAATTTTGCAATTTGTGTTTTAGTAGATAAAATAAAATGATAAAGTAATAATAAATACTCGTTAAAGCATTAAGTTCGAACTCCGATTATAGTGTCTGACCTAACAATTTTTATATTTTTTGTTAGTTGAGTTAACAATTGTGGACTCACCATTTATTATATTAGAAAACCTAACTCTTTTCCTATAGTATATAAAATAAATAGAAAGTCGTCATCGTGAACTTAACTTAGTAGAAGCATTGCAAGGTCAGTAAATTCGAACCCCAAGCACTCCATTTATTTACTTTAAAGATGAAATTTAAAAATAAATAAAAAAACCTAAACTTATGTTAAAAAAAGAAGAGAGAAAAGCCTAAACTTTAGGAGTATTTGTTTTGAAATGAAAAATTTGTTGTAGACGAGTTTTGTGAAATTATATCCATTTTGAAAAGAATAAGGTGATATACATTATTTGTCAAAAAAAAAGAAAAGGTGATATACATTATCAAGTATTATTTGAGAGTATTTGAATGAGATGATAAAAAGTATTTTTAAAATTTAATCGGATACTATTAATTAAAATTAATCATAAAAATACAACAATGTTAATTATCTTGAAGGAGAGCTTTGATATTTATAAAAATAAAAATAAAAATTACAGTATCATATAAAAAACAAGTATCAAATATTTTGACAAAAATTGTATCAAATATTCAATAAAATTCTTAAAGAACCATTTTCTTCCCTAATGGTACTGAATTATTATAACAATGATATATTGTGTTTAGATCGACTTACTTAGATTTATCTCTATTGCTAGAAGTATTTTTTTTTATAAGATATTATGTGACTATATTTTGTTGATCCAAGACAAAAATAAATTGTTTTCTCAAAGTAATTTTACTTTGCGTCAAAAAAAAAAAAAGTAATTTTACTTATTACCACACTCTTAGAGCAAAATTACCAATGCAAGCCTTTCTTAGCAAAATTGTAAGTTGTAACCGCAAAAATTAGTAACACAATACTACGATTATTTTTGACAAAGATTTTTCTTTTAACAGTACATGCAATTATTTTTGACAGCTTATATGGCCCTTAAGTTATTATTTTATTTATTTATATAATAATAGTCCCAACTAAACTAACAAACAAAAACTCCACCTAGAGAGTGTAACTGTCATTAACATGTTTATTGATTAAAAAATCTTTTTTTTTTCCTTTCTTTAAAATGATTAACCAATCATTGATCCAATACATATGCTCCTATAACCAATGATCATCCGCATTGCTTAAAAAAAATAATGAGACACAAAACACAAAAAAAGAAAAGAAATGGTGATTAGAAAGTAGAAACACCAGTAGTGACAACCGTGTAAAGAATAGGAAAACTCTAAGACGAATCAGGAACAGACACACCAAAGATTCACGTGGATGAACTGTAACATTCAACCATAAATAACTGCTACTGTCTTTGTTCTTTTATAAGTTACTTTTTAATTTATAAATTGATGAATATTAATAAAAATCATATAAATAATGATCAGTTTCATAAAAAAGTTCAGAGATAATATTACATATTAGAAATATGATAATGCATGAAATTGAAATTCGAATCTCAATCATTCTACTTACTCATTTTAAAGATGAAATTTTCAATCTTTTATATTTGACCAAAAAATGATAATGCGTGTTCTATTTGCATGTTATAAAGATATAATTTAAAATTTTCTATTTCAAAACTCATGTATTCAATTTTTTAAAACTTATTTATTTAATGTGATGAAATTTTACGGTTAGTTTGTGATAAGTTTTAAAACAAATCTTCTTATTTTTCTCTTTATGTTTCAGACAAAAACAATAATGAGAGAAAAAGGAAAGTATTTGATGGAGCGGTATAAATTTTTAAAGTTTAAATAATTTATTACTGTGTAGAATGTTTAATAGACAAAATGTTATTTTAATCAATTTCTATTTGAGAAAAAAAATATTGTATTATTCTTTAGTGAGAGATAAAATTTTTCATTTTTTATGTAATCTCTTACTCAATTTTTCCAATCTCATGAACAATTTTAAAAATAAAACGCATTATAATTGAAGTTGTCTTATCTTTTACTTTTAGCTCATCATAATCATCTTAAAGCATTAGCCAATTAAACACATTTAGCACACCCTAAATATTAAATCCTTAGAAATGTCTAACTCTCATACTAACTTATAGCGAATATGTCTTGGAAAATGTTAAACAATACCCTCGGTGCATTGATTAAACATATTAAAATAGAAATTTATTGCAAAATATGTGTATTCAATATCTCAAAAATATAAAAAGTTGTCTTTTTAATATTAATTTTATTTTTTATTTCTTTTTTTGTGATGTTTAACCAATGTTATGAGACATTATTTAGCATGACCCATATGTCTTTCACAGATTATGAATTACAATTTTTTTATTAAAATATTTAAAAAGAAAAAAGAACTTGACCAAAAAAAATAAATAAATAAAGAAGAAAGAAAAAAAAAAGTCATTATAGTTACAAATTATTTCTATTAAAGTATTCGTATTTCGGTCCTTCACAAGTCTAGCTCAATTGATAAAAGACATTACACATTTATATATGAACCGGGATTTGAACTCAATATGCTCATTTATTGGATGAATTTCTAACCACTAAATTATCTGAAAAAAAAAAAAAAAAAAAAAAAAAAAAGACGAAATTCCGCTTAAAGAAAACAAAAATGAACTAAAAAGCAAAACGAAAAATGAAAATAAAAACACTTTGTCCTAAATCGTCGTGGCGCGTAACAAACTCTCACACTTTTCCTTCCTATAAAACACCTCCCCCTACTTTTTTCTCTCTTTCATCTTCGATTTCTTCACGCATTCATTCATTCTCTCGTAAACAAACGCTTCAATCAATTATGTCTAACAAAACCATTCTCGTCACCGGCGGAGCCGGTTACATCGGCAGCCACACCGTCCTCCAGCTTCTTCTCGGCGGTTACAAAGCCGTCATCGTAGATAATCTCGACAATTCTTCTCAAAAATCCATCGACAGAGTCAAACAACTCGCCGCTGATTTCGCCGGTAATCTTTCATTTCATAAGGTACCACTCACATTCATTCTTTCGTTGCTCAACCATTTTCTTCAATTCTTTAATTAATAATAAAATTATTTGGTTGCACTGTCTTCAATGATTTTATTATATTTTATTTTGCGGAACATGGTGATTTTGAATTGAATAGTAATTTTAAAATTTATTAATAATTATAAATTTTGTAATTTAATTTCCGGTGGACCCAATCAGAGAGGTGAAAGTGAAAGAAAAAGTGTATATATCCCGTGACGTAGTTAATAAAGAGACGGTGGCAGATTTGAAATCGAATTATGCTTTTTTATTTTTAATTTTTGATTAATTATTTTGGAGCTGAGTCTGTTTCACAATTGGCCCGACAAATACTTTACATACTTTTTGATGTGATGTTCGTTTTGTTTATATCGTTATAGATCCATCCAGTCTGGCTTTTTTTTTGCTATCTACCATGATAATTTATGTTTTCACTCCGTACACATTTTTTATTCGCGGTAAATTCGATGAAATTCTAAACCGTAACTTTTGTCAAAATCATACCAGGACATTATAATTAATTTGAGTTCAATTTTTGTGTATAAAAGGAAGGAAATGTTTGTGTGAAAATAAATAACTTAATTAAGTGCTTATGGAATGAATAAGTAATTATTATATAAATCAAAAGTATAGCTGAAAATAACATACAAGTTACAATTTTAGCTGCAATTGACAATGATAAATATGTGTTTGGTTTCAGTTATGGAGCAGTCAGAATTGATTCTAGACACATAGAATTGATTTTGCTTTGTTTCGTTCCTCAAAAGTAGAATTGATTCTGTCTTCATAATTGATTATACTTGAAGCTGGAATTCGTAGCTTCTGATTCTATAATTGATTTTTACACTCAAATTTTTTGTTCAACTCATTTTTGCATGAATATATCCAAACATAAATCACTTTAACTTCAAATCAATTTTTCAGAATTAATTCTGCCAAAATCAATTTTTCTCACCGTTGAACCAAACATACACGAAGTTTTTCAATTTGTTAATCATGATGACCGGCATTTTTCATTTTGATTTCTTCTCTCTGCAGTTGGACCTGCGGGACAGAAATGGACTCGAGAAAATATTTTCGTCCACACAGTAAGGATTGTGCAGAAGCTTCTGCAATTTTGTATTTTATACAAAAGATTGCACATTTGTCCATGTTTCAAGTTCCCTTAAAATTTCACTTGATCATTGATTTATACATGTTTCGTATCTATGTATCTTTTCCTTCAGGTTTGATGCGGTTATACATTTTGCTGGACTGAAAGCAGTCGGTGAAAGTGTGCAGAAACCACTACTCTACTATGACAACAACTTGATTGGGACAATTGTTCTATTTGAAGTCATGGCTGCCCATGGATGCAAGAAGGTAACTTCACTTTAGTGTATAAAATCTTATATCCTAAATGTTTTGGCTTCAATTTGCAATTGTTTACTTGTAGCGGGAAATTATCAAGCCATGAATTTGCAATTGTTTGTTGAAAAGATTCAATTGAAGCTTAATCGTAATATATATTATATAGCCTAGATATTTCTTCTTCTAGTGCCGTGATAATACTGCTACCTTAAAATGTCTTGTGAGACTGGTTGTTCGAATTTGGTTACTTAACATGATTCAACATTTCTTGAATGATTTCAGCTTGTGTTCTCCTCTTCAGCCACTGTATATGGTTGGCCAAAGGAGGTCCCCTGCACTGAAGAGTTCCCTTTGTCAGCTGCAAGCCCCTATGGAAGAACCAAGGTATGACAAGGTTTCTATCTTATATTTTTTTGTATACAACAGATAGCAGTGTTGGTGTATCATATCCATATCTAGCAATTATATCTAATGAGAGGGGGTTTTTTTTTTTTCTTTCCCAGCTATACATTGAAGAATTTTGTCGCGATATCTACCGTTCAGATCCAGAGTGGAAAATAACACTGTTGAGATACTTCAACCCTGTTGGGGCACATCCTAGTGGTCATATTGGCGAGGATCCTTGTGGAATTCCCAACAACCTCATGCCTTTTGTTCAGCAAGTTGCAGTTGGCAGACGCCCTGCATTGACAGTTTTTGGAACAGATTATAGTACAAGTGATGGAACTGGAGTATGTTCTCTTTGTTTTTGGCTTGTTTTAGTGAAGTTTTTACTTGGAAAGTTACATGCTAAGCTCACACGCTAACCCTTATTTCCCTTCGATTTGGATTATTTTGGTGATAAGGTGTACCTTTGATTTCTTTGGAGGTTCTTACATGAAAGGTCTTATCTTTATTGCAGGTTCGCGATTACATTCATGTTGTTGATCTAGCAGATGGGCACATTGCTGCATTGCGTAAACTAGATGATCCTAAGACAGGTACTATTACAAAATTTATAATTTTCTTCTAGTAATTAATTCAAGTCATTCATTTTGGTAGACTCTGTGGAAGTAGCAGTGGTTGTGAACTGATGTTGGATTCCCATAGTCAATTCAAGTTTTATTCCATCGCTCATTTTTGGATGTTCTCAATATGTGATGTTGTTGGTAATATATCATGTCTGCACATATAGGTTGTGAGGTTTATAACTTGGGAACAGGAAAGGGAACATCGGTTTTTGAGATGGTTAAAGCTTTCGAACAGGCCTCTGGAAAGGTAACAGACTGGTGATTCTACTTATGGTCCTTTATCTATTGCTATCTCTTGCCATCATTTTTTGGGTCATTATAAATGCTCACTTTCATTCTGTATCTTCTTTTCCTTGGATTTTGAATTCAACATGCTGAGTTATTTAGTTTGGGGCGTTTAGAAGAGTTTGTTTGGATTTATATAGCATAAGAAGCACTTGCAGAACAGTTTAGAAAATAGTTTATGATATATCTATAAGTTGTGTTCAGCTTATTTCCATTACATCAGTTGTAATTAAGCTGTAATTTTTTTCACTCCGTCATTCAGTTTCATGGTTGTTTAAATTCCTTAAACATATTTGAACAAACTCATTTATATTATATTCAGATTAAGCTATTCTTTAGTACAGGACTAATTAATTTATACAATTTTGTTACTGTTTAGAAAATTCCAATTGTAAAGGCTGATCGGAGACCTGGAGATGCTGAAGTTGTTTATGCATCAACAGCAAAAGCAGAAAAAGAACTGAACTGGAAGTAAGTGTTGATTTTCTCAGGACCATAACTTTGGCGTCTTCAAATTTGGCAAATACTATATTAGGAATATTTTCTTATTTGATAAGAACTTTGGGCAAGTTTTCTTGAATCAATTGTTCCCCCGCAATCTCCTCAGAAATTAATTTTCTTTGTGCAGGGCAAAATATGGCATCGATGAAATGTGCCGTGACCAATGGAATTGGGCTAGCAAAAACCCTTATGGCTATGGTGAATCGAATTAAGAGCAAAGATTTTTTCAAATCCATTTGACATTGATCATTTATTTATATTTATACAAAATAAGTTCTCTTTTGAACCTATAGGCCACTACAAATTCAGTTTTCTCTAGAGTTTTTCTTTAGCAATTCTAAGATTGTAATTATGAATTTTAATTATGAGGCAAATAAGTAGTGGTTTAAGTTAATGGTTCTTTAGGTTCCAGCTTACCAGTTATATATTAAATGAGGATCCTGTCATGTTCTTCAACATGATTGCATCCCGTTTTGTAAATCTCAATCACAATTTTAAAACTAGATGACTTATACAGATATATGATTTTACCTCATTATATATATTTTGTTTTTCCTCCTATTTTTGCTTGAGTTGGCCATCTATAATTTGACATAACCAGTTTGAACTAGAGTTAATTCGAATTCTAACTTGAATAACTGCCTGATAACCTATATGGACAAAATATTCGTCAAGATACTGGAGTTTAATTTAATGCTCTGCATGGGACATTTCTATTATTTTTGCAACAAAAAAAATGTAAAGATACTGGATGTATGTGTAAAAAAAAAGAAAGTATACCGCTAATACTTAGAAATTAATCTCTAAAAATAATATTTTCTTTTTTATGGAAATAAAAAAAAAAAAACCTAAATGGGATAGAGAAACACCTCTGACAAAGCAGGTCATGCTATATTTAATAAATTTTATTTAAAGGAAGATGAATGCCCCAGTTGGCAAGAAAGTGCGCACTTATATTTGCCCGGTAGAGATGATCAATAAAAGTCCTCCAATCACATAGTATCTCGTTTATGTGCTCATAATCTCTTTAACAATGCATAATTGATTAAGGAATATTGTGGCACAAACAGCAAAATTCATCCTCATCAATGATCCTAATAACTCGTTCTTCATATACTAAGAGTCTAGCGTTATCAATATTTCAAAGAAAACTTTTAATGCAATTAAGACCACTCCAAATCCAAATTGTATCAAAAGTATGATAATGCTAGTTTGGCTCAGAATGATTATGTTACAACCAACCATAAACAATTTTAATAGAGAAAGAAATCATCTATAGAAAAATTTCAACAAGTAATAAGATGCATCTGGTGAAGGAAGTTCAATTGCTACTATTCTATCACATATATTAATATATTCACAAATTTTTTATCTAATGCAAGCTCTAATCACTCTGATGAATATAGTGAGCGACAGATAAATCTAATTTTTTTTCTAAAGACAAAAACATGAAATTAATAAATAAAAAAACTAGAAAGAATTCAATAGCATTTAAAAAATTAGTATCCCGTCCACAAGAAATAACCTAAAAAAGGCCCTTATTTTCAAAAACAAAAAATAAACAATAGGTTTTATTTTATGGGTATGTTAACTTGTGCCCTAAGAGCACATGATAAGCTATCTAAAAATAGAAATGTAGCATTTAATGATATAAAAAATTTAATGTTTAGATAATTAAATAGTATACATACTTTAATAAATGCTTTCTATATTTCTCTTCTTATCATGTACCTTAAGGACACAAGTTAACATTCTTCTTATTTTATTTTATTGAGAAAAAACAAAAGAATGTTATTATCACAAAAAATATTTTTATTTATTATTTAAGAAAAATTACATGGAAGAAGAAAGGACACGGAAACGAAAATCTAGCAGTAAGTAAATCAATATACTACTATTTTCTGTTTTTCAATATTCACTATTTTGATTTGAAGCTGTTGTCCCGTTGGGTGTGGGTTGCTTTAACTTACGCATCAACTTTTTTTCAAACCAAAATCCACACACTCCTCCGTCCTCCATACAAACACATCACAACACAAACGCGCTTTATCTATATTATATTCAGACAGGCCTCTGGAAAGGTAACAGACTGGTGATTCTATTTATGGTCCTTTATCTATATTATATTCAGACTGGTGATTCTACTTGGGTCGTTTATAAATGCTCCCTTTCATTCTGTATCTTCTTTTCCTTGGATTTGAATACAGCATGCTGAGTTATTTAGTTTGGGACGTTTAGAAGAGTTTGTTTGGATTTATATAGCATAAGAAGTACATGCATAACAGTTTAGAAAATAGTTTATGATATATCTATAAGTTGTGTTCAACTTATTTCCATTACATCAGTTGTAATTAAGCTGTAATTTTTTTCACTCCGTCATTCAGTTTCATGGTTGTTTAAATTCCTTAAACATATTGAACAAACTCATTTATATTATATTCAGATTAAGCTATTCTTTAGTACAGGACTAATTAGTTTATACAATTTTGTTACTGTTTAGAAAATTCCAATTGTAAAGGCTGATCGGAGACCTGGAGATGCTGAAGTTGTTTATGCATCAACAGCAAAAGCAGAAAAAGAACTGAACTGGAAGTAAGTGTTGATTTTCTCAGGGCCACTTTGGTGTCTTCAAATTTGACAAATACTTAATATATTAGGAATATTTTCTTCATTTGATAAGAAATTTGGGCAAGTTTTCTTGAATCAATTGTTCCCCCGCAATCTCCTCACAAATTAATTTTCTTTGTGCAGGGCAAAATATGGCATCGATGAAATGTGCCGTGACCAATGGAATTGGGCTAGCAAAAACCCTTATGGCTATGGTGAATCGAATTAAGAGCAAAGATTTTTTCAAATCCATTTGACATTGATCATTTATTTATATTTATACAAAATAAGTTCTCTTTTGAACCTATAGGCCACTACAAATTCATTTTTCTCTATAGAGTTTTTCTTTAGCAATTCTAAGATTGTAATTATGAATTTTAATTATGAGGCAAATAAGTAGTGGTTTAAGTTAATGGCTCTTTAGGTTCCAGCTTACCAGTTATATATTAAATGAGGATCCTGTCATGTCCTTCAACATGATTGCATCCCGTTTTGTAAATCTCGATCACAATTTTTTTTAAACTAGATGACTGATACAGATATGATTTTACCTCATTATATATTTTGTTTTTCCTCCTATTTTTGCTTGAGTTGGCCATCTATAATTTGACATAAACAGTTTGAACTAGAGTTAATTCGAATTCTAACTTGAATAACCGCCTGATAACCTATATATGGACAAAGTATTCGTCAAGATACTGGAGTTTAATTTAATGTAGTTTGAGACCTGCTCTGCATGGGACATTTCTATTATTTTTGCAACAAAAAAAAATGTCAAGATACTGGATATATGTGTAAAAAAAAGAAAGTATACCGCTAATACTTAGAAATTAATCTCTAAAAATAATATTTTCTTTTTTATGGAAATAAAAAAAAAAACCTAAATGGGATAGAGAAACACCTCTGACAAAGCAGTGGACATGCTATATTTAATAAATTTTATTTAAAGGAAGATGAATGCCCCGGTTGGCAAGAAAGTGCGCACTTATGTTTGATCAATAAAAGTCCTCCAATCACATAGTATCTAGTTTATGTGCTCATAATCTCTTTAACAATGCATAATTGATTAAGGAACATTGTGGCACAAACAACAAAATTCATCCTCATCGATGATCCTAATAACTCGTTCTTCATATATTAAGAGTCTAGCGTGATCAATATTTCAAAGAAAACTTTTAATGCAATTAGGACCACTCTAAATCCAAATTGTATCAAAAGTATGATCAGCTCAGAATGATTATGTTACAACCAACCATAAACAATTTTAATACATAAATCATCTATAGACAAATTTCAATAAGTAATATCAGATGCATCTGGCGAAGGAAGTTCAATAGCTACTATTCTGTCATATATACTAATATATTCATAAATTTTTAATCTAATCCTAACTCTAATCACTCTGATGAATATAGTGACTGACGGATAAATCTAATTTTTCTCTAAAGACGAAAGCATGAAATTGATCGATAAAAAAATAAAAAAGAATTCAAAAGTATTTAAAAAATTAGTATCTCATCCACAAGAAATAACCTAAATAAAGGCCCTTATTTTCAAAAACAAAAAATAAACAATAGGTTTTATTTTGTTTTATTGAGAAAAAACAAAAGAATGTTACTAATATTACTTATTATCACAAAAAATACTTTTTATTTATTATTTAAGAAAAATTACATGGAAGAAGAAAGGACACGGAAACGAAAATCTAGTCTAGCAGTAAAGTAAATCAATATACTACTATTTTCTGTTTTTCAATATTCACTATTTTGATTTGAAGCTGTTGTCCCGTTGGGTGTGGGTTGCTTTAACTTACGCATCAACTTTTTTTCAAACCAAAATCCACACACTCCTCCGTCCTCCATACAAACACAAACGCGCTTTACCTTCAAAACCCTCTTCCACTTCACAACACCACCGATTCCTCTCCCTCTCCGTAACCGTCGCCGTCGATCCACCAGATCGCGGTGAAAACTCTAACCGGAACTGATCCGTCAAATAGATCAATCAGATCTAACAAATCAAGATGGATAACTTAATATCTTTAGTCAACAAAATTCAACGAGCTTGCACTGCCTTAGGTGACCACGGTGAATCTAGTGCACTCCCTACACTTTGGGATTCTCTTCCCGCTATCGCCGTTGTCGGTGGCCAGGTCATCTTTCTCTCCGATCCTTATCTCCTCTTCTCTCGTTTTTTTTTTTCTATCTTCTTATCTTATTCTTTCTTTCAGAGTTCTGGAAAGTCCTCCGTCTTGGAAAGCGTTGTCGGCAAAGATTTCTTACCTCGTGGATCAGGTACTTATTGATTTTTCACTTCTGTACTTAGGATCGGTGCTGATTGTGAACTTGTGATTGCAAATTTATTGCTAATTGATGTGTTTTTTTTGTAGGGATCGTTACTCGGAGACCGCTCGTTCTGCAGCTTCACAAGATCGATGAGGGAAGAGAGTACGCAGAGTTTCTTCACCTTCCAAGGAAAAGATTCACTGATTTTGGTACTTTTTCTTTTCTCGCTCTAATTTTCGTGTTATTTGTCATTGCGCTTAAGTAAATGTATGTATTGTGGGTGTTTCTCGCCGATGATTTACTTATTTGAATGTTATTGACTCTGTTGACTGATTTGAAAATGTTTCCATGTATGGTGATCTAATTTGTGTAGCTGCTGTGAGAAAGGAGATACAAGAGGAAACCGATAGAGAGACAGGACGGAGCACCAAACAAATTTCAACTGTCCCTATTCATCTTAGCATATATTCTCCCAGTGGTTCGTCTGTTTTTCGTTATTATCTACCATTGTCTCCCGCATTTCTATATATAATATGAAGATCGGTGGGCAACAATGCTTAAGTATAGCAGCAGCATTTTGTCGTCTATTTGTTTGTTTATTCAAGTCTTTAACTATGGATGACTTTGTTTGACTCTTGCAGTTGTTAACTTGACACTCATTGATCTTCCTGGGCTTACGAAGGTAGCTGTAGGTATGCAATAAATTGACATCTCTTTCTTGTCCGTGGTATAAGGCTGTTTGGTGGGAATTTTATTTTTTTCAATGATGTACGAGATACTAATAGATATTTTTTTGCATAACTACAGAGGGCCAACCTGATAGTATAGTGCATGACATTGAGAATATGGTTCGCTCCTACATTGAGAAGGTAGTGTTCATTCAAGTGCTCTAGGAAATAAAATGTTTAACGATCAAATTGCTATGCTAGAAAAATTATCCTGCAAAAATTTTGTTGTGCTTACCTTTTATGAACATCATTTTTTTTTAACAACTGAGAGAAGTTCTGCGTAGAATATTTAGAAAAAATTATGCCCATGTATGAAAATGTATGCTGAAATTCATGTTATTTTGCAGCCAAACTGTATAATTTTGGCAATTTCACCGGCTAATCAAGATATTGCAACATCTGACGCAATTAAAATTTCCCGCGAAGTGGATCCTACAGGTAGTTTCAATATTTCCTTTTCTTTTGGCTTCTAGTGTTCCTTATTTTGAATGCATTTAATGAATCTCTTTATGGTTTGTTTAGAATCAATAATTCAATATGTTATATATTTACAATTACTACATAGATTTAATCATGACTATAACTTTTTGTATTATTGATTATTTGAGAACAAGCTGATTTGGACAACTTAAAATAAACAGTTAATTGGTTTTCTAATCCTTGGATTAACTGTTTCAACTTTTAGGAGAAAGGACCATTGGAGTTTTGACAAAGATTGATCTGATGGATAAAGGTACCGATGCTGTTGATGTAAGTCCAACTACTTTTTATTCTAATATAACAACATGCAAAGACTGTCAAAAAATAACATGCAAAGATTGTCAAAAATAAAATACAAAGACGTGGTAATAATTCGTTATAAGGTCAAAGATGCTCAAAACAACAGAAAAGGGGTCAAAGATCTTCCACATGTCTACAATTATTACATGTTAGCTTATCTAGATCAAGCAATTAATCGACGAGTAGCTCTGAAGCACGGATACGCCAAAATGGCTTCCGGATCGTACCCTACATGCCGCAATATGCGTCGACGGAGTATTCAAATTGTTTATTTAAAACAAAAAGATCCCGATACGTCATCGACACGACACGATGTATTTAAAAAGTCCAATTATCAACTAGTGGATATTCTCACCAAACCTCTCAAATGACCTAGATTTAGTGTATTTGATGCATATAATTTTATATGTGTGGGGAATGTTATAGTTCTAGGTATTGGCCTATAAGCCCATTTTTGGCTATAACCTTACAAAAACTCATTATTTGTAAGTGATGAAATACAATATGACATGTAAAAAATCTTCCATATGTCTACCATTATTACATGTGAGCTTATCTAGATCAAACAATTAATTGATGAGTAGCTCTGAAGCATGGATATGCCAAAATGACTTCCGTCCCTATCGTACCCGATCTACGGCAATATGTGTCGGCGGAGTATTCAATTTATTTAACACAAAAAAAAAAAAAAATCCTAGTAAGTCGTCGACACGGTGCGATACAGTTAAAAAAATCTAATTTTCAGCTAGCTGACATTCTCACCAAATCTCTCAAATGCCCCGAGACTGAGATTATTTGGTGCATATAATCTATATGCGTGTGGAACATTATAGTTCTGGGTATTGGCCTATAATCCCATTTGTGTAAATAACCTTAAAAAACTCATTATTTGTAAGTAATGAAACACAATATGACAAGAAGTCATACTCCTTTTCCCATAATCAATAAAAATTATTTTTACACCTTTCCATGAAACTTATTTCAAGGAAAACACAAGAAGTCATACTTTGGGACGGAGGGAGTATTTCTTAATAAATGTGAAATATTTTTTCCTTATAATTTGGGATGGAGGGAGTATTTCTTAATGTGTGCGTTAACCATAAACATCAAAAGTTTAGAAATGGAGAGGGGATCAATTGCCAAAAGTAACTGTTAGCTTTCTTTATTGAGGATATGAGCTTGATTTCACATGGTGCTGCATTCTTAATTATTTTGTATGAAAATTATTTGGTTAAAAATTGACTCTAGACATAGTTTCATATTTATAAGAACTAAGAAGTTGGATGAATTGTTCACAAAGCTCACAATTCCTTGTGTTAAGTTGTCCTTTTGCAGAATTGACAGTAGCCACGAAATTATTAATCCTTGCTCACCCCCTGATAAGTTTATAGCATACTCCTGAATAACGATCATCTTTTTTATTCTAAGAAGCGATAAAATTAAATACTTGATTCCGTACTGATCCATGATATATACTTTTGATTGCTCAGATGTTGGAAGGGAGGGCATATAAGTTAAAGTTTCCCTGGATTGGTGTTGTGAATAGATCACAAGCAGACATAAACAAGAATGTTGACATGATTGCTGCAAGGCGTAGAGAACGTGAATACTTTAATACTACTCCTGAATATAAACACCTAGCTAACAGAATGGGGTCTGAGCATCTGGCGAAGATGCTCTCAAAGGTAAATAAAAAACAATTTGTAGCATCATTTGACTGAAATGTTAGGTTTTCATTTTTGTGTAAATCTTGTTTTAGTAGCTTCCAATGACTAAAGTCATATTGCTTTTTATCTCAGCATTTGGAGACAGTAATCAAGTCCAAAATTCCAGGCATTCAGTCTCTCATTAGCAAAACAATTAATGAAATTGAAACTGAACTGACTCGTTTGGGAAAGCCTGTTGCAGCTGATGCTGGGGTAAGTCTGCTATTATTTTCTCAGCCAGTTTAAATTCTCAGTTGCAAAATCATTGGTTACTGGTACAAGTAACTGTGCTCAAAAGTCCTTGTCTTTCCCTCCAGAATATTTTCCTTTGTGTTTATATGAACAACATCCATCCCACATCATGTACATTTATTTTGATGAATAGATAGTTTGATTTTCCATTTTTAGGATCCTTATTTAGTGTTTCATGTTGGAATTCTGTAATGACTGATTGCCCATCACATGCAGGGCAAGTTATATGCAATCATGGAAATATGTCGCTCATTTGATCAAATATTCAAAGATCATCTTGATGGCGTGTATGTGTTATACTTTTCTGGTTGAAGTTAACAATTTACTCTGCAATTCAATTGTTTCTTTATGCTGTATTTCTTCTTTTTCTTTGCTAACTTCATTAATGTGTCAATCTTCTACAGGCGACCTGGAGGTGATAAAATTTATAATGTCTTTGACAATCAACTCCCTGCTGCTTTGAAAAGGTTGCAGTTTGACAAGCAGCTTTCAATGGAAAATATAAGGAAACTTATTACAGAAGCTGATGGGTACCAACCTCATCTTATAGCTCCAGAACAAGGATACCGTCGTCTAATTGAATCCACTTTAGTTACAATCAGAGGCCCTGCCGAGGCAGCTGTTGACGCGGTATGATTTTCATAAGTGAATCATCAATAGCAATTGAAATTTTGCCTCTCTTCTTAATAGAAATTTTGTACGCATTTTATTTTAGACCTTATGTGGCACTGGTGGTGCCATTAAGAATGTGTTGAAATAAAATACTTCAATACTTGATTAAAGAGAAGCCCTGTTTCTTATATTTCTGAGTTGGTGACTTACTTTCTTTATTAGCAATGAATTTGAAAACATCAACCTCAACTTCAACATTTTCAGAAGGCCTATAAATTGGCGACTGTTTAAAATTTGATAATTTTGGTGCTATGTGTTTCTGTTATAGATGATTTATCTAAGCATTCCACTTTAATCTTATGTTGGTCTCTCTGTTCTTACTCATTGACATGTCGTTTTGGATTGAATTCTTCCAGGTTCATTCCCTTTTAAAGGACCTGGTTCACAAAGCTGTTAGCGAGACTCTGGTTTGTTCCTGGGATTTCTCATTTATTTTCTGTTGTATTTCTTGCTGCTATTTTTGTGCTCAATAAATTGTATAATTTCTGTTGCTTTCATTTTGTCGGGGCATTCTAGTGACAAGGTTCATTTGGCAACATCATTTGAAAATGGCTTCGAATTTTAGTAGTTGAAAATGCACAAATCTCTGGGGTATTTGTTGGTTGAGTATTAAGATATTTGTTCTAACTATTCCTCTGTATTTGCTTTGAGAATTGTAGAAGTGTTTGAGAAAAGGGGGTTCTAAATGCTTTGCCAGAACTTTTGAAAACAAAAAATCAACGTGACATTAGATGTGTTTTTTATGTGTTAGGCTGTTCACTAACCAATAAAATCCAATGAAAATCAGAAAAACTAAATTAAAAAATAGAAAAACTGAAAATAAGAAAAAACCCAATATTATTTCTTTTCAATTTTGATTTTAAAATCTGATCCAATCATATAATCTGTACTTGTGAAAAGTGCATTTGAGTAGAGATAGAATCTTTAACATTTGACCAAACAATGATAACTGTAGTTTGTTACATCATAAATCTGTTCATTAGAGTTAAAACGTCAATAAAATACGAAACTGTAATACTAGTAATATTTGTATCTTTTTGTAATGCAATGGGCATTGAGAATGCCAATGTATCTATGGGTATTGGCGATGACTTTTTGCCTCTGTTCTTTCATTGCTACTTTCTTGCAATTATGCACAGGTTGAATTGCCCTTTTTGTAATGATTGATTATGCTTAAATTAGTGTAGTCGGAGTTTTCTTGGCTTTTCATATACTCAATTTTCTCATGAATACTATGATACTATTGGTTTTGTTGATTCACAGGACTTGAGGCAATATCCTGGTCTACGGGCTGAGGTTGGGGCTGCAGCTATTGATTCACTAGATAGAATGAGAGATGAAAGCAAAAGGGCAACACTACAACTGGTTGATATGGAGTCTGGCTATCTGACGGTTGATTTCTTTCGGAAGCTTCCTCAAGATGTGGATAAGGGTGGCAACCCCACACATTCAATTTTTGATAGATATAATGATTCTTATCTAAGGCGAATCGGTAAGTATTATTAAACGTAGTCTCAAACTTGGACTGTTAAATATATCGTTGTTCTTATAACAACTGACTGTTCAATCACACTCTGTATATACAGGAACAACAATTTTGTCATATGTCAACATGGTCTGCGCTACTCTGCGACATTCAATTCCTAAGTCGATTGTTTATTGTCAAGTCCGGGAGGCAAAACGAAGCCTACTTGATCACTTTTTCACTGAGCTAGGAAAAATGGAGGTGCGAATAAGTTTTCCTGATTAAGCTTTTCATTTATTCAAAATATTATTGAGTTGCTTTTAATTTGGTTTTGATAGTTGAAATAATTAAGCATTGTCTTCCTGCATATACTCTTGCAGATGAAGCGTTTGTCCTCATTACTGAATGAGGATCCGGCAATTATGGAACGCCGTAGTGGCCTTGCAAAGAGACTGGAGTTGTATCGAAGTGCCCAAGCTGAAATAGACGCAGTTGCTTGGTCTAAGTAGATGCGTATACTGATCACACTGATCACGTTTATACTACAGAAAGGGAGTAGTATCACCATTTATTTTATATTCTTCATATTGATACAAGTATCTTGAACTAAAATTTGTACTGTCGTTTTAACTAGATATCAAATGTTTTTTTGAGTGGGATGATTTTGAGTGTTTTTTAGTTTTACCCCCAATACCAACTGCCTAATTTTTTTGGTTCTTTATTTATTTATTTTTCTAATTTCATACTAGTTGTGAACAAAGCAGAGTTTAATAATTTACATAATCTTTCTGCCTGCGATAGCTTAAAAGATGGTTTGAATTTCTACTAACTTGAGTTGTTTTTAATTTCTACTAACAAAGCAGATTATTATGGAACTGGGAGGACGGTTCATTTGAGAATTCCCCCACCTTTTGCTACACTATTTTTAAAAACCAAGCCGTTTGAGAATTAATGTGAACGTAGTAACTATTAAAACCTCTCAATAACGAAGTTAATATGCATGTCTTGTCATTGTTTCTCTGTTTCCAGTTCATTTGACAAACACCATCAAGTCATCAACCAATGGCAAACATAAGCTCTTCCATTATCATCATCAAATCCAACTCCACTTTTAGCAATGGCCAAGAACACACCATTACACCAACTTTTAGCTTTGCAATCTCTCCTAGTTTTCTTCGTAACCTGTTCATTAATTTATAAATCTAACTAATAGTAAAATTGAAATATGATTTGGTAGGAGGCCAATTTTGCTTAAAATCAAACAATGAATGAGCTAAGAAAAATATGTGTGGGTATGTGGCCAGATTAATCGCACCATTAATCCTACATTAATGTCTATGTTTGTGGATTAATCTCACACACGCCACGATCAATCCTTCATCAACTTTTTATATACCCCACGGGTGACAATGACATAAGTCCAAAGATTAGTAGTTTGGATGAAAATGAGTGATGGTGATTGTGATTGTGATTGAGTATTGTGACAACAAAGGCTCAACGTTTTGTTGTTTTCCTTAGTTCATTCATTCTTTGGTTATGCCAAGTAGCCCTTTTACTCCATCATTACACCTCAACGTTTCACTTTTCTTCTTTTTGTCATTACAAGAAGTCTAATTAAAAGAGGTGTAGAGGCACCAATAAAATCAACTAAAAACAAATATATAATCAGAGCAGGACACTTTTCTCAGAGAATCATAGAAGAACTATCGTCGCATCGCAAGTTAAATTCGCTAATACATTCGTACAAGCATTGATTTCATGATATGAATGCTGAATTCGAACCTCTCAATTCAATTCCAACAACTTTTGAATATTGATCAACACATTATACTCTGTGCTTCACTTTAATTAGAGAGAGAGATTGCTATTAAATGTGTGTAATAATCAAGTATACTCTAAACAAATTTGAAATCTTAAGGAATGTACGATAAGTAAACTTTTTCTTTTGACTTACGTGATAGGTACAATACTCTTTTATTCTTCTTTTTTACAATTTTTTTTGCTTATTTCTTCCATTTTAAGACACATACGTGTAATTATGTTATGGAGAATGCTAACTAGTTTCATAGTTAAGAAAATTAAATTTAGTAAAATTATTTTGACATTTATGTGAGGAATATCTCTAAAATATAAAAAAAATGTTATTTTTAATAGGAAGCCCCTAATATGGTCCCTTATTTTAAAGGACCATGGGTGATCCTCTTTAGGTTACCTTCTATATCCGGTTTAATTTTTTAGAGTGGCACTTTTGTAAATAACACCTTTTTTTTTGTGCATTACTTATTGTTCCATGTTTTCACTTTTTCTAAAAAATTTCTTTGTTTCCCTCACTAAAGAGTTTTGATCGGAAGCAAAACCAAACAGACTAAATGAATTAATTAAAGTTCTATTGTTGTTGTGATTCACCTTTTAGTGAGTTGCAATAAAGTAATATCTATCTCAGACTAACTAGATTATGAGTTTCAATGAAATTAGATTTGAAGTATGTCAATGTTCTACTGATTGAGATTCAAATCTATTCAAGTAGTATGAAGCATTTAAACAAGATGCAAGAAACAAGCAAAGTGTATATTAGTGGATAACCCCATAGCTTTTCAAGTGTTGATTATTTTGAATGTGCTTTAATTTTATTGATATTCTTCTGAGCTGCTTTGTGTTTGATTATGAGTTGCCTTGCGTTTGATTGTTGCAGTGTGTTGGATAGAGAGATCAGGGAAGAAGAGTTTTGCAAATAAAGATTATTTGGGGAGTTTGCAAAGTAATTTGAGATACATAGAAGGAAAAAAAAGTGCGTTTGAAAAGTTGAAGAAGAAACACCCACAACCACAAATTAAGATAAATTCATAGCCAAAAATAAAATAAAAAATTGATGACCAGCTATAGAGGGTAATTTAAAGAGGACCACCAATGGTCCTTTTAATTTGAGGACCATATTAGGGGCTTTCTTTTTAATATAATGTTTTTACTTTGTTTCCTTAAAATTGTTATTTACTACTCTTGTATAAATTTATTTATCATAAAAATATTATGCTCAAATGGTTAATGAATTTTTATTAAGACAAATATTTTTTTAAAGAAACCAGCTTATTAATAAAATAATAATATCAAATATATAAATTAAGACAAATTTTGTTCTTAAAGCGAGTTCGAGATTTAAGGAAATGAAAGAGGTAGCTTAAGCAATTTGGTTTGGTCGGGTGGCAGACAGGGAGATAAACAAGCAAGCATACCATACGACGTTGTTTTGTTATGTTCCTTCACAGATCTAAAACTCTGTAATAAAATCAAATTCAATATTTGCTTCACCACCATCCTCTAACGTAAGAATCTTCTTTCCATTTTCATTTACCTTCAAATCATTTCCTTTTATGCTTATTAATTAAAATGCGATCTAAATCTCACATTTCACTTTCATTTCTACAATATGCCTTTCGTTCTCACAATATTTATATGTTCACCAATTGCTTCTTCCTTATCCTCATTTTCATATTATAATAATAATAATAATCCTCGGAATATTCTACGAATATTACTTTTTTATATATCGTTGTTCATTAAACTATTTACTATGAGATGAAGAATTTATTTATTTTTGTTGACCTTCCAGAATCTGATGTGATACCTTAAAAATCAAATTTTAGTGGGATTCAGATCTCTCTTTGTTTTGCCTTGTGGGATTTTCTTGCATCCGTGTGAATATTGCAGATTTTTCTTCATTACCTTTATTTTAAGGAAGTTGGACATCATGTTTGTTTGTACTTGATTGGTTCAACACAGATTGAATTGTGGAACATCAACATGTTCCGGTTTTGTTGCATTTCATGCATCAGAGTAATGTTTTTCAGTTGTTGACATATGTTGTTATCACATGAATTAGTTTATCATGTTTAGGGGGAGATTTCATGGTCCATCTTTATGCATTGACATACTAAGATTCTGTTTGGCTGAGTACTGATCTGTTTTATTTCCTTTTTGAATTGTTTTACAATCTCTGAAGTTGCTCAGACGAAAGGCCAAGGAGAGTGCGCAGAGAGTATCATGGCTTCTGAGAGGGAAAGTTTTGACCTCTCAGGACCTTTGCATTTGACTTATGTCTTATGGTAAGATCTTCAAATAAATCTTCCATTTTTAAATTTGCTCTTCTTTATTTGTTCTGTACTTAGATGACAATTCTTTTCGTCATATCTTGTGTAATTCAATTATATCGTTTCTTCTTTTTGTTATATCTTGTGTCTGATATCTGATGTGAGTATCAGTTCCCTTCATTGTACTTAATAGTGAAACTAATATCATCATCAAGTGCATAATCTTGTGTTCATATTAGTATATAGGAAAATGTATGTCTTTCAAGAACTATATTTCTTCTCTGCATTTAAGCACTTTACCAAGTGTTCTGATTATGAAAAAATTTAATGCCTATAGGACGTTTTGAATGGTAGTACTTGTATTGTATCTGAGAATTTATGTTTTACTCCACCTATTAGAAGAATTTGGCTAAGAAAAATAGTGTCCAATTTCAATTCGTCCCAATTTATCTCTTGTTACTGCTCGAACGATAACTAATAATTAGGGATAGGAAAGGCAGGATTTGAACCTGTGATATTTTTTACCCAGAACAAACACACTACCAAGCTGCGCTACATCCCTTTACATCAGTTTCCAATGTCGTATATATCAAAAACAAAAAACGTTTCCAATGTCGTTGTAAAGAAATTTTGTCTTGTTTTTCACATTTTGCTATTACATATATCATATTTTTTGCCATTACATCATTTGATTCAGGGACAATCCATATCATCGAATGTCAGTTGCTGCTTGTTTAGTCCAAGGTGTTTATATTCTAGAAAGGGACCGGCAAGAAAAACGTGAAGGTTCGGATGCTCTTGCACCGCCTTGGTGGACATTTTTCCATTTTCAGCTGCTTCGACCACTTGTAGATGATGTTGATTCTTCCATCTTTGGTGCAATCTATGAGTTCAAGCCTCCATCTTCACAAAGTAACGACACTTTATATCGAAGTCCACGTTATGTGGTTGCCTTTCGAGGAACTCTAACGAAAGCACACTCAGTATCACGTGATGTTGAGTTAGATATCCACTTCATCCGACAAGGTCTTCATAAAACTTCGCGCTCTAACATAGCTATTCAAGCAGTTCGAAACACGGTAGCAACCGTAGGTGATTCAAATGTTTGGTTGGCTGGACACTCCCTAGGATCAGCAATGGCGTTGCTTACCGGGAAAGCCATGGCAAAGGATGGCAATTTTATCGAATCCTTTCTTTTCAACCCTCCCTTCACATCTGCTCCACTTGAGAAGATTAAGGATGAGAGAGTAAAACATGGCATTCGATTCGCTGGGAGCGTGATAACAGCTGGACTCACCCTAGCTATGAAAGCAAAGCAACAGAAGCCGAAGGATTTATTTATCGACCCATTTGCTGCTTTGTCCGCATGGGTCCCATGTTTGTTTGTGAATCCATCTGATCATATATGTTCAGAGTATATTGGATACTTTGAACATAGGAGAAATATGGAGGATATTGGCGCAGGAGTGATTGAAAGGTTAGCAACTCAAAACTCACTCGGTGGCTTACTGATGGGTGCGTTCGGGAACCAATCTGAACCATCTGAACCGCTGCACCTCATTCCTTCAGCTTCTCTGACAATTAATGCCGCTCCTTCTGATTTCAAAGAAGCTCATGGGATTCATCAGTGGTGGCAACCTGACTTGAAACTCGAATACAAGCTCTACAATTACAAATAGTTCATGTAGTTATTATGGTAATTTATTCGGGTGTTGCTGATTCTGATTTAAATGTGAAGACTGACGAAATTCATTTAAATTATGGAAGGTATCTTTGTATTGTCATTTTGTTCCATAAATTTATAGATAGGTTATCTGGGGCAAGAGTTTGACATTTGTAACTTTAAGGAACGAGTTCAATGGTAAGAACTTGAGACTGTAACATTAAGGGACGAAGTTCAAATCCCTTCGCTGATAGTTGTAAATCAATTATTTGTGTCACTTTAATTATTACTATTAATTTATCTTTCCCATTTTGGCAAAACAGTATCGAAGTGTTTGAACTAACCTAAGTTTGTTTTTTTTTTAGGAAACTTAATTCATTTCATTGATAGTAATAGGTTCAAAAAGATTGTGTTGTGTCCAAACTACTTGAAAACCCAATTCATTAGCCGAAGATGCGAAGATGTATTGTTCCATCTTGCTTGTGTACCACTTGATATGATTAATAAAAGTCTGATAATTTAAAATTTGACCTAGAGGTAAATAAAATTTGAATAAAAACTCCTCCACTTAAAAAATTAAATTCAGATGATTTCGAACTATTAGACTCTCATGTAAGATACTAGGACCTGAATTTGCTGTTTTAATTACTTCACAAAATAACACATAGTTTTCAATCTTAGCCATCAATTATAAGTAAGACAATCCAAATTAAAACTATGTTTTCTGATATAAAAAAAAAATCTCGGTCTTTAAATTAAAATCAAATGCCCCATATTCAAACCACCAAATCCTATTCAACAAAAAGTGAACCATTTATCAATCGTTAGTTGGTTCAGTGGTGATTAACCCTGAACTTGGTAGAGAAGACCACGGTCCGATCCACCCGCGCAGCTGCGACCGGAATGAGGCTGAAATCACTTGATGCCAGAACTGACCCCAAGCCAAATTAAACGGGTGATGGAAAAAGAAAAAAAACTGAACCATTTTGTCAATTAGTATCACTATATATCACAAATGCATAGTATAGTCATATGGAGTCATGGCATCAAACTTTGCTTAACCCACAATCAATTAACAACAGTAGTAGCTCACAAAAAAGCGTGCTTCCAGTTCCATCTTCTCTTCACACACTCATCATCTTTTCCCTACCCACTACTCTCTTTACTTAACCCTTTAACTTATATCGATAAAGCAAACCTAAATAATCACAATTTTCACTTACTTTGTCTTTCTGTCCCCACTCTCCCACTCCCACCCATTTCACACACATTTTAAAATTAAAAACCCTTTTGTCAAAAAAAAAAAAAAAAACTAGAAAATTTACAAGCTACAATCATCTTTAATCTTTAGTTCCTTAATTAGCAAGAGATCAATCAAATCAAATCAACAAATTCTAAAATAAATCAAATAATTTTGAAGAACAACATACAAATTCCAAAACTCTGCAGTCTGCATTCCAAAATATTAATTGAAAATCCATTTTTACAATTTTGATTTTGATGCTTTCCTTACTCAACATCACTAATAATTAATTACTATATTAATTATATTTAGAGTTACCACTAAACTAAAGTCTACCGTTACAAATTACAAAATAAGAAGAAGAAAAAAAAATTAAAAAAAATCAGCATTTAGCAATGAAAACCTAACACGGCACCATTTGTGACGGCAATGGCGATTCTGCAACCAGTTCTGACATTAACACGGTGACTGAAGAAATGTAAAACCCTAACACGTCCCGCCATTTCCAGTTTCGTCTCAATCTCCATAGTTGGTTGAACTCTCAACCCAAAGTTAAACCCAACACCATCACCATTCGCCAGTGTGGGACCTGTAGTCGGTGGTGCTGACAACGGAAAAGACTGAACAGAGAAAGTTGCTGCCATGTACTGTGTTCTTCCGGCGTCGATCTGGCCGGCTGGAATGAACATGAACCCGACTTGACTGCCGTAATAGAGGATTTGAAGTGAGCTGTCGTAGTGAGAGAAAGCAGCTTTGTTAGGGTTTTTAACGGAAGCGTATTGAGAAAAGGTGAAGTTAACGGTGCCGTTAGTGACGGAGAAGGATGGAAGTTGAACGGCGTTGACGGCTATTTTTGGATCTTGTGGTTTGAAAACTGTGTAGTATACTATGAGGATGACGATGATGATGAAAATTAAGAAGATTGTAGCTACTACACATGAGGCTAGGTTGGTACGGCCTGACGGTGGTCGTGGTCTCTTTGGTCTGGTGGTTGAGGCGGTGGTTGTGGTCGGGATGATGGGTCTATCCGCCATGGCTCCGGTGGTGGATCTCTGTTTTGTGTTTTTAGGTTTTATTGCTATTTATATAATAATAATGTTGAGACCAAAATGTAAATGTAAATGTGGATGCAGATAATATAAGGATGAGGTAAAAGCCAAAGACTAATTTGATTAAACCAAACCCCACATGATGAGGATGTCATAAAAAGTTAAGAAAGTGGGCAAATCAAGTAATTGGCTCGCTATAATGCAAGGATGTGAGTTTATGATGCCAGGTGCGGTTAAGGATTATTCTCTCTGCTCTTTATTATAAGAAAAATATTGTTTTTTTAGATTTATAGAATGTTTTATGTATTAGATCATATTATGAACTAGATACATCAAACATTTAATTAATATAGAAAGTAAAATTTTTTTTTTTATAATAAGAAATGAAGGGAGTACAATATTTTTTAGAAAAAATAAGATATGGGTATGATATTTTTAAGAAAATTTGGTATTGATACTCTTCCAATGTTGACAGTGTTGTGTCTGAAGTTCAATCTACTTTTGTTAAGGAGAGGCAAATTCTTGATGCGATTTTAGTTGTAAATGAGGTAGTGGATGATGCTTGCAAAAATCATAAGGAGTTTGTCTTGTTTAAAGTGGACTGGGGGTAGTAGATGATGTAACGAGTCGTATGGTCTTTCCGGTCTTGTGGCGGAAGTGGATGCGGGAATGTGTTAGTACTGTTACGGTGTCGGTTCTCGTTGATGGCAGCCCTATTGATGAGTTTTTGTTGGAACGGGGGTTTCGTCAAGGGGATCCCTTATCTCCTTTTCTTTTTCTTCTGGCCGCCGAGGGTTTGAATATCATGTTGCGCGCCCTGGTTTGGTCAAATAACTTTACGGGATACAGTATTGGCACAAGGTCAACATACGCGCCTTGCGGGGAGTCCTCGTCTTGTTTGAGGCGGTTTCCAGTCTTAAGGTCAATTTCCACAAAAGCATGTTGGTTGGGGTGAATGTGGCCGAGTCGTGGTTGGCCAAGGCGGCGAATGGTTTGGGGTGCTCGGTGGGGATGATACCTTTTGTGTATCTCAGTCTTCCTAGGTGGTAATCCTCGTCGTATATCATTTTGGGAGCCGGTGGTTAACATAATTTAGTCTCGATTAACGGGTTGGAAAAGTCGTTTCTTGTCGTTTGGTGGCCGATTGGTTCTCATTAAGTCTGTCATGTCCTCGTTGCCTGTCTATGCATGCCCTTTCCTTCTTCAGAGCTCGGTCAGGTATAATCTCTTCAATTGAATCTTTATAGTCTAATTTTTTCTGGGGAGGGGGTGAGGACCGAAGAAAAATTTCTTGAATCTGTTTAGAGGGATGTTTGTTTGAGGGAGGAGTCAGGTGGGTTGGAGTCAGACAGTTGCGAGAGTTTAATATTGTGTTGTTAGGAAAGTGGTGTTAGAGGATGTTAGTGGAAAAGACGGGATTATGGTACAGGGTGTTGGCTGCCCGATATGGTGAGGAGGATATCAGTTTATAACACGGACATTGCTATTTAGTAAGAATTTTTTATACAAGAAATACAAAAATTAACGTATGATAAAATTTGATGTTATTTAATCTCTTTTTTTAGTGAAAATCATAGGTGGTGGATGTAAACAATATTGAAGATCTATTGTTATAATTATTTTCCTTAAATTTTCTTACTAAAATTTTTTACCCTTATAACACTTTAGTTTGTAATAGTTTTATACTCATGAATCTTTAAAATTGTACTAGTAAGTTTGTCAAAATTACAATTATTCATTTGTAGTTTTACAAAATTGCATTTTTAAGTTTCAATAAAATTGCAGTGCATCATGATTTTTTCAAGTTCATAATAATCTCTTATTATAAAAGCTTGTTATGTTTGGCCAACACTAAAACCTAACCCTAATTCTATTTTCTTTCCTTTTTATTTTTAGACGACCCACATTAATTATTAATTATTATATTACCAATATTACCAATTTAAGTTATTATATTTAACACATAATTATGTTACTAATAATTCTAATTACGTAAACAAACATTATGTGCGTAGCATCTATATAAAAAATATTTGAGCCGCCTATTTATCATCTATATGCCTAGCATCTATAAAAAAATAGTATGGCAAACATTATTTGTGTGGAAAATATCAAAGAAAAAATATATATATATAAAAAAAATAACAACGTATGTCTATTTTTTTTCTTTTTATAATAACGTATGTCTCTTATTACATGCCATATAAAAATAAGTATGTTATATGTTATATAGTTATACTAAATAATAAATTCGTGTGCCATATATATCAAAAAAAATATATACTAAATAATTAGTGTGTATATTATATATTAATTCTTTCGAACATTTTTATTTTTTTTTTTCACATAAAAAAAAGAGTTTTTAGAGTCTTCCACTATTTAATTCCATTTAAACTTTTTCAAATATATAATTCAAAAATAGAATAAAAAAAATACTTTTCATATTTCCATTTAAGTTATTATGCCTAATATATATTAATGTATTCCTTTCAATTTATTCATTGTAATCATCTTTAAAAAAAATTTGTCTTGCGCACAACTCTCTCATTTATACACTTTTTTTCCTTGCAAATTTGACAATGTCTCACAATTTAATTGAAACCAACTTTGCTATTCATTGTTTGAGAGGTACAATTCTCTCATAGATTTTTTTTATTAATATTTTTGTATTATTTTTTCTATCGTAATTAGTAATTGTTTTCTTTATCATATAAATAGGTCATTTCGATCCAAATCTCATAATTGATCAAGACAAATAAATCAATGATTTAAGAATTAAATATCGAATTTATTATGTAGAGTTTGATGTTAATGAGGTGAGTTTAATGTTTATCTATTATTTCATTCATTGTATAATATATTTGATGAATATTATATTTGTTATTCTAATTTTTTAATTTATCATTTTAGGATGCTGTTAAGTTTACTAAAATGTTTCCTGCTGATTTTGGCGACGAAATCAATTGCTATGCGAATTTGGTTGATCCAAAAGAAAATTAGTTTGAAGTTTTAGTTGAAAGGATTAATAACAACGTATTTTTGACACATGGTTGGTCTGCAATACGTAATAACTATGGAATTCGTATTGGTGCTTGGGTTTTAATGGTATACACTTGGAGGGAGGATACAAATAAAACTTTCAATATAATCTATATGAAAGTATTTCATAATATACCATAATTTTTTTTGTACGTACATTTATCTAAATTTATTGTTGAACTAATATAATGTTATTCCACTTTTTTTTTTTGAAAAGATTTTTTATATACTTTTTAATATTAAAATTTTATATAGTATTTTTTACCGTTAGATATCACAGCTAATTAGACTCACCGCACGAGTTGATGCTGTACTTTTAAACAATTATTACTTATATACGAATAGTGTTTTTAAAATTGAATCAAGCGTCAAATTGTCATGATCTTTAAACCATGGTCCAAATGTCTTAAAATTCAAATTGAAATATGATTGAATTGTCAAAATTCACAAAAACGTAATAAAAATTGATTCAAGACTAATTGAATCGTCCAATAGTGCAACCATTTCATTACATTATGGACTTCTAGTAATTCTACTTAAGTGTTGACACTAATATTATGGTGTCAGTGATTTTTGACAATTAAGAACCATCAAGAGCGTTTAAAGGGCAATGATCATGGCCTTACACCAGCTAATCTATAGACTACATAATAGGTAATTAAAATTACTCGTAGTTATTACGAAATTAATGGCTACGATTAGAATGGCTTTATGATGATGATTTTTGCCTAATTTATTTTATTTATTTGTCTTGAGATAGTATTGCTCTATTTAAGTGTTGACACCTAATATTGTCCTGGTAAATTTTATTTTATTTTCTTAAAGATAGTATATTAAATGATAAATAATATCGTAAGAATAAAAGGTTTGACATATTTTTGTCTTTTATTTACTTTTGATTAAAAATTATTATATTAAAATAATAATAAAATGGAAAAACAAAAATATTTTTTAAAATAAATAAAAATAGAAATATTTGACTATTTAATTAATTAAATTTGTTTATGATTTATTTCTTCTCCAATAGTATGTAAATTGATCTGATTGCTTTTTATTAAGGTAAGTTTGGATGAGAAATTAATCCAATTCATTGACGTGATTAATGACTAAAAACCTAATCTAATTCTATAAATAAGAGTTGAAGCAATAGAACTAGGGACAGAAAAAAAATTAACAGAGAAAAGGGTAGAAAAAGCAGGGAAAGGAAAAGCACTGTAAGCTGTTCATGTACCTCTTCTTCCTTGGTCTTGCCACTTTAACTTACTAGTTTTGCTTTTATTATATATTTTTCCTTGATTATTACTATTTTATCATCGTTACTTTTGTATGTTGAAATTTGAATATGTATATATTGATGTTGTTGCTGTAATAGACATAATGTAATCATAACTTTTTTTTTAAAGCACTAATTATAATATTAGATAACTCTATTTCTTTTTGCTTTCAATTAACATAGTGATGTCATTCAATAAAAACATACGAAATAGAATTAGTAAATTATTTTTCATCAAAAAAAAAAAATTAGGAGCAAGAACTTTTCCTTATCAAACCAAATAATAATAAAAAAAAAATTTCCCTTTATTTTTAATATAAATAATTAATAGAATCAATCATTTTAACTCCGGTAACAAAAAAGCTAGGGGCAGGTGTGTTTTTAGTCTAATTAATTCTTTGATTTCAAGGTTGAATAACGAATTGCTTGATTGTGTGTTTAGCATCGCTTCATTTAGGACATGTTTTAATGGTAATGCAATTTTTCATGTCCCCTAGTTGAATTTCTCAAACTGCATGAACAGCATAAAATTCTTGATACTGATACAATGATTTCAAATTGTGGAAAATTGATGCACATTTAAATAGTTAAAATACATAGGATAAATCACTCCATTCAAACTTTTGTATATATTAGCTACATTTTCATGTCAAAATTTTGTACATCGACCATATTTGTATTTAACATAACCTTAAATCATAACTGAACTGATTCTATTGTGTTGTGTTGCTTCAGGACTTGCTTGTGGTACAGTTCTTCTGATTCTTTTGTGGATTAAAGGTAATATATTATATTTTGGTATACTATTTGGGTGAACATGTGCATTATATGTAAACGAATCCATATTATCATTTGGTTGTGCAGTTGAGTTATCTCTTTTAGGATCATATTACGAATTTATGATCAGCTTGCTTAGCTATTTAATGCTGCAGTTCCTTTTCTTGCTTCGACATCTTGAGGAAACAAGAGTTTGTGTTCCACATAACTATATTCACTTTGAAAATTTCTTCTTCGCTGCCATATATTATAAAAAATTGAACAGATAGACAATAATAAGTACTATATTTGTCAAGAAAAAGTGACGGATGATATCTATCGTTGTCTATCTAATAAATTTTTTATAATACTTTTGTGCGAAGGAGAATTTTCCAAGTGAACATTGTTCTATGAACACAATATGACTCTTTTTTCCTCACGATGTCAAAGCAAGAAAAACATGTGCAGCCTTAAATAGTTGACAGGAAGTTGATAGAAATATGATCCTAGAAAGAAATAACTCAATTTACATAGCCAAATGGTAATATGGATTGTTTACATTTAGTGCACATGCTAACCCAATTATAATACCAAAATAGAATATTCATCCGCAATGTGGAGCATATGCGGTTACTTGCAAGCGCTTTTCCTCCTCCTCCACCTCCTCCGAGTAAGGAATCAGATTAAGTGCAGCCGTGACTGCATGCAGTCAGCGACTGTGAACTGTCTGATTAAAACAGTTTTTTATTTTAGTTCAATATAAAATTCTGAGGTGATATCTAAACCGTTTGATCATCATACAACCTAAAACTACTGACTACAACTACTTTTGAATTCACTCAATCCAGGTCGCTCCGAGTAAGCATAAATTTCCATTTGATTTATAATATTTTGCTTTGATACATATATCGACTTCAGGTGTAAGTTAAAAAGTTATTCCAAATCTTGGTCTTTGATCAATTAATGGCTAAGATTGATTGATCATAATTGATAAGGCGAAACTTATTTTTTTGTCACATTAGAAAATGAAGATTATCAAAATATAGAAGAGAATGAATTAATTATAATCATTAATTGTGAAGAATTTCTTTTCTCAATTAATGATTATATTAGTGTACTACCAAGCAAAAGAAATAAATGCACTCCAATCAAGGATGCATAAACTCCAATCAAGCTGAATTTTAAGGGAAAAGGGAAGATGACCACAATGAATTTGATGAAGACCTTAATGGAGATGACAACAATAAAGTTGATGAAGAACTTGATGGAGAATTGGAGATGACAAAACTATGAATTTGATCATGAAGACATTAATGAAGGCATAAGTGAATTACTGATTAGGATTTACTATTTTTTATTTGTAATTTGGCATAGGAATATCATTTTATGCTTTTAGTTTATATTGTGGCAAAAATTGACGATCTTTGAACATTTTGCATTTATTTTTTTTTTTTTTTGAATATATGTTTTGATAGTTTGTAATTGTAGTAATTCAGTTAAATATTTATTTAATATACTTTAAATAAAAATGTTTTTTAATATGCCTTTTGGGATTTAATAAAAAAAAATCAGTAAAAAAAATATTCATCACCAAAGAATTTTTCAGCGGAAAGATATTATTTCATGTGGACTTTTATTTGCGAAAATAAGTTTCTTAGAAAATTTTCTGTTGCATCTACAATAGAATTACCTGCGAATTTTTCGCAGAAAAACCCTTAAAAACCCCATCCACCAAATAATAGTTTATTTCGGATTTTTTCTCGTTTTCAACAGCAAATTCTGCAGGAAACAATTATCCGTTAATATCCTTGAAAAACCCCGCAGGATAAACCGAAATTTCTAGTTGTGACAAACTTACCCACACATTCAAGAATGTTTGATTGAACACTGAACTGAACACACCAGGGAAAAAGTAGTATGGTTAAGCAGCTGCTGCCTACTTCCACACTAAAATCCCAACAACATTCAGTAACTATCTATATCTAAAATAAAGATTTACAATGATTGGTAACCACCCCAAGTTGTGCACTACCTTACAAATTGAATACTGACTCAAGAGTTATAGATAGTGACAGACACTCCTATATAACTTCAAATGATCACCTACTTAGTACTCTCCAATATGGTTAGAGATGCTACACTCTCCACAAAACCTGAGGGTGGAATTAGAGAGAAGCTGAAGAGATAGAACAAAGAGACATAGAGAACAATTAGATGATATAGAGAGATGTGATGCATTTGAATTGGTTTTCCATCACTATTTGTGATTTCAAATCCATGAAATTGTCTATAAATTAGCTTTGCACTTTCTTCTTCATTCCAAATTCTATGCTATATTTGAAGATACAGTTAAACCATTAGTATTGCTTGATTTATTAAAACTCAATTCCTTAGTGCAACTAAGGACATGAAGGAATGAACTATTCTTCTCTCACTCATTTTATGTGGAGAAGAAGCACATATTCTAACATTTCACCCTCATAATCCTAACAATGATCCTTGAAGAAAATTGAATATGGTGTGGCTGGAAAAGTCACAAATCACAATGAAGATGGCAAAGAAAGGTTATACAATATATCTAGGTCAGGAGAAATATAGTTAGGTTAGATATATTTGGCATTGAATGACTTGTGGTTTTAGCAAGAGAAAAATACAACAGCAAATAGACACCTGTGTTATTCAGCAAGAAACTGCACAGTTTTATTATTTTTAACATAAAAATATCACAGGTTAGTTTTAATTATATAAGACTATTTTAGAAGCAAAGCATAAAAAATCTAACACATCATATTTATTATGTACAAATGACAGATCCAGTTTCTTTGTCAAGGATCTACAGTCAATCCTACGATACACAGAATCTCGTCTTAATATAAGTCATCTTATTCAGACCTTTTAATTTTTGTTGAACATGGCAATACAATCCTGAAAAAACAGTTCAGAAGAAGCCAGAAATAAACAAGAACTTCAGGCCTATGTCCAGATCACATCAATCCACGACATTTTTGTTTGCGCAACCTGTAGTATGCAGTCCATCCAAAAATGGACTAGAGTCACTCACTGAATTACATTGCATGTAAATATTACCTCACCAATATATAAATCAGAAAAGGTGAAAAAAAAAAAAAGTCTATATTGCGAGTTTATCAAGATGGGAATCCATGATTTGGGAGATGGAATCAAGAAACGCCGATTCGTCCATGCCAGGACCCAAGGAATCTTGTGCTTCACTTATAATTTCCTCAATTACAGATTCCTTGTTCAAATTTTCCCGACACATGATGCTTCCAATCGCATAAGGAGTAAGACCTCTTGCAACCCCTTTCTTCAGCAGCATTGTGGAAATTCGAAGTGTTCGCGCACATTGAAGTGGAATATCCCATCCATAAAGTTTCAAAATTTCAATGTCTTTTTCAGCATCCAAAGAATTGATATAATCAACTGTCTCGCGTGAGTAAGGCTGACGTGTTTGCGGCCAGTAAAGCCAATCAAACGTGCAATCTTCAAACTGCAGATAAAGCAACCACATCAGTCCACATTAATCAATGTGAAGCATCCTACATTTTAGCAGAATATGGACTAACATGGCCTATGGATCAATGCAACACTCGAATAATATAAGTACATACATACGCATTGGCTGCTTTAAAAAAAAAGCTGCAACTTGTAATGCACGTTCAACAAATAATTTTTTATTAGGAAATTCAACTCTTAAGAGACCAAACAAAGAAAAATGAAACGCATAACAAAAGAGAAAATAAGGAGAAATGCTTTTCTTACTTTATCTGGTAGACAATAGCCATGATCAATGGGAATGAGCTTAATTTGGCCACCTGCCTCCTTTCTAATCAAAATATTCCCAGCATGTCTGTCTGCATTAGCCATTCTTATATCAAGCACAGTTATCTTATGCACCTCCTCCACTGGAAATGCCCCGGGTCCAATGTCCTCACAATTACCGACGTTATTCATGAACTTCTGTAATGATCCAATCTTGACATGTTTTGATGAGCAAGCATAACCATTTGGGTGGTGAAACTCTTGGTGTAAGCACTGCACCATAACAGTGGGAGGAACACCAGAGAACCCGATCTCTTCACCTGTCACCAAACGCGGCCCACTCCTTGGATGATCTAACACATAAGCTGCAACCTCCCTCAAAGCTCCTTCTCCCACCCTTGTTCCTCTTTTTAAACCTTCGCCGTTTGTTGAACTTGGTAGGCCTCGTGGGTTGTTCACAGCCATTGGTTCCTCATCCAAGGGCTTGAAAACTGAAACATGCACCTGACCAGTTGAATCTTGCATAAAATAAGTCCCTCCTGTTCCTTCCGAGGATCTAATAGGACGATTTCCTTTCTTCAAACCCTCATATGTGGAGTTGATCATATCCCAAAGGGAAGGCAAAAAATTGATCTTGGGATTCACAACAATAGGTTCCAACCAGAAACTGACACCAGGCGGTAACTTTGCTATCTGAATCGGTTTGATCCTATTCTTATTATCTTCTACTTGTAACACTCTCTGATCAATTCTCTCCTCGGGTATAGAAGCCTCAAGAGAAAGCTTCAAATCATTTTGAATAGGTGTAGTTCTAACCTTAACTGATTTCTTAATAATCAAATGAACTACATCATCATCCCCTTTACATATATCATGAAAGAGTATCTGATCATCGAGCTTCTCATCATTACAAAAAAGCTCTTGTTCCTCAAGATCAATAAAACCTTCCCCTTTTTTCCTAATCCTTTGTTTAAGATACCCCACATTTCTATGCCTATCAATATGGAACTCAAATTCCTTACCAGAAACTGTCCTAACAACAATGAAAAGAATATCCGAAAGGCGTAAAACCAAATGAAGAACATTACCATCCGTGACGCCATACTCCTTAATAAGTGTATCATTACGAGCAAGCTCTCTGCCACTAAAAACAAGCTTCTGTTTCTTCACCACAAAACCTTTACATTGCTGAATCCTCAATTTGACAGAAGCAATTGAATCAGACTCCAAAACACGCATCGGCGTAACAACACTATCAACTGTCAGGTAAATCAGGATAGGATCCACAGAACAATGTTCCGTTTGTCCTTCCCAATATACCCTCTCTTTGCAAATTGAACTCAAAGCAACCGACATATTTCAATGTCGAAACCCTAATTTTATTTTTTTGAATACCAACAAAAAAAAAACTAATTTTTTTGCCTTACCTGTAATAATAGTATCACACAATGATGAAATTCATCAACAATTAACAAGTAGGAAGAAGAAGAAGAAGAAGAAAAAGGTCTTTTTTTTGTGCTTTTTATTATTATTTAAAAAAGACCCGAAATAGAAAACGAAAAGAAACCCTAATCTGTGAAATTGAATGATTTTAACGATGAGGAGAAAGTGAAATAGAATAAGTATAGATTTGGATAGCGTGAATGTGTATATATTTTGGTATGAATTGATGGAAAAGTGTTGGTGCAGTGCGTGTGGCTCTCGAAAAGAAGATTGGAACGAATGAAAGCTTAAGCGAGAGGGGATTCTAACCAAGGAGGAAAGAACCAAAGGGGAATGAAGGTGGAAGAATAGCTTAAGAATGGAAGCGATTCCGATAATGTAGTAATGAATCTATAATCTCTGAGGGAGAGGGTTTTTCTCTTCCGATAAAATTGATTGATTCAATTTCATGCATCGCAATTCGCAATAGAGAATGAGAGAGTGTAACAATAAGACAAAGCGTTGTTATAGCCGTTGATTCATTCATGGCTTTATATAAGTTTTTAGACCAACCCTAATCTATGTAATTTGCCACTAATTATCTTGTCTTGTCTTGATATCAAAGAAACCTTTTTTTTTTTCGTATAAAATAAAATAATAAAACGATTTCTGATTAAAATTTAATTAAATTACTACTTCAGCAGCCTAATTAATCTAGTAGTTTCTAGTAAGTACTGGTGCTATGGGTGTTCAAATATTTTGACCCTTTAAATAAAGTATGAGTATGAAAAATATTTCATTCCTATATTAAAGTAACTAAAAAAAAAAAGAATTTTAACAGTTTAAAATTTATTTTAAAAAAAACTTCAAGATTAATATATAAAAATTGTAACTTGTATCAATCATCATTAAAAAAAATTAAAATATTTGTGGGTTTAAAATCGTAAATATATTATCCGAACAATGTTATTTTTAATTTAAACGGTACAGTTGAATTTAAATATGAATATAATTCCAGTTAGGTCATTTAAACTCACAACAGTATCTAGCTGTGCTAAACAAAGTTCATTTGTTACTAATGGAGATCTTCTATGTTAATTATATTTGAGCTAAGTCATGATAATTGTAACATTATATTAGTCAATAGTTATGATTTGGCCGATTTGTTATTTCGTCTGTTGATAATGGTTACATGCAAAATTAAATTGGTGTTCTTCTAATGGAGACATTTTCTTTCTCATCGAATGTTGTTTGTATTATCTTCAATGTATGATATTTGTTCAAAACCAGGAAACTACACATTTAGATCCTGCAAATTAACCGTAATATGAGCATAAATAAAAATATCACAAATTTGCATATCACAATACGTTTGTCTAAAAATCACAATAAATCACCGTAATTTTATAAAAGTTACAAATTACATTTAAACATTTTGTTAAGTTACGGTGCAAATCCACCCAATATACCAAACATCAAACAATACATAGTATGAAAATGCATGACTTGAAAAGTGATGTTTAGAAAGTTCAAATTATTTTAATGCTACCTATAAACTTATTTTTAATTTATTTGTTTTACCTCAAAATGAATTGAAACCTATTCACAAACAGTCCTAGAAGGAAATGCATAAAAGGAAAAAGTGGATATTACTTCAAATATGGTATTGTCATATTCCTTAGTAAGGATGGATTTTGAGCAACACACTTTTCCCACTCTTCTGTATCAATCCTTCCATCTCCTTTTAAATCAGCTTCTTTAAAAGCCTATGCAATATATCAGAGAGATTAGTAGATACTAAACCAGAAAAGCCTAACACAGCCAGATTTTGTCATTTTCGCGACGAAAATATATAATTGATCCTTAGAGAAGGGAAGGAAAAAAAAAGGAAAGATACCTTATCAATTATGAACTCAATTATATCACGAGAAAGAACCAAATCAGATTCTCTTAGGAGTGCCAGTATCATCTCTCTTACCTTCCATCACACAATGATTGTAATTTGGAAATATAATGTATATTCATTGGATATATATATTATCAAAGTTATAAAGACCATTGTATCGTATACCTCATCTCGTTCAATAAAGCCTCTGTGCCAAATATCGTAGAGTCGAAATGCAACTGCCACAAAAGAGAATATCATATATCAAGGTTCTAACTTATAATACAAATTTGAGACAGGCACACTCTATTCAGATAGGAACTCTTACAAGCTGCCTTTTGTGGTCGAGGCGCCGCTGGATGGAAGACGCTTAAAGCTTTAAGATGTTATAATACTATTAGATAACGCTTCAAATCATGACCATCGACGCTTCAGTTTCAAAGCATCAAGTTGATGAACCAGGACCTTGTCAAGTTGGATCGCTTCGATGGAACAAACAATTCACCCGATGATCGAGAAAGACATATTAGCTTCAAGAGTATCATTATCCTTCTTATTTTATGTGTGATTTATAAACTATTCGAGTATGTGAATTTTTGACAAGTATGATTAAGTTTGGTTTATGAGGCGTGATTTTATTTTATCTTGGTTTATGAGACGCGATTTATAAACTATTCAATCATGATGATTATTTGAATTTATCATAGAGCATATTATACATGAAACTTGATTTGACATTTAGAATTTATGATAAATGTATTAGTTATGTGATAACTATTATGAAAAAAAAAATTATAATAAAATAAAGACCGTGAAAATAGAAATTCTTGAAGCTTTCCAAATTGGTGCAATTATTGCAAAATTTCCACCTTCGTGGAAAGGAAACAGAAAGAAATCGCTGCATAATTCTGAGGATTTCTCGTTGGAGAAATTTCAGAAACACCTTCGAATCGAGGAGGTGACGAAGGATAGAGAAAACACTGAGTCTGTTGGTCTTTCTTAAAGCCAATGTTGTTGGTGCAAAAGGAAAGAAAACATGATGGAATGAAAAACCATCTTGGCCCCAAGAAGGAACATAACAGGTTCAAGAAAAGGTTTGGCGGACCAAAGGGTACTAAAAATGGAAACATTATAATATTCCCGTGTTTATATGTTGATGATATGTTGATCATTAGCAATAAAATGAATGAGATCTTAGAAACAAAGAGATTTCTAACTTCCACATTCAAGGTGAAAGATCTTGGGCTAGTTGACACTATATTAAGAATCAAAGTAAAACGAAACAGTGGGGGTTATGAACTTAATCAAACACATTATATTGAGAAAATGCTAGATAAGTTCAAACACCTAAACTTCAAGGAAGTAAGCACTTCATTCGATCCTAGTGTCAAACTTCAAAAGAACAAGTCACTTGTCAAATTGAGGAGACACTATCCAATTTCTATTTGAGTTCATCCATATGATGTAGGATAGTGTATACTACAGCGTTGGAGGTTGAGTTTACATTCTTAATGAATCTATAGCTCATGAATGAGTGGTGTGCTTGACTATGGTGTACACTTGATAGATTCACCTATATGAGTGTTGAGGTGTGGTCGCCTCTATGAAAGCTAACTTGCTATAATTTAGCATATCTATTTACTAAGCTACTGGCCAGAGACTTGGTAAAGACTACCTCAAGAGGAATGAGGTTGATACTCCTTAAATAAGGGTTCCGACAATGATAGCAACCCAATATGAAGTTAATAAATCTTAACCTAAGATTCAATGGGTAACAACGAGTCATTGATTTGGATGTTTGTACAACATTGCGTGAGAATGTTGACAATTACACAATCGAGGGTTGAGTTTTTTCAAACTCTTAATGAAGTTTTATATCGAGGATATGTATCTTAAAAGATAGATACAAGTTAAACTTCACCTATATGAATTTCGAGATGGTGCCGTCTAAAGTGAGAGTTGGAGTTTCTCTCATGAAAAATTCATGAAAACAGGAAAAACACATGGCCATAAATAGTGCTAGGCGAGATATGTAAGCGAAGAACCCTTAAAGAATGTGTGGAAGGTAACGCCGGTCTAATCACATGGGATAATGGTTCAAAGCATAGCTACCTAACATTCCGATTAAACTTTGCATTATCCTTTCTAAGGTTTAGTTCAAATCGAAAGATACTTAACTGTATTAACATTCTTTTCTCTTTTTTCTTGGATTGTTTTGTCATTATTAGAACAAGTGGGGGATTGTTGTAATTTATGAGCATTAATTACAAATAATATGTTCCAAAATGACAAGAAAGTGAAAGTGAGTAAATGCTAGTGTTTTGAATTTGAAAGTTGCAACACTTCATGAATTGTTGCAGAATGAAAACATGCAACTTTTGGGTATGTTGTTATTGGCCAAACATTATAACTTTTTGTAAAAGGAATTGTTTCACCAAGAGTCGCTACCTTGTGAAACAATACAAATGTAGCCTATAAATAATTCATTTCAAATTCAGAAATTAATGAACAAAATCACAAATTCACTAAAACACAATTCCAACACTCTTCGCTGCATTCGAGTTTTCATCAATCTTGTGCAAACTCGAGAAGGCTGAATTATCCTGGGTATTCCTGCATCGAAACTTTAAGACAAATCGAGAGTGCTTGAAATACTATAAGAAAAGTGATTCATACACGATTCCAGCCTGGATCCATTCAACTTTGAAGCGTTATCTAATAGTATTATAACATAACAAACTCTCCGAAATCTATCATACCGTCTTTTTTTGAGTCAAATAAATCGAACACCTGCTCGCAAATTTTTGCAACAATTGAATGGTTTATGCTACAATGCTATAATAGTTTAATATAATGTAATATGATGTATACACAAATCAATAATATACTATACTATGCTGACCCTGTCGCCAAAGAGGTTCCGCTTCTTGCTGCTTCCAAATAAGCCAAGCTGAAACTCTTCCTGCATATTAATTACACTACTAATGAGTCCTTGCACAATTTTAATCATGGTATTAGCCTGAACTCTAGAGAGCTTACTTTGCTAATTAATTAGGCCATCATTGACCATAGAGCTGCTTAATTTCTTGAACAGATCATATAAAGCTTTAATTTCAGAAATATTAACTGGAATAGACACAGAAAAAAATGTTGATTAATTAAAAATGACTTCACAAACTCAAGGATGTGATTGTAAAGAAATAAAAAGCTTACAATAAGTTTGTTCGGCTAGAATTGCTGGATCTTCACGCCGAAGTCGCGCTTTGGTGCAAGTACACCCCATCAAAATAAAGACTTGTTTGTGTTTCCAAGACATATAGTATAAATTACTTAAATGGCATGGAAATTAATCTGAGATATAAGACAGGTAGCGATTTGACCGGTAGAACATATGCCATAGAGCTGGTAATAGAAGTATCCATGCATGTTGTTTGATGCTCATTTGTATCCACCAATTTGAGCTGGAATTTGTTCCATGCACATGGAGTGATACATTTGACTATTGGACTTTTCATGTTGAAACACCAATTTTTACTATTGCCACCTCGTACATTCGAACGGGGATCTAATTCCGTTTCTTGTGTTCCAATAAAATAAAATGATTCTATGCTGATGCAAATAAAACAGATGCTTGTTGGTCTATAATCATTCTATACAATTTCCAATCAATTTTTTTGTATTTATATATGTAGTTTCTTTAATCATTCATTGGCATTACTACAACTTTTTTTTAACCGGTTTCGGTACATATATATGCACACAATTAAGTGAATCCATTAAAGTTAGGCTAGGTAGGCAAAGGGAATTCATAAGGGTACACTAAAGTGCTTTCAACACATTATATTATATACAATTAAAATGCATTCTATTCTATATCAGCAAATTGCAACACTTCTGGTTCATTGATCTTCAATTATTTGTAGTTAGTCTTCCGCCTCCGTGTGCAAAACAAAGCTTGGAAATGCCATAGTTATATCCCTAACAGACAGAACATTTGAACTTTTTTATTATGCAGTTCGATTATAAAAAAATCATGAAATAAAAGACTAATGTTTGGTTTCATTGATTAGATAGGAGTCTCACTTTAGATATGGCAGAGTCATCATCTTAAGAATAGAAGGAGTTTTTGCTGCATATTCTTTCCACTCTTCCATATCAATCTTCCCGTCTCCTTTTAAATCAACCTCCTTCATTGTCTGAAAATGATCAAGCCAAGAAAAATAAGAGATAAGTATTAGATTAAAGAAAATATAGAATTTGAAGGAGGATAGGTGTTTGGTTGAATGAAGTTAAGAACCTTTTCTACAATTGATTCAACAATATCATTCGGAACAGTAACATCTGATTCGGTCAAAGTAGCCAAAACCATCTCCTTCAACTTCAATATTCCCATTATGTACAAAAAAGGATCATAAGATTCTCAAAAAAGTAAATATAACTATAGCCTATAACTAAAGATTCAATGATGCTTAACTGCAATCTTAAAGACAAAATGAATGACAATGGAAAGATACTCACCTCACTATGCTCAATGTATCCAGTTTTTCTAAGATCATACAATTTAAATGCAACTGCAAAGAAAAATTAAAAGTTTATAGAGAAAAATTAAGTGTTTGATTTCTCTGATACAAAATTAATTTCATACATTCAATTTTTTTGTTTTCAGATGCCCTTGGATGAAAGATGCTTAGTGAGCGAACGAATTCTCCAAATTCAATTACTCCATTACGCTTAATGTCAAACATATCGAATACCTGCATTTAAATTTCTTGTATATAAGTGTTCAATGTTCATTAGCTGCATACAAACAAATAAATGACCAACTCATCAGAATCTGTGTAATGTGGTAATGTACCCTGCTTGCAAGTAGATTCTGCTTGCTACTATTTCTAAAAAGTGCGAGTTGGAACTCCTCCTGCTGACGAATAAATGTCTTCAAGAGTTAAGCGCGTGACTAATATTTGGAATCAATGTTTAGTACTTAGTTTGTATATTATTGCTACTAAAATAGATATACCTTGTGAATGCAGCCATCATTAATAATTGAACTGCTTAGTTTCTTAAACAAGTCAAATAAAGCCTCAACCTCATTTAAAGTAACTGTCAAATGGTAAACGACATTTCAAAGTTAAAACCATAAGAAATTTGACATGCATAGAGCTATCCTAAGATTAAGAACCGATTATTACAGATCACAATCCTATGACAATAAATTCGATGATACATGCATTTCATTAAAGTTCAAAAAAGAGGGACTAAATAAGAGTTCAAGATAACAAAATTAAGATGTTGATTTTTGTACTTACAAGATGTCTCCTGAGCAAGAATAGCAGATTGTTCGCGCTTGTTTTTTCGTTTTCCTTTCGTCAAGCAAAACCAGCTCATTGACATGAAGAAATAGCTGGTTCAATTCAAAGACTACTACCTAACACAATAGGACCTGCCACATCCAGACAAACGAGCCGCGTTAACGATTCAAGCATATATAATTAATGCCTGCTAAAAATAGATCAAACTTAACAAGAATGTGGTATCAAGTCAACACCTCACTCCTGAATTCTTCAATATACAAAAGAACATGAAAATACACTATCATGTTGGTTAGTTGTATGTGATCTGCTCCAATTATTAATTTCTAAAAGGATCGTGCTGAATTGCTGGAGCACGAGATTTAACTCGCAATTCCTCACTTTTAACATTCAGTGTGTGTGTGTGTGTGAATTTCGCCACTAGACTCTAAAAATAAAATATATGGCACATATCTTTTTTGTTCAGATTGTAGAAGAAGATTGTATAAGACTGTGCTACAAGGAACAAATTTTCTGATATTCATTTTTATGAATGCTTAGAAATGAAAGTGAAGAAAAAATCAAAACTTAGATATAATGATGATCCATGTATTAGTTATATTATAACTTATAAGCATTAATTAATCATCCTGAGATATATTGAAGAATAAACTATGCAACTGCAAACATATAATTAATGAAAATAGATAGAGAATACTTACAGAAATCAGAAGAAGGTGTCCTTCAAAGGGAGAAGTAGGACATGTGTGACTGCGTCCAATGAAAATTATGTTCAACAATGCCCTTTAGCTCCACTTAGAGGCTACTTGTATCAATTATTAAACAAAAATTTAAAACAGACTTATACATGAAGAAGCTTTTCATTTTTTTATTTATGAAGCTGACATAACAAAACTAGTTGCCACAGCATTATGCACCAAAGTCTTTAATATATTTATATTTTGATCAAGTTTGAAAACAAATAAAGATTTGATTAAGTTGCTTAAGTCAAATTCATCATTTTTCTTTGCTAAATATAAAAATACTAAAAAAGTAGTCTGTAGCTGTTTTAGCACATTTTAAGTCAATGATAAACTTAACACAAACAAATATTTCTAAGATTTTACCATTTTTAATACGTGTGCACATGAACACATCAGAGCCTTATAAAGTCATTGCCAGCAGGTTGATACACGCACCTACCAAAAAAACCATGTGATTTATAATTTTCCTCCAATAAAAAATAACAGTGATGTATATTTTAAATTGTTAAAGTACAGTAAATAAGAATTCTATATCATTCTTTTCTTGATAAATGAAGTGTGAAGCACCTGCACGACCTTACAATATCAGTATTAGTCTATTGAATTAATTTTATATTTAGAGGATGAAAATTATGGAAAATAGTTGTATGGCTCTATAAACTTTTGGTTAAACCTTGAATTCTCAAAGGATTTTTCTATCAATTGCAAAGTTGTACATGTTAAAAAGTTTAAAATAGTAAGTTCGTATTGGAATTTGTGCATTTCATATTAAATGAACAACTTTTTAAAAAATAATTGTTGTTTTCAATAAAAAGTTACTATTTTTTACTACTTTAATATATGCAACGTTGCACATGTTAAACAAACTCATTCTCAAATACTATTTTTTTTGGCAAATGTTAAACATTGCACCTTTTGCACTAGTTAAGACACAAAAAGTGGTAAAATTATCTTGAAACTTGTGTAGCTAACTTTTTCAAAATGTAGTTATGTTTTTTTCAACGTAAAATTTACTAATTTTGAATTTTTTAACTAGTGGATCAGATGGGTGCACTAGTTAAGCAAGACCCTTCAAATGACTTCTTTGTTGCGGGAGCTTGGTGGGCCCGTGATAATTGTAATTCTTGTTTTTGTCATGAAACCATGCCTAGCTACGCGTACTATGTTGTTTTCAATCACAACTGTTAATTTGAGATTAGGCGAATCATATTACAAATTATTTTTTATAGGCATGGCTCATATTGCATATTAATTATTATAACACTATTCAATGATATCACTCGTTGATCTAGATATCAAACGCCTCGGAGTATTCACGCAATTACCACATGAAATCCTTCCTCATGTCTTGCTGGTAAAGGACGCATACGTGTAATTCTTTTAATCTCCCTTGCACTGTTAATGTTATTTTCATTTTGGATTTGGTTATAGTGGTATCATCTGCAACTCTTTCGACGCGTAGTTTTTTAGGTTTTATTGGGCCCGCAACAAATTTTTCAAGTTAGACTTGCCATCCATCAATGTTTAATTCTTGCAAATGACATGTGATTCAACAAATTGATTTGTTATGCTAATTCTTCTTTTTGAATCAATCTTATTGAGGCTTCTCTAAATAAAGTTTATAATCTAGAGGTACATCAAATATGTGTTGAGAGTGTTCTTCATAACCATCGTCTTTCGTGAAATCAATCAATCTGCTGATTTCATAATTAAGTTTGGTGTTTTGTCCAACGATATCTAATTGGTTCATGCTTCTTCATCCTTAATGCTTAGAGACATCCTTACGGCTCATGTAGAACGAAATTTCTTCCTAGGTTTAGTATTTTTATTTTGTGTTTTTTTTATACTTATAATATAAAATTATTCCTGTTTAAGATGATCAAACAATATTTTTATTGTTTTTAACACTCGAGCTCGAGCATGAGTTAATTTTAATTGACTTGTTTGAATGTATATAAAAATAACTTTTTATATTTAAAAGATATTAATTACATAAGTTTAAAAATAATTTTTCGCAGCCGCGACTTTAACCCTTTACGTCGCTGTGTTTGTGTTGTTAGTTTTGGATTTGGTTGTTCTCAGAGGTTGTTGGCTGTTTCCGCGTCTTGTTTAATATTTGTCCGTTGTGATTGTGTGGTTGTATTTGCGCTTTTGTTTCGAATTGAGATTCGTGCCGCCATTAGATGGAAGTTCTTTTTTAGCAAGTTTGGTTGATATATGACTTTAGATTGATGTTTCTTGGCTTCGGAGCTGCCGTTTTGGGTATGATAGGGGAGTACTGGATTGATATTCGAATGTGAATGATAGTTGGTGTTATTGCATTTTTTTGAATTTTGGAGCGTTTTTTGTTATTGTTCTAGGTTTGTTATTTTAGATAGAGGTGTGCATGGTCGGTTATTTTGCTAAACCAAACCATATCCAAACCAAAACCATTATTTTGGTTACATGACCATAACCATAACCATTTTTTTTTATAAACCGGTTATATAATCAGTTATAAATTTGGATACAGATACATAACCAGATATTTTTATAAAACCGGTTTAAAAGCGGATAATTTTTAAATCCAGTTTTTAACCGGTTATTTTTAAAACCGGATTAATAAACGATTAATTTGATCTGATTTTTTTTTTTACGCATACGGAAAACATATTAAAAACCGTAAAAAAAATACACTTTTCTTTTTTTTATTCTTTGCATTCCTTCTTCTAGATTTCTTTTTTCCAATTCCAACGATATAAGGTATACAAATTGGAGATAATGAGTGTGGTTCGATTGGAAGAGAATATTGTCGATTGAGTTCAATTGGAGAGATTATTGAAGATTTGAGATTTAGGATTCATCGCAAATCAAAATTGCAGAGATCACACGCACATGGTGATGGTTTATGCGTGAATTAATTTTAATAAAAGGATATTTGTTTGTTTTTTTTTTTTTTTGACAAAAAACTAATTTGAAAAGGATTTTTTTTTTTTTTCATTCTTTGCATTCTTTCTTCTATATTTCTTTTTTTCAATTCCAACGAGATAAATGTATACAAATTGGAGAGAATGAGTGTGGTTCGATTGGAAGAGAATATTGGGCGTGAATTAATTTTAATTAGGAGAATGTTAACTTGTGCCCTTAAGGCACATGATAAGAAGACAAATATGGAAAGCATTTATTAAAGCATGTATACTGTTTAATTATCTAAACATTAAATTTTTTATATCATTAAATGCTACATTTCTATTTTTATATAGTTTATCATGTGCCCTTAGGGCACAAGTTAACACAACCCTTTTATTTAAAGGATACTTGTTTGTTTTTTGACAAAAACAAATTTGAAAAGGATATTTATTTGTTTTTTTTTTTAAAGAAACAAATTTAAAAATGATATAATAACCAATTTAAACCAAATCCAAAAATTTAATTTGGATGGATAAACGACCAAATGAAAATGGTTTGGTTAATAACCATATACCAAAATCCGAATTTTTTAAAATGGATTTGGATCCGGTTATGGGTTTGGGTCTTTTAACCGAATATTTTGCAGTTTTAGATATTATTATATGGGTGGGTTGTAGGGACTTTTAAGACTTGTCATTGATGTTGTTAGAATTATTTTTTTTGTGAAGAATTTTGTACGAGTTGGTTTTGCAAATTGTGCTCGTCTTGAGATCAACTGCGTTATTAATAAAATTTAGCCGTTTAAAAAAAAAAATTAAGACAAATTTTCTATTTTTGGCTCGGGAATTAGTGCACATTCATTGTTTTTTATTAGTTATTTTTTTCAAATTATTTTTACAAGTTTTTCAAAATAATTTACAATTTGTATAAAAACAAAGAGAAAACTTAAGTGCAGTACCATATATGATTTTGGTGTTGTTAACCAATTATAATATGACACGTGGATAATTAAAATAAAAAAAAAATAAAATAAAAACAATACATATATATCATATTATAATTAATAAACAACACCAAAAACACATATAATACTACACCTAAGTTTTTTCCTAAAAACAATTCAAATTAAATTTTCCTTATTGAAATAACTTAATGTACACTTAGAATTAAGTAATTGGATTTAAATAATTAATTAATAAATTTTGCTAGTTCCCTTTATCCAAAAACCAAAGAATTTATTTTTTTTTGAATGGCAAAAAACCAAAGAATTAATACAGAAATAAATAAATTATAAACTTTTATATAAGCCGCTTATCATAATAAATGATTATGACAAATCTCCAAACAGGGCATATATCAATTAATTAGTTGAAAAATTTAAGCATTACCGGAATCGCTTTTCTATGGCCTTCGAATTTCCGTAACGTGATTGTATTCGCTGGTTTCATCAAAACCCTTCCAAGTTTCACAAATTGAATTACGACGAAGGATTTTCGTTCCTAAATTTCATCGCCGTTTCACGAATCGAGAGAGCATTCCTTACAGCGACATCGTGATTACTCAAATGGAATCAGATTTTGAGACGAACGATATGCTCACACTGTCACAAGATTCATTTGATACCAATGATAATGTAACCTCTCTTTCCAATTACTTTTCACTTCTTAAACCCTTACTCATCATCATCATGCTTTATGCTTCTTAATTGTGTAATTTACCTAACTCTAATTCTAATTCTAGCTTTAGGAAAATGAAATTATTGTTGTTTATGGCTTGTTCAAGTAATCACATAGTTTTAACTTTCATTTCTTTATCATTTTGTGCTGCTAGCTAGCTCATGAATATTTGAATTTGATTTTTAATAATATGAAATATTGCTCAATTATGGTATTAATTTTGACCTGAACTCTTATTATATGTGAATTAACAGGATAATTTAGATGTTGAAGGGGAAAGATGCGGAATATGTATGGATATGGTTATTGATCGGGGAGTACTGGATTGCTGTCAGCACTGGTATTTCTATTTTACTTCTGTTTCCTTGAATTTTGGTCATTGGAAACTTATGATACATGTTTTCGTTTTTTTTTTAATCTTGATTTACAATATACATTGTGGATTGTGCTTTACATCCTTATAATAGACCCGATACTTGCATGGGTAAGTAGAATTGTCGATGAAATGTGATGCTAAAATGTAATTGTGACAATATGTGGGATCAAGTCATTGTTGGACTTGGTTTCAATTAAGTTGTAAGGTCACTCAGATCATGTGTTGCATTGCAACAACAATATAAGCCTTCTCACATTAGGTGAGTAAAATTTTATTTATATTGGATTGTGTTGTGTGACCTTTAAGAAGAATTTTCTATGTATGTTTGGGGGATTTCATTTGCACCAGTATAAGGGACTCTATTAGTATTTAGTATTTATTTCATGTCTCTTACGTTAAGTTTTCAATGTTTATCTCTACAAGTTCTCATTAAATGTTGATTTTATTTCCTTCATTTTTCAGAGTGCATGTTGAAAAATGAATATGATGTTTTTAGCACGGTCCATTTGTTTCACAGGTTCTGCTTTGTATGCATCGACAACTGGGCTTCCATCACTAATCTCTGCCCACTTTGCCAGAATGAGTTTCAGTTGATTACTTGTGTTCCAGTGAGTGATATAAATTTGCGGAATGCTGCTTTATCTTCATTGCTTTAGTATAACTCTCTTCAGGTTACAATTGAATTTGCCCACCTTATTTATTATGTTCGGGATCATGCATTTTGTTGTTTGATTAGTATCATTATCAAACTTCTATGGTATTTATGCATTTAGTATATTTTGTGCATGGCTAACTGTATGAAACTCATAATTGTAAAGGTATATGATACCATAGGGAGCAATAAAGTTGAAGATGGCCCACTCTTCAGGTAAGTTTGCCACCATTATCTGGGTATAAAAGACAGCTAAATTTTTAGTATATATTTTTCCGCATATATGGAACTTGGGATTTTAAGAATTTGTTTATAACTGAAAGTCGTGAATTGAAGAAATTTGCACACTTATTTCTACCCTGTATCGTTTGACTAAATTTGAAGAAAATAGTGTATAGTTTTATCATTTAATTTTGAATAAATGCTTTACAATTTTGTGCGTTCCTGCAGTAAAAAAAATCATACAATCTTTTAACTGTTTTCCTTCAATATTGCAGAGACGATGACGATGACTGGTCGATTGAAGGAGAGACTAACAGTCTGTCATTTCCCTCTTACTACATTGATGAAAATGTAATTGTTTTCTGTATAATACAACTTTAGAATACTAGGCAAAACATGTTGACATTTGGTTGGTTCAGATTGATGCAACCTTGCTTCTGGCATTTCTTGTGTTTTTGGATTAGCGCATATTTTATATGAAAAGATCTTTTGATTCATATCATAAGTTTATTTCCAGTGTTTTCTTAATGTTAATACTATTTTCAGGTCATATTTCACATGCTTTTTCCAAAGACGTGCAGGAAGTTTAATGCTGTGTGCTATATATATATATATATATATATATATGTGTGTGTGTGTGTGTGTGTGTGTGTGTGTGTGTGTGTGTGTGTGTGTGTGAATCTGATGCGAAAAATGTGTCATCATTGATATGGTTTTATTTATTGTTTATATGTTTATTGTTGTACTTTATTTTCATCGTAAGAGAATGGGTGAAAAGGTAAATATACAAAAAAAAGAACACAAATAAACTGATTGAAAATATTTTATTGCATACTACTGAACCCTAAACCATGATTTTTCCTGCTGATACTAGTATAGTATCACTACATATTGACATGTACCCTTTTCTTTGGGTGTACCACACACAACTATTTTCCAAATTCTTTATCTCAGTTACTTAATGCTTCTCCAAATTCCTCAACATTTTTAAATAACAAAATCCTTGCAGCACATGTATAACACTGATCTTTAGGCATTTCATCATTTTGTAGGCAGTTACATGCTTGGATGGTGATGGTTGCAAAATTCGAAATGGATTGGCAAGTATTGAAGGAGATTCTGGTCTTGATACATCAATTGCTTGCGATTCATGTGATATATGGTAAGAACAAGTGAATGGATTAGGTTACTAAGTTTCAGATATGCAGTTTGTCAAATCTATTTTTAATTGAATATGTCATTAGTTGTGTGGGTAAAATCTATGTAGGGTATTGTGTTATATATCTATGATATTGTTGTTGTTAGAGCTCATCCACAAGAGCCATTTGGCAGAATTTTATTTTGCATTTCTCAGCTTATCACAAAATTTGCCAATTACCTTGGTCATAAGTTCATAACAAACACTTATAGATGGATAGTTTAGTCTAGAAGGTGGATCAGAAATTTGATGCAAGTCATGGATACAGTCAGACATGTATTTGCATAGTTAAGATTACGTTGACCTTATTAAAGTATGGCCATGAATGATCAACCCATTCTAAATACAGGTAGATCATGATTGTAAGAGAGACAGCGTTAATAAAATAGTAGTGCAAGTGTTTCTGTAACCCACTTTTATGGGTGGCAAGTATACCAGTTAATGAAATTGTCTTAAGAGTTTTTGGAGAAATACCCCCTGATTGTTGCTTTACCTTTATTGTGACAGGTATCACGCCTTCTGTGTGGGATTTGATACTGAAGGTACATCTGAGAGTACATGGTTATGCCCAAGGTAAGTTAAATTTTCCAGTTGTTCTGTTGGATATTTTGTGCTTGTAATTACTTCTTTTCATTGTGACTGTTGTTTTCTACAAACATTTTATGCATGAATTCTCACAAATTTGAAATAAATCACTGACAAGTGACAACACAACATTTATATCATACACCTGTAACAAAAAGTAAAAAGGTATTCACCCATCAACATACAGCAAAAGAAGTATGGAATTCATTTTGTAGTATTTGGTATTGCTGTTTTATTATTTATTTTTATTCTCAAATCTCCAGCTGTGCTATTTGTTAACATGCATAGTACATATTGGCTACTAGCATATAAATAAAACATAACACGTGATAAGTTCGAATTGCTTATCTGAAATTTTCTTTTCAGTATGAGGTCTCCAAGATAAGAAAAGTTGGCTGGACAATTGATAATCTTATTCTACCAGGAAATTAGAAACTATTTAAGACGCGGTTAACAATCAAAAGAAAGAAAAGAAAATCTTAGTTATTGGAATGCCGTGCTAAACATATTGCTAAGTCTGTATCTAATTATTGTCGCCTACAAACATAAGCATATGAATTGCAGAATTTTTTCTGATAGTATATTGTATCTTGTTTTTTGTCCTATAATATTCTAATTCAGGGTTTGTTTTAGATGTGTGGTTGATGAAGTTTCTAAAGAAACAGATACCAATTCAATAAAGGAGGCAACCCTGGAATGTAACCCAGATAACAATAACATTAAATGTCATGCTGAGGATTCCAGATTAGTGTCCGTGTCCATTGCTGATACTGGAGAGACTGCCGTTGTTGTCTCGATGGTTGACAGAAACAAATGGGTTCCAGAAACAAGCGAGAGAAGTCAATTGCCTCCTGAAGTTGATAGGGATTTGTTGACTGAATCATGCAATTTAATGTCCCAAATAAATAATCAGCTGCAGGGAACAGAGAAGACAACTATGTCACCGATCATGGAGGGAGAAAAACTAGAGCTGTCCTTATCACACATGTCATGTAACCCAACTTCTAAATCCTCTGTCCTAAATGATTTAAAGAAAAGTGATAATGGAACAAGATGTGAACTGAGTAGCTTTGACGGAGTCAAGTTATTTGATGAGTCCAATGTCAAAACTAGTCCATGCAAAATTGAATCTGATATGGGTCTTCATCTTGGTTTGTCGGTGGGCTCTTTTTTATCCGGTAAACTGTATTACATATCACTACCCTTTCGTTAGCTTGAAAAGCATATCATTATAAGTTTTTTTGTGTGTATGCTCTACAATTTTAAGGTAGTCTGATTGTCATAGTCTTAATGTACTTCTAGTTGATAATGTGAACAAGAGCAATATAAAAGATCAAGCAACTAATGTCCCGTGCTCGAGTCCAGAAGAATTTCTTTTGAAAGGTACTGTACTGTCTGAAAAATATGGTTCATTTTTCTTTATTTTTAGGCCACTCTTAGACTGTAGGATTCACAGGTGGATCATATTAGACTTAGTGGCTTAGAAGCATTTGAATTAGTTTTTAAACCTTATAATGTCATTAATAAACTGTTCTCAGGAGATGAAATTGAAACCAATGCTTTTGAGGACAATGCCAGAGTGACTGGTAGAAAGAGGAAGCATGTTGATTTCAGGTAATAATTCCTTTGAATCTAATATCTTTTTAAGATGGGTTGTGCTCCTCCTTAGTCACTGTGACTGTTAACAGAGTTGTGGGATGGGTGGGGGGAGAGAGAATTGATAGGAACTTGATTTTTTTACACGAGAAGTAAACAAGCCGCTATTACAGAGATTATAATCATTTGCAAAACAATAAAATCAACAGTAGAAACTGCCGAATTTTGAGGGCCTGCAAACCTGTCCAATTTTTTTTATACTAGATGGAAAGACTCAAGGTATTCAATTAGTTACTAATCAATCACCAGACAATCAATTCTTAATTAACAGGAATCCGTTACTCAGATCCAAGCCCCCAATAAATAACCCTTGGTTTTAGAAGTTAATGCGTCCTTAACCCAAAAGATTTTCTGTAGTTCTTCCTACGCTTCAGAACCAATATCATGTAATTCCAGTTTCTAAATTTCTAATCACTACTTGCGGATGATTATTTTCTTCTGAATGGGGGACGAAGGGGGTTGGGTGGTTACTAGTGGTCTTGTATCAGTAACTCCCCTTTTTGGTAGCACCTTTTTAATTCTTGTGAAGGAAAATCACCAATAGTATTTGGGTTCCTCAAGGGGTAATACACTATCAGGGTTTCGATTAGTTATGTTGCTAAAGATATGTGCAATGGTTTTCTTCTAGTTCTGATGATGAACCTATATGTACTGCTCCACATAGAAATTTATTTATTATTATAAAACCTAAGAGATCTAAACCTAATTCTTATATATAGGGGCTGCCTTTTAGCATTATGCCCGCCTTAATAAGTATGTAGTTATTCAATTATTGGCATAACATGTCATTTTTGGAGCATTTTGAACCTTGGTGTTTGTAGTATATTCTTTGTACTCGGTGTTAAAACTGATTTATTTTTTTTGCATTGCCTTGATAATTTCAGTTCTTTAAATGCATAGTTTAAATCCTGACATTCTTTTAATTATTTATCCCTCCAATTTCTTCCTTGATGTTACAGTCACGAGCAAGTTCATATAAAAGTTGATGAAGATGCCAAGCCTGAACTATCGGCTGAAGCTTCACAAAAGAAAATTAGAGTGGCTGCTAGTCAAATGCTTAGTGCTAATGACTCGTCCGATGCTCAACTTTCTGACATCACTAAGAAGAGCCCTGTTTTAAAACATTCTCCAACAAAGGAAATTGTGGCATCAGATATAATAAATATCATTAAAGGGAAGAACCGTAGGCTTTCCAAGGGACTTGCGGACACTAATGCTAGTGGAAAGTTAGCTGAAAAGAAAGAAAACATTGCTGGATTGAGGGTTAAAAAGATTATGAAGAGAGGTTCTGATGATGGAGAATCATCCTCATTAGTCCAAAATCTAAGGAAGGAAATTAGAGAAGCTGTCCGCAACAAATCCTCTATAAACTTTGGGGAAAACCATTTTGATCAAAATCTTCTTGAAGCATTCAGGGCTGCTATAACAGGGCCTAAAACTGAACTTGTAAATAAGTTATCCCCCTCAGCTCTGAAGGCAAGGAAGTCAATGTTGCAGAAAGGAAAAGTACGAGAAAATCTAACAAGGAAAATTTTTGCGACATCCAATGGAAGAAGAAAGCGTGCATGGGATAGGGACTGTGAAATTGAGTTTTGGAAATATCGTTGCACGAGAGCTTCAAAGCCAGAAAAGATTGAAACTTTAAAATCAGTTCTTGATCTCTTAAGAAAAAGTTCAAAGAACCCAGAATCAGAGCAAACTCCTGAACGTCAGGCCAAGAATCCAATTCTCTCCAGATTGTATATAGCAGACACATCTGTTTTCCCACGGAAAGCTGATGTCAAACCTTTTTCAGAGCAGACTAAAGAAAATAACTCATCAGCAAAAGGATCAAATCAATCTCTTGATAACAAGATTATTAAAGCAACAGAGGTAAATAATCTTTTATCAAAGACCGGAGTTTGTTCTTCTGAGAAAAAAGTAGATAAGAAGATTGTACGCGGTCCGGTTGGTAAAGTACATTTAAGCAGTCACTCAGAAGGGACATCAGTTTCTTCTTCAGCTGGTGCCAAAGTTGGCACAAAAGAGTCAGGCCTGAAATCTGATTCTATGAAAACTGATAAAAGAAAATGGGCCTTGGAGGTTCTTGCAAGGAAAACAGCTGTTGCAAGTAGTAACACGGCAAATGAAAGTCAGGAAGACAATGCAATTTTTAAAGGAAATTATCCTTTGCTTGTATGTAATTTATCTGATTTTTTTATTTTATTTTTTTGCAATTGTTTTTATAACCTTTGTCGTTGATGTCAGAATTATAATTTTTCACCTTTTCTTCATTGTGAGTAGGCCCAATTACCAACTGATATGAGACCCGTGTTGGCACCTTGTCGCCACAATAAAATTCCTTTATCAGTGAGGCAGGTATGCTGTACTTTTTTTACTTCCAGTTCCACCCTTTCAAGACACATGTGATATAGTTCGAGAAGAAAAATTGAGATGAAAAAAGCCAAGCACTTTTTTTTTGTGGAAACATATGTCTGAATTCTATCCTTTGTTACATGTATTGAACAGACACAGCTTTACCGCCTGACGGAACGCTTATTGAGGAACACAAATCTGACAATCATTCACAGAACTGCAGATACAGAATTGGCTGTTGCAGATGCAATTAATATTGAAAAGGAGGTTGCTGACAGATCAAACAGCAAGCTAGTGTATCAGAATCTTTGTTCACAAGAGCTATCGCGTCGCACAAATAACACAAAATCCAATGTAGACACAGACACAAGTCCACCAACCTCATCGCCAGTGCATACTGATCAATCAGAACCGCCAGTGCATACTGATCAATCAGAACTGAACACTGATGATCCTTGTACTGACCCTGCAGTTCAAATAGCATTGCAAAATGCTGGGCTGTTGTCGGATTCGCCACCAAGCAGTCCACATAAGGACAAAGAAATACATAATGAAAATGAAATGTCAGGGCCTGATGATATACTTGAATTAGATTCTCATCCTGAGCTGGATATTTATGGTGATTTTGAGTATGATTTGGAAGAGGATGATTACATAGGCGCTAGTGTTACAAATATCCCAAACCTAACACAAGAGCAAAGTGAACCAAAAGTGAAACTTGTTTTTTCCACCACGAGCTTGAAGAAAACAAATAATGCTTCGGATTCTGCAGACATTAAGGGGTCTGAAAACAATGAAGTGCCAGGAGATGCCTCTCGCTCACCAAACTGTCACAGTGATGCAGTCCGCAGGGAGTCTACCATTGATGTGGAGATTGGCCAGCCTTCTGCTTCTTCTGGGCTACAACCATGTGAGGGTGCTGTTGAGCCGGTTGATTCAGAATTTGAAGAATTATATGGCCCTGATAAAGAACCACTTATGAAAAAGTTTCCAGATGGTGAATTACTAGCACCACACGGAGAAGGCAAGACAGAAACTCGAAGCGAGAATAATAATTGCCATAAGGACGAAGAACAGGTCTTAGACAAACTAGAAAATGGTGCTGAAGTCAGAAATGAGAATATTGCAGAAAATGTGCCTGTCCCCACTATCACGGACAAATCTAATATATCTGGGACGGATGAAAATTTTCGAAGTAAGGAAGAGAAATCTGACATCCCTGCCCAGCAGTCTAACAATGAAAATCAAGTAGCGAAGAAGGTATTAGATAATCAAGATATGTTTGATTTAACAAAATGTTATTTGTTTTTATTTTCTGTTTTCACTTCCTTTTTTCGACAAGATTCTATATTCACTTTGAATTACAAATTTAATTTGTTTTCTATTTTTAAAGATTTGCACAGTTAAAAAAACAGTTTTCTAAACAAATATTTGAAAATAGGACACAAGAAAAACAAGATGTCAATTTTATAATTAAAAGCAAATGGATATATATTATATTCAATTTCTGTGCTTATCTGTCTAATTGCCATATTTCCTTAATAGTGCTGGTCTTTTTTGTACAGGTAGAAGCATACATCAAGGAGCATATCAGGCCATTGTGCAAGAGTGGTGTTATCTCGGCTGAACAGTACAGGTGGGCTGTTGCAAAAACAACTGACAAGGTTATGAAGTATCATTCAAAATCAAAGAATGCTAATTTCCTCATAAAGGAAGGTGAGAAAGTAAAGAAACTCGCAGAGCAGTATGTTGAAACAGCCCAACAGAATAAAAAAAGTTGATTCCCATAGCACCGTTTCATCGTCAACAAGTTTTCTTGAGTTATTGTTAGTTGTTAACCTTTTTCTTAGGTGCAACATTTGCTCACTGTTTTAGAAACTTGCTTCATTGGGTTACTGTGCATATATGTTGGATTTTGCACCATGAAAATTGTGCTACATTGCAAACGATGGGGATTAATTCTGAGAAATGAGTATTCGGGAAAGTTTGCTATGGGCTGGAATGTGATTCTATCGCAGGTTCTTAGAAAAGATAATTAATGTCCAGATTATTTGGCTAAAATGGGAGGTACTCAGAGAAAGGACGAAGATCTTATACATTTGTCCTCATGGCCTCGGTAGTTTCCTCTTGGCAGATTCTATGGAGGTGGAATTCCATAGTTATGTTTTCTTTGAGGTTGTAACCGAGCATGTATTGTAATAAAAAAACTAACAAGCACACACTCAGAATGAAATGAAGTATTCTGCGTTGCTTCAACTGAGTTATATAGTAATAATGCAATGGTAGAAAAAGTCCTATGTATACTGTACCAAGAAAAAACGATGAATTAAAATGGGAAGGAACACTTCCAAAACTAAGAAATTTAATTTGGAAGTTGATCTATATTAGCACTTTGCAATGTTACAGTAACTTAGACGTTTGTCAACAACTAATGTGAAGACAAAAGAACATTTAGACGTTGCATAATACATTCTGTGTTTGTTTGCTTCAGTTATACCTGAGCACCTTCATACACCAAAAGAGATAGATATTAAAGTTTTCATTACCTCACTGTCGCAGTCAAATCTGCATAGCAGTTTGCAATATTGTTCATGTGTTCTTACTTTCGAGTGTTTGGTGTTCTTAATTCTAAACAAATACACCGGTTCTCAAACGATTGAGGAAACAACAATGAAGGGATAAGTTACTTAAGAATCGTATTAAATAAAAACTACTTTTCTGTTTACTCATATACTATTATCAATCAATTTATTTTTGAAAACCTTGGGTAGCCCATTTCATTTCTAGACGCATCTTCACCTCTAAGAAAGTACAAAAATAAGTTGTGGTTTCATTCAATTTATTATGTTTAGGAGTAAAGAGATTTGTGATCTATAAATAAAGACTCACTCTGCTATATAAATTTTTCAGTTTCATTAGTTAGCACTGTATAAAGCTTATGCTCCTGCAATTTATATTCAATGAAATTCACTCACAATTTCTCTCAACTTCAATACTCACAACTCATAATACGATGCCTTGTTTGCGAAATTCTAGCAATATTTAAGGCTGGCATCAGAGAAGTATGATTCCAAGCTACTTTAGTTTGAGTTTGAGAGCTGATAAATACATTCCAATAGGCCAATCGTTAGTTGGTTCAGTGGTGATTGGCGCTGAACTTGGTAGGGAGGACCACGGTTCGATCCCCCGCAACTACGATTGGGAGGGGGCTGGAACCACTTGATGCCAGAACTGACCCCCGAACCAGATTCAACTGGTGGTGAAAACCAAAAAAATAAAAATAAAAAAAATAAATACATTCCAATAGTGATATTACACCTCATGAAGCATTGATTGTTTCTAGTGGCCTTAAAATCTTTCATATAAAAAATTCATAATTTAAGGGAAACGAAACTGAGCAGAAGATTATTCGTTCAGTGTTCACTCTATTGGTCATCAACACAATCTGAGTTCAATGATTTTGGAATTAGAATTGAAAGAAAATGAATTCAGACAACTCAATTCGCAGAACTGTACCTATCATTCTTGTAGACATATTCATCCTTTCTTAACCCCTCTTTTCCTTCATCTTTCTTCATAAAGTGATTAATATTTTCTTCTAAGAGCTTCTCAAAATCTCAAAAATGTTTTGTTGACATGAGATTCTCCTTGGTAATTGCTCTTTGTTGGCATCATAAACACATGCGTACACTGGTTTTGTACCAGTGTGTGAGTCTCATAATAGCTGTTGTGAAATAGTCCCACATCGGGGAGTAAAGAAAAGAAGTGAGTAAGTGTTGCATATAAAAGCACAAGTAAGTGCAACATTCAATTCATACCTTTCTCGGCCTTTTGGCTAAGATCAAGTGTAGTATCTGTTCTTATCAGTTTAATATCTGATATGTGGTCCATGGACCACACGATATTAAATTACTTTTTTTAGGGGGAGGAGTCACTACAGTAGCTTGCTACTGGACTTCTCGTGTGTCGCCCATGCGTTGCACTACTGCATAGGCTGGCGCACCCCACCAATTCAAGTTTGAAAATTTCTTTTCCAGCCCCCTTGATTCTTTTATACCCTCCAAAAATCCCATTTTGACCTTGAAAAATGGCAAAAAAAATTGCATATTTAGTCGGTTTCTATGAACCGAAAAAACATGAAATATCGATTTTTAAAAACTACTCGCTTTTTCTGTCGGTTTCTACGAACCGAAGCAACTCTATATGTAGCAGAATTGCAGAAGCCACCTCTTCATTCTCATTCTTCAGCAATACACAACAAAAAGGGGGAGCGAACCAAATCCGTTTTTCGTCCGATTTGAAGCGTAAAATCAACATTGCAACGTTGGCTAAGGATTGGGAAACGCGTTGAAGCTCAATCTTAAGGTAATAATCGGTTTAATTTGGTTTATTTCGCTGTCATAGAGGTCTAGGATTTCGTAAAATCAAAGAGTTGTTGTAAATTGAAAGAAGCGAATCAATTGTGGTACATCAAGGGGTCGGAAGTAATGTAGAGGATCCGATAGAAATCTAGGCGCATTATTTTGGTATTAGGCGCATTTTATGGTATTAGGCGCATTTTGTGGTATTAGGCGCATTCTTTTTGTATTAGGCGCAATATGTTGCGTTATGCGCATTAATTTTTTGTTATGCGTATTATTTTGATGTACCAAACATTACGATATTAAAGTTGAACTTTATTAAAATATGAATGATATCGATTAACATATTAAAGTTGAACATTTGGTTGTGTTTCTTGTTGTTGCTGTTTGGTTGTGTTTGAAATAAACAGGTTTTGACTTCAAAAAATAATTTGAGGTGCTTCTGTTAAGTACTCTAAAAAATAATTTAGAGTAATGAATTTGTAAGACAAGCACAATGAATGATCAAATAGGATTGAAACTTACTTGATTAAGTGTGTTTGGGAGTTGGATGTTGCAGTTCTTCAAAAATCGCCCAAGAGGTCTTGAGGAGTAGGGTTTTTGTGTTTTTTTGCTTTAGAAACGTAACTGACAGAATAACACAGCTTCTGTCTCTATATAAGTTTATTTCGGTTCGTATAAACCGATACAATAACGGTTTCTATAAACCGAAATATTTCGTTTTCTCATATTCTATCGGTTCGTAAAAACCGATAGATTGCGCAGGGGTAATTTCGTAAGTAAGGGGGGCATAAAAGAAACGGGGGGGCTGGAAAAGAAATTTTCTTCAAGTTTAAGCTTTTGCTTAATGTATTGGGCTTAGTTCAATGATCGTTTGGGCTCAATGTTTATCAAAGAAAGCCCACCTAAGGTGTATACACAAAATTTAGGTGAAAACATTTATGTTAGAGTCATTAATATAAAAGTTTTTATTTAAATTTTTAACAAAATATCATAAAATAATAATAATAATTGTTTTCTTGTCACATTTTATTTATAACCTTAATGATAAGCAGAAATGAGTCAAAAAATTGAAATATTGCTATAACTTTTAGACTAACTATAACATAAGATTTTAAAATCATAATTGAATTCCCTGCAAAAGAAATACAACATTTTTTGGTTAAAATTAACGTTGGAGGAACTAATGTTATCGAAATATTAAGATAACGTTGGAGGAACTAATGTTATCGGGTATTAAGATATCATAAAAAAAATTACAAAGTATTACTGTTTAGAGTATAATATATGATCATAATTTGTCCATAAAAAATATATTATTATAGTTTTTGTAAAAAAATATTATTAAATTAAAATATACTTCATCTGTCTCAAACTATAAGCAAAATTTGGTCAACAAAAGTGAATGTATTTCGATCAAATTTTAAACCATATACATCAATTTTTTTTTACTTATTTTTGCTTATATTTTGGGACGGATGGAGTAGTACAAGAAAATACCATATTAATTTCATACTAAGAGAAATGGCAAAACATTTTGCAAGTTAACTATTATGATATATAATATTACAATAGTTCATCGGAAGAGTTGTGGGTTGAGTGTTGTACTATTGTGGCTAATGTTGTTTTGCAGGCTGATTCTTCTGATAATTGGGAGTGGTTACCCGATCCTATTATTGGTTACACAATAGGAGGAGCTTGTCACATGTTGACTCACTTGTATCCAAGTGAGATGTCTTATAACAGCGATCTTATATGGGATAAACTTGCACCATCAAATGTGTCCATTTTTGTTTGGAGGTTTATTAATGACAGGTTGCCCACAAAGCTTAACTTTTTTTCTCGTGGTTGCTTACGCAATGATTCCTTGTTATGCTCCAATGGTTGCAATGCTTTTGAGGATATCCATCATCTTTTTCTGAATTGTCCCGTCTCTGGAGCGGTTCAGAGTGGCATCATGTCCTGGTTGAGAATCACATGGGCTCTTCCTAATAATGCAATTTCGGTGGCATCTCAATTTTGTGGGGCTCATGGTTTTTGCAAAAATATTAGGACCAGTTTACAAGCAATCTGGCTAGCCTCAATCTGGTATATTTTGAAAGCTATAAATGATAGAGTTTTTAATGGCACAAAAACTTCTATTGACAGATTAATTTTTACCATCAAAGTTCATGCATGGTGGTGGTTTAAGGCAAGAAAAAAAAGGTTTTTGTTTCGATTTAGGTCATTGGATACTAAATTCAAAAGCTTGTATAGGGCTCACCACATAATGCTTTTAAGCGTTTCTTTTTATTTGTATTTGAACTCTTTTATGTAGACACATCTTGTGCTTATTTCATTTAATATATAATTTGGCTTCTTAAAAAAATAATAATATAATATTACAAATTATATATTAATATTGAATTCTCTTCAAATAATTACTTTCATAAATTTGTTAAAAAAATAAATTTTCCAATTTAGTCATTTTCAAAATAAATTTCCTTTTATTTGTGAAATATTTCATTTCCTTATTGTATTTTTTCGTGATCAATGCTATATCTTTCGGATTTAGCCACGTTTTGGATTGTGTCATCAACCCATAAAGTAATAATGCAGATTATTCGATGGGCATGTCTTAATTGTAGATGATCAGTTGGTCACCACTACGTAGGACATGTGGACCGTCCGACATTGTCACCTTGCTATCAGGAAACATCTCTCAAAATCACATGGGGCACAAAAATATTTTAGGGACACTGACCTTTATACAAGGCTTGCAATAACCTTTGTCTTGCATGCATTATCTAACCTTGGATATTTTCCACTTACGACATTTATTGACTTGAATAGCAGAGTGTGTGAAGGTATCATCCCTTCCTTCACAACGGGATTAAACCACCAACTGTAATCATTTAAATCACCAGTCAAAGTTGTTACACAGTCGTATCATCTAGATCTATGTCCGAAACAAATTATTTTCACCAAAAAAAATTAACAACCATTATTAAAAAAAAAACACTAATTATTAGATTTTCCATTCTATAGTTTATTTTTTGACAAAATTAGAAATACATAGTTTAATAATCAAGTTGATAATTTATTCGTTTAACCTACTAAAAAAATAGACCAAATTGGAAAGACATAGTTTAATAATCCAATTGATAATTTTTCATGCTTTTATTTGTTTCTTTTTTTGTCCTTCTCTCTCTTCACACAATAAAACGGGTCATACAATAAAATGGTACCCGACCCGGTTAAAAACCATGCGAGATGAGGTTTATCGGATTGGGTGGGAAATGAAACTTTTCCACCATTCTGCAATTTCTTCTTCAGTTCTTCCATTTTTCTTCTTCTTCTTCGTGCATTTTCATCGTTGCTCTCTCTCCAAACCCTAATTCAATAAATCCTTTCAGTAACACATGTTCATTCATCCTCACATGAATTTACCATAACAACATGAACATTCTTTGCTACCCCAACAACAATTCCTATCACATTCACACTCACCGCCATAAAACTCTTCATTCCAATCACAACAGAACAAAACAACTTCTTCTTCGAAAACCATTCACAATCTTCTGCAAATCATCCAAATCCTCTTCCCCATCCACCTCCGATGATTTCGTAAAGCGTGTCTTAGAGGAAAATCCAAGCCAAGTTCCACCCAAGTATCTAATCGGTAAAAAGTTATATACTTCACAAGAAAAAGAGAATTTGGGTAAAAAATCAAATGAGGGTATTTTTGATTTGTTGAAGAGATTGAGCTTGAAGAGTTCAAAGAGGAAGAGTGAGAGTAATGATGAGGTTTCAGGAGAGAGAAATTCTGTGTATTTGAATGATTTGGTTAAAGATTATAAAGGGAAACTTTATGTGCCGGAGCAAATTTTCGCTACACCGTTGTCTGAAGAGGAAGAGTTCAATGAGAATTTGAAGAAGTTGCCAAAAATGAGTATTGAGGATTTCACTAAAGCGTTGAGTAAAGACAAAATTAAGTTGGTAACTTCAAAGGAAACTTTAAAGGAAGATTATGGAATTGGTTATAAGGATTACATTGTGGATTTGAAGGAAATTCCTGGTGATAAGAGATTGCAAGCTACCAAATGGTAAAAAAAAATAAAAAATGATGTTTTGGTTTGTTTGTATGTGGTTTTCTATGCTTTTTTCTATGTGCATTGTGGTTTTTGTTGATAGATTTCGTGTGTGTGTGTGTGAAATTTTGTAGGGTTCTAAGGGTGGATAGCATTGAAGCTCAAGCAATTTTGGATGAATATTCTGGACCACGATATGAGATAGAGAGTCGGCGTGTAACGGTTGTTGATCTAGTTATTTTTGTCATACTTGAAAATAATCTATAATTTGTGAGACATTGCCATTGTTGATGCTATTAGGGGAGAATGAATCATCTTTGTTGTTTTAGGTTTCATTTTTTTCCCAAGGGTATGTTTGGCTTGAGAAAATGTTTTCTGTTTTTATTTCATATTTTCACTTTTAATTGTTTCCCGTACATATTGTTGAAAATAGGAAGTAGACTGAAAAAAGGTTATAGTTTTGTGATTAAAAATGAAAACAAGAAATGAAAACAGTAAGCGTGTTTTGAAACCAAATAAATCTTACGTACTATATATATTTTCTTGCATAGTTTGTAGTTATATACTCAGAGTTTAAGTCATTCAGCGTAGTGAATGAAATCCTGTTGTGGGTGATCATATAGTAATTTTTCTTTTAACTCTGAAATTATATATTGTTGCAGTCTTGGGTGGGAATAATGTCAGAGTACCCTCATCCAGTTGCATCTTCCATATCTAGCAGAGTGGTGGCCGAGCTTGGAGCTGTGACAGTAGTAGTGGGTTTAGCAGCAATTCTAGTTGGTGGCTTCCTTTCAGCAGCAGTATTTGTTGTTACCAGTTTTATATTTGTTGCAACTGTCTATGTTGCGTTGCCTATAGCCCAACCAATTCTTAAGTTTTTTCTTAGAGTTGCTGGTTCAATGCTGGAGAAGGTTTGGGATAAAATTCTTGACTTTTTCTTGGACGGTGGCTTTTTGTCTAAGATTTATGAGCTTTGCACTCTTGCTGGTTTAGCTTCCAGCGCTCAGATGCTGGCAGTAACCCTGCCTATAGTTGTGGGTATGGTCCTTCTTGTCCGCTTCACACTTTCAAGAAAACCCAAAAATTTCAGGAAGTGGGTAGGTGATGTGACTAAGTGATTCGCTTATAAAGTTATGCATGAATTCTTGAGCTAATTTGTTCAATCGATTTGGTTGTTAAGTACACTCTAAGAGATATTTATTCAATATACAGGATCTATGGCAGGGAATGAACTTCTCCTTATCAAAAGCTGAAGCTCGTGTTGATGTGTGTTAACGTCTTTCTTTACATTATTCTCTCCATTCCTAAATCTTTTTACTTTTCTAGAAGTCTTTTAAGTTCATTCTTAGTTTCTGGCTTTGGAATAACTTCCTTTCAGGGTTCAACTGGAATAAGGTTTTCTGACGTGGCTGGAATTGATGATGCTGTAGATGAACTTCAAGAGGTAATTCTTTTATACAAGAAGGCTGTACTGGGGCAAATATGTTTCAGTTAAAATATTCCAATTTTTTTAACACTGTTGATAATAAAATATAGTTTATTTTATTTTATTTAAAGTATTTTTGAAGGTTGTTGCTTGATCAATGCTACATGTTAGACTCTTCTGCTCAATACACTTTCCATTACGTATGGATACGATGGGGAGGAGAGAGATATAGGGGGTGCTAGTCTCCCCCCATTTAATGACCTTTTAAATAAATTTATGAGTTAAATGGAGATGCATTGTCTGTGTAAACAGGGACTGAACCAGAAAATATTGTTGAGGGTGGCAGAAAATATAAGAAATGTTAAACAAAATCAATAATAATTAATTTCTACCATTAATAATCATATTTTGTAAAATATATATTAATAATTGTATAAAAAGTTAAATATAATGTCTTCTACAAAATAAAAAATGCATACAAAAATGTAGTCATATTGTTCCATTTTTGGAAATTCTATATTTCATAGATTAGACGCATAGTAAAGTCCATATTTATACCATGTTATATTAGATGCATTCAAATATTAATAGTAATTAGTAAGTGTGTGTAGATTAAGTTGAAATGTGAATAAGTAATTATTATACTATATAATACAGCATATATCAATTTAAAAAGGTGAGTTGTTTTGATTACTCTTATATTATTACACAGGGGGCAGGTGCTTGTTTGTTTATTGAGGTGTAAGTAGTTTTACATGATTATGGGGTGGCAACAGCCCATTTTTGAATATACACGGTTCCGTCCCTGCGTGTAAAACATTTTACACTAACCTCCAATGAGAACTCATGATATAGCCACGTAGGCCCACTTTTTAACTGCATTTTAAAAATAACCGCAAAATACTCGATTCTAGTTGGATGTTAGGGTGAAACTAATTTTACACTGACAGGGCATGTCCCTTTTTCTCTTTATATGTTGCTTTACTCTCCGTGCTTGAAAGATATTTTATTGATTTAGTGTGTGAGATCGTGTCTGATTTCAGCTTGGGGTCCATTGTCCACTGTTTAACTTCCCCCTCACTCCCTGGTTCATTCATATAATAGAGACTTGGGCTGCAGGCAATTGCCCATATAGTCCTAGCTCATTAATTGATGCAAATCTAATGACCAGGAAAACATCTCAGTCTACTTTTCTGGCTGGTTCAGCAGCTCACAAATATGAAAGTTCCAACTTGATGTGTGGCTGTGGCGCTGTGCACAATTATGCACAAAGAAAACATTGAAGAAGCCATAACATATATTAACTTTTTGACGATTTTATTTAATTATTTTGAATAATATAACTTTGTCCTCCATCAGCAGTTATTTCCTGGAATTATCCACCTTTTTTTCTTTCTGCTTTATGCCTCATTTTAGTAGTCTCTGCTTACTGCTTATTGTAATGGATGCAAACTTATGAAGGTTATGTATTATTCTCTTTAGTTGGTGAGGTACCTAAAAAATCCCGAGCTATTTGATAAAATGGGGATCAAACCTCCGCACGGTGTTCTTCTGGAGGGCCCTCCTGGATGTGGCAAGGTCAGATAGCTATTCCACAGTTATGTTGGACGTAAGGGTTTTGTTGTCTTGATATGTTTAAGTTTTGTCATGCTTTTGCAGACCTTGGTAGCCAAGGCTATAGCTGGTGAAGCTGGTGTTCCATTTTATCAAATGGCTGGATCAGAATTTGTGGAATTTTTAGTTGGTGTTGGTTCTGCACGTATTAGGGATTTGTTTAAAAGAGCCAAGGTGATTCTACTACTTTTTCTTCTGGATTTTTTTAAACAATGTCTTGCTGCGGAAGTGCTAATGTGATTACATTCTTGAATCCTGTTTTCTTGTTCCTCCACCCAATGTACTGTTAACTTGTATAGCATCACTTGCTACAGATTGTTCTGAATTCTGATCACACAATCTTTTAGTTCTCGTGAATGGTTAGGTGACAGTTTAAGGGTATTGATCACTTAAAGAAACAACACACACACATGGACCCTTTTTTTTTTTGCTTTGTTTAATCAAATATATTTTCAACAGTTCATTCCTTTATGAATTGTTATTTGTTTGATCAAGATAATAATAATCCTTCAGTTCCTTGCTCTCTAGAAGTATAGATGATGTTAAAAGGATATTCATTAAGTTTGCTTCTTCCTCTCTTTTTTTTGTTTGTAAGTTCATTACCTTTGTTTCTCTTGTTGCTAAAAATGGGTGGATGGTCAACATGAGATATGACTGAGTATAAGTTTGTTTTTTGCGTTTGATTATTTAAAATGGTGTACATTGTATAGTTTCAGGTTTTTATGTTAGTGATTGGTGTGGGTACTCAAATATTTGTTTCTCTTTCCAGGTAAACAAACCATCAGTTGTGTTTATAGATGAAATTGATGCATTGGCTACTAGGTATGACTGTATGATTTTATATTATGTACATTGTCCATCGTGTCTTTCCAGGCATGTTCACATATTTATTGGAAATAATGAATTTATAACGTCCACACTATTCAACCATACAGCAAATGAATCAATGAGTAACTTAGCAAGCCCAGAATCCTGGCCGAACATTGAACTTTATATTAAACCCAATGGACATTTGAATCTTCCCAATAGGTTTGTAAACAAAGCAATTGCAAGGGCCACTGCGTTGCTTCGAATGTTAATCTATTGGTTGATCTAATCTTGGCATTGTTTGTCACATATGCCGTTTTTACAAATTGGAAACGACAGGGGATGTGGGGGATTAGGCGCTTTTATAAAAGCAGTTTTTAATTACAATCTTGCAGACACTACATGTAATATTGACGGGCATGGGATGCTTCTCCGATGTCCAATTTACTTCATGGTAGTTGATTGTTTTGCTTCAGTTCTCGAATTGTGGAAGTTCATTATGGGAAACTAAAATTTTCGAAACCATTACCAAACTAGTGATGTTGCATATTTTACACCTGCTGTCAATTTACTTGCTAAGCCCCCTAAGCAATCTCCCCAACTGATTTTGAACTGTGTGTGATCAGGCGACAAGGTACTTTCAAGGAGTCAACAGGTAGTAAGCATAATGCAGCCACCCAGGAAAGAGAAACTACATTGAACCAATTGTTGATAGAGCTTGATGGTTTTGACACTGGAAAGGGGATCATATTTCTAGCTGCCACAAATCGTAGGGATTTGTTAGATCCTGCACTTCTTCGTCCGGGTCGCCTTGATAGAAAGGTTTCTTTCTGTGGCTGAGTTAGTGGATTTTTTTCTATGGGTTCGGGGTGGATTATTTTGATTTGTTGAGATAATCACAAATGGAAAGAGAATCTTCTTTGGCTTTCCTATTAAATGCAAAACTTACGTGTCTTATCATTACTTTGCTTAATTTTTTGTGTTATGTGTAGTTATTTCAATGGTAATGCACTGTTAATGGTCATTTAGTTTTTCTTCATGTAGATCAAAATTCTGCCCCCAAGTGCAAAAGGAAGACTTGATATTTTGAAAATTCATGCTAAAAAAGTAAAAATGTCAGATTCTGTTGAATTGTCCAACTATGCTCAGAACCTACCTGGTACGGACTTTTTGTTTTAGCTTTGAAATTTTATTTTAAATCTCTGAACAAAGATATTAATTTCAGGTTGGTCTGGAGCAAGATTGGCACAATTGGTCCAAGAGGCTGCTCTTGTGGCTGTCAGGAAGCGACATAACTCAATTCTTCAGTCAGATATGGATGAAGCAGTGGACAGACTTACTGTGGGACCTAAACGTCTTGGAGTAGAATTAGGTTATCAAGGACAGTGTCGTAGAGCAACTACTGAAGTGGGAGTTGCAATAACTTCTCATCTGCTCCGGCGATATGAGAATGCAAACGTTGAATACTGTGAACGAATCTCAATAGTACCTCGTGGTCAGGTCTTTGTTCAGCTTCCTTTCACTATATATTATCCTCTACTATCTCCTAGAATCATTTTGTCAATCTTTCTTATGCTCATGTTTGAGAAATAGCCAATACATATTTGGGAATTAATAATATAGGAGATAGATACACGTGTAACACGGTTTCGTTACTGTTAACATAGGAGAATCTGGGATTAAATATTGTGATAATCCAAGCATGTGAATTAGAAAGGAGAGAAAAGGCAAGGAATAGCGTGTAGACTGTAGAGTTGGAAATTAGATAAGAAATATGTGACAGTTGAAAGTTTCAGTAGAAATTGAAGCACTGCATAGGAATGAATAGGAAGAAAAGTCCGTTAGGAGCCAATCTGAAATATGTTCTAGTTAAGGCCGTATGATTTCTATATATACAATTGAAATTTGAAAGGCTATTTGTTAATATATACTAACAAAAAAACTACCAAGTGGCAGACATTATCTCAAGTGGTATTCCGTCGGCTTGATGATGAATCATATATGTTTGAACGCCGACCTCAATTGTTGCATCGTCTTCAGGCATGTAAATTACTCTCAAGTATATGAAGTTGCGTCCTTTTTTTCCTTATTTTAGATTATTATTTCAGTTTGAATCTGTCTTGGTATACAGGTTCTGCTTGGAGGTAGAGCTGCTGAGGAGGTCCTCTATGGACGTGACACATCAAAAGCCTCGGTTGAATACCTTGCACATGCATCCTGGCTTGCTCGCAAAATCTTAACCATGTGAGCATGACTACTTGTATTTTTTATATATACATTTGTGCTTATTTTCTTTTGTCATAAGCTCCTTTCCCCCGTTCTACATGCAGTTGGAATTTGGAGGATCCAATGGTCATACATGGAGAAGCACCGCCTTGGAGGAAGTCAGTTAAATTTGTTGGACCAAGGCTGGATTTTGAAGGGTCTCTTTATGATCATTACGACCTGACTGAGCCTCCTCTAAATTTTAATCTGGACGCTCAAGTTGCACAAAGAACTGAAGAGTTAATACGTGACATGTACAGAAAGACAGTGTCTCGCCTGAGGGAGCACCATGCTGCTCTGCTTGAAAGTATCAAGGTATGTTTGTGGATTCTGATAAACTTTATAAATTATATCTCTTAACAATAAGTAATAAAAGCAGTTTATGAGTAGATTCAAATTTTGAAGTAACTGTAGTATAATATCTGCAAGCATTTTGGTGCTACCAGAGATTGTAATTAAACCAGTTTCATATCACTGTGGAGAAAATAATCCATTTATAAGTTCTGTGGCGCTTACCGCTTATAAATTTTCACTTTAGGTTCTTCTCAATCAGAGGGAAATGAGTGGCGAGGAAATGGACTTCATTTTGAACAAATACCCACCACAAACACCTTTACATCTTTTGGAGGAGGAAATTCCTGGCAACCTTCCATTCGTGAAAGAACAAATGCACGATTTGGAGTATACCATACAAACCCAATCGAAAGAAGAAACTGTGTGAGTTCTTTCTCAATCCTCTTCTAAAACCAAGATTTTGTTACCAGATTTTCGGGCTAATCAGTGCTTTGTATTGGAAATTGCACTTGATCAAGATTCCTCCAAGGGTTATGCATGAACAGCCGCATTCAAAGCATTTCAATGATAACAGCCGTATTTGTATTTAGTTCAGCTATGAATTTTGTTCATACCATTTATATTATGCTTTATTTTTCATAACTGTTCATAGGCATATCTCTGTTGTATTTAAAAAGAATAGTTTCCTTTACTAGATTTTAAAAAATTAGTTGAATGTATTAATTTAAGCATATTGGCATGATTTACAAGATTTGTTATATCATAGTCATATTACTATTGAACGCGTGACTTTAACTCATTTATAGAGATATCATATATGTAGGAATTATAGTTCGAACACTAGACATTCCAATTTTATTTTTTTGACACACTCGACACTCCACTCATTCATTTTAAATGTGAAATTTTTAGTCATTAAACTTCTTATGCAGAAATAAAAAGAATTATATTACTATTAGATGCCTCTTTGGTTTTGTAGACACTCCTTATATAGGAGCATATGAGAGTGTATAATGGTAGATTTTTTAATGTGATGATTCAATAATAAAGTTAGAGAGCTTTAAAATTTGAAATTTATAATCATTGAATATAGTTAAATAATAAAATTTGACCAAGAATAATTATTAAAAAAAAGTTTAAGCAAGAATATAAAACTTAAACAACTTTATTTATCTTTATGTTATTTATAAGAATTATGGATTTTTGTTTTCAGGTTTTAGATAGCACAAGTTTTCTCAAAAAAATTATTATAACTATATGTTATCGTCGAAAATGGTTGATTTGAACAACAAATGTAATACCACGGGATCTGAATTCAGTGCAGTTGGAGAGAGATGACTGCATCGCAGTCGGTTAAATCTGGATCGTTTGATTGAAATTGAACGGTGACAATTAATAACTCAGTAAATAAATAAAAAGGTATAAAGCAGATCAGACGGTTGAGATCACATACAGTTACTATTTGACTGCAGGGAATCCAAATCCAATACCATTGTCTTATAAGTATAGATTTGGTGAAGTTCAAGTTTCAGATTCTCTTGATTATTTATATTTAAATTCTTACTTTTGTGTCAAAAAAATTCTTTGTATTTAAAGTGAGTCAGATCACTACACGATTAGGCATAAAAAATTGTAGTAAATATTTTACCGTGCGAGAGGTGAGTCATTTTTCTGTACACTAGCAACATAAATCTGATTTGGGGGTCAGTTCTGGTATCAAATGGTTTTAACCCCCTTACGATCGCAGTTGTGGGGATGAAACCGCGGTCCTCTCTACCAAGTTCAGTGTCAAACACTACTGAACCAACTGACGATTGGTACTTCTTATCGTGGTCTTTATACTATTGAAATTTTTTCATTTTAAGTTTGATACTAATGTCAATTTATTGAATTTCAAACTAATTCTTACTTTTTGTCAAAAAAAAAACTAACTAATTCTTACTTAATTATAATTATAACACCCAAATAACCAAACGAAGATGAACATTTTTCTGGAAATAAAATTTCATTTTATTATATTATATTAAGTTAACAAATTTGTCGTCAAATTTCATTTTATTCTTTTATATTTATCAGTGAGTTGTCCCATAAATCATAACTGTTAAATTCCCCTCTTTTTTTTTTTCTTACAAAAACTACTAATGTTAATGATGTGAGCAAAAATTAAAAATTAAAATATGTTTGATTATATTAAAATGAACTTTTATTAAATGAGAGAAATGTAAGTTTTAATATAATTAGAGAGTGGAATGAAATTAAAGCTTATTTTAAGGAAGTGAAGTGTGATTATAATTTATACAAAAGGGGAGATAAGTGTATAATTTGCATCTTTCAAAAAAAAAAGAGTGAGATTATAATTTGCATAAGGGGGTGTATATTTTAATATAAGAGAGAAGTATAGTGTAATTTAATCATCTTTTAAAGGAGAATGCAATCGTCGAATATTGCGAACAAATCTCAATTAATAGTGCTCATAATAAAAATTACAAATCAATAGTTTTTTTTATTTTCACGATCAATTATAAACGCACACTTACAATAAACAACCAAACAGTGTTATCGATTGATGTATCAAATGTAGAGTTGAAATTCGAATCATATTTCATTTATTTTTATTCAAAAATAATTTTCTTACTATAAATTTATTTATCTATTAAAAGTTAAATATATTTTTAGTTCCGATGCAAATTGGCACATTGGAGTGTCTTGTATGACGAGGGAGCGTTTTGAGTGACGGAGCAACCAAGCGAGAGAGCAGATTAGAGTAACGTAAGTAGCATCTCTCTCTCTCTTTCCGTTTTCCATTCTAACGCCTTTCACTTTCAACTTCAAACCCAAAACCCTAATTCTTTCTCATTACTACTGTTACCTACCCCTTTTCCATTTCCCTCTTCAAATTTAGGGTTTCCAAGTTCTGCGAATTCCAAGTTTTCATGTCTTTTCAATGGATATTTTCTCTTCCTTTTCCCAACCGTTCCTCCTAACCGTTACTGTAACTTCCCTCTGTTTCTTCATCGCTCTCTTCTCGCTCAGGAAATTCACGCCGTCACGCAAACAACGCTGCAACTGCGCTTCTTCCAATTCCGACGGTACCGTGCCCTACTTGAACGGCGGTGTTTCTGAAATGATGGAGATCAGTCAGTCTCCGGCGCCGGTTGTGTTGGCTGATCGTCGCACTGGTTCTTCCATGATGGAGGAACTTGTTCCGGAGATTACAACGCACGCGCTTAGTTACTTGGATTATCCTAGCTTGTGTCGTCTTTCAATGACCAATTCTTCCATGCGAAAAGCTGCCAATGATGATAATGCTTGGAAAGCCCTCTATCACAAGGTTAATTCATTTCTCATCATGCAATTTTTTTTTTTTTTTCATAGGTTTAGAAAACAATAGACGAAACTGAAATTATCGTATTCATCGCATATGATTTGAACAATTGCTGTTAGAAGAATATTTGAGCTGAAGTAGATGTAAAATTCTGTGATGTCCAATGCATGTGCTTTTCCATCATCAATATAATGGTATTTTGTATGTTTGAAAGCATGAGGAAATTGTGCAATGTAAAACCTTATATGAAAGGGTTTAGTTGAATAATTGATTCATTTGGCCCTCAACTTGCCTACTGTTTTGTCGTGTGTTTGAATTACTTGAAGTTTTAAAAAACGGTTGGCCACGACAAAACAGTATAGGAAGCGCGTACGCGCGGTTACCCCTTTTTGTTTGTTGTAGAGTGATAAATTAATCAAGCCGTTAGAGTCACGACAAAACGCTGTTACGGCCGCAACAAAGTGTTAATAGACAGATAATTCCATTTTTTTCAATTGAAATAAAAATCACATTTTTCAATTGTATGTTTGAAAGCATGAGGAAATTGTGCCTGGTAAAACCTTATATGAAAGGGCTTAGTTGAATAATTGATTCCTTTGGGCCTCAACTTGCCTGCTGTTTTGTCACATGTTCGGATTACTTAAGGTTTTAAAAAACGGTTAGTTACCGAGAAAATGGCCACGACAAAACAGTATATAGGAAGGGCAGTTACCATTTATTTTGTAGAGTGAAAAAAAATGGCGTAACGCCGTTACAGCCGGGACGAAACGCCGTTATTATGGCCACAACAAACGTTAACAGACAGATAGTTCCGTTTTTTTTTTTTCTTTCAATTGAAATGGTTTAAAATCACACTTTCAGTACAAATATGAACATTAATTACATAGTGTTGTCTCCTTTTAACTTTTTCCCTAATTCATAACTTCATATTCTGTCTCTAATTTAAGTTACGCATATGATAATACACATAATTTTAATAAGATTTGCACGATGTTGTGATTAATTCACACCGCGACAAAGCTACTAGGTTTGGTCTAGTGGTAAGGGGTTTGGGTAGTATGCATGAGGTCCTAGGTTCGATCCTCATTGGCTCCATTGTAAACAAAAAAGAAATTTCACACCGCGACCGCAATTTGGAACATCCATAACAGCCAGAATTGTGAAATCATTAACGTGACCTTGACCGCTATGTAAAACCTTATTGCCCTTAAATGAGGGGTTTAAGTTTAGAAAAGCAGATTTGTCCGACATTGCTGGTTGTTCCTTTCCTTAGATAATTATGTAAATACCTTCGTCAAATGTCCACATAAGTTCTGTTTCTTATTGTCCCCCTGACCTATTGGTTTTTAGTGTCCATGGAAGGGTCTGATAATCATGTTCTTTGATAAAGAATTAAAGCAAATTGACATGAACCTAAACATTCTGTAATTTGTCCTGTCTAACTGAAAGTTTGCATGATCACTTGGGTTGGACTTTTTAGATGAGTTCTGTGATACTCATTTTTCTCTTTATCTTTCTATAGTAATCTTTTTGAAATTCTGTTTTAGGACTTCACTTTGGAACAAGACAGCGTTACACCAAGCAATGGCTGGAAGGCTTACTATGCTGCTACCAGAGCAATTGTGATTGTTAATGCAGAATTCTTCAATATTCTTAGAGATAAGTCCATTTCGGCAATGAGACGTTTTTGGCTAAATGCAGATTACGTGAAGTGCATCCATGCCTCGGGAGAACTTTTTTCGGGGTATGACTTTTTGTTTCACGAATAATTGGTCTCTTTTTCCTTTTTATTGTTTATAAAATATTCCATTTTGCGTAGTCAGAATATTGTTTCCTTATATTGGGATATGTTATTTGTGTTAGTTTTTTGGTCTTGGTGCCATGGTTGTCAAACTCAGGATATGTTTCCTTATATCCTATAAAACATATCTTTTTAATGATTAATTAAATTATAAAGATGAGAGTTTGACCTAAAGATTAATTTCCCAATTGTGCATTCAATTCCTAAATTGGGATGTAATTAATTTCCCAAATAAAACCCACCAACTCATTTGGAATGAAAAAATCAGTTGACTTCCGAGCCAAAAAAAGGTGTGATTTTGACGGGTCAAAACGGGTCACCTATTCGAAATCGTAAAATTCCAGGTCGAAACAGTGTGGAACAAGGTTGAAACGGAGCGGAACAAAGCATGGCTCCCACCCGTTTGCAATTTTCCTTTGTGCTCTCACTGCTTCGGCCTCTACTGTGATTTTTGCTCCGCTCCGACACGGTGGAGGTACCAAAACATGTTAGATTTTACGATCTCACACGGTCTTCCTCTTGCGCATAACAACCATGTTGGGCGATTGTGTGATATTTGAAAGAGATTGTTTGTTAGGTCCTATGTATATTAAATTGGCAGAAGTTCTTGGATCCTTGTATATGACTAAGTTCAGTATTTTTTGTTTACGTGTAATCAAAATCTGAACTGGTCTTGTGTTTATTTATACAGAAACAAGAGGACCTTGTATTTTGACGATGATCAATACCCAATGGTTAACAAAGAGGATTTTATAAAATTGTTATTCTCATGCTTGCACTTATTGTTTTTTTAATGTGTGGAAAAACTGAAATAATCATTTATAATTTGGTTACCAGTAGATATCCACCTGAAACCCTCTTTCCTTTCCTCACTCTTTTTATTTCTTTAAGGCACTGTGTTTCATATTGCTGGAGACACCTCATGAAGAAGTCTAGCAATATGAGCTGTTCAAAATTCTTATTAGTGTTTTTCTAGCCTGGATATTTTGACTGAACTAGTGAACTCTAGCACTAGTTTCAGGCCAACACAGTTTGAACATATGATAAAATGTATATTTTCATTATTGGAATTGGAATGAAGGTCCTATTTATTGGATAAATAGTTCTTTTCAGAGTTCTTGCAATTTTTTGAAATTATAGACTTTTCTTTTACTTTATTTGGACTTCTGTATTTATGGTGCAAACAAATACTATTGAGTAACGGAATAATCCATGCTGCAGGTATAATTCAGTAATGCAGAGCTGGGAACTCATATTCGACTGGGAGCAAGGATTGAACACTCAGGTTCGGGATGTACGTGTTCGGGTCTTGACAGACATGGCTTGGGTTACCATGAAACAATATGTTGACATGGAAGGGCCGTTCAATGTGACCAGTGTCTTTGAGTTCCATAGTGGACGTTGGTATATGGTTCATCATCACATTTCTTCGATGACTGGGGATGTGGAGCAACAAAATCTGCATGGGTAATAGTAAGAGATTATATTTATTGTGTCTGATACTGGTTACAGAAGGGGATTTATTTGCAGACGCAAGATGCTTGAAATTTTCATAATTGGAAGATCCTTTTATTTTTGAAGTTTTGAATCTCAGTTTTATTTTCGTACTGTACATAATACAGGAAATTGCAAGGGTCCAAAAAGGAGTTTTTTTTTAAATTTTATTTTTTACTTCGGGGCTAGAAAAGTGTTATAAGTAGAGTAAGTGGATGAAAAAGTTTACCTGTGATTCGGTGAATCAAAGTTGGATCAGGGCGATAGCTGGAATCAAATGTTTATTTAAGGCGAGACTTGTGTAAACCAAGGCTGCGCAGTCGTGGGAGCAAATGCAAAAGCATTCTCCATTTTTTGTGCACTCTAGTTCTAGTACTAGCGACCAGGGATGGCAAAATGGGTTAGGTCCATCGGATTGGCCCGTTTAGCCCGCCATTTTTGACGTGGTGGGTTGATATTTTCAATCCGCAAAAGTAGAGGGGCTTGCTCTGCCTAATCCGCAAAAAAATGGGGTGACGACGGGGCGGGTTGATCCGTTGGGTTGAACTAATTTATTTTTTTTGCAAAAAATCTTGGTCCATTATAAATTAATCTTTTAATTTTACTCTATATAAACAAAATAGCAACTACTCAATTAAACATGGAATCCAAGTTTTGTTTGCGTTCCTTATTTATGTTTGTTTGGATTTAAATTGATTATTTTCTTAAAGTTTTATTGTGGATTTTTTAGTTTTATAAATTATGGATATTCAATATTGTTTGATAATTTATTTTTGGGACACCTTTTAGTTTATAATTATATTTTGATTGCATTGGATCGTTTTGATTATATCTTATTTACAATTTTTTACGATATTTTTGTGAATTTATTGATTTTTTTAAAATTTTATTTTATTTGCGGGAGTGTTTTATTGACGGCGCACTCCCGCCATCCGCCAAGACACGGGGCGGGGTGAGATTTTCAACCCACCATAACTAGTTAGCCCGTCCTGCACCGTCCCTTTTTAGACGGGTTAATGGCAGGACGGGGCGGGTTGACCCTTTTTGCCATCCGTAACTAGCGTGCATCTTTTACCGAGTAAAATTTCAAAATTTATGCCAACAAATGATGATTTTGTTGTAAAGCGTGATTATTACGAATTAAGAATTGATGGTCCAAGAAGTACTTCAACAATGCTGTCTACGGTGGGAGACCTTCATAGGTCTCTCAACAGTGCACAACATTTTAAAGCCATTAGACTATGTATTACACAATAAATCAACCACACTGAATTATTTTTTATTTGTCAAGAATGAGGACACAGCCACCAACCGCCTTCTGCCTCATCAAATTCAAAACTTCCTCTCAAATCTCTTGGTTGCTCCCTCTTGTAATCTCACCTTTACACTCTCTACTTCTTCCTCACAACATCATCAATCTTCACACATCCAACTAAAAATTGTTCTCTCAAAGAAATACAATAATGCCCAGATTTTGTATAATTTAGTAAATACTTGTATTCAGTGTTGAGTCTTTTGTATTGGCTGCATTTTTGGTGAAATAAACTTTGCTGCATGATGTGGGATAAGATGCCATAACATCGTATCCGGCTTTTGGTTATGTGCGCGTGCGTGTTTTATTTAAGGAAATCGTGTTTCTCTCTCATGAATCATATCTGACACATTTAATCACGTTTTTAATCAGGCTTATTATGAGGATCATCATTTAATACTTCAGATCCTGGTCAAGCTTACTTTTATGAAGAATCTCCTTGGAGTATATTTATGGAAAAAATCTATTGTAATTAATGTGGTCAAATGGCTTGAGTCAAACAAATCAAACTCATGATTAACTCTGATCAAGGACCTTTGCTGGAGTATTTAAAGGAAGGAGTTAAACCTAGTTTCTTCACCGAAACCAATATATCAAAATGTAGACTTTTAGGGTTTCGTGTCTTTGTAAGCCTTGTGCTTTATTTGTGAGCCTCTCTAGTATCATCTTGATGCTTTTGTAGGACTGTGTTTTTTGAATTGTAACTCTGTAGTTTCTCCAAAGCTTTTAAGCATGGAGTATAGTTGTTTCTTGTACATCACTCTAAGCCTTTAGGTATGAGTGGTTTAGTTTCTAGGAGTGTGACTCCATATTTGTGTTTTGAAATCCTTGCTGTTTGTAAGGTTGTAAGAAAGTGAGATCAGGTATATCTCAGATCTAGGCTAGGACCCTAGGTTATAGACAATAGGGGAGTTGCTAGATGGAAAGGGCATAACTTGCGGGTTGTTGTCATCAGTCTAGGGCTATTGCTTATTGGACATCTTCCTGGATTGGTATCCCCCAGATTAGGGCTTGTTTAAGCGCCGAACTGGGTTAACAAATATCCCGTGTTCTTTTACTTGCTTTCAGATATTTGTTTTATTTATCTTGAGATTTACGCAGTAGGATGCTATAGCATTGTATACAGCATTACGTTTCAGGGTTAAGAAGCTATAGCATTGTATCCCACATCTTATACAGCGTGCCAGAAATTTCATTCAGAATTTCATATCTATCTATGTCAAAATAACTTTGATAAAAATAAGTAAATTCAAACTATTAAAAATCACAACCCATTAAAATAACAACAAAAATCAAATCTTTCAAGAATCAAATAATAGATCCCTCTCCATCTCATAACATAGGAAACATTTATGTGAATGATCGAAAGAAAGATCACAATTACACAATCCATAAAAATCACAAAATGTTTAAGAAGACCAAATCCTAGTGTTATGTATAACTACTGCAGATATGGATTGTTTGGGTTGAGAAAAAGGGTATGAAATGAGAAAGCATTGAGAGGAGAGAGAGAATGGGTAAAGTAAGATGAATCAGAAAAAAAATTCGGTGCTGTGAGTGTATGATATGATCCATAGAACTTTGTTATCTAATGGCTAAATTTTGTTTTTTTAACTTGCTCACGGTGGAAGACCTATCATACTCTCCCACCCTAGAGAGAGCCTTGTTTACATCAGTTTGAAGCAAGGCTAAGTCTAGCATGGGAGAGCATGATAGGTCTCCCACCATGGGTAAGTTAGAGGGATTGATTTTAGCCGTTGGATAATAAAGTTCTATGGTACTTATCATAGACTAACAACACTGAATTTTTTTCTTAGTTATTATTCTGGATTTCTCTACCCTCTCTCCAAAGATGCATCACTGTTGAAAAGATCTGGATTTTTCTCCTCTACCCAACAAATTAGATTAATTTGCAGAAATTAGTGACAAAACAACACCTAAAATGTTCATCTCAATCATGTTGTGATTTTTTATGTGAATGTGAGACATTATTTGATTGATCCAAAATAATAATTATATATGGAATAATCTAAGTCATGATCTAGGAATAATCTCATGATGAGGAAATAAAAAATCTATAAAATAAATTGCAAACCAAAGACATGTCAATGAACACTAGATCTAGTATCCTTATTCTTTTGTTCTTGGTCAATATTGTAGTTTGCAGATATCTTATCTATAATCTACTTATTGTTGTTTGCAAAGCACCTGTAACATCCCCAAAATTCTAAATTATCTAATTAATTAATTATTAGAGCTATGCCTAATTATCCAAGGTTAATTAGAGTTGTTTGATTAATTCTATTGTGAAAAATAAGTGAACTATGTGTAGTGTTAATGATTTTGATGAGAATAAGCTACATATTAACACTTTAACTACATGATGAATTAATTCATAACACAAGAGCCCTCTTTTCCCTCTCATGTGACTCATACCATTGACTCATTTCCTATTCCATGAGAACACAACACCTCATCAACACAATGAGTCATAACTCCACCCAAATCACTCACCCAAGTTACATGCAAGCTGAGACAAGTTTTCATTTTCACCACAGTTCAGCAAAACAGAACTGAACTCCCTCACTTTCTCTCCTCTCTCACGCACCACACACCAACAACAAGCAACACAACAAATTCTTCAATTTTCCCTCAAACTCAAATAATTGTCTCTATTCTTCATGTGAGCACTAGTTAACAACAACTCAATTACAGAGATTTCTAACCTCAGAGAATCCATTCTGAAACCTCATAAAATCCTTTCCCAAAGCTTCACATGCCATATAACAACAACCTTTCTCTTATCACCACTTTTTCTACCAATGATATTGCATGCACCTCTTAATACACACCAATTCGTGCACTGTAGTCTCACCAGAGCTAACCTCTATAAATAGCTCCTTTCCCTCTGCTCAGTTCATCACTCAAACACCATCAATTCATAGTTCAAGTTAGAGGGTTTCAAAAGTGTCAAAGTTCCATTACTGTTCAGAATTCGTGGGTGTAGCTAGGAGTTGCTGTAGCTGCTGTAGAGCTTAGATAGAGATTAAAGCTCAGTTACCAGGTGGGTTCTTAGGCTAGTTTAGTTAGAATTCCCTTAATTTATGAATTTGCATGTTAACTTAAGAAATAAGGAATTAATTGTGTGAGGAGAATTAGCTCCCAAATTCTCTTCTATTCTGTTATATATTGACTATATTATATAACTGCACTTTCTCAGAGTTTGATTGTAGGTGAATCTTTGGAAATATTGAAAATTCGTAAAACAGGGGTCTTTCTGACTTAACTCGCCGTAGCGAGTTGCTAGCGAGCACTCATGGCGAGCTCAAGGTTCTGGGCTGAAGAACTTCGCCATGGCGAGCTCTAGCTCGCCTAGCGAGTTGTTTAGGCCAGTACCTGTAAGTTCGCCATGGCGAGCTTGCTAACTCGCCGTAGCGAGCTAGCCCAGAATTACTTCACTTTTTCAGTTTTAAAAATGATTTAATCACTCGTTTTATATCATAACCTGAGAAAGATAAATTGCAGTTGTATAATGTATTTAATATTGTACGGAAAGTCAGACACAATTCTGAAAATTAGGGATAACTTAGAATTAAGGTTGTATGTTCCCCGGGTTTTGGGATAATTATGGTAGTATGTAACTCAACATTTAGAATCAGTCAATCATGCGCGGTTTAGTATGCTGCTTATGGGCTTCCAATGGAACAACCCATTAGGAAAATGATTGTGAGCTTAATGCCGTGGTCGAATCGGTCAGCGGATATGGCGGACCTTCGAGACATGCTCACCTCGAAGTGTCTTAGCGGAATAAAATCAACAAGATACTTTTGTGTGTTACACTTTTATTAATTAAGATTATGATATTTATTATGATAGATTATCAACTATGGACTGATTAGGTACCCCGGCTTTATAGCCTAGGAGGGTAGTAGAATTCACTGGGACGAAGTGACTGTCTCACCCCACTCCCTATTTGAAACAGGAAAACAGGTTGATTAGGTAAGCCTTGGTGTTGGAGTCGCTGCTGCTGTTGGAGGATCGCATTTAGTCTTTCTATGCTTTCTTCATTATTTATTCGTCTTGTCTTCCGTTTCCGCTATGTTATTTGAACTCGTTGTATTTCTGCACCTGTGCGTGCTTATTTGAATAATGTAATTGTAATGAACTCAGTACTATTTATAATATTCTGCATTATATTCTAGATAATAATGTGGGGTGTTACAGCACCCATTTATTTATAAGCAAATTTGCAATTTCAATTAAAGAATAAAGTAAAATCTTCAATCAAAGTTTGCTCAAAGATCATTGAATTTGGTTTTGCTCATTAGAGTACTGTTGCAGCAAAAAAAAAAGTGAGGCAGAAGAAGGAAGAATGGGTGAGGTGACGGAGAAGATAGTGGAGAAATAGATAAGGTGTGGGAGAGTGTACGGTACACTTGCAGATTTTTCACTAACCCACCGTGGGGAGAACAGATCCTCTCCCGTGTAAAGTCCCTCCAGTTTAATCTGAACAACATGTTTTTTACTGTAGCAAGATAAATATTTAATAAAAAAATGAATCAATGGTCAGGATACAAAATTTACTTCCTCCAGTGAAAGTCACACGGGAGAGGATCTGCTCTCCACCGTGGGAGACCTAGAAGAGTGACCCATGCTAGAAGGCGCCTTGAAGCAATATAATCAAAAGGAAATCACGGTCTAAGAAATATTGTGGTAATGATAAAAACTTTTCAACATGGGAATCATAATTTGGGGTTGAGTTATTATGCATAAGGAATATCCTTATGTATGGTGCATAAATAAATCTCCACCATGCATGCTTTAGTGCATTTGATTGATCAAAAAATCTAATTGATCAAAAAAGCATTGGATGGTGGAGATTTGTTTATGCACCATGCATAAGGATATTCCTTATGCATAATAACTCTAACCCATAATTTGTTAGGTGCGATTTATAATGTACGTTTTTCTTCAACAAACGTCAATATCACTCCTGTAGATTTTATCAACAAAGAAAAATATTACTACTGCAGTGCAGAGTTGCTAAAATAATTGCTGCCCAGATACCACTGCCCAAGCAAAATGGGATTAATTAATAGAAATAATTCTATTTTATTTGATACTATTCATAAAATAAAAATTGCATGTATGGGGAAATTTAAGGACGAAAAGGCGTAATGGCTACCTCCTTCTGAAGACATTCTTACGTAGACACAACATTTAGACACACACACATCAATCAAAAAAATTAAAATGAAAATAAAATAATCACTTCAATTAATACAATTTTAATCATTTTCTCTTTATGTGTGTGTGCGCGCGCCTCATTCTGATAGAGTGAGTACTTTGGACTTTAGGAGGATAGGTAGAATTAAAAGAGTGGCTCACATTATTACTCGTCCCCAAGAGAGAGAGAAAGAATGACAATTGCTTTGTTCTCAGTTCCAACGCCTCAACATTATCATCACAAGGTTCAACTGTATAAGCCAAAAAATTCATGGCCAGCTACTACCTACCCTTGTTTCCCTAAGATACTTGTTCCTCCTTCTTCAACTCCTACTTCCCTAGTTTCTTCTTCACCAGATGAAGAAGAACTTGATGCTCCAAATCAATCAGAATTCTCCATCAAACAAAGGTACCATTCATTTTTCCATTTTAAAACTCTTCAATTATCAGCTATATAATTTTTCAAAAAAATAAATAATTTGGTATATGGTGCAACTTATTTTGAGGTGTGTAGTTGCTGAACATGTTTTAACAGTGGTTGTAAAGCATGTGGAAGTCAAGAAATAGAGAAAGGATGCAATGGCGAAGGAAGGATGCAAGGTGGTATTGCAACGGTGCCTGGCTTTGGATGGTGGCCTATTAAGGCTTACAGGCCATGTCCTGGATTTGTGGCTTCCGGTGGTAGGTATAGACGACAGGGACAAAGCATGGACGAGGTTGTCTCCGGTAGTGGTAAACCCAAAGCACCCTCTCCGCCATCTGCAACTGATTCCAAGCCAAGGTATGTATTGTATATTAAAAACTTATCAAACAAGACACTAATATGCTTTGAGGGGTCTATTTGGTTCAAATGAAGGGATGGAAAAGGGAAGAAGATATATTTAAAGAGATATTTTGTTTGGTTGGCAAGGAGATGTGAATGATTTTAACAAGCCAATTACATTTTATATTCTTGTAACTTACTTATACATGTTAAGTAAGGATATTTTGGTTAATACCTTTAAAATTATATAAACCTATATTTTCTCCAATCCGAGTCCCCTAAGGGAGAGGGCGAAAATGTGTTATATAGGGATTTTGCTCCTCGCATCTCTATAGAAAATGGAACTGGACAAGTAAGATTTAAAATACTCCATTTCTCTCTAACCAATCACTATGTAAAAGTTCTTTGCACGAGGGAAGATAACATTCATCACAGATGCATCGCGGTTTCGAATATCACTTTTTGTAATAGTTTTGACCTTCCTCTTCCCTCCTTATCCTTTTGAGAAAAGTAATAACAACCGCAATCAATACCTCTTCCTATAAGTTTTGTTGGTTGATTAAATGATCAGATGATACCTTAATTTTTTTTATTCAAACCAATTCTTTAGAAAGGCCGTTAAATTCAAAATCATTTTAAATAGCTTGATTCTAAGTCTTTCTACGTTTACCTCTACCTTCAAAATATCATCCATCTGATAAATTTTAACCGGGAGCTTCTATTAGTTTTCTTATATGATTTCGCACACACTTTCGGTTCCATCGAAGATAATTCTTTTAACTTGGAGCTTCTATTAGTCTCTTTAACTTCTAATCAGTAAAATATATCATGTGCCAAATTTTGCAGTAACAAAAATGAAGGTTCAAAGAAATCAAAGAAGAGATAAGTGTTTGCAAGGAGTATACTAGCCATTGCTTCATTGAGGTGACATACAACCAAGGAAATTCATGAAGATGGGCAAAAAATGTCGGTGATTTGTCGTCAATATTCTTTAAGGATTTTGGACATGTATATGTCTTATCGATGCATTGGGAAAATAGGGCAATGCAATGGTATCATCTAAATGAAATATTTAAATCTCCACAGCTTTTTCTTTCTTTTTCATTGATTACCAGTTCCTTGCCATTAATATTTCTTTTTGGATACAAGAATTTGTGTTAAAATGCATATCTTTGTTGCTATGCTTACAGGAATAATATTATATTTATACATGAGCTCTTATAGTTATTCGGTTCTTATAATTACTTAAAAAAAGAAGTAACAAATTACAATCTGTCTAATTATTCGGTTTTAACCCCAAAAATAATACACGCTATACGAAAGCAAACTAGTTCGGATATCAATAACATTATTTTACCTAACAAATCCTGCATTTTCTAACCAAAAAGCTAGGAACAAGAAACATGTAATGTACATATGTTAGCCTAATGAGGTAAAGACATGTGATGTGATTAACATTAACTTATGGTGAATCTTCGCTCATGTCTGAAGAAGCCTCTGCTTGATGGGGTCTTGTATAGGTAAATTGGCAGGTTTAGAACCTTCTGATTGAGATGAATGAATGAGCGTTTCCATAATAACTGATACAATTACCAGGAAAAGTACTGTAAACAAAATTCCTTGCCATGTGGAGAGGAGTGAAGACCACTTGAAGAATTTGTAAAGAAGGAATCCAAGAAGACAAGACCAACATAGCACAACCTGTTCATAATTAGCATCAGTTATTTTTCTTTTGTTTGGTAAACTTTTTCTCAAACCAAAAACCAAACATATCAACTTACCATTATAGAACTTTTAGGCCGGCGAATTTCTTGAAGTTTGAGTTCACTGAATTTGTCTGTAGTATTATATTTCTCTAGTAAAGCATCCTGGTTGGTGAGAAAAAACACTTCCTTTGGACATTTACACAGAGTACAAAAATGGATCTCATGCATAAGAGCAAGACTAATTAGCAAATATTCGTCTCGTTGGTTGAGCTTATGAGAATCAACTTTGCAGCATCTTAATACAAACTTCATAAATATAAAAATTTCCTGCATTTCTTACACATCAATGAACATGTGTTTTAAGTTTTAACAAAAGCCACCTTGATGTAATGCTAGATGTTCACTGGGTCAAGATCAATTGAAGTATTGCATCCTCTTTAAGAACGCAAAATTTACATTACTTGTAATACCTTGGCAACAAAAGTGTCTTTGCACCACTGTGCAATGCCATCAGCTGTTTCTGGAAGTTCCTCCATTTTATGTCGCTTAACTTGAACCTTCACCTGAAAAAGTTACAAATATTTGTAAAAATGATTGCATTGAATAGACCATCAACCATACTAGTAAAGAATCTGATTTTGAAGAAAAACATAAACATCACTTATTTCCTCTAATTTAACTTTTGCCAAGGTTTTCACTGTCTTACCGTCGAAGGAATGCCTTTAAATATTTTCAACATTGTAGGTGAAGGCTCACTCTTTGCAACTATAAACGTGCAATCATAAATGACTGGAATGAATGTCCGCGTTTGTGTTACAGCCGTGACAAAACCCTGGAAAAAGATTCTCAGCAGTGAAAGATATTTATCAGCTAAAAAAATATCAAAATGTGTAATATGTAGTTTGAAACTTATGGTTCCAAGTTCCAACTAACTATTAAGACCAATTATTTTAATTGTCAGTCATATCACTGTTTGCTCGTATAAGCTTAAAGTTCCAAAAGAGAAAGGGCAATGATTTTTTATTTTTCAGTTTTAAGTTTTTCTGCATAATGAACCATTCTTAAAAAATAGATTACACTATATCAGTGAAAGATGATACTACTACTCTTTCTTGATATGTTCTTAGCATCAACTTTGTTTACCTTAGTACGAGGAACCAAAACATTTTTCGGTACAGGCATCCCTCTTGAAGTAGCAAATTCTTGAGCTGCTATAAGCTTTGACTGTGTAAAGCGAGTTCCTTCGACAAAAAGAGCCAACCAAAAAGGCACTGGATTGCGCACTTGCTGCTTAAAACCTGACTGCCAACAAAAATCAAGAGATGTATAACTAAAATTCTTACAAGGAACATTCTATTAGGGTGATTTCTTTGGATTTACCTTCAATGTTTGTTCATCTTTAGCCCAATTTCTTTCCAGAAATAAAAAATCAGCAAACCACATTGACCAACCTAGAACCTGCATTGATCAGTTAAGATCATATTTTCATCTATTTAGATAAACTTATTAATCAATTGCTTATAACATAAGTGCTTATCATTTAAGTGATAAAAATAATAATGAACATTAACATAAAACTAAAAGCTTGATACAATTCTTAACTTATAAACAAATTAAGGAAGAGAAAAATAAGAGATTATAAATACTCACAGGAAGGTATTTGACTTCTTTCTTCATAATGGCCACAGTGCTACCAAGGCAACCCACACGCTGTCACACATGAATGAATGAATCCATATGAGGTAAGAAATGGTAACATAGTGCATGCAATTGCATGTACGCATAAATCATAATGGTTTAATTTCAAAGAAAAACTAAGATGTAATTTACTTATTATTAGAGTATGATATAATTTGTATTTTATAAGTAAATTAATAGGCACCTGAGCTAAGACCCATCCAACAAGCCAATCAATATCACTCCTATGGTTGCAGATCAGAAGTGCATTTTCTTTACCTAAATTTCTCTCAAATAAAAATGCAAATTTGTGAGATCTTATAGCAACATAATGTTTAAGAGAAGAAAAAAATAAGATATGTAAGAACTTAATAACAACCTAGTGGCTGTTACCTTACCAAATAATTCAAAATTTTCTGAATCTGCATAAAGTTCAATCTGCAGTCCAAAGATCATTCAACTAGTTAGACTAATAATACGCAACATAAAACATTACTATAGCACGACTATAACCGCTATTTCATAATGTTTTTTTACTAAATAGCATATTGCAGAATAATGATGATTGTTCAAATTTCACTATACAATAGTGCAATAGCGCCCTATAGTCCGCTATAATTGCTATTTAACAACTTTGAGCTGCAGAGGATCTAAATCTTTATTTTCTATGAATTACTCATGCAACTATATTATATATTATGAAGCAAGGAAAAGGGTTAAATCAAACAAATTAAACGTACCTTGACGCCTGCCCACCAATCAACTAGCCATACGAGCTCCAACCATAGTACTTCGGTGAGAACTTTGTTTATTTTTTTGTAATAGTACCTTGATATCGGACGAAAAAGGACATAGACAATAACCTGCGAAAGGGATCGCATATAACAAGGCATCTACCATTGATCAAAGATTATGTATTGTACATAGAAGTACTATACTTTGTTTATTTTTTTGTAATAATACCTTGATATGCATGCATATATATAGTTTCGCGTTTTAAAGACTGAACCGAACAGTTCAAGCAATTGAACCTTTGAACTGACTCTTACAATGGTTCAATTATTGGCATTTCGATCAAAGCTTTGGTTTGAGCAGTTTAAGGCCGTTAAACCATGACCTCATCCTCATGGGTTCGATATCCGGTTCGATTTTTAAAACATTGTTTTACAATAACAAACTTCAATATTATGAGGGAAAAAAAATATGAATTGCGCAACAAGTTGCAAGACATGTACAATTGCATGGCACCTCATGTTAATGTGTATCATAATGACCAATTCAATTTGTACTTTTCTTTAACGGTGCATATTGAGGAATTATTATTATTATTATTTATTACTAGATCCGAATGTACATAAGAAAATGCATGTGCACAAAGAATTAATTAAATAAAATGAATTCATTTTACCTGAATTACGTTAATTATGAGGCCTGAAAGAATGAAAAGAGTGCCTAAAGGAAGAATGACAATTGTAGCTGGAAAAGCCATGTCTTCTCTAACCTACTAATTGCTTATCAAATAAATAAAAGATAAAAAAGCAATGTGAGAGTAATTAATTTGGGAGAAAGATTTTGATATCATTGTGATCAAAGAATGTGTTTCATAATTGATTTTTAATTGATCACAATGAATGGAATGAAACACATTTTTAAGGACCTATTAAGCAGCCTTGAAAGTATAAATAATAATGTGTTTCATAATTATTTTTCTACTTGTTTTTAATTGATTTTATTTTGGAAAATATCTTTAGTGCCATAAATAAAATGTGTTTTATTTGTGTTAAACTAACTTTGACTTAGTAAAATTATTATTAATGAATCGTTGCACGTTTTGTTGATCAATGTGATTTCTCAATCAATTTTGGATTATTGTTTTGCAATTTGGTGGTTACTACTTACTATACGTGTAGTGGTGATTGCTACATAATAGGGATTATAGTTTTGGTTTGGTTGAAAAGAGGATTACAACATTATGTGTGGCATATATATAAGTGAGAATGAGTAACTACCATAAGTTTTTTACACACACATAAGAGCTGAACTGCTTCTTCCTCATATTTTATTTCAGTTCTCAAAATCAGTAAGTTTCATACAGTACATGCTATGTTTAGATTGGTGGAAAGTAATGGAATGAGATGAAGTGAGATATAAACATATTCCATTGTTTGTTTTTGTAAAAAAATGAATGGAATGGAATATGATGGAATTCATTCCATCCAATGCCACTCATTCTTTTAATATTTTATTCCATCCAATTTGGGGTGTATCCAATGGAATGGAATACATCAACATACTGATGTCTTTTAATTAAAATGTTAAAATTGGAATAAAAAATCACAATTCATTTCGTTCCGTCCACTTTCCAAACAATGGAATGGAGTCTATATTTCATTCCACCCTGTTTCGCTCCGTTCCATTTCGCTCTGTTCCATTATGTACCATCAATCCAAACGGAGCTAAAAAGAATAACGATGTCGTTCATGATATGTATCCATTTTGGTAAATATTTTTTCCAATGCACTAGATTGATAATTAGTATGATAAATTTCATACTATAATAATATTTTTTTAAAAAGCCATACTATAATAATATTATTAATAGGGAGTTACAGTAAAAAAAAATAACAGGGATTTTTTTTTTTTTTTTGCAATAATAGGGAGTTACTTTTAACATCACCCCTTTTACTCTTTATTTTTTTTTTTGGAGACAACCCCTTTTACTTAACAAAGCATCCTATCCCACTTACATTAGTTATGTAAACAGCAAGAGTCAAGACAGCATTATGACCAAAAATATCAATGCAGTTCCCAGGATGAAAAAGGGAACAGTAGTAAGTAATATTTACATGTCTCCACACAAAGATGTTTGATGGACAATTCCTAAGCAAAAATATTAAGAGGACATGCGAATATCATTCCCATTGCCACTCCTAACAATTTTAACCTTAGCAGAAAATGGTGTTTAGATTAAAGAAAGGTTAAATATTTATAATTTTAACCTACAGGATGATTCATTTATTTTAATACTTACAAGTTTCAAGAAATAAACATTTAGATGTTTAAATATACCTAAAAATGATTAAATAGAATTCACCCTTTACAGTAGTAATGACATTTCCAAATTGATATCGCTAACAAACTTTATTGTCACATCACAATCATTTTTTACATAGAAGTATCCCAACATAAATCCCATTACTACAGGCTCATTTTGACAAAATATTAAGTTCGTAAACTACTCTACAAACTATTTCATCCCCACCTTATGATTCCTATCTAGTTTTTGGCTAAGTCTTGTGTCAAAAATAATTGAAGTAAAAGCCTCATTTTACGTAGAACAGAAGTTGCAGCATCAACTATTTCAAAACACCATTTAAAACTGAACTAGAGAGAAAAGGAGAAACTTAGAAAATTGAAAGAATAAACTGTATTTTTAGTTCTGATATGAGAAAGATACAAGAGTGTCTTAATAGTGTGGCTGAGATGCGCCCCTTTGTAGGCTGCAACAGGTAAAACAAGGCCTAACACAGGTGTAATACATAAATAGACCCCCCAGGGTCCAACATACAACAGTGATTGCTAACACTTGTATTCTTTAAAAGTATCGGAGATGGCAACAATTATGTAAGTAATAAAAATTGAACAAAAGTTATTGGAAAAAAATAATGTTCTTTAAGAACAGAGTCAAAATTTCATTCCTACATTAAATATTTGGACAGCCAAGGTAGATCTTTGCAGTCTCTCAGTGAAAAGGTTACATCATCACTGTCAAATTAGAACGAAACCAGTCAAATGAATGGAATTACAGAAAAATGATAATTGAAATTAAAACTACAGGAAAATGATAATTTAGTTGGTTAATTGATCTTAAAAGACACTCATCATATTTTTGGTCATCTGTTTTTTCATTACAAGCAGCTAAAAGAAGTAAGAAGGGCTTGAGAAATAACCTCGGGAAATTTAGCTGCAACTTTTGCAACCTGTGCTTGGCACCGGCTTCACACAAAATGATCCTACACTCACCCAGCTTACAGCTGCAAAAAATGGAACAAGGGCTTCTTAGATAAAATAGACATGCAGCTAGGATGGATCTCGTACACTTAGCAGTTAATCAGTTTGTTACTTGTATTCAAGTAGAGAGCAAGACCCCGCCCCCCTCCCCTATTTTCCCTTTTATGGCCACTTTGACTCGGAAACAAGTAGGAAACAAAAGTCTTACCCGACTTGGAGGAGGATATCATATCCAGGAAACACTTCTCCATTGCTGGTACAGATACATGAAACCGTCGTTGCCAACTGCATTGTTAAAATGAAACCTTACATAAGAGCACTTATACAAATTAGCATTAAGCTACTATTAAAGCCTTTTCTAATAGAAATCAACACCAGAATATAAAACCTCAAGTTCACCAAGACAATTAATATATTCTGAGTCATATGTAAGCATAAAAAACTTCGCGTAATGCTATTAAACTGAAAAGGAGCTGAAAACCAAGGTTGTAAGCAAATTCCACCTCTTCAATTTAAAGGTGAAAAACTTATGATCCAAATGCCAAACAAGATTAATTAAGTTAACAGAAAGAAGCTTCAGAAGTAGACCTTTTCAAAAGTGGTTTCCCCCATTCCTGTTTTGTAAAGCTCGTGCACCATAGCTGTCAGGAAAATTTTGCTAAGTCTGGAACAGTTTTTCATCACCTTCAAAATAAAAATATTTATGTGATGTAACACTAAAATAAAATGTTATCAGTATGCCAGGTAAATGAATATGTAGAAGTGCTTATGACTCTGTCCCAAGTAATTTCATGGAATTTGCAAGAAGAATCTGGCTTATTCAGAGGGGAGGAAAATGGTTTTAAAATCTTGTGTTTGGTTCGACGAGGGGAGGGGAAAAATTCTAATGGAGGGTAAGTGTAAAATTACATTTTTCACCATTTTAATATTTAAGATCGCATTAAATACTTAAGTCAAAATATGAAATAAATACTCTCCGACATCCAAATCCCCCACTTTTGGAAGGGAACTATAACTGGCTTAGGAGATATATTGCTCCCCTCCCCTCCAAATAATTGAACCAAACAACTCAAATTGGCTTAGGAGATTGTCACTAATTTCCTATTTTACTTATTTACTATGCCCTATAATCACTGGTTCCCAAGATTAGCAGTCACATCTGACAAACTAAAATAGCACGGATGTTATTTTATAATTACCGTATACCAAGGCCATATAAAACAGAATAAAGTCTCTGTTCATGGTATAACCCTCAGTTAAAGAAACCTCTCATTTTTGCTTTTAAAAAGGTGAATATCTCAGTTGCATCAGAAACATTTGTATTAATATATCATGTATATTAATAACTTCACAAAACTTAGGAAAAAAATTATTGGAATGAAATGTCAAGTTAAAATATTAGCACGCTGCAAATTTCAACTCACTTGAATATGAGGTGCTTGGAACATTTCTTGAATGGCTGCTTCAACATCTGCCATGCAAACAAGTCCCTTTCCTAGAGAGCAGACACAAATGAATTAGTGGGCTTAAGAACTACCGCGGACATAAAGAATTCATGCTTACAAGCGATGTTGGCTATTTGTATTTCCATAAAAAAAAAAACATGGAGAATCGGTTAGTTCTTGCTGCTGCCATGTGACAAAGGATTCATTATATTGATGCAGTCAAAGAGAATACTAAATTTACACTCAGTCTTTTAGCATATTGTAGATGAAACAAATCATTTTGTGAAGTTAGGTCTTGGATCTTGAAATCGTATAGATATTGAAATATTTCATATTGTTTTGTTCTCGAGTAATCGAGTTGTTTATGTGGGAGAAGAATTATCAAACTTGCTTATTTTAAATTTTAAGTTATTAGTATACACAGGCTTATTAATATATCCACATATCGTTTACAAATACGTATAAAAACAAATGACACTTTTGTGAAGGCACGGGTAACTAGCTGGCAACATGTAAAGTAGGAAACATGACATTTTAAACATGATACAAATATATTCGAAAAGTAGGAAACATCATGTGATCCCCCTTTCTCCTGTGATGACATGTAAAATCTATAGGGCTTGTTCACATAATATACCTGCAGCAACATTATCAGGATTTGTAGCTAGCTTCTTAATACGATAATCTGCAATTTCAGCCGCACGTCTGCATATTTCCAAAGCACGGCGTGCATCTCCAGAGATAGCTGCAACCTGGATATATAAAGATCATTTCATATGTAAATCAACAAGCAATTGTACCAAAAGAAGTGTACATTATGCTTATAAGATTACAGGAAACCTATCTTCAATGACTTGGAGACCAACCTTTCTTGAAGCAAATTCCATAGCCTGTTTTTCAAATATATCAATTCCATTGAGGCGACTCGAAATGATTTCTTGAAGCTGCTGATAATTATATGGGGCAAAGCAGAGCCTCTGGATGCCCATTCGGCTTGATATACGAGGAAGTAACTTCTCTGGGAGATCCATTGTATTTGCTATTCCTGAATTCATTATACATTGATACAAAAGAATAAGTTTTTGCAGTCCACAAAGCCATTGTAGTTGTTATAATCATCTGAATTCTTGTGATCCCACTATTTAATATTACATTTGTTTAGCTAGAAGATCATAATTCTGTAAATATAATTCACAAGAGCTTAAATCTTACCTATCACAATTAGCTTGGAATGTGGCTTGGTAGGCCAGTCAAGGATATTGTACAGAACCTGTGATTAAAGGAAAGTCATGTCAATCTGATTGTATATAATAATAAGGAAAGTGAACCTAATAAAAAATTTCTTGCAAGAGGATTTGTTAGTTACCGACTGGTTTCTGGTTACAAGAAGATCAAGTTCATCAATGAGCAAAATACATGGCCGGTCAGCCTCTTCTCCAGTTTTCTTCCCTTCTACAAACCTCTCATTCAGCAAACGGAGAGCCTCTTTCCATCCGACTCTGTGACCATTTAATGCCTCATATATGACCTAAAATAGTTTGGAAGTCAGAACCATAATACAACCAAGGAATATGCCCATAGAACCAAAAACAGAATAATTTTTGTGAACTTTACCTTATAAATATTCTCTGGCGAAGCCAATTTCAGACCATTAATCTCTACAAAACAGTACGGCTTGATGTTTCCTGCATCAACTTCTGACCTCAAACTCCTCATCACTGAGAGTACACTCATTGTCTGCAGTTACACGTGGAAAAAATGAGTAAAAATAAGATTTGCTTTGTGATTGCTAAAGTAAAGCCTCCCTGTATATTAGACTAAAATACAACATAGCTAGTTCAAGAAGATAGTACCTTGCCAGTTCCCGGAACACCGTGAATGTAGAGGCAACGCCCCAGACATTGATTGTCAGAAATAGCACCTTTAATGAATGTAGTTATCTCGTCCATTTCTCTATATAAAAGCATGCTTTGATTAGTAATAGTAACTTAATACAAATAAATGAAATGTTCAAAAATCATGTTCAAACATCAACATACTTATTTCTACAAGGTAAAGATTTGGGCAGCGAAGCTAGCAACAGTGATGCCTTTGCTCTTTCAAGATTAGTCTGTTTGTGAGACCTTATATGCTCTGGAATTCTTTTTGCGCCTATCTTCTGAAGTCCAAAGAATCGTCCCTTGTGCAGATTCTGTATCATTTACACATTAATTTTCCATAGGAACTCAAACACACAAAATTAATACAAGTGAACAATAATATTCATACTGCAGCTAATTGATGGCTTGTTGGTAGTTGAGATTGTGCAGTTTTAATATTTTCCTCTTCATATTCAATATCTTCATCTGTATCAGAGTTTGATTCCTTGTCTACATTCCAGTCTTCGTCACCGTCACTATCAGAATTCTACCATGTAAAAATATAAACGCATCAGTACCAGCACAGCTAAATGATTGGTCTGGTCACCATTCAACCATGTATGAATAAACTCATCAATGTTAGCACTGCTAAATGGTTAACTCCTTTCATGAGAAGAATGGTCTTTGTACATATATTTTCTAAGATGGTTACCTCTCTTTCATCATCAATATCAGCCAAGCGTTTGAAACTGTGCCAACGGATGTCATATTCATATTCGCACAAGAAAACATCATCTCCCTCATCGCTAGCTTTGGCATACTCCTTAGGGGTCATGACAGAACAATGTCTGAGGACAGATTCCATCTATATTAAACAGATAAGCACCATGATGAGAAAAAGCAAAAAAGTGTTCAGAGTCAGACTACCCTGAACATTATGCGTGAAACTATAGAAATACTAACAATAGTCATGAAATACATCTAAGATACCTTGAGCATTCTTTTCAGAATAAGATTCAGACTTTAACCGAGTATGAACTATGAACTGTGGAGAAGAAAACTCGTGCCATCAAAGTTTACCACTTAACATGTTATGTACAATTTGCTTTGATTGATTGATAGATTGGAAGCACAACTAAATACAACACTTTCATTCACACTAGCACTTTGCTAATACAGTATACAACAACTAAATCATTTAAGTTTCATTACCTCAATGTTTGCAAAATCATTGGTCCGATATAGCTCTCTGCTCAAGTTATGTGGCTGTCGTCCAACAGAAGTCTCTTCTGGGATCATATACCACCGTACCCGACACCAATAGCTGCCATCAACTTCCTTCCATATACTGCTCACATTAAACAAATGTAAATAAAACCCCTTAATCGGCGTAGACATGATTACTATCTAACAAAATGAAAATAAACAACATACCATTATGTAATTGAGCAGTAAAATATACAGTATATCATACCTCTCAATTCGAGCAGCCCACAAATCACTTGAATGAAGCTTCTGACGCATCGTCCTAACAATCTTCTTACCTTCTGGAGGCTTAGGGAAATCAACATCTTTACCCATTTTACGACCCTCACAGATCTCACAAATCCAATCCCCTTCAGGAACTTCTTTCAACGGCGGCGTCAAGCATTTCAAATGAAACCCACCCAAACAACTATCACACTCAATCATGATTTCATCCCCAGAACTAAAACATAATTTACAATCCTCTACTTCAGCATCTTCCTCATCAGAAGTATCATCATCTCTCCTTTTCACATAAACATCATCCCCAACTTCAAATTCACCACCATCATAAACAACTTTTTTATAATACTGAACCTTCGCAATTTTCCCCCCTTTTCTCGCAGCTCTAGCTCGAGTAACAACCGTTTTCTCAACCTCATTCTTTTTCTTTCTCTTCTTAGTTTCCGATTGATCCGGCGATGTCGGAGCAAACGAAACCTTAACTGATTCCTCCTTCCTATTTCTCTTCCTCGACGGTTCAATCGTTTTCTCACCCTCCTCCTTCCTCTTCCTCTTTACAGATTTCGATTGCTCCGGAGATTGTGGAGCAAACGGAATTTCATCAGATTCACTCTTCTTACTTCTCTTTTTCAAAAATTGAGCAGAATCTTTTTCATTTTCTACTTTAATTGAACTATTTCGAGTTAGAATTTTATCTTTACGAGAGAAATCAAGCCGAGATTTCGCCACCGGCTCAGTTCTTTCACCGATTCTTGTCCCTCTCTTAGGAGTTTCGTTGAATGCATCAACTAGATTGGGAGTTTTAGGAGAATCGGTGAGGAGGGAGCTTAGGCGCGTGGATCTGCGTGTAGGTAACGACTGTGGAGTAACGGGTGCTGCAATTGAAGAGAATTGTGAACGGAGTTTGGATTTTGAGGGAGATGGAAGAGACTTCTTGGGAGTTGAAGCCATTGAAGAAATGGAATGGAATTGAGGTGCGAGATATTAGGGTTTGGTGGAGAAATGAGGGAGCAAGCACCAATGGGGGAGGTGGGAGAAATGGGGGCTTCAGAGTATATAGGAAAAATGGCGCCAAATTACGATGCATTTTCCCCCTTTGAACGTTTTCTTGGGCCTGCTTTAACTATCTGGCCCAATACTATACTACGTGATGTAAATTTAATTTAATATATTTAAATGTAATAAATTTTAAGATTTTAAAAAACGTGTAGTATAAATATTAATGAGAAACTTAGTTTTAAAATGAAATGCTTATAAATATGTGGTTTATGTAATATAAGATAATAATGTGATTGTATTTAGTGAGCATCGGTTAATGTTGAATTGATATGAAAGTTGTGGAGTATATTTGAATATAAGATATATTTATATTCGTGTTGTGGGCATTTTGAATATAGTGTTGGGTATTTGAGTGAAATAGGAAATTTTGTCATGACTGGTTGAATTTTAATGGTGCTCAAATGTATATATTACGAACAAATGAATGTTTGTACAAAAAAATTATCACTTGAATGGTGTCTATGTGGTGTATACTACAAAGATATGACGAAAGAGGGTTTTTTATTGTTGAAGATGATTATCAATTTCGAGTGTTTGAGACTTACAGATAAAATCACCTTGCATGCTTCACACAATTCGAATTAGCAAACAATAAAGTATAATGGAAATAGCACTATGCGGGGAGTAAACAAAATAAAAACCATCAACAGTTGAACTATAGTTTCGCCATTTGAGGACCAACTAAGACAAATTTTATGTAGTAAGTTATTTTTTCATAAGCTAGCACTGTCATACACAACTAAAGGCTTGCCATGTTTCGAACTATCTTATATAGTACACAAAGGTTGGAGAGACATTGACACCTATCACACCTTTTATCGTTTTTTGTATTATTTTACACAATATAGTTAGTCATATTGGTGTTTTATTTATCTATCTTCTTAGATTATATGAACCATGACTAACTCGTAATTTTCCAGTTGAATCATCATTGTGTGTGACCAGTCTATCATCCAACTTATCTTCGTTTTAGGGCAACCGCAATCTTTTGGAAATGTTTTGATGCATAATGCTATTGATTTTATTTTTACGCTTTCCATATGTAACACTTTGTGACAATGTAAAGGTTGTTGGGGTTGATTGTAACGTAAGTTCCACGTTGCTAATGAAGGATAAAAAGGTCAAGGAAATTATATTTGATAAGACTCACATTGCTTAGAAAAGTGAATGGCGGGGGAGCTCAATGCTATATATATATAGAGACCTTATTTTTTTGTTTCAACACACCAAACGGTAGCACTTGTAAACACTTTAAGTTTATATTTGTGTGTTGTTTCTTTTACTCTTATGCTCTTGTTTTAGAGCATTTGAGACGTAGTTCAAATATTTACTTTTGAGGTTGTGGGTGTACTAGGGTCATGGGGTGGTCGAGAGTGAAGTCTATATGTTGTAACAATTTTCATATAGTGTTTATTCTCTGATTGTTGATTAGACAACGGCCGTGATTTTTTCTCCGATTTTAGAGTTTTCACGTTATATTTTTGTGTTGTTAATTGTGTTTTCTTATTTTCTCTATGCCAATTTTTCCCAACAAATGTGACAAGCGATCTTTGCACCAATACACATGGGAAGGAAAATGAAATGAACCTTATTCATTGTTAACTGCGTTGTGCCCCTAAGTTTAGCGACATTCATTCCTATGTATCAAAGACCAACATTCATTCATACATATCAAAGAATAATATATGAAATAATTAGAGCACCTCCAACGGTGCGTTTTTTCTCAGTTCGTTGAAGGACAAACCAACTTTTTCAGTTCTTTACCACTGGAGTCCGCCAAGGTGGAGACACGGTAACGTCGGGACGCAACGTTCGTTGAGTAACTTTAGCAGTTTTATAATAATAAAATAATCACATACAACCAAGAAATTAACCAACACATGTTGAATAAAATTCATCCCACACCATCAATTAACATAAACAAACCCAAAATCCTCAGAAATTACTTTATGCTAGAAACACCCAAAATCCAAATCTTGAATTTTTATTTAATTTGTTGGAGATGAGAAAGAAAAATATTTCATCGCTGGATAGAAAAATTCAAGATCTCAATTCAATAGAACATCCGTATTTGAAACTTCATTGCTTGAGATCTAAATTCTATTGTTGTGAAAGAGATGAAGCTTGAGAAAAATTCAAGATCTGGATTTTATTGCTGTGAAAGAGATGAAGTTTGAGAGAAATTGTTGATTGTACTACAGTAGAAAAGGAAAGGATTATTTTTTTGAAACAAGTAAAGTAAAAGTGAATGGATTAGTGTCTTCTGGAGGCAGAAAAAAGAAAAGAAAAAAAAATAAAAATTAATTATAAATGAAAAATAAATAAAAATAATTAATATATGGGACCCATTGTGAGTCCTTTTAGATTGCACTATTGGAGTGAAAATTAGATGAGTTGCTTCATGATGATATGACATTGTGGAACCCACTCAAGGAACAAAGGATGAGTTGCACCATTGGAGGTGCTCTTAGGACGCGAGTCAGCCACTTGCACATATTTATGAGTGATTTTTGAGTAAATATTGCAATAAATTACGCAACCAATTCGAACAAACAACTAGGTAAGTTAGGGTCACAAATATAAATGTACGTTATTAAGTTGGATTTGTGTCTTGGATCAAAATTCGATTCAATTTGACTGAAGAAACGGTGTTTGGAAATTTGTTGTCTAAGAATTTTATATTCAATCAATGTTATAAAAGTATTAAAAATTATCTTATAAACATTAATTTTATTTTTTTATTTCTCTTTTTAACATGTTTAACAAGTGTCTCATCACACTAGTCAACACAACCCTTGAAATATTTATAGACATGCTTGAGGTAATATTTTGTCAATAATGATTATTGATATTAGGATTGGATTATAGTGTATGTTTATGTTTTTTTTTTTATGGTAAACACTACATTTCGATGAAGTTGAACAACATGATTACAGATTTTTTAAAAGAAAGAAAGAATTACTACCGTAAAAAGAATAAATTAAAAGAAGGTTAAATTAGTCATTTGGTCCCTTAACTTAATTGTTGGTTTTGTTTTGGTCCCTTAACTATTTTTTGTTTTTTTTTTGTCCCTTAACTATATTCTGTCAATCAAGTTGGTCCTTACCGTTAAGTTTTAACCCCAAATATGTAAGGTGTACCAACATTGTAGAAGGTCTATAATAGACCTTTAATTTTAACCATTTGGTCTTTTTTATGGAAAAAAAGACCATTAAATTTTGAGGGTCTACTACACCTATTAGTGCACTAAAAAAATAGGCTTCATCTTCTTCTTCATAAACCTCATCAAACAACCCCAAAAAATCCAGTTTTTTTTCTCTCTCTTAATTTCCTCTCCTTTTTTCCTCAAATCTGAAACATGTTCCCAAATAAATAAATAAAACAAACAATCTGGGTTGGAATTGAACCCTAAAAATTGAACCCCAAATTAAACCCTAAATTGACCCGAAATTGAAAAGCTTTACTGCGACTTTGGTCACAAGTTTTGTTCTTGGCTTGACTGCAAGCGAGCTATTGCAATGGGAGATTTGGAGGTGAGAGACAGGGAGAGATCAGAATGATGAAGAAGAAACAATGAGAGAGATCAATACAGTGGTATTTCCTTTCCTTCTAGTTATGAGTTGTTGTTTTGTTCCTAGGGGGAACGTTGTTTCATATTTGTGGGGGAAAGGAGAGCAAGTAAAAAAAAAATATGGGTTTTTTGCAGATTATGGATATGAAGAAGAAAAGAGAGGAAGATGGAGGAATAGAAAGACAAAAAAAATTAGTTGGTGGTGGTACACTATTAAATTTAGTAGACCCTCAAAATCTAATGGTTTATCTTTTCACAGTAAAATCAAATGGTTAAAATTAGTTCATCTTACATATTTGAAGTAAAACATAACGGAAGAGACTAACTTGAGTGACGGAAACATAGTTAAAGGACTAAAATGAAACAAAAAATAGTTAAGGGACCAAAACGAAACCAACAATTTAGTTAAGGACCAAATAACTAATTTAGCCTTAAAGGAATTACTAAAAGAAGAAAGCACATTAAGATTTGTTTGACATAATTTATCTTTTAGCTTATAAGTTTTTCAAGTTAATTTATGATAAAATAACTTATAAAATTTTAATTCTCACTAATTTAAACATATAAAATATCATAAAACCTAATCTCTATTATATACATAACGAGATTCCCACGGAGCTCTCTCATACATTCTCAAGAAAAATTGCTTATGTGGCGTTTAATTAGAGCTAAATTGAATGTAAAAAAATTAGAGTTAAATTGCTTAGGTGACATTCAATTAAAGCTTCTATTTTTTTGTATCTTCTCTAACGGATTATTATAATTTTTTTTTTTTTTGGATATCTTTATTATATACAAAGCGAGATTCCCACGGAGCTCTCTCGTGCATTCTCAAGAAAAATTGCTTATGTGGCGTTTAATTAGAGTTTTTTAAAAAAATTGCTTATGTGGCATTCAATTAGAGCTTCTCTATTATTTTTGTATTTTTTGTTTAAAAGAAATTCATTATTAAAAAAAAAGTTTGTTGGATATATACAAAAATTCAGTTCTTTTTCTAACGAAAGTTTGTTGGATATACACAATTATTTTTCAAAAGTTTAACACCATTAAAGATACAGCTATATATAGCTATATTTCTTCCAAAATAGTTTGACCCTTCTCTCACTCAAATATTTCTCAAGCTTATAATCAAACAAGATTTAAAAAAGAAAACAAAAAAGGAAGGGATATGAAAAACAATGGGTCAAATTGAGTTAGATAAGAAAAATAGTCAAATTCTTTTATTTTTGCGTTGTGCCTTTTTTAATTATTGAGTGCTATGTGCATCAACGGTTTATTGAGTGGGTCAAATTCTTTTTTTAAAATTTAATTATTTAGCTTCAACATCATAATAAAAATTAAAACTCCATAAGAACTTAAAGTGCAACAGTGAAGAAATAAAAAAGAACCGTCGACAAAGAGGAAGAAGAGTGATTAGAAGTGTGAGGAGAGCGAAGGAGTTAACGGGGATCAAAAGATGTTAAAGTGGAAGGAAGGTGTAAGGTGTTTGTTAATTTAGTAACAAAGGAGATTTCTGTTATGTAAAAAATTAGAGGGGTGTTTGTGTTATTTAAGAAGACTGTAGAAGACTTGTCAAAAAAAAAAAAGAGAGAGAGAGAGTGATAAATGAGCACGAGAATTAACGGGGATAGTAATAAATGAGCACGAGAATTTTATTGATATTCATCGTAAAAATAATATAGAATTAACAATTATTTTTTGTTGATAGAACCCCTATAGAGTCGTGTAATAAAGACGGAAGATATATAAAAATAGAGAGGGAGAGGGAGGGAGAGAGAGAGAGAGTGAGTGATAAATGAGCACGAGAATTAACGGGGATAGTGATAAATGAGCACGAGAATTTTATTGATATTCATCGTAAAAATAATATAGAATTAACAACTATTTTTTGTTGATAGAACCCCTATAGAGTCGTGTAATAAAGATGGAAGATATATAAAAATAGAGAGGGAGAGGGAGGGAGAGAGAGAGAGAGAGTGAGTGATAAATGAGCACGAGAATTAACGGGGATAGTGATAAATGAGCACGAGAATTTTATTGATATTCATCGTAAAGAGTCGTGTAATAAAGACGAAAGATATATAAAAATAGAGAGGGAGAGGGAGGGAGAGAGAGAGAGAGAGAGAGAGAGAGAGAGAGAGAGAGAGAGAGAGAGAGAGAGAGAGATAAATGAGCACGAGAATTAACGGGAATAGTGATAAATGAGCACGAGAATTTTATTGATATTCATCGTAAAAATAATATAGAATTAACAACTATTTTTTGTTGATAGAACCCCTATAGAGTCGTGTAATAAAGACGAAAGATATATAAAAATAGAGAGGGAGAGGGAGGGAGAGAGAGAATCTCTCAATGGTATATAATGGGAAACGGGAAACACTTCTCACTCTATTATTAAAAATATATATTGATAATTAAAATTTGAATTCCAACTAAAGTTTTTTCATATTTTGTGTTCATCGTACTTTAACTATATTACATCAAACTGGAAAAATCTATGGGAATTGAAACGTAAAATAAATTAATATAATTTCAATTTTTTATAATCAATGGATTTTTTTATAATTTCAATTTTAAGTTTTTCATAAACTTTCGTTCAAACCTTTGTCAGGATTCTAATTTATCAATGTGAGTGGAGATTCATACATAGATTTTTCCATTTGATGGTCACACATGAAAATTGCTTCTTTGTGGTACAATGACAAAAAAAATATTTGAAAATAGGAACATATGGTCAAAGTATGTTAATACTCATTTGAAATATAGTATAAAAATTACAATTATTTTTTTGTTGATGGAGTCCATATACATAGAGACGTGATAGAGAGGGACAAAGAGAGAATCTCATAGTTTTGTTGAACGGTGAATGAAGGAGTATTTTTCACCTCACTAATCCGTAACATCCTTAAACATATATCTATTTTCATATTCAAGTAAATTAAATAAAATCAATCTGATAAATAATTGAAAGAAAAATATAGGCAACATTCAAAATAATATAAAATGAAAAATGAAATATACAACCTTAAAAAAAGCAAATAAATATTATTAAAAAATGTAAATTATCATGCGCGAAAGATGTAGAAATAGCGAGAGAGAGAGAGAGAGAGAGAGAGAGAGAGAGAGAGAGAGAGAGATAGATAGAGGGAGAGGGATTAAGAGAGACAGAGAGAGATAGATTCTCTCACGGGTGTAGAATGAGAAACGTGGAACACTTTCGACCCCACTATTAAAAATGCATCTAAACTAATTAAATTTTCATTTGAGAATAAAGATTATAATTATTTTATATTTAAAGTGTCACTATATAGTCACGGGGATGAAGATGAGAGAAATCCTCTCTCTTAATAATGTCGAATGGGAAGTGAAATAATATTATTTATCTCGCTGTATCTTATAATATTGTTAAACATATATCATGCAAAATCTATCTTACCATTTTTAATTAAATTTCTCAAATAATATATTAAAATAAATACATAATAATATTTAAAAAGAAAATACTCCCGTGCACGGCACGGGTTAACATACTAGTATACAACTAAACTAGATCTTCTCTTTGTTTTTATCGAGTTTTTTTCTTTCATTCAATTAGAACTTCTCTCACATTTTCTTATTGTAGAAACTTTAATATTATATATTTTTTATATAAACTCTATTTTTTTTTTAGAATCTTCGTTATTATTATTATTTTATTTTTTCATAAACTCTTTCTTTTTGCGGGGATTGATGTTTTTATATTTTAAAAATTATGATATTCTATTTTAATATTATTGCGTAGGTAAAATTCAATTAAAGCTTTTCTTTTTTTTTTTTGTAGAAATTCAAATATTTTATTTTAATTATTAATATATATAATAGTTTTAATGACGACAAACTTATTAATCCATGATTAAATATTATATACTTAATATATAAAAACTATGTAAACACTTCGATTTTGGATTTCTATCTCAAAAAAATAATATGAACTCTTCGACTAAAATTTGATTGGATATATATCTATTATCCAATCATTCAATTACATGTTATATTTCTATGTTGATTTGTTTTAAAATAAATTTAAATCATATTTCATATTTTTTTTATGGGATCAGTCATTTGACTATTGAAATTATACCTTGACTATTAAAATAGGAAACACAGAGCACTTCTCACTAAACTATTAAAATTATACCTTGACTAATCATCTCTAAATTTTATCTAGCATGACGAAAAGTGATCCCCATGATAAAAAATGTTCGTAGATGATAGTGAGAATTAAGTGCGAGATTATTTATTTATTTTTTTGAACAAGAGTGCGAGAATTTTTTTTGAACAAACCAAAATGAAATATATATATATATATATATATATATATATATATATATATATATATATATATATATATATATATATATATATATATATATATATATATATATATATATATAAAACGAGATACAAGTAGACCCTTCAGCACAAGGTGTGCGGAAGAGACCTACGAAAGTTTACAAAAGGTTCCCAACAGAACAACAAAACAAAATACATTACAATCAGTCGATACCCAAACAAAGGAAAAAGTTCGACCACCAAGAGTGCGAGAATTTTATTGATATTCTTAAAAAATAATAAAGAATTTACAACTATTTTTTGTTCATGGAGCAGCCATATAGTAATGAAAAAAAAATACATTGAATTATGAAAATTTGAATTTCAATCGCAGATCCATACTTTTATATTTTATAATGGGGATCACTTATTTAAAATTTTATCTAGCACGATAAAAATGATTCCCAAGATGAAAAGTTAATGTATGTGATAGTGAGAACCGAACACGAGAATTTTATTAATATTCATTAGAAAATAATATATATGAGAGAGAGAGAGAGAGAGAGAGAGAGAGAGAGAGAGAGAGAGAGAGAGAGAGAGAGAGAGAGAGAGAGAGAGAGAGAGAGAGAGAGAGATCTCTTAATGGGAAACATGAAACACTTCCTACTCTACTATTAAAAATAAACATTGACTAATTAAAATTTGAATTCCGACTACGAGAGTTTTTTCTTATTTTGTGTTTGTCGCACTTTCACTATATTACATTCAACTGTAAAAATCTATGGGAATTGAAATCTAAAATAAATTAATATAATTTTAATTTTTTATAATCAATGAATATTTTTTTATTTGTAATTTCAATTTTAAACTTTTCATAGACATTTGTTCAAACCTTTTTCAAGATGCTAATTTATCAACGTAAGTGGAGATTCATACATAGAATTTTTCATTTGACGCTCACACGTGAAAATTGCTTCATTGTGGTACAATGACAAAAAAAAGTTTAAGAATAGGAACATTGTCGAATTATCTTAATATTCATTTAAAATTTTGTTGATGAAGTTCCTATAGAGACGTGAAAGAGAGAGAGCCAGATAGAATCGCAAAGTGTTGTTGAACGGAGAATGAATGAGTATTTTCCACCACACTATGCCCCTGTATTTTCATACTCTAAGTAAATTATACAAAATCAATCTTATAAATAATTGAAAGAAAAATATAGACAATATTCAAAATAATATAAAATGAAAAGTGACATATATAGACAACCTTCCAAAGAAAAAAAAAAAAGCATATAAATATTATTAAAAAATGAAAATTATTTTGTTCGATAGATGTAGAAATAATGAGAGAGAGAGATGTAATCTATCACAAGTGTAGAATGAGAAAAGTAGAACATTTTTGACCCTACTATTAAAAATGCATCTAGACTAATTAGATTTTCATTTGAGAATAAAATTTATAATCATTTTATATTTTAAAGGTTACTATATAGTCACACATATGAAGATGAGAGAAATAATCAACCTCTTAATAGTGTAAAACGGGAAGCGAAATAATATTCGTCATCTCACTCTATCTTATAATATTGTTAAACATATATCATGCAAAATATATATCAATTTTATCTTAGTATTCTTAATTAAATATTGCACAAATAATATATTAAAATAAATACATAAATAATATTTAAAAAGAAAATTATCCCGTGCACGGCACGGGCTAGCATACTACTCCCTCCGTCCCTATATATAAGCCCCCCAAGAGAAATTTCACGGTTATTAAGAAAAGTTGATAGTGTAATTAATGTATACTTTTTGAATATTACAATTACTAATTTGTCCTTGGTAAAAAGATGTATTTGTAGTTGATTTTACATATTTAAATGCAAAGTGATGTTATGTTTGGAAAAGTAATAATAAATGTGTCTAAAAAATTGTAAAAATACTTATATTCAAGGACAAATAAAATCTTTGTAAAGATGCTTATAATAATAGCTTCAGGGAGTAGTTTATATCGTATTTGCCGTTTGCATAAACTCATGCTGAACCAAACATGCCATAATTAAAGTGACAGTACCACAGTTCCCCTCTAAAAACAAAGCCCCAATTCATCTCTCTCTGTCCCCGAAAGCGAAGAAATCCCTAAAACCCTCTGTGAATCAGTGACTGAGCTTTGTGCAAAAATGGAAGACGCTGAAACCAACGCAAGAATCGAAGAAACAGTTCTTAAGATCCTCCACGAATCAAACATGGAAGAGGTAACTGAATCAAAGATCCGAAAACAAGCCTCCACCGAATTGGACCTAAACCTAAATCAGCCTCCATTCAAAGCTTTGGTCAAGCAAATCATCGAAGATTTTCTCGTAGAGAAGCAGCAACAACAACAACAAAAGGAAAAAGAAGAAGAAGTAGTAGAAGAAGAAGAAGCTGAAGAAGAAGAAAAGGCACAACTTAAACAAAAAGCTGTTTCCAGCAAAAGCAATGTCTATGACGATTCTGGCGATCTCGTCATCTGCGAGGTCTGTTTCGTCTTTTTTTACCCTTTTTTTTCTGGTTTCACTGGTTAATGATGAATCAGTTAGAAAAGGGTTGCTCATGAATATTATTAATTTGTTTCAATTTTGTTTTTCCATTTCAGCTTACAAAAAAGAGAAAAGTGACAATTCAGGATTTCAAAGGGAGAAGCTATGTCTCCATTCGGGAGTTTTACACCAAGGATGGAAAGGAACTTCCTTCCAACAAAGGTAAATTGTATTTTTTTTTTTTTTCTAGCTTTATATGCTTGTTTTCAATTCTTCTTATTCAATTTCCAGAGGATAATTTGTTTAGTTTATGATTTTGTTGGTAGTAGGAATAGTTGAGGAGTTTTGTTATATGTTTTAGGTCTTGTTGTTTGGACAAACAACTTAATCAAGTGAATATAGCATAATAAGCTCTTATCATGAGTCTGGATCCTCTCCATTTGGGGAGGAAATAGAAATCTCAATTTCCATTCATATGCAGTTGACATGTGGCAAAACAATTATCAATGACCTAGATTTACAGTTAACTTAAATAAGTTCATTTTTAAAACTGCAAGAGCTGGTTGCTTGATGGTGTTGCGATTGATTATCGCGATGCCGGGAGCACAGTGAGGTTTTTGAGCTACTTATTGTAGCCAATCTGTTTTGTTGTTAAAGGTGCACATACGTGGAAATCTGGGCATTGATATTTGATTTACCACATGCCAATTGAATTGGGATTGCCATTTCCTCCCCTAATGGAGAGGATCCAGACTCTGTTATCATAAGTGCTTATGGAAAAACCATATCTTGGTTGGAGAGCTTATGAAAATAAGTTGAAAACAACTTATGGACATGTCATAAGTTGTTTCCATAAATTCTTCCAGAAAGTTTCACAAGTGCTTATGACAGTATATAAACTAAGTTGTTATAAGTTGGTTTCTTAGGAATTGGTCATGACTACATAGTATAGGTATAGCTGCAGTTCTGTTTCAAATGCCTCTGGCTTTTGTGCTTCTTTAGCATTTTATCATGAATGTTTAGTCGGGCACATAAAAAATTATGAAGTTTGGACACTTATGGATTAAATTGAGCTTTTCAAGCGTAGCACAAGTTATGCTTCATTTAATATCTAAGAAACAACAAGATAAAAAATGGGTCGTGTTGGAACACGCCATGCTCTTATACCAATTGTTGAAACACACTCACAATTGAAAAAGATGCGAGAGTTGAATATAAAAATGGAAAAAGTACTTTTGCATAACACTGCACACAGTTATTTATTTATTGATTTGAGCGTATTTGCTTTTTATAACAATGAATACAAGAGTTGCACACGGGTAGACAATAGACTCAACAAACCAATCTCCATGACCAATCATATGAGTTGATTCAAATGTTAGATGGATTCATGGATACCACTAACAAATTTTTTGAATCAAATGTTTATCAGTAGACTTGATATATGATAAAGGACATTAAGACATATAGTAGTTCATTTAGCCAACTCTGCCTAGTTAAAGAAAGCTCAGATTGTTGCTGACTTGATTTGTAACACCCCCCCTCTTGATTGTTGCTGACTTGATGTGTTCTATAATTGAAGGTTGTTTCTGATTTTTTTTTTTTTTTTTTTTTTTCTTTCTGTGTTTCAGGAATAAGTTTGTCTGGGGAGCAGTGGGAAGCCCTTAAGAAATGTGTGCCTGCCATAGAAGAAGCCATCCAGAAACTGGAGTCGCGTATATAAGGATGTGCGGATTCCCATCTGCTCATTGAAGTGTTCATGTCATTAGCTAATGAATGCGGAAGCCACATTTTTCTTGCTGATACTTAGTTGGTGTCTCAACTCTTAAGTGGATGTGGCTTTGCTTTATGTGTAATATAAATCTGTGTAGGATTTGAAATCACTGTGAATCATGTTCTTTTAAGTGTACTGCAACTGGCTAGAGTATAGCTATTTTAGGATGACTCTAGAGAAGGTGAAATGAATGTTACTAAATATAGTAATCTGATATTTCCTTCCGTGTCTTATTGGTTTCTTTTTTATAGTTGCATTTTACTAAACACAATTTTTTTTCCTATTAGTTATTTGCGGAAGTTTTTGGTTTAGTTTGGTAATATACAGATGAGTGGCCGTACACCTCCCCCTAGAGTAGACACCATTTGATTTGAGTACAAAAGATTGTCTCTCAAGTCTAGTGCTATTTGTGTTTTCTATTGTTTGCTTTCTTGAATTTGTGTACTAGGGTAAGAGAGATCAAAAGGAACAGTAACCTTTCAACAGTTGACCCTTGCGGTTTTTGAAGTCTGCATAATTAGCATTTTGCTAAAAACAGGGATAACCTTTTACTAACATAGACAATTCCACATTTGTTGTCACCCTTTTCCCTCCTTCACCTATGTTGTTTAATGCTCACGTGAATTGTATCCTCTGTCACTTGTATGATTGAGCTCTTGTATTCTTCGTCAGATATGTAGTGGTAGAAGAGAAGAGAAGGCAACAATTTTAATTTATGAAGAAAGTGGGTGCAATTTTTTTCTTTTGTAGTCTTCTTCCTACCTGTGTTTGAGCATGTGTTTGGAGCACAAGCACTTGCCACTTGAGTTTAGAGTTCTTCCATAGTGATTTTTAGAAACTTCAATGTGTAGTTTCTGATCTAGTTTTTCAAATGAGCTATGCTAAATGTTATAATGAATTTTGCCTACGAAATGCAAGAATAGTTATATGTCAGTTTTCCATGATGCCTTGAAACTGTTCAGTACCAATCAAAGCTTACTATGATTCATTCTTGCCTTTATTTTTCGTAATGTTAAGCATTTTTCTTTTCAAAGACTCAACTCAGGATAGACAAGTCCCTTATAAATTTCTAATGAAACTGAAAATATTCAAAAATTATAAATCCATATACAACTTTGTTAGTTGTTACAATTTAAAATCCAATGCTATGTTTTCTCAACACAATCTAATAAGATTAAAAAACACAACCATTTTCAATTGTCTGCTTTGGAGCCCCTCACATCAGGGACATAACCTTCTACCTGCAACACCATTTTCACGATTCCTAAAGCTCCAATGATTTAGTCAATTTAGTTTTATGAGCCATTCATAATAAAAATCAATAATTAGTATTACATTCATTGCTTATATGATATCACATCCATATTGATATTTGGACTAGTCATCCAAATATAGCATTAACAATTTAACATACTCATAAATTTCATTATTGAGCATGAACTAGGAAGCCTTTTCTTAACAAGAACTCAAATCAAAATTTGACCCTTCTGTAACCTCAGTAGCAGCTGCAACAACAATGCTTTTAGTAATTTTTCCGGAGTTAACTGGCGCAAAGAACGTATTGAACAATGTCGGCTTCCATCCCACTTTCCAAGTACTCGTGGTTCTGCTTCTTGCAGGACTACTAATTGGGTATGCAGTTGCAGCCATCCTCATCTTCTCAATCAATGCTTCAATATTCACCTCTTCTGACAAAATCTCCTCTAGTTGTCTTGTATCAATCATCAACTTCACTTTCCACACGCCATTTTTAGCCGATGGCAATACTTCAAGAGCCGAACCATTCGACAGATTCTCCACGTAATCACACGCCGAGTTCTTCACTCTCTCATCATTCCTAGTTTTTATGTCCTCCTTCAAGGGAAGAAGATAATACATAAGACCATAGCTTAAGCTCTCTTGATCCGATAACGGTGATGACGCACAACCTCGTCGGAAAACACGATAACCAGGGTGATTTTCGAGGACTTGTGCAACTGTTTTAGGACCTTTGAATTGTAAAATAGAACCAGTGTCAGTTAGAACTCTTATAGAGTGATGGCATTCTCCAGTTGTACCCTTGAAAGAACAATTCCCCATTCGATTGATAAATTTCAGTGATGAGTGTTTGAATATAATTTTCAGTGTTGTTTTGTTACTGTTTTATAACATATATAGAAGATATTGAGGTTTGTTCTGAAAATTTGTTTATATTGTAAGTTTGAAATCTCTTGTATTCGGCAAAAACTTGTCCTCATACTGTCATGCACGTTAGTTACTGTCATGTCTTTAGATTTGTTTATTTTTTGTTTGTGTAGTTTTGTTTATGTTAGAGTTGGTGGCCATGTGAAAATGGACCGTTGGGGATTTATTTACTTTGAGAATTGAAGTACTTTGGATTTGTGATAAGAACTGATCCAAAGAGAAAACAACAGAATAAGAGGTAGATTCTTCAATTTATTATTATTGAGAAACAAACAAAAAAAATTCAAATATGAGAGCTAGAGGCTCTGCATCCACCTATGCTTTCTGGTGCAATTGTTTAATCCCATTTGAACTGCTTGTGACGTTCCACTATAATATCCCAAAAAATAAAAAATAATGGACAAAATAATTTACAACTCTTGTTTTATTTGTTAATATAGGATTTGTTCTGGACCGGGCCTTTGAGCCCAATATCCTCACGCGTCGAACAAGGTCCAACTAGGGCAAATCCCAGAAGAATCATGGGGCTGGCTAATGGATAGATTCTACAGCGTATCATAACGCTCGACACTAGAATGATGAGCATTTAATGTTTATCGTGGTTTTTCAGCCATTTTTCGACAACCATTGCTAATGACCATCAAAGGTCTTGATCCAGCGCTGGGGACTATATATACACTCCTCATTTGCAGGAGTCAGGTACAATTTCCTAACTCTAAAAACCTTTGCTTCACACTCTACTGACTTGAATGTCGGAGCACCTGCAGGTACACAATCCCCCTCCATTTATCGGGGCGGAGCAATGTCACAAACACCGACGTGGTCGACTCTGATCAAGTAAGATCATGATTAATTTTTGTACAATAGTAATGTATCTATGGAAGTAAAGAACTAGGTGAGTTTCATAGGCTATAAATTTATAGTAAAGAACTAGGTGGCCTATAAATTTACAATTCCAATACTAATTTTTGTTAATATAGGTTTATGTCTACATTTTTTGTTTTTAATTTTTTTAATTTTATTATTCAATAAATTTTTAGAGTGCAGAAAAAATAGTATTTTAATTATGAGAGGACAACATAAATGTCATTCATTTTATAATGATGCATTTACTCTAATTTTGTCTTAAAAAATAGATTTATTTTAAGCTTGGCTTTTATCTTGTGCAAGTATATATCCTATGTGGTGACTAAGGTGCCAAAAGTAAATAAATGGTAAACCGATTCCAAGGTGTTTGTGGTCCAAATGCTAAGTGATGCCAAGTCCGGTTTCGTTGTATCTCTGCGGGCTTATGGTTGAGCTGCAAGCGGAGTCTTAAATTACTAATTAGGTAAAATTTTCAATAATTTTATCTATAATAATATAAATAATAACTCTTGTAAAAAATTATATAAAAATTATCTTCTATCTTATTCTGTATTCTTATTTTTCTAATTTATATTGTTTTTTTTTTGTGGACTAATATCATATAAGTTTATTTTTGGGTACAAGATAATATTAAAGCTTTAAAAATAAAATACAGAGACAAAATATAACACCTAGTTAACATAAAACAAAAATAAAATGGAAATAATTTCAAATGATCATGACCTCTGTTGATTTTTCTTCTAGCTCAGTTCTTCTGCAATTTTGAGATTAAAAAAATTTAGAATATATAGTTGTTTATTTTATATAGTTTTTTCAAGCATTTGTAGGTCAAAAACAAAAGATGGCATCTTTTCTCACCTATAGAATTTGTTAATTAATAAAAATGATAATACTATATTATTAAGTTTGAATGTATAAGTCTTGGGTTGAAATCAGAACCAAGCACGCAGTAAGGCCAAAAGAGACAAAATGTCAAAAACATTCCACAAGATATGAGGTGGCTGAGTCCCAGTGGTCCACGCAAGTAACACAATTGCCAGACGTTTATCTTAAGGTCTGCATGTTTACTACTTTCATTATCACTATTATTACTAACTCTCCATATAATTTTTGTCCTACATAGACTTAACTAGATGGATAATCCTCTACTTAAAGCCACATAATTTTCATATCTATCAATCCTTAGTATTGCATTAACCACACATTGCAGTCATAAACAATATGGTATATATGCGGCAGCGGTAGTAAATGTAAATCACGCGGTAAATTGACACAAGACACAATTTTTAGTTAATACGTATATCTTTTAACTTTTTTCAATCAATTGAATTTATTTTTATACAGTAATTGTTTTTTTCTTAATCATCAGTTCATCACTACTTTCATATAAATTTCATGTGTACATGAATACATGATAATTTTGTTGTAAAATTATCAAGTTGTAACAATAATTAATTAATCCAGTAAAGGGTCATTTGATATAGATTAAAAAAAAACGTGATTTTGATACGAATTATTTGGAGATTATTCTTTATAATTTTTTTTAAGAAAACATAAAGCATGGTTAAAAAATCATTCAAATTGTAAAATCTATCATGTTAAAATTAGTTTTATAAACACAAAATATACACAAACTCATCGTTTATAAACACATTGTAACACCATATTTAGACTCTTATCACATGTCTAAAACTAACTATCTAAAATGTGATCATGATGTGTTTATAAATTGCTTGTAACATAACTCAAGTTTATTTAAAGATAAAAGAGAGGTAAAGAATTCACAGTGGTGAATTAGTGAAGACATGCTACGAGTTGGAGGTTAAAATTCGAACGTTGGAGACGATCAACCATGGTGAAGTAGGGGGGGGGGGGGGGGGGGGGGGGATGTGGAGTATCTACAAAAAAACACTCTGACGCACTTGACGTGGAGGTTAGAGTGAGACATACTTTGTCAGGTTATGATGAATTGTATATATAAGTCGGTAGATGTCACATTGAGCCAATGGATTGTGAAATTGGACTTGGTTCAACCCAAAAGTTTAATTCAAAACATAAATGAAGACACATTGTCCCTCTTCGATGAGGAGTATCTACAAAAAACACTCTGACGCACTTGACGTGGAGGTTAGAGTGAGACATACTTTGTCAGGTTATGATGAATTGTATATATAAGTCGGTAGATGTCACATTGAGCCAATGGATTGTGAAATTGGACTTGGTTCAACCCAAAAGTTTAATTCAAAATATAAATGAAGACACATTGTCCCTCTTCGATGATCGCATAACTTATAAATAGTTGTCAATTTTAAATAAACTTTGATATTGCGATAATGTTTAATTTGAGTCTAACAAAACCCTCAATCCAATAAGTATTCTCATAAAAAATCACACTCGATTTTTTTAAAACAATTTATTTTAAAAAAATTCATTAATCATCTATAAATGAATAATATCCTTTCTATAGATGATAATTGCGCATCAATTTATTTTTAATAAATAAAATAATGAAGTGTATGGTATAATTTTATAATTTTTGATTGGACAAATATGAGTGACTGTGGAAATTCCTACCAAAACATTTTTATATAGTTAGTCTATATTAAGACAGTACCATACCATAGTATATGGACTCTATATGTGGATAACAATATGTGGTTGAGCATTTGAGAGAGTGACTCACTCACTGCATTTATCTATCTATAGCTAGCATTTTGGCATTTGAGGAGAAAGACAAACAAGGAAATTATGGGTTGTGCATCTTCTAAACGTGTTGAAGCCACCGCTCCCGCCGTATACCAACCACCACCAACTAGCTTCGCCGTCTTTGACATAAACGCCATAGAAGAACCATGGCTAAAACACCTCAACAACACCAACACCACCACTATCTCCCATGAAGAAAAACTCCCTCCTCCTATTCTCCACATCCTTGATGCCACTGAAAAATCTCCTCAATCATGGGATGAAGTTAGCAAAACACTTCAACACCTTAAACCCACCGTTCAAGTTCAACCATCACCACCACAAACACCACCACCATCACAACAATCACAACCTCAACCACCACGTAAGGTTGCTTCTTTTCACACACTTGAAGAATTAGATGCAAAATTAAGCCCCAAAGATTCCAAACAACCACAATCAGAGTTACAAAAATCAACTAAAGTTGGTGCTGATGTTGGTGTTGGTCCAGTGAAAACATTACTACCTTCAGTATCATCAAAATTGAAGGATAACATATTCATAAAGAAAGATAGATTGGAGAAACAAAAAGAAGAAAGAGAATCAAATTTCGAAAGGTTAAGAAGAGACCCATTAAGTAACTACCCAGAAAAAATACCACCAAACGGTAACGACGCCGTAGTAATATACACGACGTCGTTACGTGGTGTAAGAAAAACATTTGATAACTGTAACAAAGCAAGAGACTTGTTGGAAAATCACAGAGTGATTTTCGACGAGCGCGACGTGGCGCTTCATGGAGGGTTTTTGAAGGAAGTAAAAGATTTGTTACTAACAGAGGAAGATTCAGGAAGTGGGGTTGTTTTGCCAAGGGTGTTTGTTAAGGGAAGGTATTTGGGTGGTTTGGATGAGTTGATGGAACTTGATGAAACTGGTAGACTTGGGAGGATATTGAATGCGACACGTGTGGAGAGAGGTGTTGGAAGACAAGGTTGTGGGGGGTGTGGTGGAGCAAGGTTTGTTCCTTGTTATGATTGTGGTGGAAGTTGTAAGTTGGTTAATTCTGTTGGAGGTGAAATTGAGAGATGTCCTAAGTGTAATGAGAATGGGTTAGTTCATTGCCCTGCTTGTATTTGAGTTTGTTGAATTGTTGTTGTGTATGCAATCATATATTGATTCATATAGTAATACTATATTACTGTTTTATTCATAAATAAATCAAATTCTATACTGTTAATTGTATACTATTGGGCATGTTTATTGTGTAATTAGATTAATTGTTATACTTTGTATACTTCTCTTTGCATGTTGAGATTTGTAAGATTGGAATATGAAAATGATGATTTAGGATTAAGTTTAGGGGTTGTTTGTTGATTTAAAGTAAACTATTGTGAAATTGAATTGAGGGTTTCAATAAAGTTAAAACCATTTTCCTTTCTATTTGATAAATGAATTGCATCACTTATTTCTATTTGATTTCATTGTTCTATGTAACTTTTGAGTAAATAAGTTGATCTTGTTCAAATTTGATGTTGTGACAGAATGGAATGATGAGTTGAAATTCTGATATGAATGAGTTGTTTCTATTCTTATATGTATGAGTTGAAATTCGATAAATGTGAAATTGATTTTTTTGGAGAAGCAAAATTTTGATTAACTAGAGTAATGCACAAGGTATGGAAAACTCAAATATCTACAGAGCAAGTTTGATACAAAAAGGACAATCAAAATATAGGGACAAACACCTATACAATAGAAACCACCCATAACACAACAAGACTAACAAATACAAGCAGATACAAAACAATCAAGATAATTGTGAAATTGCTAAAATGAGGGCAAATTAAATTTCAAATTTGTATTGACCTACCATCCACAATTTGTCCATAACTTTCTCCATTAAGCCTCTACAAGATAAGAACACGATTTCCTCTCAACTCGTTTATCGTGTTGAGTCTTTATCTCTGGCTTTTTTGTCATCCTATCAATTTTCTCGCACGCCCTATAAAATTATCAAAATACTTATTATATGTTACTTAAGTAACAGACGTTGTAAAAATGAGAAATTTGAGAAGAAAACACTCTCCTTTATACATCCACTGTTTAAATAGTAGAAGGATAAACTAAAAAACTAAATCATTCGTGTTGGTATTTAGATTATCATTCTTAAGTCCATATCGTTATAAGTTATATGTTATTCCGTGTTCGATTTTCAAGAGTTCATCAAACAATCAATTTTAAAAATTGGGGTTAAAAGAGTGGAATTTTAAAATCTGTCCTATCTCTCAATTTTGGAATAAGTCTAGAGGTATATATGTTGTATATAAAATAGAGATTAAAAGATAAAAGCAGGTGTATATATATACACACACACTCAAATTCAAGCCAAAATTGGGCTGACCTATATAAGTTGCATCCCTATAGAGAATCCAATAAAACATGATGAATGATATAATGAGAAGAAGAAGAAGAAAGACAAAAAGAGAGATATGTGTAAGGGATGAGAAAAAAAAGGGAGTGAAAAATAAAAAGATAAACACAACATTTTTACACTCATACATTTTGTTTAACTTTATAGTAAATTGACTAACAATGAAAAATATTAGAAAAGGAAAGTAAAAGGGAAAATTTTATTTATTTATCTAGAAAAAATAAGAAAGGAGAAATTGCATTGTATTATAATAATAGCGGTATTAATGATCATTTTATAACTGATTCATATGAGAGATTTGAATTTTATTTCTTTAGATTATAAAGTTAAGCTTTTACATCGAGTTAGCATCCAATTAGAAGAAGTGGGAAATGGATTCGTTGCAGTTAAGTAGTGACTGCAGTTTCATCTCAACCGTCCATTTTTATTATGTCTTTTATTTATTTTATTATCTTTAAATCTGAGCTATTAAGTGGAGTGACTGTATGACTGCAAGGATTTCCTGACTGCAGAGAATCCAGGCCCGAAGAAGTCATGAATATATGTGATGGAAAAAGGAGAAATAAGTTGTGATGGGCAAGAGATGCAAAAACAATGAGTAATAATATATGAAGATAGAAAGAGGACCTTCAAATTCATAAATTTGTGAAAATATTGTAGTTCGTGATCGAGATTCAAGATGATTGAGCTACACGTTGATTCAAGTTAGTAAAGTGGTCAATGTTATATAGGTGAACTACTCATTCGATGTTTTGGTCCAAACTATTTAACTACTCTCTTCGAGGAGGTGATCGTGATTCTTTTAAATCTGTTACGAACAATCTCATGCTCAACGCAGTCTATTTTTGTTAATAGATCACGTGGAAATCAGGACTCTCCAAATGATTAATCTGTTATTAGCTTATTTTCCTTTTAGAGTGCTATTTAAAAAGAAAAATACATGAAGTGCTCTATGTAAAGCCTACTCAAAGACTCGTAATTTCCCCTATGTTTTCATTTTTTTACTAATAAATTACACTCCACAGTTCTTATAAGTTCATATCTGTGAAATCAGCCTTAAAAGCTAGTAGGAAGCGGAATCGATTATCTTCTAGTTTTGCTTGACAGCTTGAGAAAATGATAAAAAAAAATGTTAATAAAATAGGGCCCAACCGGGTTCGAACCGGTGACCTCTTGATCTGCAGTCAAATGCTCTACCACTGAGCTATGGACCCATTTGTTATTAATGTTGCATCGCTAAGCTATATAAATTATGATAGTTATTCCATTCTTTATTTCTTATCAACAAATAGATTATAAATTAATTAATATTGATAAGTTAAATCATTTTTACCCTTACTTTAACAAGAAAATGAATTTATTTAACAAATAATTTTTAATTTTTGTAAGGATACAAGTGGTAAAATCTCAAGACTTTGTCAAGAAAAAAAAATACAAGACAAAAGCAAAAATTAGAAGAACTAAAAATTAAGGGGGTGTTTGTGAATGTTTCATAGATACACAACTGATTCTCGAGATTAACTTTTCCAGGAACATAAAAGCAGGAACCTTATTCATAGAAAAATAGTGATAAAAGTATTTGGTTATTAACTTTATTCCTGGACATATTTTCTTAAAAAAATCCAAGGAATAACTAAACTATGTTTGGCTTGTAATGTATATTCCTGAGAATGAACATTATGATTATCAAAATACCCCTAATGCATATACAATGAAACTAACAATATTAACTCGGAATTTACAAAATTTGTTCATAGTTATCACCGTTTTTACAAAATCTGTTTGTATCAAGTCCATATATTTCTCTCTTGATAATATAGTTAGCATTCATTTCCATTTCCATTACTCATTAATATTATAGTTTGTGAAAGGGCAAGATTGGGTTTTCATGTAGATAATGGATTTATGGTTCCCGGAATAAAACTTGCCCATCCCTTTTTCATGGGAATAAAATTGAAGAGAACATGGGGTATCGTGGGTGTTTTGAGTTTCCTTGGTATTTTTCATTCCAAGGCTCTTTTTTTGTTTTGATGTACCAAACACATCTTTATTTATTTTCAGTCTTGGTATCCTTGGAATAATTTTTTAAGAAGTGAAACAAACGCCCCTAAGGATAAAGGGAGTAAGTTCTGACATCGAGAGGTTTCAGTCCTTTTCCGATTGCAGTTGCGGGGGATCGAATTGTTATTCTCCCTACTAAATTCAGCGTCAATCACCACTGAACCAACTAATAATTGATTAGTAATGTTTAATTTTAAGATGCACCAACTTTTAGGCTTTGAAGGAGGTCATAAATATTTGCAAGATTTTAGGTTTCAAAAAAGTGTCAAACTACACAAAATATATAAAATCTATCTTTTGATGTTAGAAGTGATTTAGGGTTGTTAAAGTTTTGATGAAAAGGCCTAACTTTTTAAAAGTCTAAAATAGTTTGTTAGCCTAATTTATAGTAATGAATTTACTAGTGTATTGTTATGTTTGAAAACAAAAGTATAATTTGGCAAAATGTTACACGTGATAGACTAAATATAAGTGGATTCTAATATAGAACAGTTTTTTTTTTTTTTTTGTGTAAACCGGGTATCCTCTGCGCGCAACTGCAGAGAACAGAACAGTTTTCCTTTAATCAAACAAACTTAATATATTTTATTAATTAGTAAATATTCAATACTTAAAGAAACTATATCAATTCAATAAAAACTAGTTCACGAATTGGCTGCTCAAAGAAGAGTTAAATGGTATGACATTTTTCCTTAAAATTATAGATAAAAATATTTAAAATGCTTTTATTTCCATACTTAAGAAGGACTCTGTATACTTTTATCCTTTATTTATTTATATATATTCTGAAGTCTAAAAATTAAAAAACAAAAGGAAAAATGTGTGGTATATGTATACGGAAAATATTAACTATTATATCTAAAATACTAGTTAAAAAATTTAGAATTACTAGTAAAATTATTTTAAAATTTATGTAGTCAATATTTTTATTGTAAAATTGATTTTGTTGTTTCCTTAGTTAGCATTACCGATAAAATACTTATCTTTACTTTTGACAAAGAAAATAAATTATCTTTACTTATACTGCAAGGCACCTCCTCCAAAGAAATAGCTGTAGCCAGCTAGTCGTCGACATGCCAACTGCCAAAATTGAAGTATAATTTCAATAAAAATATAATTATAAAAATGAAAATGTGTATGACTATACTATATATAGTCAATTAGTGGGAAGGAATGATTCTTTAATTTGTTTTAACTCGGTCCAATAGTGTGATGCATGATCATTGACATTTTAACAAGGTTCTTCAAGTTAATAAGGATTTAACTCATATTTTAAAATATGTAAAATTAAATTCCATTATATATTAAGACTTTATTAGTGGATAAAATGTAATTGCACGAATAATAAATAAATTTAACACAAGAAGAATTTTACTCCGATTATTATTTTTATACATAGCCCTCCCAAAAAATGAAAGGACCAACTATTTTATTATTTATTTATGGATGTATCAACGTGGCTTTTAAGTTTATCTACTTGTATGACCAATCACCTAACACACAACCAAGAAAATGCTTTTGGCATATTCGTATATTGGCTTTTGATTAGGAATTCAGATTACCAATACAAGATTCATAATACTCTTAACAAGCCATACATCTATTTTCATTACATAAGTCTAACTTTCATCATTCATGAGATAGATCACCTAATAATTAGCAAAGTATCCTCATTATTAGAAAATTATTAGTTCTGCAAAACTAGGCTCAAAATCTTTGTTGACTAAGATAAATACTACCCTACTAGTCAAATTGTTGATTTTTAGAAAATCAAAACTCAAGAAATGAGAATCTCAAATCTAAGCTGAAATAATAATTGAACAACAATTAAATTTAATTTTTTTTTACGAAGAAAAGAATCCGAGTTCAATTTCAAAAGTCCGTGCGGAGAAAGAAAATCGAATGTCACATAACCATCTCAAAGATTAGAGATTTCTCTAGTTGCAAAAACCCATAAGCAAAATAGTTCATTTATTTTTATTCCATTCTCCATAATAATAGTATTATACCAAACACAAGAAAAATTGGACAACCATGTAATGTATAGCAGCCTCTATACAAAAACAGTAGAACACAATATTATAGGCTGAATATTCATCCTCCGGTAAATATATTCACTTTGTTTTATATATCTTTGGACTTAATTTGTAAGTCCATAGTTATAAAAACAAACCCAAATCTCTAATTATCTAGTATTTTCTTTCTCACTTGTAATTGTTTTTCCTTTATTCTTTGTAAATTGTAACTCTTTTATGCTGCCATGACCTTCAAAGAGTCGTTGGAAGTATCTTGTTCTTCAAAAATATCCAACAGAGACAGTGCCTACAAACCAAAATAGAAAAGCACAATTTAGTTTAAAATAATGAATGATGAAAATAAAACATGAACTACTTTCAAGTTAAAAGATTAAATACCTCAGGCACATTCAGCTCAAGACGGAACTTAGGACCATCATAGTGATGAAGAATTGGCCTGAAAGAATCCTCTTCTAGTGGCTCACAAGTTTTCCTAGTAATCACTCTTACCTGTATTCATCAATGTAATCAAAACATTCTTAGCTTCCACAAACTTGCAAATCAAAGAGACGAAATAAAACACAAACCGGATCCTATACGACTGTATGGTGCAACAGACGTAGGGACCGTTAGATTTAGTAGCTAATTTACTCTCTGAATATAACGATCCCTACAACAGTTGCACCATACAGAAGTTTTAGAGGTCGGATTGAAGATGTTACCTGAGCAGGGAAACGAGACTCGCCAGCGCACTTCTTGTCCTCCCAAGCTGTTGGATCAATATTTGTTCCTCCAAAACCTGCAGCCTGAATAAACCAACACCGCCACATGTTAGAACACTACCAAAATGCATTCAAACATGAAGTTGCTAATTTGGTGCCTAATGCATAATTTTAAAAATAAACTATCAATTTACATTGTCTCCAATTTAGTTCCTAAACAAACTATATAAATATAATTAGTAATTCTTAAGAGTATATGAAATCTAGTCTTTCTATTAAGATATTAGGGTCTAAAATGACAGATTTTCATATACTTTAGAGACTCAATTGACGGATTTTATATACTTTAAGGACTATCTATTGAATTTATATAGTTTAGAGACTAAATTCAGCTTCCCTACAAAACAGTTTCATTAAATTGATTAGGTGAGAAAGAAGATGATATCAACCAAGTAACATACCTCAAAGACTCCATGGAGTTGGTGAGTAGTGTAGTTGTAAAGAAAAAGGGGCAACCCAGGAGTAATGGCCCTAACTGAATCCCTGTATCTTGGAGGCAAACCTAAAAACACAAACATTCACAAAAGATAAGTGTTTGATAATCATAATTAAACACCTCAAAGATTTCAATTGAGGTTACAAAAGGGTGTGTTTGATCTATTAAAAAAATAAGAGATTGAACATGACAACTTTCGTGCTTGATTCTTGAAACTAGACAAATCGGGCGCAAGTTTTAAAAACATGTTCAATATCTTAAAAGTTTGTCCTGTGTTATTATGTCTGGTGATGTTATGTCCGGTACTTATTTTTTTTCAACTAAAAAGGACCCTAAGAACATATTATTATCCCTTTATATGGCTATGTAACTATACACACACCAAATGCAACGAGGCTGAGTCAACAATCACTGCAAAATTTCAGGCTTCATAATTACATGCTACTTGCAAACTACAGTAATCAATACAGTAAAATCACCCAAACATGGAAACCAAAATAAACTAGTAAAAAAAAACACATAAAGATAAATTAGGAACGGATCTAACATATAATAATAACAATTGCATAGTTAAAGGAAAAAAAAAAAAAATCGGAAATAATAATAAAAATTGCATAATTGAAGGAAAAATTGAGGAAAAAAAGGAACATACCAAAGAGTTGCCTTTTGAGATTCTCAGCCATGGTATCATTGTTACAAACAAAAATATACCCTCCAATTGTTTCATTCCTAGGTAAAGACTCAGATGGTGGCAATGTTTTGAATCTCTTATCAGAAGCAGCCTTTGAATCCTTATTCTTGTTACCATCAGTGTTGTTGTCTCCATGTTTTTTGTTAGGGTTTGTGTTCTTCTTAGCAGATTTGATGTTATTGGGTAGATGAAAAATATCATCTTCAGCAACACCAACAACATTGTTACCTTTGAAATTGATATTCAAGTTGTTGTTGTTAGTATTGAAATTATCATAAGAAGGATTTGAATAAATTCCTTTGTTGAAAGAACCATTAAGACCAACATCAACAACACCAAGCATGTTGTTGTTGTTTTTCCAAACATGATTGTTGAAATCAGAAACAGAGTTGTTGTTGTTGTTGATGATTTGACCACCGACTTTGATGTCAAAATTTTTTCTTTGATCAGCAGCAGGTTTTTTGGAGGAAGAATAACTTGTACCCCAAATTGAATCATTTAGAGATAAATTTGGTAGATTTGATGTGTGAACACGAAGTTGATCACTGAATTGCCAAAATGATTGTTGATTGTTATTGTTCTCCATCTTCAAAGCTAATCACAAAATTCTATGATGAGTATAACAGTGTATAAATAAGCAGAGAGAGAGATGCAGAGAAAAATGTTTGAGAGAATTGACAACAAAGAGTGACAAGTGTTGCTAATATATAAAGATATGAATCAAAAAGGGAAGAATTGGATATTGTATTTTTTTTTATGTGAATAATAATTAATTATTGTTATGTTAAATATTTTTTATGTATTTAAGGGTTGGTAAAAAAAATTAATGTACTTAAGGTGTATTTAGTCAACATTTAAGCCAAATTCATATATATATATTTTCACTTATATTTAAGTCAAAGAAAATAACATTTTATTTTATGCATATAAATTTGACTAAAATTTCATGAATATTTTATTATGTCATTTATGTAGAAAAATACTAATGAATGATTTTAGAATACTTGTAAAAAAAATAATTAAAACAATATATTTTAAAAATAGTACATTTAAAAATTATTTTTTTGGTCAAGAAAAATTTAATTTTTATTACATAAAATTTATTGTATCATTTATTTTCTTTGTTGACTTTTTTTTATGGTACATTTATTTTTTTGACTTCTTAACGACTAAGTTTATATTATAGTGTACTGTACAAACAACATTGGATTTTTTAGGAATACTTGTTATTCAAATTATATTATTGAATTAGTCAAAATTCATTGTTTTATCATATTTTTATATTTAAAAAATTTATATTTTAAATATTCAATAATATAAGTTGAAGTTGGGTACCAAAGTTTTTTATCAAATAAAATTAGATGTTTTAAAAATTACAGTAGTAACTAGTAACTATACATGTATAAATGAATTAAATTATTTTGAATTTATAAAATTATAATAATTAATTAATTAAAAGAAAAATGTGTTGTTGAAATGAAACTTCGGGGGAAAGCAATAGAAACAAGAGAAGAGAGTGAGGGTTTGCGTGTAACTGCCAAATGTCGAAAATTGATTATCGGTAATTAGGATTTAATTTTCATTCTTGAATTCATTAATTGTAATAATAATTAGGTGCGGTGATTAAGTGAGTGATGGATGATGCAAAAACCGCGTACATGTGATGAGGTGGCAGAAAGTGGAAGGTGGCAGTTGGATTTAGATTTCGTGTACTTGTTCTAGAAGACGTTAGAAGAACGAACAATCTCGTGACTCACTTCTCTGATTCTCAACTAGATTGAGTTCACACAGGGAAAGTCTTATCTAGTCACAAGTTTTTTGGGTAAGCACACATACATAAATAAAATAAAATAAAATAAAAACAAATTTGTCACATCAATTCATATCACTTTAATACTTTTCTTTTTTAATTTTTGTAACTTTTTGTGAGAGTGCCTAAGAAAAAATATTTAGGTTTGTGCCTATGTTAGCATTTCTCGTTCACACAAACACTTTCTTTTTTTACTACTCCCTCATTCCCATTTTATTTGAGTCAGTTGACTGCTTTACGTTTGTCAATGTAAAGCTTTAACGATTAATATATTTAATTGTATAATGGAAAGTGTCAAACCAGTTAATATCATTTAATCATAGGTAAATTCTAACATGGACTACCTTATCAAGTGTTCTATGGTGGACCAGTTATGAATACTATTACACCGAATATGAATTTTACAAAATTCACCGTTGGATTGAAAGTTTATATCATATAGATTATCTATAGAAAATTTTAGAAAAATTGAAAATTATTTGATATGTTATTGAGACCCATTAAGATTAACGGTTTATTAAATACCGTAAATCTTGATAAATCCCAATAAAATATCAAATGATTTTCAATTTTTCTAATTTTTTTTATGAATAATCTATATGATATAAACTTTCAATCTACCAATAAATTTTGTAAAATTCATATTCGGTAGATCAATTAATCCACGGTGGACCACTTATGACGGTGGTCTACCGTAGCATTGCCTTTAATCATAATCCATGTTTAATATTTTCATCTAAGTTTGACCCGGTGAACTTCACGAAATAAGTGAATTTCTTGGTATTTTTCATTTTATCTACGGACCTTGAAAAAAATCATTTTTTATTTTTGAAGAAAAGAATTGAATTTTTCATCTTTTTTATTAAATTTCCTTAGTAGCTAAGATATGAAAGTTGTGACGCGTAAGCAAGTGTAAATATAGTGAGACTTTGAGTGTGTATGTGACACTGTTGTAAACCTTTAGATGTGCGTGGTCCGTACCGTAACCAGCGGGGGCACGTCGTTTTGTGTCATCTTCAATGAACCTTAATTTACTTCCCCGTGTTTGGTGCCCCTTTCGTTCCAAATTACCATTTCACCCAAACTCCTTTCTTAACATATCTTCAGCCAAATCATTACATACTTATTTTTGGTTACTAAATCATTACAGTATATAGTTATTGATTAACTAATTATTGGATGATGATAACATGTTTTATTTTTTATAATAAATAGCAAAGCCCCAAAAGAAAGAAAAAAAACTATATAAAATTATATGAATATTTTTAGGCATGCAAGTTTTAGATATGTGGTTAAAAAAAAATACTTTGAAATTAAATGTATTTAATTTATAAAATTTTTAAAAGTTGAAATAGATGTATGTATTTCATTATGTTTGTTATTTAAACAATTAACATGCACCTTTAAAATGCAAAGTTTCAACCAATTAAATGGGGAGTAAATTAAGGTTACATCGCTCATTCATGTAGCTTTTTTGGCTACGTTGCATTTAGATGGTATGGTAAGAATGGAATAGTCGTATTTTCAAAGTAAAGAAATGGACAATTCTTCAAATGTTAGAAGATAATTAAAGTACATTTTCTTTGCTGGATGAAAACTCATAATGCTAATATAGGTATCAATTCTCATATGTAGTGGTCGACCCCTTTAGTTTGTTTGAAGATCGGCTAATTGATTTTTGATGTAATGCATTTTGAACTCTGTTATTATTCTGCTTGGCACACCTTATGTTGATTAGGACTTGTTGTTTATTTAAATAAAATTCATTATTGCTTGTTAAAAAAAAATACAAATGTAGTTTGTTAATTATTTTTATTATTTTATGATTTAATTTGTACATATAACAAATGTAAAAAAAATCACTTTGTCTCAAATCTTTGATTCTTTTAGGTTTGACTACATAATTAAGAAATAATAAATTAGATAAAATTAAGGTATTATTACTCTTAATTCATTAAAAATATAATAAAAAATTATTTAATATATTTATAAATTTTTATAAGGGTGAAATAGTAAATCATCATTGATTACTTAATATGTTAATTTCTAAAAAAATCTTTATAAATATCTATTTGGCATGAAGTGACAATAATGGAAAGGAAAATGCTAACGAATGTTCCCGTGACACTCTTTAAGCATATTGAATAATAAGTTTTTGTGATTTTTTTATTAGAAATGTGTGAAGTCAACACCTTGAAAATTGAAAATTTTCACCTTTTAATAAAATAATTTCTTTAAATAAAATGCTTAAAGAATATGTTGAGAACACTCGTTAGCAAAAACCCTTCCCGAAAATATTCAAAGTCCATAATACTGCATACCTCGTGCCCAAAACCATTTTTTCATTTAGTCTAGTTAGTCCCCAACTCAATTTGGGTTTGAACATGACACTACTAGAAAAAGTTGAAATACCGACGGAATTTAGAGACAGAATATATTTCTTCTCTAATAGACATGAAATTAGAGACGGAAAAAGCAGTTAAAGACATATTTTCATTTTAGAGATAGATTTTGTCCGTCTCTAATAGTTTAGAGACGAGGAAATTACCGATGAGATCAAATCCGTCTCTAACCTGCTTAGTGACGGAATATTTGCATTTTAGAGACAAATTTTGTCCATCGATATTTAAGATTTTTCTAGTAGTGAGTTCAATTACTGAAATTTCACTTTCCACCAAAATAATGTAATAAACAAATGACAGTTTCTTTTGCCGTTCGAGGAGTTTCTTCTGCGCTCAATTTTTATTTATCATTCATTTAAGTAGTGGATGTTATAAAATGAAAAATTTAAAGAAAAAACATTATTCACTACTTAAATAATAGATGATGTTTGGATATAAAAAAAAGTTCGAAATATTTGGTACATAAATGGCGACTTCATTAGGGATGACAAAAATATTCAAAACCATTTAAATTGCGTCAAAAAAGTAAAATAGATGATGTTGTGTCAAAAATAATAATAATAGATGATGTTTGAGAAAATGGTAAGACAACAATAGAAACTCTAAAAAAAATAGTTAGAGCTCATGACACACACGAAAATATATACTCCCTCCGTCTCTTATTATAAGCATCCTTACAAAGATTTTATTTGTCCTTAAATATAAGTACATTTTCAATTCCATAGACTCATTTATTGTTACTTTTCCAAACATAACCTCACTTTGCATTGAAATACGTAAAGTCAACTACAAATAAATCTTTTTACCAAGGACAATTTAGTAATTATAATACCCAAAAAGTATACATTAATTACACTACCAACTTTTTTTAATAAGCGTGAAATTTCTCTTGGGAGGCTTATATATAGGGACGGTGGAGTATATAATGAAATTTGCTTTTTAAACCCCTGTCATAGGTTCACAAACCTCTAAAATTTCTAAATTGTCCTTTCTGTTAAAAATATAAGATAAGATAAGATATGTTTCAAACAATTCAATTTGCTTGGAATCTCTCGAAAGTCATTTTGCTACTCAAATCACAAACAATTTCAACTTATCAACAACTAAATAACTATAACCTTCAAACAAGAACAAAATGAGAGGAAGTTAACACCTATTTGTTGAGTTTTAGAAGAAATGTGACAGCAACTACAATGTCTTTGATCTTGGTTTGGTGAAAATCAATGGTTGAAGTAAGAATAGGGTTTGGATGTCAAGAACTCAAGTTTTTTTTTATGCTATAAATAAAATGGTACACATATGAGAACAAACCATTATGTTCTAGTAATATTTTAAACTAGATTAGAACGTAACTTTTAAAAGATACTGAACTTTCGAACATTTTATAACCAGTGGCGGAACTAGGAAAAAATATTTAGGGGGCCATAAAATTTTTTAATGTATAAATTAAGTAAAAAAAAATATTATATATAAAAATATAAGTCATAAAAAACATAAATCTATATACTATTTGGAAATTTCAAATTTTAAACTTATAAATTCATATCAAGAAAATAAAAACTTAACCGATAAACATATTTTTTTATGTCATTTCATATTTATATAATTAGTAATTTTATCCAATATTATAAATTCAATTAGTTATATGTTATTTTTTGACAAATAAAATCAAAGTTAATTATTATAAAATTAATATGTATAGCTTAAAATAATACTCTACGTAATCATCAATAATATAAAGGGTAAAAAATATGTTATCAGTCCTTACTTTTATAGCGAGTTTTAGTTTTCGTCCCTGTAAAATAAAATCAATGATTTTCATCCCTATAAAAAAAACATTTATTTTTAGTCATTAATGAACATAATTTTGACATGTTAATGCCAAAATTATTACGTTTTTATATTCAAAATGATCTATACTATGTTTATATATCATGGTTAACTTATATAAATCCATATTGTGTTACAAAATTTTGCCCATTAGGGACTAAAAACAAAAGAACAAATTTTTTAGGGACGAAAACGAGCGATTTTATTTTACAAGGACGAAAATCAAAACTCGCTATAAAAGTAGGGACTGAAAACATATTTTATCCTAATATAAATTAATATTTATACTAATACTTGTTCCTTATAGTTATTAAAAATTAAACTCTAAATTAATATTTATACAAATATGTATACAGAATTATTTAAAACTATTAATAATATATTTACATTAATATTATACCTATAAAAAAATTATTTTTTTGAGGTGGGGAGGGGCCGTGGCCACCACCAACCCCTCCCTAGTACCGCCTCTGTTCATAACATATCTCCTAATTCCAATATAAAGAAAAATTTGAGAATTTTGGAATATAAAAGGGCCTAAAGTAATAAAAATAAAATGTATCTCGTATTAAACCGACGTCAATTATTTCATTATTTTAGCGGCAAAGATAAAAAGAGTTGTGATTTCTTACTTTTAAAAAGAATGTCATAATTATCGTTAGTTTTTGTGATAATTTTAAGCATTACTCTACAATAAAGTACTTTTGAAAATTATCGATCTTATCTTCGGCCCCTTACAAACAAATAAAAGAAATAATTTCTAAATGAAATTTTACTTTCACTTTACACTTTTGGCCCAGCATCTCATTTATAGGACTGCATATATAATTGTTTATTCTAAGGACTTTGAAAAGAAGAAACAAAAGGATCAAAACCCCTTTCAAAATGAAAAATAAATGCTGTTTTTTTAATTAATATATTATGATATAGTAAGAAGAAACAAACTAAAGAGTAAATCAGTAAAATGATATTTTATGATCAACTCAATATGGACAAGCCATAAATTTTATATCATTTATTACTATAACATGTGTTGGTGAAAAGATGGTGTAAAATTGAAGTAAAAACTTGACTAATAGTCCTGTTTCACTATTAATCCAGAGACATATACACAGCACATACATCTGAACAATATAGTACGTATGTCTCAGTAATCAGTATAGTAGTTTAGACAATAATAATCACAATCCACCAACAAACATGACATTCTTTAATTGAAAGTTGAATGCAGTTGTTTATGTAGTTATTAGTTCATTTCAGGACAAATAATAAGGTGTCACACTTCACAAACCAAACTCAAAACAAAGCCTTCCCTTTTGAAAGATAACCAACATGGCATGCTTTGGAATTTCTGGTGCATGTTCTTTTGAGATATCTTTGGTTAAGTATGAAGGTCTTAGATTGACTCAAAGAATGCAAATGTATTCTGTTGCATGCATGCCAAAAAGATACATTTTAGCTTCAGGTAATTGTTCTTCATCTTTTACTCTTGCATGATCCTTCTATTTTAGTTAAATTATGAATAGAAACAATGATGTTGAGTTTCTAGAATGCTTTAAATATGGATAGATTCAGTAGCTTAAAAAAATACAAATATTTTCTGTTTTTGTTAGATAGGTTGATAAATTAATAGTATTAGGAGTTTAATGGAGATACACAGCCGGTGTAACAATATGATCTATCTTACAGGAAAGAAATGCAAAACAATCAAAGCCATGGCTTCTCCAACTACAGCAGCACCTAAAAGAGAGAAAGATCCAAAAAAGAGAGTAGTAATAACAGGAATGGGTCTTGTGTCAGTGTTTGGAAGTGACATAGATACATTTTACAATAAGCTGTTAGAGGGAGAAAGTGGGATAAGCCTAATAGATAGGTTTGATGCCTCAAGTTTTCCCGTCCGTTTTGGTGGTCAGATACGCGATTTCTCTACAAAAGGTTATATCGATGAAGAGAATCACCGGCAACTCGATGATTGTTTGAAGTATTGTTTAGTTTCGGGCAAGAGAGCACTTGAAGATGCTAATCTTGGACATGAAGTCCTTAACACTGTAAGTCAAAATCAAAAGCATTTTTTTTTAAAAATTTTATAACTTAGGATTGATACCACAAACTATAGTTGATTAGATTTAGAGGTAATGTTTTAATCTGAACCGTAATATTTAAATACACGTTGTATAATAGAAAGGAACTACAACCTCTCTGCAATCAGAGATGTAAACAAAGTTGGCCGAACTTCGTTATGTTCATTATCTTTTTTCTTCTAACAGATGGACAAAACAAGAATAGGAGTTCTAGTGGGAACAGGACTGGGAGGTGTAGCCACTTTTAGCAATGCTGTTGATGCTTTCATTCAAAAGGGACATAGTGAAATTTCTCCATTTTTCATTCCCTATTCCATCCCAAACATGAGTTCTGCTTTGTTGGCTATAGAAACTGGCCTAAGGGGACCAAATTATTCCATTTCTACTGCTTGTGCAACAGCAAATTACTGCTTTTGTGCTGCTTCGCGTCACATTAGAAGTGGTGAAGTAGATATTATGGTGGTTGGTGGCACTGAAGCTTCAATTATACCTTCTGGTGTTGGAGGATTCATTGCTTGCAGGGCTTTGTCTCAGAGGAATGAAGAACCTCAGAAGGCTTCAAGACCATGGGACAAAAATCGCGATGGTTTTGTCATCGGTGAAGGCTCTGGTGTCCTGGTAGAATCTTAAACTTTTTATTTTGTTTCAGAGATTAGACTCCTCTAAAGTGAATAGCGAGAAAATCAACAGTTGATGATATTTTAACCACGTCATTATTTGTTTATCGACAGTTGATATCATCTACTTTACTCTATAAAGCGAGTGCTCACTTTAACGAAGTTTGGTTCTTATTTAGATTATACAATATATTTTACTAGCATTGTGTTTTAGCATGTTTTTATTTCAATTAACTAATGTTCACCCTTTGATTTTTATCATTGAGAGAAGATAATGGAGAGCTTGGAGAGTGCAACAAAGAGGGGGGCAAGAATAATTGCTGAATACTTGGGTGGTGCCATAACATGTGATGCTCATCATATGACTGATCCAAGGTCTGATGGATTTGGAGTTTCATCTTGCATAAAAAAGAGTTTAGAAGATGCCGGCGTTTCCGTTGAAGAGGTAAGCAACAAGTAATAAGTGATACGAAAACTTGAAAAAATTTATTTTAGTGCATGTTAAAATCATGGCGTGCCTCGGTGATTTTAGTAAAAACTACATTTTTGAATTTTAACAAAATCACGATACCACTGTGTTTTCATCGAACATTCTGTGATTTCAAATATGCTATATGCACCTAAACTAGTTCAAATTCTCATGTTCATATAAAGTTGATGAATTCTAATCAATTGGTTAATTTCTAAATTGTAAAGGTGAACTATGTGAATGCACATGCCACATCAACACTAGCTGGTGACTTGGCTGAGGTTAATGCAATCAAAAAGGTTTTTAAGGACACATCAGAATTGAAAATGAATGGGACAAAGGTAAGAAATTTATTTACTTTCTGCATATGTTTTAGAACCTCAACAAAACATCCTTTTATTGATCTTGAAGTTTATTATTATAGTCTCTTCCTCTCTTTTTTTCAGTCAATGATTGGCCATTGTCTTGGTGCTTCTGGTGGTTTGGAAGCTATAGCAACTATCAAAGCAATAACAACTGGCTGGTTGCATCCAACTCTTAACCAAGATGTATTGTCATGGCTTGAAACTTATCTTATTAATCAATTTCTTGATAAACAACTTAAGTAATCGCTTATAGCATAAGTGTTTATGACATAAGTGCTTATGCAAAAGCTATCTTTAAAAGTGTATAGAAATAAGATGAAAGCAGTCTCACAAGTATGTATGTCGATACATAAGTTCAATTAAGTTAATTCAAACAAACCGCAAATATGTTTCGTTTTATTGACTCTCGCAATTTCAATGAGTAACATATCTGATATTTTTCATTTTTCCACAGAACTTGGAGGATGATGTTACAATTGACACTGTTCCTAATGTTAAGAAAAAGCATGAAGTTAATGTTGGTATGTAGATTGTCTTGGTGTGAATATTACATTTGCATTTTTTTATGTTTCTAAAATGTAAAAAGAATATGTTTCTGATATTTATTATTCTTTATGCAGCTATCTCCAATTCATTTGGGTTTGGTGGACACAATTCAGTAGTTGTCTTTGCCCCTTACATGCCCTAAAGTGGAATTCAAGCTCAAGTTGATTTTACATTTGCATTTTTTCACATTACTAGATCCAGTGATTTTGGGACACTAGTTCATCTGGAGATTATGTAAGCTAAGCAATTAGAAACGTGTTATTTTTAAAGTAATAGTTCATCTGAGACACTAGTTCCTTTTCTTCTTTTTTTTTTTTTTTTAAATTGTCACCAAGGAGATGACAGAGTTATGTACTAAACAATTATGATAGAAACAAGTTTGAAGACAAGTTAGGAAAAGTGCATTTTCGTAAATTATTATAAAAGAAAATAGCAAGACAAATATTAAACTTACGTACCTTCTCTTGCGTGGTTTTGTCTAATGCATAAAAAAAAATAAAAAAAATCACTATGCATAAGTTTGTTTTTACCATTTGATTAATAAGTCTCGTCATATCTTATTTAATTTAATAGTGACATTTTTTCTCCAATTTATCACTACTCTTTGTAACTTCCTAACATGATTTAAGATAATAAAATGAGCTTCTACTCTAAATATGAAATTTTAGACATTTAATCCGTGAACAACCAGATGACAAATTTATACCTTAATTGACAATATATAGGCATTATGACTCTGCACACTGCTAGTAATAGCACCTACATCTCTCCTTTAATTTAATACAACGTTACAAAAATACTTTAATCCATATGAAAATGAAGGGAAAAAAATCATACCACAACAACAAATGATGAATTTGTTACATTCTTTTTTCTATCCATCCTTTTTTCAGAGCTACTCGAGATGCCAAAAAAACTAATATTTCCTTTTCCTGATTTTAAAGCTCGTTGATCGGATAACATTATCATCCTTCAATAGTGTATCCTGAAGAGCGTTTATGGATTCGGGCTTTGTGAAGTAGGTGAATAGGAGGTAGATGCCATCCATATAGGTGTTGGACTCTCCTTCCTTGTTCTTCTTCTCGATGCAATATCCTAGTGGAATAACACCTCTGTTATAAACCTCTACATACATGCCACCTCCAGCAACAAGAAGCTGCACGATCGAAAATCAAAGGAATAGTATGTTTTTTACCAATGAGAATAGAATGTGTAAATATTTAGTTCGCATAATTCAATAGCAAAACAAATTCATCAGCAGTGCAGGACATAATGCAGTTTGAGTCAAGTCAAGTCAATCTCAGATATTAAATCACAATTCAAATTCCGTAACATTTGCGGTTGTGAATTATCAAGCTTAACTTCTGAATTATAAACTGTATCAAATCATACAATAACTTGAAATGTATGAATCGACCAAAAAGCTTATCCACCATAAGTCTCACAGAACAAAATAATAAGTTATAACTGAGTCATACTATCAACTAATATAAAAGCTGATAAAGAAGAACTCATAACAGTTAACACAGAAGTAACAGAAACTCATAAGTCATGATTCTTGTTCTAGATAAAAATGGTAGTTTCTTCACTCGAGCTTGTACCCCACATTTGTTTATGGGAATAACATAAGTTATCCCTTCTTTTCCTTAGGAAACACATAAAGTGATTGCATTAAGCCTATGTCTCAGAAGAACAAAACCAAGCAATGAATTATTCAAATAAGGCTAGCCAAACAAGGCCGCATGGGGTAACCAAATGACCGCGTAAAATGTTAATTTTGAAAGAATGAAGACAAAGCAACAAATCAACCAAACATTAGTGAATTCAGTAGTAGTCTAGTTTCTTTCATCTATCAATTTAATCTTCTCCGATTTTTCAGTTCTTTGATGAGAATTGGTGACATGAATTGCTAGTTTTCGGAATTGAATCAATTCATGTGATTCAAATAATGAATTATGGTTATACAATTCTAACAAATCTAGGCCCCGTTTGGATTTAGCTTATGAAAATAGCTTATGCAAACAAATAAACTTTTGTGTTAATTCATAAGTTTTCGTTGACAAAAATTGCCTTCTTATAAGTTGTTTTCTCATAAACTAACTTGAAAAACTTATAATAATACATAAAAGCTTATTTATTTGCATAAATTGTTTCGCATAAGCTCAAAAATAAGTCAATTCAAACGGGCCGCTAGACACCTCTAATACACATACATACACACACATAGATGCAACCTAACCTACAAGCTACTCAACATACAAGAGTTAATTCAAATTAAGAAGTATCAAAGTTCAATTTGATCAATTAAAAAGATATAAAACAAAAAACATGTATGAGAAAGAAGTGAGAATTGGACCTCTTCGTACTTCTGGGTGAGTGCAAGACGCTCATCCTCAGACATGTCAGGCCTCAAAACCACCATAGTTTCGTAAGGTCTGAGTCCGGGAGGGCATTGCGGTTCTTCTCTTTCTTCAAGATCAGCAAAACCGGTTCCTGTAAGAACAATATCATCGTCTTCGTCATCATCATCATCATCATCAGCACCCAATCCACCTTCAAAGAAGGAACCGGTGAAGTCTAGGGTTTGTGCTTTAAGGGATAATTTGGAATAGTTGATGTTCCTCTTTAGGTGGAAGTTTGATTGAGGAAATCCGCGAAATGGAGAAGAAATGGAAGGAGCGTAAAGAGAAGAAGAAGATGAAAGAGGAATTGAAGTGAGTGAAGAGAATGACATCATTGATGCCACTGTCGTTGCTTTGCTTAGAAGAAGAAGATGAACTCTGTTTGTAACCGAAAGAAAGAATGAAGATAGAGTCCAGATAAGGCCAACTCAATGCACACAGCGCAATATAGAATGCAGTCATATTGTTTTCCTTTTTATTTTGCAAAGTTATTTTTTAAAATTAAGAAATTTATTTTTTAGTTACTCTTCATTTTAATGAATAAATACCAATAATTAAGGATTCAACTGCAAAATAAATAAAATCTTACAAAATAAATTGTTCTATTCTATCTAAAAATAGAATATAAATTCTCTCAAACAATTAATTTTTATATAATAAACTACATGATCAAGGGGAATAAAATGAAACGTAACATAGTGTTAAAAAAATTAACATAATGAAACAAATTTTAAAACTAAAAATAAATATTTATTTATTATTTATTTTTGCATTTGGAAAACTAAACTAAATTCATCAAACCCTTACTAAATTTATCAAACTATTTTCCAAATAGTATGACTTTAAGAGTTTAAAGGTCGTGCAATTTAAATTAATTTTACACTGACAATCCATAAAAATGTTTCAATTTTTTATATCATATTAAGAAAATAAAGTTAAATGAGATGATTCCATTTTTCATGTCATATTAAGACAGTAAAGTTAAATGAGAGGTGGCTACTTCTCTACCCTTTCATAATTTGAGGATATTTACTCTTCAACCAATGTAAACAAGCCGCCACATAAGTAAATTTGTATGTGGTCCCTAGAACTAATTATAACAAACTTATGAGGACCACATACAAATGACTTGTTCTCATTGGTTGAAGGATAAATGCCCTCCGATTATCAAAGGGTAAATTATAATTCCTCTAAATGAGATGATTCAGTTTTTCATGTCATATTAAAAAAGTGAGGTTAAATGGGATGATAAATAAAATTAAATTTATCAAACCCTTACTAAATTTATCAAAATATTTCCCAAATAGTATGACTTTAAGAGTTTAAAGGTCGCGCAATGTTTGTTTAAATTAAAAAAAAAATGTCTGTTTAAATTAATTTTACACTGACAATTCATAAGAATACTTCAATTTTTCATGTCATATTAAGAAAGTAAAGTTAAATAGGATGATTTAATTTTCCATATCATATCAAGAAAAAGAGATTAAATGGGACGATATGGCGGAAAACACAGTTGTGATTGTTGATAGTGTAATTATCTTACACGGAGCATATTATTTTTTCTAACTTTAAACTTTAAAATATTAATAATAATAATAATAATAATAATAAAGTTGAAATTAAAATTCATTTATACAAGAAAGTGTTTTATACAGTATTGGTTGCAAAAATTAAAATTCGTGTTCAACTGAACTCAGGCAACTAGCAATTCTTCGATCCAATTTTTAAAATATTGATGTAAAAGTGACATGGATCCAACACGAACTACGATCTAATACTATACATGCCATTGTTGGATGCTTCGACATGCATAACGCATTGTTTCTGCTTGTTTGATAATGAGAATCAAATTGCTAATCGACTGTTTTCCACTTTAAACTGAATAAAGTATTGCTTGCAACTGGAAGTCAGAATTCCATGAAGTTCAATATTAGAATTATAACCTTTATATGGATATGGATTAATTTCAAGGGCAAAAACCTTGTATACTCAGAAGTCAGAAGTTCAAATCCATAGTTTAATAGTCATTTACACTAACATTGAAGCTTTTGCATTTTTCTTTCCTTTTTTATAATGGCAAAATGCAAAGGGACGTGGCTACCCGGATTTAAATTTGTACTCAGCAAATGCGCATAACAATGTGTTGCTTGGTCACCGGACTATCATAACTCTTTTTTTCTTTCATTTCTAATATAAACAAATAGCATATCGAATTTAGCAGACTGTCTAGACACTGGCCTGCACGAAACAACATAGAACAAATGCACACACCAGTTCATGTATTTGAAATAGATGGGAAATGTTTCTTTTGTCATTTCAATCTTAAATGATCATGTGATAAGAAAAATAATGCTATATACATACTTCTAAGATGCATTACCCGTCAAAATCCAAGGTCGAAGCTTGGGAATGCTTCCCTTTCATGCGAGAACTCCTCAGCAGTCTCTCCTTCATTGGAAATGGGGCAAGCAGAATGACCAGCCGGACTTGATAATAATAAGTCAAAATTTGCCTCGTCAATATTTTCCTGAGCTTTCTTTTCTGAGTAGGGCTGCATATACAATTTCAAAACAACATATAAATTTGAGACAGCTGTAGATATTTCATTATTGAGCAAAAGTCCTTTTCTCCGGGTGCCAAACGATGCCCAAGAAAAGTTCTCAACTATATGAAACTAATGCCTCAGATTCTGCATTCTTGCAGCCACTATTTTCTATATGATCCTAATCCCTAATGTTTGTACTCTTGGACACTTGTTAAAAATATCAAGAAATATAAAGTGACATAAAAAATCTGACTTTTCATTGAATACTTATTTTCTAAAAACACTGACCAATCCTCTAAGAACAAGAGATAATAGTTGTGTTATGATGACGTCTGATCCACCACAGAAAGAAATTATATGAAATGGCACCCTAGAGAAAATGAAAACACAGAGAGAGAGAGAGAGAGAGAGAGAGAGAGAGAGAGAGAGAGATAGAGAGAGATAGAGAGAGTAGACCTGGTTGGACATTTTGACATTCTCCCTAAACTGGAAATTACCACCATCAGATGCTGCTGCAGAACCCAAATTAAGCAATGTTAATGGTGCTACTAAAATCTCAGAAGAAGTCAAAACAAAGAACAGCTACTTAGATTGTCCAAAAATAAAAGAGCAAGAAATCCATCATGACTTGCCTTTGGTAGATGTAATATCAGGGGATTTCAGAGTCTCTGTTGATTCCCTATCCAGAATATTTTGATATGACCTATTGGGAGATTGGCCACCTATAGAAATCCAGCATAGTGACTAAATTATTACCTCAAGAGAGCTTGATATATAAACAGGGTACGTATCTAACCTTTCACATTACAGTCATGAGGCTTAGGGTCTTGTAAAAAGGACAATATTTGATTGACTGCACAAAAACCAGAAATCAGCCTATGTTGATGAAGTGACAAACAAATAGTTAAGTACCATATGAAATTCAGATCAGCAATGTTGATGAAGAGTCCCATGTCATATTGCAGGCATTGCATGTCCGTGTCTCTTTGTCACGGAATGATATATCCAATTTTACCTTAGGCAGCTTGTAATGTATCTTACTTCACATTTAATAATGCATATTATCACCATTCACCAAGTTATATTTTGATATTATTTTTCCCCTCATTAAGTAAAATTAGAGATGCCAATGCTAGTATGAGTATGCAACTCAATATAGGCCAGAGGTACGGACCATCACGTAAAGGCTTGACTACTGGGACTGTCTTGTTTGATTTTGTCGCTTCTATCCCAGCAAATTGAGAGTTCAAGCCTGTATCTTGCCGAAGACAAGGCTGGCTCGGAGGTTGTCCTGCATGATTTGCCATAAATAGATGAGTGAAAAACCATAACCTGTTCAGAGCCTACTTCCAGACAAGTTTCCTACTAGAGGAGGGAGAAAGAAGTAATGCAGACATGAAGACGACGATTAGAGTCGAGGCCAGAGGTACCAAGTACAAACCATCACGTAAAGGCTTGACTACTGGGACCGTCTTGTTTGATTTTATCTCTTCTATCACTGCAAAATGAGAGCTCCAGCCTGCATCTTGGTGAAGACAAGGTCTGCTCGAAGGTTGTCCTGCATGGTATAACCATAAACAGATGAGAGTGAAAAATCAAAACCTTTCGACATCTCATTGAGACATGATTCCTGCTCATGGTTATCAGGGTGCGCCCAATACCAATAGCATGTCTTTAGTTTCTTTTTGTTTAACAAATTAATTTTATTTGATTATGCAATATTAGAGTCGAGGCCAGAGGTACAAACCTTCACGTGAAGGCTTGACTACTGTCTTGTTTGATTTTATCTCTTCTATCACTGAAAAATGAGAGTTCAAGCCTGCATTTTGCCGAAGACAAGGCCTGCTTGAAGGTTGTAGTTCTGCATGGTATAACCATAAACAGATGAGAATGAAAAATCAAAACCTGTCGACATCTCATTCAAGACATGATTCCTGTTTGAGGTTATCAGGGTGCACCCAATACCAATAGCATGTCTTTAGTTTCTTTTTATTTATCAAATTAATTTTATTTGATTATCCAACATTTTGATGAGAATTGGTTACAAGTAAGAAAAAATCGTTCAAACTTGAATCATGTGATACAAGTTGGTGATACTAAATTATAAATCGCATTAGTTCATGCCTGTCTACCACAATTTGAAGTTATTTGTGATTTACCACATGAAACCAATAAGTAGAAGCTAACTTATCAAACCATGCTATTCAAACAGTCTTTTTGATTTCTAGAGCCAGATTAGGTGTTTATTATTGTGATTTTTGAGAATTATTTCCATATTCTTAGATTCCTTCACGCTTAGTCACTGATTTTAAGGTCTGCATTTAAGGAGGGGTTCTTTCTGCATCTAAATGGTTATTATTTTATATTTATTCTTTTGCATTCAATTTCTGAGATAGATGGGTGCAATGGGTAACATTGAAGACAAGACAAAAGTTTTTTTAGGGATAAGACTGAAGCTGAACATACATAAAAACTATATAATCAAAGAATATAATACAATGGTAATATATGCCATCTCTTAATGAGACCCTGGTATGCAATAAAATGGAAGATAATAAGTTCAAAACAATGAAATGACAAGCACAGAAGTACAGAACTGTACAACCATACGCTAACTTGCAGAAACTTCTGAATAACTTAGGACTAACCTTTAGCAGTAGATGGATAGAGCTTGTGACAGGCCTTTTCTCCATGTCTTAGTTGTCTCTTCTCAACAACATTTTCGCCACCAGTCCCTCGTTCACTCGACTTCACTGGAGATTGATGGCTACCCTCAGGTTCTCCGACATCAACTAAATGTCCAGCAAAATATAATAATTCGCCAGCTCTTATAACTTCATCTTTCTTTAGAAACCTGCGTTCTAAAGGTCTTTTGCTCAAGTCATACAGTATGACCTGGAAAGAGAACATTAAAAGGAGAGTAACTAATAAATTTAACATTATGTGTGTTTGTTTAAATCAGATTTACTATTATTAAAAGGGGGAAATGAAAGAAACATATGGCAATACAGAGAGGGAAATGAAAATTATAGCAAGTAAAAAAATTGACCTGCCGCCCAAGGGATCCACACAATTCTAGTTGTAAAAAGCCATCATGAAACTTCTTTGCTTTTTGAGTTAATTGTGTTGTGTAAAGGACCTGCCATTCTACATTGAAAAGGAAAGAGATATACAAATAAACACAGAACACTTATTGAAGATGAAAAAACTGAAGATAATCAAGGCAGAAACAAATGCAGCAATTCAGTGCCAAAGGAAATTGATCATATACAAGCAGGAAGGAATCCATGAAAAAGAAAGAATAGGGCCCATTTTTTTTTAATCGGCTAATTGATTCACATATTGGATCCGGTTGATTGATGATAAAACTATAAATAAGTGTCAACCATATATATGTTCACGGAATGTTGTATGTAATATCAGTTTAAATTTTAAAACTTTGTAAATTTTTCTTTTTTTTTTAGCAGCTTAAAACTTTGTAAATTGATTATTTAAAACTCAGTTAACATTGTTGTGTTACTCTTTATATTAAAAGTGAAAATTCTTCATTTTAGTTCCAAATGGTATCATTAAACAGAATAGCTATATGCATCGGATAAATCATATTCAACTCATTAACCAAATCACATCAGTGACTTGCGCATGCAGACTCTACACTTTTTCTTTCTTCATCTTTCTCTATTCTTCCTTCAATTTTAAAACAGCTATAAATAACATAACTGAGTAACAAGAAAGAAGGTTATTGTGGAACTAAGATTGATTGGAAATATAAAATGCTAGTGAAATCTATAAGCGTCCTATTAAATAAAAATGGAAAAAGAACAGCTGCAGCTAAAAACAACCAGCCAAATTCAACATAGTTTCAAAACTCAAGAACTGTCAACTAACCACATTTTCCAACGGTTACATCGGTATCAGTGTCCAGAGAAGTTTGCTGTCTGTCTATCTTTTGAATTCTTTGTACATTAGTGCAATTGCCTTCGTTAACAATGGAATCTGGTGTATGACTTCCTTGATCCTCACTAATGTCAACCAAATATGTATCAAATGTAATTGATTCACCAGGTTTCATTACGTCATCTTTCTTAAGGAACCTGCTATCTAAGAGATTCCTGTTTGCATCAAACAGCCTAACCTGAAATATAGAAAGAATGTAAAAAGAGTAACCATTTATTAAACCCCTCATACAATCCTGACTACAACTAGGATATTTAGCATTTAGAGCCAGTTTGGATTAAAAAAACTACAAACAATTCTGAAAACAAGTTGAAATGATGTTAAGTGTTTGGATCAGCATATTTTGTATTCAGAATAGCTTGTACTATAAAATCACTGTTATCTATTCTAAAGGTTTCCAGCATGCATCAAACATCGTGACCTGAAATATTGACAGAAAAAGGGAGAATAGACCATTTATTGAGCACTTCATCTAACCCAGACTGAACTGATATTTAAATAGTACTTTGTAAGAACATTTAGCATTGGTGTGTATTACCAGGTATTGTGTCCGAATAGCTTGTAATCAAAATATTACTGTGTGAGTTCTATTTTCCCTAATATTTTAGCTAATCCAAGCATGCTAAGAATCACAAGGCAAGAAGGATAACAAACAAAAAAATGATTAGGGGTGTATCTATTAAAATGACCTCACCAATCATATCCTGAAATCAGAGCATATATTAACTTTTTTAAAAATGAAATAGACGTTTGAAAGTTAACCTGTGCCCCTCGAGATCCGGATAAAACAAGTTCTACAAAACCATCATGGTACTTCTTTGCCTTCTGAGTCATTTGACTGGTGTACAGAACTTGCCACTCTAATTGAATATAGAAAAAATCGGGATAGTTAGAAGATAGATATACCATAAAATGGAAGTTTCTTACACAAAATGTCCTGCAACATACTGTCACGTTCACTTTGTATCTCGACTTTAAATTTAAGAGAGAGTAAATAGGCAGAATCTATGTTGCATTGCCATTTTTTGCACCAGAGTGGAAAAAAAAAAGTAAAAGGTATGCAAAGAAGGGTCAAACCAGAATGACACTAACCTGTTGTACTACGTTTTGGTGTTTCATGACTGATCTTTGGTGACTCGTACTTAAGAATTTCTCTCTTCTTAAATTCTGCAATGTTACAACCATACTAATTATACAACTATACTGCAGATCATACTGTGCAGGTACCTAGAGGCTACAGCTAATCAACTACCATCTTGACTTGTAGCACTGTAGAACAATGGCACAAAACTGCATAAGGAATAAGTTGATAAGAAACATCTATATACAACAAATAGCAGCAAAAATACACAAACATTTCCCATGAAACTGTGGACACACTAATCTTCTTTTTGTACTTTGAATACCGTAATAGTTTGAACTCTTAAAAACTCAAGAATATTCTAAAAGCGCAAACATATTTTCACAAAACTTAGGAGCCAAATTCTGAAAATAATGATGCCAATGTAAACCTCTGATAATTTTTTGTGACGGACTGAGAGGTTTCCGTGTTCTCGCAATAGTCTCCTTTGCATTGATTTTGACATCTTTTGCATCAAAACACAAACCAGAAAGATGAGCAGTAAATTACGATTAAGGATTTGAAATAAAATCTCTAAAACTCGAGCAAAAGAATACGCACACAAATAGTTAAAATTAGTTGAAATTTATCAAAGGCAATTGCATGTTGGTTACAATTAATTTCAAGTTGATTGAGATTAGTTAGCTTAGTTAAGATCACAAAAAAAGTGTTATCATACACTCGTTGTAATCAACTTGCAACTACCTTTAACAAACTCCAATCCAACTATGGATCTCTTTGGATTAGCTTATTTGAACTTATCTATTAGCATAAGTACATGTGACACTGTTTGGGAATTTGGAGAACTTTTTATGGCATGTTCATAAGTTGTTTTCATCTTATTTCCATAAGCTCTCCAAGATAACTTATCAAAACAGCTTATAGATTATACAAAAACACTTTATAGATTATACCTTATAGATAATACGAAAACAGTTTGACTTCGTTTTATTTTTGTGTTATAAAATAGCTTATTCATAAGCACTCACTAATATGATAAGCGCCTATGCTATAAGCTGCAAAATAAGGTGTTTATCCAAACATAGCATAATTCTAACACAATGTGTGTGTATATCAGTATATAAAAACTTAGAAGAGATTACAAGAGAATTGATACCAGGAGTCCTGAATCTGGAAACATTCTTTTGTTTTATATCAACATTCAAATGAGGTTGAGGCTTGTTTTCTCCCTCGATACTGCCGATATCGACAAGGTGACCGTTAAACGTCAAACTCTCACCAGATTCAACAGTTTCGTCGTTCTTCAAGATCCTACACTCCAACAGTTTCTCGCATTCATCATAAAGCGATAACTACACAGTAATTGAGCGAAAAACTTGGTGAGATTTTGCAATTGAGTAATATCAATGTCAATTTCAGATCCGAATAAACGATTGATTCAAAAAATTGGCGGTAATTTAGAGTGTGAAAAGATAGAGAGAAAACCTTGCCGGTGGAAACGTTGAGCACTAGGAATCCGTCTTGGTAGACTTTGCGTTTCTGTTTTACGTGTTTTGTGTATGTTACCGTCCATCGCTTCTTCGAATCGGCCATTGTTGGAGTGAACTCGTACAACAGAAACTGAAACTGGTTGTTGATTGTTGTTCGTTTACCTTTTGAATCTTTCCTAACCAAAATTTTGCGAGGTCATAACGCGGGAAAGAATAAATTAGGAAAAAAAAAAATTTGCAGTTTCCTTTTTTGTATTTTGTTGGTGGAACTAGAAAACAAAATTGTAATTATTTCTGTATTATTTAGGTTCTGTTTGAATAAATAGCATATACAAATGTTTATAGGACTTGTTTATTTTTTAACTTATGAAAATAACTTATGTTAATTTATATATTTTTATTGAAAATAATTGTATTTTTATAAGTTATTTTTTCATAAACTACCTTAAAAAGTTTATCATAATACATAAAAATATTTATTTGCATAAGTTGTTTTGCATAAACTTAAAAATAAATAAGCCCGTTTGGATTAACTTATTTTTGAGCTTATGCAGATAGCTTATGAAATATAAATTAGGTTTTATACTAGTTTATAAGCTATTTTATTATAAACTACCTTGACAAACTTATAATAATACATAAATTTGTATAAGTTGTTTGTATAAGCTATAAAAATAAACTAATTCAAACTGGCCATAAATCTAAATAGGCCCGTAACATTATAACTTATAATACTAGGGATATTTAAGCCTACAATTGATTACTCATAGTATTAAGAGATATTTAAGCCTACAATTGATATTACTCCGATTGAAAAATCTCATGAAGTTTATTTGAGTAATCAATTGTAGGCTTAAATATCTCTTAACAAGTGTGCAAGTCTCTGCTAAGCACGGAAAAATAAAATAACTATCAAATTTAAATAAAAATCTAAAGTCAAGTTTAAAAAAAATAGTATATATTTATGTTTTCTAACATATAAATTTAGAATAAATTTAAAATAAATATAATAGTTAATAGTAATATTTTATATTTTAAAAATGGAATTGGTCCCTCGATTGGATGGGTAATCGGTCTAGACAATTTCGAAAAGCATAAAGTATGTCGTAATGTGTTAAATTTAAATAGTATTTAATATGATAAAAGTGTTGGAAAGTCACATATTTTTATAGGTTTTGATCGACTTAATGTGATTTTGTCACACATCAATAATTATAAATTCGACAAAAAAACCATATATATAGTACCCAGTATAAATTACTAAACTAATATATTTTATATTAATATATGAGTAAAAATAGAGTTTTATATAAATTACGAGAAAAAAATCATATAAATTACAATAAAATAGACGCGCATATTAATACATTATAAGTTAGTATAATATAGGCAGCACATAATTTTTTCAAGATCAAAACCAATAAGACGGTTCAAAAACTTTGGTCACTGTTAATTGTTTCATTTAATTTTTAGGCAAAATCGGTCCCACAGTCTTTTAAATTTTGAGTTTGTAACAATTTGGTCCTTTATTTTTTTTTGTAACAAATTGGTCATTTATGTTTTATTATAGTCATAAGGTCAATCTATTTAACATTTTATGTTTAAAAAACGTTAATTTTTTTTTCTATTGAAGGATTACAAATTGGGAGAGAAGGGTTTCTTCACATGTACCACGTTATGTGAAGAAAATGTTAAATAGGTTAACTAGGTTAATTGTTTCATTTCCCACAATTGATTACAATTGATTTCTCAAGTTTTTCAATTTCCTTTCCTACCAATGTGCTTTTAAGTTCCAAGTTCCGAACTTACAAAGTTCATCATGAGAAAATACTGCCATGACATAGCAAGTTCTAACATTAGTCCCAAAAAGAAGCAGCAAGTCCTAACATATTCAAGGGTATGTTTAGCCGCTAATAACACCCTTTAGTAAAGAAAAAACTTCAAACATGTTATTTGGAAATAAAACATAAATAAAAATTCACTGGTTTATATTCTTTGCAAGCCAACATCTTTCTGTTGTACTTGTAGTCATCCAGTGCAGCAATGCCATACTTTGCAGAAAAACATAATGCTTGAAATGTTCCATATGCGTAGCATTTTTTCTTTCGGTACCAGTTGGACAGAACTTTGTCTCTGATAATGCAGGCGATACAGTCGATCAAGTACTGGGGTGAAAAATGCATAGAAGTTGCTCTGAATGTAGTGCCATAGATATTTAAATAGGCCTGGATGAATCTACAAAAAGTAGCGGGCCAACAACAGCTACATACAAAAGGAAGAAAAATAATTTTAAACAAAAACAAAAAATCAACAAAATGAAACAAGGTATAAGTACAGAACGAAAACTTACGAGAGTCTCCCTGGTTGAATGGTGCTATTTTAAGGGTCGGAAGTCATGACCTCAAGCCATCCTCATCAGGAATGCTAAGTTCAAATCTTTTTTCATTTGACACCAAAGAACAAGACTTGCTACGGATTTCTTTTGGCTGACAACCTCTAGGTATTTTAGGAGGTTTTCTTCCCATTGAAGGTTGGAGGAAGAAAAAATAGTAAAATGTGTGAAGGAGATTTTGATTTGTGTTTCTATAGTGTTGATTTCAGGAGGTTTTGATTTGTGTTTTCATGGTGTTTTGCGAGAGAAAAGAAGAGGTAAAGTGTGTGTTTTGCTGAAGAAGAACGAACACGCGGGTGATGTGTTTTGTGATGTAAGAAGACTTGTTATTCTGAATAGACGGACGGATTCAAGATCAAAACCAATCAAACGGTTCAAAAACTTTGGTCATTGTTAATTGTTTCATTTAATTTTTAGGCAAAATGGGTCCCACAGTCCTTTAAATTTTGAATTTGTAATAGTTTGGTCCTTTATGTTTATTTTTTTTAACAAATTGGTCATTTATGTTTTATTATAGTCATAAGTTCAACCTATTAAACATTTTCTGTTTAAAAAACGTTAACTTTTTTTTCTATTGAAGGATTACAAACTGGGAGAGAAGGGTTTCTTCACATATACCACGTTATGTGAAGAGAATTTTAAATAGGTTAACTTTGTGACAATAATAAAAGTACAACTGTAGAGATTAATCTCTCGAGCCTTAAGACTCCAATGAGCTGCAAAGTACATTCTAATTTAATCAAGGTTGGAAAACTATAAATAAATAACAGCAATTGTGAATATAATTAAGAAGATATTTAGAAGTTAAAATTCTGGTGGGTGATGTGATCTCATTACTAATTAAGCCCAAAAGATGCAAAGAGTTGTTCAACACTTCTACTTGATGAACTTCAGACATTGCTTCAGGCAATGATGGTATTGCATCTTTAAAAACAAAACATTCCAACAAGGTTGGAAAACAAAAGAGGATAAAGTGACATTAACTTAATACTAGTAGCAATTATGAAAAGATAAAGATTGGACATTAATTTAATCCATCATGGTCAATGATTTGTCTTGGATCGTTGGTCACTATTGCCAACCACAACCTGAGACAGGTCCACCTCTGTTTTGTTGGCTTTTCTAGCAGCTATCTGCAATTTTGTGGATTTGTAATAGGTGGCATATAGAATCAGTTGCGCCACAGAAAACATTGTTCCAATCCCATTTGGTACCTGAGTGAGTGTTAAGAACAATAATCATAAGTCATTCATTTGCTTCACAACTATTTATATAAAAATAAGGATTTAAATTATTTTTACAGTGATGAATGGGTCGAATTCGATGAGAGCATAAGTGGTCCACGCAACGCCATTTCCAAAGGAAGCAAGAGATATGGAAAGCGGCATGTACTCAACGCTTTTAGTCATAATCACTAATTTCTGCACCGCAATAGTAAAATTTATCAAATACTTCAAATTCAATCTAAATGCGTTCAAGTCCAAAGATTTAAATTAAGTGTTTGTTTGATGATTAGGCACCATGATAGCTAAAGGTGCAGCATACATCATAATGTTGAAGATAATGCAGGTGGTACCAACAACTGTAGAACGTTTCTTAACAGTATGTACAAGTCTCAATGTGACGAAGGTAAGAGTTGCGATGAAAATGAGTTCAACAACTAGCCATAGAAGGACCTTGAGCCGTTTGTTGCGGTTAGAGTAAATTAAGAAGAGCGCGACATATATGATTTCGACCACACAGCCTGAGCCGTTGATGGTTACCACAAGCAAGCTGTCCGGGTGCACCATGGGTAGACCGTATAATGTCCACACCATGCAATTAGCAAGTGTTGCTAAGTATGGTGCTGGTGAAAATTGTTCCACTGATCCTTTCTTCCATATCTCAATAAAAGTTGGTCTGCAGCATATTTCATTTCAATTGAGTCAAAAGGAAAAAGGAAAAGGAAATTCTTGCATCAATATGACATTACAGGCACAATCAATAAGAAAAATAATCTAAGATATGTTAGTACTATTAATGAAAACTTTAATTTATGTAAAATCATTTTAATGTTTTCTTTAAATTTTGATAACTTAATCATTATTGTCTTCGTACATGAATAATTGATCATAATGCATTTAGAGATGGTAAAGGAAGATGAGTTGCCTCCAACTTGCCTGTTCAAAAATGGGAGAGTTAGAGGGATTGGTTGGTTCAGTTTCTAAATTTAGTTGGTAGACATATTGGTAGGTCAGCTTAATTACTTTAATAAATAAGTGGAAAAAAATGAAAACTTTAAAAGAATAATTAAGAAGTGAAATAAAAATTATGAATAAGAATAGAAATTAATATAAAGTTATATTTATATTTACTTAGTTGGGATGATGGGATACTATCAATTTGCAACTTTTTTTTTTTTTATTTCTAAAAACAAGATTTTATATGCAATTTAAAAGAGTTTTTACAAGTTAATATAACCATTCATCATCATTATAAACATTTTGCTTTTGTCACAATCATTTTTAAAGTCATACGCATGATTGATTTCAATATGTTGACAACATAATTTTGTTTACATTGGTAAAGCATAAAAATTACTCCTTCTGATCTTATATGTTAGTTTTCTCCTTGTCAGAACTTGAACTCTGAACCTCCAACTCATTAACTCTTAGCTCAACTAGCATAACCAATTGAGCTACCCATCCCACCATTATCCAATTTCTTATAAAATGTGTTTTTTTTTCTTTCCCGCTTAGATTCAAGAACGGAAGAAGTAAACTTCTAAAAATATCAATCATTATCATTTGAGCATTATAAACATTTCACTTAATTTTGTCATACACATAATTGGTTGTGAAATGTTGATAGTATAAGATTTTTTCACTGATTAAATTCTTAAAAATATGTTGAATTGTGATTAAAAAAATGTTAATTAAATGTAAGTAGTACTCCAACTTTGATGGTATTCATTCATTTCAACTATTTTTAGGGGGACAAAATATAAATAGTAGTACTAAGTACCACCTGTTTTGGAATTTCAACCCCCTTTTCCATCACAGCCCAAATTTTTGTAATACAGTACTAGTGTTTGGGTTTGGGAGGGATTTCAAATTTCAATTGGTGGAGGAGAGTAAATGAAGAGAGGTTTAATTATAGCAGTAGTACTATTTTGTTTGGTTGATGAGAATCACTAATTTATTTAGTACAACAATTTTATTTTTTTTTGGTACAACCTTAGAAGCTGTTTTGGAGTTACATTTTATGCAAGTATATTTTAGTCCATACATACATCTAAAATTTGATAAACTTGATTATATTTTCTTCCATCTCTAAATATAGCTAAATCATGACATGTTGGTTAGTTAAATCATTTTTATAATTTGTGAATAATATATTTTTTTGAAGAAGTTAATTTAGCCCACCTAAATTGATACCGGTGATAATCGAACCTGAGACCTTAAGAGGAGCACGCTCTCAGGTCTCAAGCCAATACCATCAGACCAACCCAAATGGGTTTTGTGAATAATATATTATATTTACAAGTTTATCCTTAAAAAAAACTAGTTTATGTTCTCATTAATTATTTATTGTTAATTGCAAAAGAATAATGTAAACTAAATAAAAAAAATGTTGGTAAAGAAAAAATATATGAAATTACATCTTACAAAAAAGATTAGAAATTTAGGGACAGAATAATAATTTCTTTTTTTACACAAGAGATTAATAATATTGAACAATCAATTATAAGAATTTAAGCATTTTCTATGAAATTTTAAATATAAACTTACTAATAAAATAATGTCCATTTATATAAGAAAAATAGAGAGAGATCAGAGTGAGATGAAGCTTACACTGGTGACAAGAACAAGAAGCCAGAGATTATATTTCCTGAAATTATGAAAATTGTGAAGAAAGAGAGATCCATAAGAATGAGAAAAGCAAAAATAAAAAATAAAAAAAATTATGCTACATATAAATTAGTACTAGTGTTGAAAGAAACTTGACCAACCTATAATTCCAACAACTGTTCGAGCAATATGTGCTGCTGCAGTCATGATTCAATGCTGAAACAATGGTTTTAGTTGAAAGTGATGAGAGGTATGGAATGTGATAAATATGAATTAATTAGCTAGAGGTAAATAAATGAAATTTTGTGCTACGGTGATGAATATTATTATAAGGTTGATCATATGCATGACATGTATATATTGCTGGTAGGTTAAGACACCTGTGAGTGATCACATAGCTAGTGCTTCTTAAATAGTACGAAACATAACATAATTTCTATGCTAACTCCTTTAATTTCTCACTCTCTAGTGAGATGCTAAGACCCTACTCACCAAAGCTCCACAGTCATTAGAAAGCGACTAATTCCTCAATATTTTTCATTCACAAAAGTAAGTAAAAATCCTCTGTTCCAATTTGACATAGCCAATTTGATCAATTGCATTTTTCACATATCTTGCTTTGATCATAGTTTTCTATTAATTTATAAAAATAAATATTAACATATAAGATGTTGTTGGATTCATCTCGATGAGTAGATTCGGAATATCAAATTTTTATAATTTTTACTATTATACAATTAAAAATATTATCCGTCAAAATTATGCATTGACATGCGTGCTGCAGTCAACTGACTCAATCAAATTGAGATGAAGGAAGTAGCTACCAATTAACCACAATTTTAAACATGATTTAAATTAATTATTTATTTATTTATCTGAGCTAACCATAATTTTTCATGTGATTAATTAAGTGTGACAGATGTAAGAAAAATTAGGTGGTCATGAAATATTTTTGTATATATATCAATCTAAAAAATGCTTTTCTATAATAATATGGTGTAAAATTCTGCATACTACTTCCAATTATATTTTAATAGACATGAATCAACAAAATTTGATGAAACTAAATACATCAAATATTGTACGTTTACCAATATATATGAAGTATATTTTAATTTTTTTTTAAAGAATATGAAGTATATGTTTTTCATAGGTCTTTCCTTCACAACTTACAATCTTGTACATGATTTTACTAGTGTTTTTTTGTCTTCATATACTCCTTACTTATTAAATTATAAGTCATTTGAGAAGAAAATAATTGTATCAAAATATGTCACTTTACGGTATCAATGAAATGTTTAATTAAAAAAAAATTCTTTTAATTTATCTTTTTTATACAATTTTAATTACATTTTTTAATTTATTTAATCTGATCAAAATGATTTATAATTTGGTTATAACTGAGGAAGGAATAAACGAATGAATATGTTTTAAAAAGTGACAATATTTAATATAGTACTCTCTTCGTACCAAAATATGTCACTTTAAGGAAAAAAAATATACTAAATTATAAGTCACTTTACATTACCAACAAAGTATTTAATGATCTTTATCTTTTATACTCTTAACTACTCCCTTCGGTCTCATATATAAGAAAATTTTCAAAAAAACACACTTTTTAAGAAAGCAGGTAAATGCATTGGTTGACGAGAAAAAACACCTTGAAAAGTGTAAAACTTTGTATTTATTGGTTGAAATTGGAATAATGTCATAAAATATAATAATTGTAATACACTTTTGCTTATATTTGAGACTTTCAATTTTTTTTGTTTTGTTGCTTATATTTGAGACCGGAGGGAGTATTTATTTCTCTTTCTTCTTTCAATTAGTTAATTTATCTTTTTCATGCAATTAATGAAGGTCAATTTTATAAATTACCTCATAATTTTTCTTTTCCATGCAATATTAATTACAGATCGGATTCAAACTTCGATCCCTGCACAAATGTGCAATGTTCTTTACCAATTGAGCTAGACTCATAATTACACTAATGAATTAATAATCCATGCAGCATGTCTCAAGTAATTAATTAAGTGAGTAACCACCACAAACATATAACACATGACTCTCTTTTTTTAATTTACGTGCCAAACTCTCTACCGGAACATTAGGACCACACGACTTTGCTCTTTGTGCCAATTTCCAAATTCGAAAACAAATTTCATAATCGAATTGCTTTATAGTGCTGCTCAGAATCCAAACATCTACTGTATAATGATATGGGAATGGGATAGTCTAAGTTCAATTTATTTTTTTGTGACTCCTATTTTCTTGCCTCCATTTATTTTTTAATATATTGCTATAAAGAGTGCAATTTATTACTATAGAGAAGTAAGTGACACACCACTATCAACAGTTCATGTTTGGAACTCGATAGGCTTCGTTAACTGAAAGTGAAGCCTTTCCTTATCTATAAAGTAGAGAAGCAGGTAGACTCTGTTTACAGAATGGGGTAAGTGGTATTCATGCATTATTATTTTATTTTTTTGGTATTAATTCTATAGGTTATAAAAAAAGGTGTCAAATATTAGCTGTGATGTAAATAAAATTGAACAAAAATTATTTTTATTTAGAATCAAACTCAAATTCTTCTAAATAATTCTTCCTAAAAGAAATGTATTATCCTTGTATAAAAAAAAAGTATTAACCACTTAAAATTATTCACTCAATTTTCATGCATTATTTATCATGGGGGAACTCATGCATGATTTGTTTGTGTTGATATCAATATCATATGTTAGATTATGATGATCGTAGATAGAAAGGGAAATTTCTTTTGGAAAAATTCCACCTGTAATGTAACTAGAGATCTCTTTTGGGCCCACTAGCCAAAGGGATTGATTCTATATAAGTGCAAGTAGTTCCCTTAGACCATATTTGGAAAATTAGGGCGATATTAATATTACGATTTTGATAAAACTTTAGAGGGTAACTGTTGTTTATTACTATATATTGCAGTAGTTCATTGTGATTATGTGAAATTTGCCATCAATATAAATATGTACTATAAATATGCATTTACGATTTAGAATAATAGTCGTATAGTTCATAATTTCTTTTTTTTTTGGGTGCAATATAGTTCATAATTTCTAGTTCAACTAGTAAAAATACTGAAATTGTTAGTATTAGATGTTAATAATCATAGTTCAAATCTCTGATCACTTTTTGCATATAAATTTTTAATGGTTTACAGTTCCGTTTATTAAAAACAAGAATAGTGGTTGTATCACATTTATCGCATTCCAAAGCAAGTCTAGCACAAAGTTATAAAATCTAGTTCATACTTGGAATTATGATAAATTTTATGAAATCAAAGTGGCACTCTAAAAGTACTGTATATCATTTTGCAAAATCACAAGGATTTGAGTGATTTTGTCAAATTTATTGTATATTCAATCTCAATGAGCATAATTTATTTTACCGTAAGAATTTTACGGCACCTATCTATGATCTATCTATCTATCTATTGGGAACATTCCATGTCCAATCTCCTTTATTTCCTCCCATCCATTAGGTGTTTAATGTATTAATAACTTTGCATCATGTCCTACCACATTATATATACGGATGATTCTACAATACAAACCCTACAATTGCATGCTAAAATAATGATCGATTGACATAACTTAGAAGAATAATATATACCTTTAATTTTTCTTACTATGCAGCATTTACTTAATCATGGATTAAAATTAAGACTAAATGGTGTACCAATAAAAAAAATTAAGACTAAATGTTCACAAGTCTCTTTATACTTAACCCAATATCCGAATTCTCTTAAATAATTTATCAGTTGATAAAATTTATTAATCATTTGATGTCAATCACTAGTACTATTTTGGAGATACAAATCAATACTTTGTATCCGGAATACATTGGTTCTCTATGTGAAGAACTAATGTATTAGCTTTTGTGATATTTTCAAACATAATAATTAATAAATTGTAACAAAATCTAAAGATGATTCTTAATTTGGAACCATACAAATAAAATTAAAAAGATAAGATAATGTTGGGTGAGATTGTCGGGAAAAGAACAAGACAAAAACTGATTGAAGTCTAAGGACCGTGGGTAAAAAAATGAAGTCTATGATATGTCATGCAAGATAAATAAAAGATCATCAAGAAGGGGATTATAAATCATACCGTAAACTAGTTATATGCTAGCTATAATAACATGATCAGATTAAATAATGTTGGTTTGTTAATTGTTGGTGGGATAAATAAATAAGTTAAAGAGTGAAGTTAAAAGGAGAAATAACATACAAACACAAGAAATAATAAAAATATTATCGTTTAAACACTCTTTCTAACACACATTTTCTTAAAAACCGTGGAGCGTATAAATAGCTTATATTAACTTTTTTTATGTAGAAATTTCAATTAGTAACTTGTATATTAATAAATGAATAAAAACATTTTAAATTGATCTCAATTACCTCGAAATACTATTGGTTGCCGAAGATGGGTCCATAAAATGATATCAAATTTTCTGATGAATTGAAGCATATGTTCTTTGGAAGCTTACATGATATGGCGATCCACTATGAACCTAGAGTTAACGAGGAGCTAACAACACAACATATACTAAGAATCTAATGCAACCTTTTTATTTCGTCTTTGACAAGATAATAAAGCATAAAGTATTAGTTTTGTAAGCCAAGCTTTGAAACATGGATGCAGCTTCTGAAGGCTCCTAACTTCTGAAGCTCTCAAGCTTCTGAAGTGTCTCAGGTTCTGAAGCTAGGCAGCTTCTGGAGCTTCGCAGCTTCTGAAGCTCTGTTTTCTGAACCTCTGTTCAGTTATGTTTTTCTGTTTTGGTAGTTAGTTTGAAGTTATCCGTTAGGTAGTTGTGTATAAATACGGGTGTAACTTCACATGTAAATAACACCTTTTGTGAATAAGATTTTGTTAACATTCTTTCTTTCCTAAGTTTCATTTTCTCTTCATCATTTTCTTCCTTCTGTGCTCTTTGTCATTGGGTTTTATCCCCAACAAAGTGGTATCCAGAGCAAGCACGATCCAAAGGAATTTTGATTCAAATCTTCTTCAAGAGGAGAATCAAAGGTTGAGGTGAATCAACCATGGCTGGAAAAAGCAATTTCCACGCGAATTTGCCCATTCTTGATGGAAAGAATTGGGATACATGGGTGAAACAGATGAATGTGATAGTCATTGTTCAAGAAGTGGATGAACAAGTGAATACAATCCTTAACCCATTACCAGCGAATCCAACAGATCAACAGAGAGCAACATTCAGAGAAGCACAGAAAAAAGATAGCAAGGCTCTATTTCTCATTCATCAATGCGTTGATGCGAAGGTGTTTGAGAAAATTGCAGATTCTACAACCTCCAAGGATGCTTGGGACATTTTGCAGAAATGTTATGGTGGAGATGCAAAGGTCAAGAAGGTGAGTTGCAAGCCTTGAAGAGACAATACGAGCTGTTGCAGATGAAGAATGATGAGTCAGTTTCAGATTACTTCACAAGATTAGTGACTCTCACCAATCAGATGAAGAATTGTGGTAGTAATCTTGATGAGCAAGAAACGGTTGAAAAGGTATTGAGAACTTTAACTCCTAAGTTTGATCACATTGTAGTGACAATAAAAGAGACAAAAGACCTGAGTGAGATCAAAATTGAGGATCTTCAGAGCACTCTTGAAGCTCATGAGCTGAAACATGTTGAGAGAAGCCATGTCAGGGAGGATGAGCAAGCTCTTTTCACAAAGTTCAAGAAATACCAGAAAGACAAGAAGAAATGGCAGGGAAGGAAAGATTCCAAGAAGAGCAAAGATGATGGTGAGACAGGACCTGAATCCTCTGATGGAGGAGGAGGAAAACAGAAGGCTAAGTCAAAGAAGAAAGTTGACAAGAGCAAGATCCAATGCTACAACTGTGATAAGTATGACCACTATGCAAATGAGTGCAAAAATCCAAAGAAAAAGAAGGGCCAAGAGAATGAAGAAGAGGCAAAGGTAGCACATGATGACTCAAGTTCAGATGATGAAACAAGTTTCATGGTGACAATTGCTGATGAAGCAGCAGATTCCATGGTTTGGTACTTTGACTCAGGATTTTTAATCACATGACTGGCAATAGGAGCATCTTAACTGACTTTGATGAGTGTCTCAACACCAAAATCAGATTGGCTAATAGTGATTCCATTAAGGCAGAAGGCATGAGAAATGTTGTGATTCAGAGGTCTAATGGAAAGAAGTGATTGAAAATGTACTTTATGTTCCTGGGATGAAGTGCAATCTCATGAGTGTGGGACAGTTGATTTCAAAGGGTTTCAAGATAGTTATAGAGGATGAGACACTACAATTATTTGATTATAAGAAGAGATTAGTTTTCAAGACAGCACAAAGTAAGAACAAAATCTACAAGACTCATATCAAAGCCATTGAAGCTACATGTTTGTCTGCAACCACAGAGGATAGAGATAGTGATCTATGGCACAAGAGGTATGGGCATTTGAATTTTAAAAGCTTGTCAATGCTTAATTCAAAGTGCATGGTGTTAGGTTTACCTAGTGTCATAACTCCAGTAGACACATGTACTACTTGTTTGTTAGGAAAGCATCATAGATCTTCATTCAAAAGTCACTTGCCTATGAGATCTAGTGATGTGTTGAATGTTGTGCATTCTGACATATGTGGACCATTTGATGTTCTATCAACTGGTGGAAACAAGTACTTCATGACATTTGTTGATGAATACTCAAGGATGATATGGTTGTATCATATCAAGGCCAAGGGTGAAGCTTTTGAAGTGTTTAAGAGGTTTAAGACACTGGTTGAAAAGCAAAGTGACAAGTCTTTGAAGATTCTGAGAACAGATGGTGGAGGTGAGTATACCTTTAAAGAATTTGAGAAATTCTGTAAGGATCAGGGCATAATACATGAGGTCACTGCACCATACACTCCTCAACACAATGGTCTTGCTGAGAGGAGGAATAGAAGCATTCTAGATATGGCCAGAAGTATGGTAAAGCAGAAGAACCTTCCATCAAGGTTCTGGGGTGAAGCTGTAGCCACAGCTGTTTACATACTAAACAGAAGTCCAACTAAGAAACTAAAGGATAAGGTACCTGAAGAGGTATGGTCTAAGAGTAAGCTTGAAGGTGTTTGGTAGCTTGTGCTACAAACATGTGCCTGATGTTAAGAGGAAGAAACTAGAGGATAAAAGTATACCTATGATATTTGTTGGATATCATAAGACTGGTGCTTATAGGCTCTATAATCCTACTTTAGATAAGGTAGAGATTAGTAGAGATGTGAAAGTGTTAGAGGATGAAGGTTGGGATTGGAAACATAAGATCACATCTAAGAAAGCTTGTGCAGTGGACTTAGATGTTGAATCAAGCAACACTAACAACACAGTCACATTTGTGAACCAAAATCACAACCAAGGTGCCAACAGTGATGAAGATATGCATACCTCTAGTGATGATGACAATGTTGTACCACCAAGACCTCAGAGGAATGTTCAGTTGCCTAGAAGGCTAGCTGACTGTGAGATTGTTCCTGATAATGCAGTAGGCAAACACTGAGCCTATAGATACCAAAGTTGCATTGAAGAGTAAGGTATGGATGGAGGCAATGATTGATGAGTTGAAGTCAATTGAGAAGAACAGAACATGGGACTTGTGTGAATTGCCCTCAGACAAGAGAGCAATTGATGTGAAATGGGTATACAAAGTCAAACAAAATCCTGAAGGCAAAGTGATAAAATACAAGGCAAGACTTGTAGCAAAAGGGTTTTTGCAGAAGCAAGGGTTGGACTATGATGAGGTATTTTCACTAGTGGCTAGACATGAGACAATAAGGTTAGTAATAGCCTTAGCTTGCAGCAACAGATGGCCCCTATTTCATTTAGATGTGAAGTCAGCATTTCTGAATGGACCCCTAGAGGAAGATGTGTATGTGAAGCAGCCTCCAGGGTTTGAACTGAAGGGCAAGGAAGATAAAGTGCTGAAGCTAAATAAAGCCTTGTATGGTCTGAAGCAAGCTCCAAGAGCTTGGAACAAGAGAATAGATCAGTTTCTTGTCACACAAGGCTTCAGGAAATGCAGTGTAGAATATGGTGTTTATGTAAAAGGCAGTGATGGCAAGCACATGTTGATCATATGCTTGTATGTTGATTACTTGTTGGTGACAGGTAGCTCACCTACAGAAATAGAGAAGTTCAAATCACAGATGAAGTGTGAATTTGAGATGACTGACCTAGGGAAGCTGACCTACTTTCTAGGCATGGAGCTCTTGGAAACTCCAAAGGGAATGATATTACATCAATCCAAGTATGCTACTGAGATTCTGAAGAAGTTTGAGATGCTTGACTGCAATTCATCAGTCACACCTGCAGATACTAAGGTCAGGCTTGATGAAGAGGCAGGTGGTGACAGTGTTGATCCAACTATGTTCAGGCAGCTAGTTGGTTCATTAAGATACTTGTGTCAAACCAGGCCTGACATAAGCTATGCAGTAGGTTATGTCAGCAGGTTTATGAGCAAACCATTGAAGTGTCACTTGTTAGCAGCAAAGAGGATACTTAGATACATCAATGGTACAATCCACTATGGTGTGCTGTTTCCATACTCTAAGGGTAATGGAAAGCTAGAGTTGAGTGGATTTTCTGATGCTGACTGGTGTGGTGATAAGATAGAAAGGAAGAGCACCAGTGGTTACTTGTTTAAGTTCCAAAATGCACATGTGTCTTGGTGTTCCAAGAAACAGTCAGTCATAGCTCTCTCAAGCTGTGAAGCAGAGTATGTAGCAGGTTCTTTAGCAGCTTGTCAAGCTAACTGGTTGCAATCACTTCTCAGTGAGATAAGCATTGTTGAAGACATCACAGTGGTGCTGAAGCTTGACAACAAATCAGCAATCAATTTGGCTAAGAATCTTGTTAGTCATGGCAAGAGCAAACACATTGAAACTCGGTTTCACTTTCTCAGAGACCAAGTTAATAAGGGGAAGTTGATTATGGAGTATTGCCCCACTGAGAATCAACAAGCTGATATAATGACTAAGGCTGTGAAGAGAGATCAGTTCCTCAAGCTCGGGAGGGAGATAAGGATTGTATGTTTCGATAGCTTGTCTTAAGGAGGAGTATTGGTTTTGTAAGCCAAGCTTTGAAACATGGTTGCAGCTTCTGAAGGCTCCTAGCTTCTGAAGCTCTCAAGCTTCTGAAATGTCTCAGGTTCTGAAGCTAGGCAGCTTCTGGAGCTTCTGAAGCTCGGTTCGTTCTGAAGCTCTGTTTTCTAAACCTCTGTTCAGTTATGTTTTTCTGTTTTGGTAGTTAGTTTGAAGTTATCCGTTAGGTAGTTGTATATAAATACGGGTGTAACTTCACATGTAAATAACACCTTTTGTGAATAAGATTTTGTTAACATTTTTTCTTTCCTAAGTTTCATTTTCTCTTCATCATTTTCTTCCTTCTGTGCTCTTTGTCATTGGGTTTTATCCCCAACATAAAGTATGTATTAGAAGAATAAAAATAGGTACTATATGCAAGGAATATGTGTCTATGAAGAATTATAATTTTTTTTGTACTAAGAAGAATTATAACTTGATCACTAAGTTGGATTTGGGACTAGTCATTCAAGCTTTTTTTTTTTAAGTTCAAAGAGTCATTCAAGCATTCCGTCCATGAATTTCACTCCATTTCTTTTCTCCCAAAGAATTGAGTGACAATATTCATACACTGACGTGGGTCATTTTTTTACCCCAAATTACAGCATATGCTTTAATTTAAATAAGTGAATTTTACACAAATTAGTTTTTTATGTGGTGAATCTTCCATTTTCGTGTGGTGTTCTTTTGATTTTCCTGTCTTCGTATGATGTTTGTTTATTTTTTTGTCTTATTGCGGTGTTTATTTGATTCGGATTGACAGAACAACTCCAACTATTGATTTATATGGTAACTAAGATTAACAAGTGTCGTGTAAATAGGTGCTCCCCCTTTACTTGGAGATTAAACAAGTGTCAATAAGATTAACTTTGAAAAATCATTATATTTTATCCCATCAAACGATCATATGAGCGGCATACACAGAGGCACACAATGTCTCATTATAGAAGAGGTAGCAGGTGGAGAAAATGGAAGGAGAAAAAAAGTATGAGAGAATGATAAGTTTATAATAATTCCATTAAAATTTTGTAAAAACTCAATACCTTGATTTAAATCAACTATATTTAATGATTTTTAATCATTTAAATATAAGTTTTCCATTAAAATCATAAGAGTTAATTATTCAAAGAACAAAAAAACAGAGTTTGACTACATCAAAACAAAAAATGAATAAGCAAAGGGGGTGACAATATCAAATTGTAACGGATTTGTTACTTATTTCTTGTTACACAGACTCTCCCCATCCCGTCTTTCTTTTTCACCCCTGGATTTCCATTTTTTAACTTTGAAAAAAACCTTCGGTACACGCGTACCAAAGTTTTTAACGATGTAAAACACCTATTTTTAAATATCGACAAACTTCGGTACGCATTTACCGAAGTTTTCGAGGGTAAAATCAAGGATAAAATTGAATTTCTGGAGGGTGAACAAGAACGACGGGGGTGGGGAGAGAATCCTTCTGTTACACAACCCCTAAGGAACCTCTAATCCAAGACAATACAAAGGGTTGTTCCACTACAAACTAAAAATCCAATCAAAAGCTTTAAATCTCACCTTAAACTATACATAAAATCAGTCTTGTTAACACAAAATCAGCATTCTATTTAAATTTAAATGTTAGTATTCTATATATCAAATATGTGATTAAAGAATTAGTAGAATCTCAATTTCAAACTCAAACAAGTACATGTTATTTGGAACTTCAATAATCTAGCAATTCCTAAGTAGTACCGCAGATATGTAAGATATACCATTACATTAATCTAATCTATTGAAAGCAAAAGAAAAAACGTCACACATACATAATTGGTATATGAATCTAAGCAATTCGTTGAACTCGTGTAATTGTTGGTAGTGGCTGCCTGGTTACAAGATCAACAAATTGCTTAGATTCATCGCTTCGATTCCAAGCTGCAATTCCAGGTTGCCACCAACAGTCCTAAATAAGAAATGTACAGTATGTATGTAACAAAATAGGAATGAAACTAAGTATATTTACAGAATCTGAAGATGACAAATAAGAACAAAATTTTGCGAGCTCCGTTACACACGAGATGAATAAAACACACATCAAAATTTATTCACTCAGAATAAAAAATTGCTTTCAATATTTTCCAGAAAAGGACAACAGGAATGGAACTTTGGGGTACATCTAAAAGGTCACAACACAATCGATAAAAACAATTACTCAAAAACAAGAAAAAACAACAGATACAAGAAAACAGGGAAGCTCCCAAATTACATATTCAAAGCTATACAAAGATATCCTATGTTACATAATGTGCATTCAAATCAATATAAAATAATAACAGATGAGAAAAAAAAACGTGGTTAATTAAATTCTAAACCCCAAACCAGGCCACCTCTTGGTACTCTCCTTCTTTGTCCTCTTTGAATTTGGATCTATAAGATTTTCCAAAGATTTTGCTTTTCTGTCTCGTGTTTTGCCAGCTTCTTTCAGTAACTCAGCCAAACGACGCTTCTCATCTTCAAAATCAGGATTCGCTATTCCAAGCTTCTCTTCCCTCAACTTCAGCACATATTCTAAGATTTCAATTGCATCTCCAACTCTGAACAATGCCATCACACAACACAAGGGTTTAATATAACATCAAACAATTTAAAGGGTATGTTTGGATCGACTTATTTGAGATTATCTATTGACATAACCATTTGTGATACTGTATTGTTTGGGAGAACTTATGTAAATAGCTTATGACAAGCTCATAAGCTGTTTTCAACCTATTTTCATAAGCTCTCCAAGATAACATATATCTTAAACGAAAACAATTTAACTTTACTTTATCTTAGTTTATATCATCATAAGCGTTTATGTTATAAGCTGCAAATTAAGTTGTTTATCCAAAAAATGCCATAATCTTGCATCAAACATAAAATTGTTAAAAATAGAAAGGGAATTGAATTATACCTTCCCATTGCATCATAAGTTGCTGCAAGATTGCTATATACTCCAAGAGTATCTTGATGACAAGGTCCACATTCTGTTTCAAGAATTCCCCTAGCTTCCTCAAATAACTCAGCAGCTTCGTCGATCTTAAACAATTGCACACAAGCCAAACCCATTTGATTCAAAACAACACCAAAAAACGCAGATTTCCTTTCCCCGCTAGTTCTCAATTTCAACACAGCACTCTCAAAAGAACTCCTCGCTTCATCGTACTTCCCAATCATATAATACATCACTCCCATCCTTGCTTCAATCCCAGCAATCGTGCTCTGCTGTCCCGGTTTATCCTCCAACAATTTCATCGCCTTCTGCAAAAGCTTCAACGCCTCCTCCGGATCATCAACAGATTCAAATATCGCTGAAACTTCCGTCAAACCACTGGCAATCTCTTCAGCAGTGGTTCCTGGAACCGGTTTCGAGTATATTCTAAGCGCATTTTCACAATAAGATTTCGATTCACGAAGCTTCCCTGTCCTATGATACAAATCAGCCAAACGAACAAACACCGACGCAACAGAAGGATGATTCTCTCCTTTCGAAGATTTAAACACCGTAAGCGCTTTCTGATAAGAAAATATCGCTTCATCAAATCGACACAGCGACATATAAATATTTCCAATGCTTACATCAATCGAAGCAACTTCATTATCTTGACCATTCGCGATCATCGCCATACTCGCGAGAACAAGATGCTCCAATGCCGATTCATAATCACCTTTAGCTTCACAAATCAAAGCCATAAGTCTCCGATCTGCAGCTTCTTCAAGAGAAGCAGGTTCACTATGAGCACGATGAATCTCCAACGTTTTGTTACAAAGCTCTTCCGCTTTATCAAATTGCATCGCCTGAACATTCGCTTCCGCCAAATACCGACAAGTTTCACCGACGCGTGGATCGGTTTCACCTAGGGTTTGGATCTGAATCTGAAGACCTTGATCGTAGCAAGAAATTGATTTATCAACTTGACCTAGCATCGAAAAAGTGTCACCTAATTGCATATAACCGGAAAAAGCAGCGAGAGCGTGATCGGCGCCGAGTTCAACGTTAGGAACAAGAATCGCGCGTTCGAGAACAGGAACGGCTTCTTCGAATCGGCTTAAGCTACAGTAAATCGCAGCTAACACATGGAGACTCATGGCTAAATCGAGACTCGGCTCGCCTTCAACAGCGCAGCGTTCGAATGATTTGGAAGCCCGAATTGCGTAGTCGAGGGCTTTAGCAGGCCCATCGCCGGATGCGATAGTGTCACGGGCTACTTTGAGAAGGAATGGGCCTAGATCTGGGTTATCGAGTGAGGCTTCAGAGAGTAAAGTGTTGTTGTTTGGGGTTTCGGGGGTTTTTTTCTTGGAGCGAGAAGAAGGGGAAGGAGAGGGTGGTTTTTTGGGGAGTGGGGAAGGGGTTTTGGATGGTTCGGATCTTTGGGTTGGGGTTTCGGGTAAGGATATACGGGGCGGAGGTCCACCTGGGGAAACGAGACCTGGCATGGTGAGTGAATGAGTGATTGTGTTTGGGTGAGAGGGATTTGTAAAGGAGAAAAGAGGAAGAAGGATAAGAACTGAGGAACGGTGTGAACTAAAAAAAAAATGGAATGTGTTAATGGATGGAGTTAGTGAGTTAAGATGTCTGATCTGTGAATGATTATGGATTGCTATCTATCAGAGGTGTGGAAGCTGTGATGGAGTTTTCAGTTTTCACTCTCAATTGTGTTGTTGTTGGTTGCTTCTTCTTCAACGTCTCTCTGAATCTACCTGTCACTCAGGTTAGTTTTGTCATTCCACTACTCTCTTCTTTCAGATAAGATTCAGATCAGGGATTAACTTTAATTTAATCAATTTTAAGTAATTAATTGGTTTTCTTTTTCTCTTTTGGTTTATTGAAGATTGACGCTGAACTTGGTAGGAATGATCACGATTCGATCCCTGCACTTGATATTAAAACTGATCACCAAATTAGATTAAACTGGTGGTAAAATCAAAAACAAAAATTTTGAAGCTTTCGTTGTAACTTGTTCTTTTGTATAAACTCTTTATTTGTGTAGTACTATTGACTTAAAGATTTCTTTTCTTGAAAATGGACGGTTTGGATCGGGCCACGAGTTAGCCGGTTTAAAAATTCAATTTGAATAGAGTTAACATGGACGGGTCTGGATGGAGAGAATCGGACCGATGGGATCGAAACCCGCCCGCATTAGTAAATCAAAATTTTGTATTTAACATTTTTCTTTTGTGATATACACACTCTAAGCTCTTTTTTCGTCTATTCTTCACACTTTCTCATTTCACCCCAAATCCATAGAGACTAAAACAATCATGGAACATTTTGAAACATAAAACTTACTCATTGATCTAAATGTTACATGTTTAATTTTATTTGAGATCTAAATTCATTGAAATCAAATGTTACATGTTTAATATTATTTGAGATTTTTGCTTTTTTCTTACTTTTTATGTTTATTTAGGGTTTGTAAGACTTTTATTTTGTATTTGTTTTATGACTTTCGCATCTCTTGTTGAATATTCTTAGAATTTAAATTGCAAAGATTGAGTTTATTACTTATTTTATTATTTTTTATTATTATTTCTACCGAATTAAACCACCCAATAATCCGATTAAACCGCAACCCGAACCCGTGAAAACCGATCTCTACTGTATGGACGGATTGAACCTTATTTTTTAACTCTACGGTTTGACTTGGATGACAACTTTGAACCCAAACCGGCACTGTCAACCCTTAGTTAACACTAAAAAAATGCTAATAGTATCTAGGTTTCTTAAAAGGAATTAAGTTAGTTACCACTTTCTCTTCGTTGTGCAGTTCTTTGCAGATAACTTCATTCGCGAGGTTCATGACATCTCCAACAATAGGATAAGCTATGCCACTTGAAGATGAGGTATCTTGAACACAAATAAGAATTGTTTTAACATAAATAAATTAAATTTTTTCTCATGATTTAAGAGATCTCTCATGAACATATACAAGTCATGGTCTCTTTAGACCTTATAATATCATCGACAATATGATATATTTCTACAACAATTTTACTACAATCTCCCAACAATATTTGGAAAGGATCCTTCAAGTGGCTTTTTAATATTAGCTCACACTATGGGTTTGTTCACACATGTAGAACTTATAGTAGTCTTAGGAGTTTGATATACTTGTACTTCCTCTAGTCTTATATATAAGAAAAAGTTGAGTTTTTAAATTCATTATAAAAGTGATATATCTAGACAACAATTTAGTTTAAATACATGAATTTTATAATGAATCTAAAAAATGAAATGTTTCTTATATATAAGACCGGAGGGAGTAGTTATTTGCAGAATGTCCAATAATCTAACATGAATTACATAAAAGGGGTAGTTTCTGATGCTCAACATCCACAAAAAAATAAAATCATTCCTTTAAACAAGAATTCTTTCGCATAGATCACAATTAATATTAACCTCGATTAGAACTCTGGCAAAATGGTCAAAAGTTCTCTTCATAGTTGCCTCAAACAAATGCCAAGAGCCCTTGCAATTTCAAACAATATTTTGGGTCGTCAATATTCACGAGCAAGACTATGAATGTGTATCCATGTTTGAGCAATGGTGTGTTGCACAATATGAGCATTGAAGGTAGCTTAAAAAAGATCCAACATGAGCAATGGTGAATGCGTATGCATCGTAAGCTTTAAAAAGAAGTGAATTGGTTCGGGATTTTGTGGAGTCAAAACATCACTACAGTCAAACCATTCGATCAATCGGACGGTCCTAATTTAATCATAGCTTTGTAGAAATTTTAAATAAAAATAAGATCATCTTTTTTAGACCGTCTGATTAAAATCGGACAGTTATAAATATGATTGGTGACTGCATGAGTGCGATGAATCCAATTTCAAGTGAATAATAATATGTGAAGAAAGTAAGAAAGGCTCCAAATGTGGGAAAAAAATTCATTCTTGTCCATGAGTATTTTCATTCACATTGTAATTCCCAACAGTTACTATAACTAGAAACTTCATTATGAGTATTTTCACTCACATTATAATTCCCAACAATTACTATAATCATTTATTTTTTTTCCAGTGAATCACACATTTGAGACATTCAACATCAATCTTAACCATTAAATTAAACCAATTAAATTGTCCTATTAATCTTGACCGAAACATACATTTGTCCCATTGAATTTAATTGACGAGTGTAATTCCCATAATATTTCAAAACTATGTAAATGTTCTTCATTTTTCTTGATCATATGAATGTGGTTAAATAGTAATAAAATTGTTACCAAGTCAGCAATTACGTCGTAGTTGTGGGGTGGTAGGAGTATGTAATATGGTCTGACAAAAGGGGGTGAAACTCTTAATTGCTCCATTTATTGCTTGCCAGATGCCACCGCTGCCTTCAAGACTTGTGTCAATGTGTTGATCATGCATAATCATGTAATGTAATGTAATGCGTTTTGGAACATTTCACCTTCAAAGAGTAGGTGCCATTGAAGAAGACATGTTAGGCATCTACTCTTGACTTTATGTCTTGCTTTATTTAGTGCGATCAATCCTTATACTTATGTAATTTTTCCATTTATAAGACAAACGAACAACAATTATTGACATTATTCAACTAATTATATCATGGCAGATCAAATATTTAGGTTGGATTGTCAACTAATACTATCTTTTACTATATAGTACCAGTAGAAAAATTGTAGTAAGCAGCAGGAATTAATTGCCATGTTATTTAGTGAAAGTGAATTGTTTTGTTTATTATTGGTACCAACTTTCAACGCCGTTAGCGATGACTAATCTACGTTGGAGCACATAAAATGTGTTCTCCCCTCTCAACTAAATTTTTTCAATACGCATGAGTCGGGAATTGAACTTCTGACCACATACTTAAAAAGATCAAGACTCTTATCACTTGGACGATTTTAGTAAATATATAGTTAAAAACCTCTCAAGACATTTTTAGAAAATTGTCAGGTCATTTGATTCTCGGTAGTTGGAGAAGTTTATACATACAATTGTTAGAAGTAATTTATATTTAAGGGTATTTTAGTATTTACTATGTTAAGTACTTTTGAACTTGTCTGTTAAGTTTTTCAATTTTAGGGCCTATGTGGCAAACTTTACTCTTTGTATAAATAGCTACTCTTTTATCAATGCAATTATTTCTTCCTTTTCATATTTGTGGCTGCTGTCTTTGTTCTCTCTTTACTATTTCATTGATTCATCACCTTGTACACCAACAAATTGGTATCTAGAGCTCCGGTTAGAATCCACGGGAAACACGAGTGAAACGTGAGTTGTGTGTGTTTGATTTTTGGTTCTTGATTTGTGTTGAATCTTGAACAAAAATCTGAACAGAATCACTTTTTCTGATTTTGTGGGATTGAGAAACACGAGTGTTAGTGAGATTTGAGTGTACTGTACAAGGTTTAAGATGAACGGAAACGGTGGCATGAGTACCAAGCTTCCAGTGTTTGATGGCAAAAACTGGAATCGTTGGATGAAACAAATGCTTGTATTGTTCGGTGCTCAAGGTGTGCTTGAGCTTGTCACTGAAGGATACGTTCCTGTTGCAGCAGATGCAACAGAGGAGCAGAAAGAGGCGCAGAAAGCTACAAGAAAGAAGGATCAGAAGGCGTTGTTCTACATTCATCAGTGTGTGAATGAGAGTGTGTTTGAGAAGATTGCTGATTCAGTGACGGCGAAGGAGGCTTGGGATCTTCTGACAAGGTGTTACGGTGGTGATGCGTCAGTAAAGAAGGTAAAGCTTCAAACCCTCAGAAAACAGTATGAGAATCTCAACATGAAGAACAATGAGAAGGTTTGTGAGTACATCTCCAGACTAATTCTGATTACTAATGAGATGAAAGCTTGTGGAGAAACTCTTTCAGAACAAGTAATCATTGAGAAGGTATTGAGATCCCTTACCCCTCAGTTTGATTACATTGTTGTATCTATTGAACATTCCAAAGATTTGGAAACCATGAGAATAGAAGAGTTACAGAGCAGTCTAGAAGCACAAGAGTTGCGTCTAACTGAGAGAAACTCTGAAAGAGAAGTAGAGCAGCAGGCTCTGAAAGCAGCCTCTGAGAAGAAGTTTCAGAAGAAGCCTTGGTCAGAAGCCAAGAATAGATCTGATGGAGCTCAGAATCCAAAAACCTCAACTTCTGGAAAGCAGAAGTATGCTCAGAAAGGAAAAGACAAGACAAAGGTACGGTGTTACTCTTGTCAGAAGTTTGGCCATTTTGCATCTGAGTGCAAGTCAAACAAAGAAAGAAAGTCAGAAGAAGCAAATATAGCCAGAAGTTCTGATGACTCTGATAGTGAATTTGTTTTACTAATGGCTTCTGAATCTGATGATGTGAATTCAGAGTGGTGGTATATGGATACAGGGTGTTCAAATCATCTTACTGGAAACAAGAAGTGGTTGGTTGATTTTGACTCTAGAAAGAGTACAAAGATCAGATGTGCTGATGATAAATACCTCAACGCTGAAGGTATGGGAAATGTCAAAGTCATTTTGAACAATGGGAAAGCAGCATTGATTCAGAACGTGTGGTATGTACCAGGCATGAAAAGCAATCTGATGAGTGTGGGTCAATTGATTGAGAAAGGTTTTTCAGTTACTATGAAAGACAATCTTCTGAAGCTATATGACGGTAATCAGAAGCTGATTATGGAGTCAGAACAGGGAAGGAACAGAACATTCAAGGTGAATGTTAGAACTGCAGATTCTGAATGTCTTAGTGCAACAAGTGTTGAGAAGGATAGTGAGTTGTGGCACAGAAGATTTGGTCATCTGAATTTCAGAAGCTTGGGGCATCTGAAGTCAAAGAATCTGGTACATGGAATTCCTATAATCAAGAAGCCTGAAAAATCATGCAAGGTGTGCATGAAAGGGAAGCAACCAAGACTGCCGTTTGCATTCGAAGTAGCTCCAAGAGCAAAACATGCCTTGGGAGTAGTACATTCTGATGTGTGTGGACCATTTCCAGTACCTTCACTTGGAGGAAACAAGTATTTTGTATCTTTTGTTGATGAATTCACAAGGATGACATGGGTAACACTCATCAAGTTCAAGCATGAAGTGTTTGCTGAGTTTCAGAAGTTCAAGGTGAAGGCTGAGAAACAGAGTGGTCAGAAGCTGAAGATTCTCAGAACTGATGGTGGTGGTGAGTTTAATTCTAATGAGTTTAAAACTTTCTGTGAGGAGAATGGAATTGAGCATGAGGTTACAGCTCCTTATACTCCTCAACACAATGGTCTTGCTGAGAGAAGAAATCGTACTTTGCTTGATATGGTGAGAAGCATGCTGAAAGAGAAGAAGCTTCCTCATCACTTATGGGGAGAAGCTGTTGCCACTGCAACATATGTGCTCAACAGATGTCCAACGAAGAAGCTGAAGGAAATAGTTCCTATTCAGAAGTGGACTGGAGAGAAGCAAAGTGTTAGTCATCTGAAGGTGTTTGGATCTGTATGCTATAAACATGTTCCAGAAGCCAGAAGACAGAAGCTGGATGATAGAAGCAAAGTAATGTTACTGGTGGGGTACCACAGTACAGGTGCGTACAAGCTTTATTGTCCAGAGACTAATAAAATTGAATTCAGCAGAGACGTCATTGTGAAGGAATCTGAAATTTGGGATTGGAACAAGTCTCAATCAAATTCTGATGTGAGAATCTCAGAGGATGGCTCTGAAGGTGAGTCGGAATCTGAAGGCTCTGAAGATGATTCAGAAGATGGAGATGACTCTGATGGTGACTCTGAGTCTGATGGTGATTCTGAATCTGACTCTGAAGACAATTCTGAAGGTCAAAATTCTGAAGACAATTCTGAAGGTCAAAATTCTGAAGACAATTCTGAAGGTCAAAATTCTGAAGACAATTCTGAAGGTCAAAATTCTGAAGAAAGAATTTCTGAAGGTGAAGCCTCTGAAGAAAGAATTTCTGAAGGTGAAGTCTCTGAGTCAAAAACTTCTGAAGATGCTTCTGAACTTCAGAAGCTACAGAGAATCAGAAGCATCCCAAGAAGATTTGCAGGATTTGAAATGTTGCAAGACACTGAAGTAGACTCTGAGGGAGAAATTATTCAGTGTGCAATGTTAGTAGATTCTGAACCCGTGAGTACAGAAGATGCTCTTAAGCAACAAGTCTGGTTGCAGGCCATGAAAGAAGAACTTGATGCTATAAAGAGGAACAAGACTTGGAAGCTTTCAGAACTTCCAAAAGGCAAGAAAGCCATCAGCGTCAGATGGGTTTTCAAGCAGAAACTAAAGCCAGATGGATCAATTGGCAAACACAAAGCGAGGTTAGTAGCAAGAGGATTTCTGCAGAAACCTGGACTAGATTATTCTGAAGTGTTTGCACCTGTAGCAAGACACGAAACAATTAGACTGGTAATTGCAATAGCTGCTAACAGGAATTGGCCTCTGATGCATTTAGATGTGAAATCTGAATTTCTGAACGGTCCATTACAAGAAGAGGTATATGTGTCACAACCTCCTGGTTTTGAGAAAAAGAATCAGGAAGGGATGATGTATAGATTGCATAAAGCCCTCTATGGATTGAAACAAGCGCCCAGAGCCTGGAATATGAAGATTGATTCTTTTTTCAAGAAACAAGGGTTTCAGAAATGTGAGTTGGAGTATGGTGTTTATGTTCAGCACACTTCAGAAGGCAATATGATTCTGGTATGCTTGTATGTTGATGATATATTGCTGACAGGAAGTTCTGAACAAGAGATAGCTAAGTTCAAGAAGGTTCTGATGAATGAGTTTGAGATGACAGACCTTGGAAAAATGAGTTACTTTCTAGGGATTGAATTTCTATATTCTGAGAAAGGAATCATTTTGCATCAGTTGAAGTATGAACTTGAGCTTCTGAAGAGATTTAAGCTGGAGAATTGCAAAGTTGCTATCACACCCTCTGATACGAATCAAAAGTTGGATTCCGATTCTGATGGAGAGGATGTGGATGCTACAACCTTCAAACAGTTGGTTGGTTCTCTGAGGTATTTGTGTAATACCAGACCTGATATTTGTTTTGCAGTTGGAATGGTTAGCAGATTTATGAGTAAACCAAAATGGTCCCATTACCAAGCTGCTGTCAGGATTCTGAGGTATATCAAGGGGACTCTGAAGCATGGAGTGCTATTTCCCTCTGAAGGAAGGACTGAATCAGAACTTCTGAGTTATTCAGATTCTGATTGGTGTGGAGACAGAGTTGATAGAAGAAGCACTTCTGGATATTTATTTAAATTTCTAGGAGGTCCTATTTCGTGGTGTTCCAAGAAGCAACCTGTTGTTGCTCTATCAACCTGTGAAGCTGAATATATTGCAGGCGCTGTGACTGCATGCCAAGCTGTGTGGCTTCTGAACTTACTGCAGGATCTGAAGATCAAGGTAAACAAGCCTCTGAAGCTGATGATTGATAACAAGTCTGCAATCAATCTTGCCAAGAATCCAGTGCTGCATGGAAGAAGCAAGCATATTGAGACCAAGTATCACTTTCTGAGGAATCAGGTTCAGAATGGAGTGCTTGAAGTTGTGCACTGTAGCACTCAGAAGCAGCTGGCAGATGTGTTGACAAAGGCTATCAAAACTGATCAATTTCTTCGTTTGAGGGATGGAATTGGTGTTGTCAGTTTTGTCTAAATATAAATTAAGGGATGGTGTTAGAAGTAATTTATATTTAAGGGTATTTTAGTATTTACTATGTTAAGTACTTTTGAACTTGTCTGTTAAGTTTTTCAATTTTAGGGCCTATGTGGCAAACTTTACTCTTTGTATAAATAGCTACTCTTTTATCAATGCAATTATTTCTTCCTTTTCATATTTGTGGCTGCTGTCTTTGTTCTCTCTTTACTATTTCATTGATTCATCACCTTGTACACCAACAACAATGAACAATGACAAATGATATGAGAAGGAGGGGGTAAGCAATATATAATTTCATAAAATTCTCTTAATACATACAAAATTCTCTAAATATTAGACAATTCAGCATTTGATTAAAACATATATAAAATATTGCAGCAGAAGGAATTCGTTAACCGCCAGCTTTTCTTATATTTTCTGCTTCTATATTTTTTTTTGGCTGCAAGTGCTGGCTTGAATTATTTATTTCATTTAAATAGTAGTACTGTATAATATATTATTAGCAACCCAGCTACCATAAGATATAATTAATTGTTCAACCGTGGGGCTTCCCTTTCCCTTGATCATTTTTGTGATTAGAATCATATTCTTTGTAATCATCCATATCAACTTTCATAAGCTCTCTTCCCTTCATCTCTAAATTTGATGACACCTTCAAAATCATGCAAAATTAATTTTAAGCCCTCTTTGTAATAATAAAAATAAATAACAACTAAATTGAAATGTGTTGTGTACATGATTAATTTTTAAAAAAACTCTAGTTAATCCAAAAAGTAGTATATATGTACTTTACCTGAGTTGATGGTTTTACTACATAGGATCTAACTATCCTCAAGCTGTTGACTCTAGCTACAAATACAATAAACCAACTTGGCTTAATTAGTTGTCATTCTGGTACCTTTGTTTTTGTTTAATTAAAATTAAAAGTACATCTCAAGAACGTGCTTACCTGGATACAGTTCAACAAAGACCAAAAGGAAGATCACAATAAATATTCTCAGCTTCAGATCCATAAAGTTTAATTAATATAGCCAATTTGAACGAGGCAAGGGGAATATTAGGCTTCTATATATAATATAAAGTATATATATGTAGACATGACATTATGAATGAGAGCCCTTTTCTTTTCTTTTTTATTTTCTTTTTAAGGGATTATATGAGGCCTTAAAATGGACATTCGAAAAAGAAAAGAAAAATAAGAAAGGAGGCCTTAGAATGGAAAAGAATTGGACTTGTATAAATCCTAAAACTAATGTGTAGAATTTCACACGGGAAACATGTGGGATGTAGCTTTTCACGATGTATTCAACCGGTATGATGATTGTGATTTGTGAATAAAGATAATGCTCCATATGTCCCTTAAGTGTAGCTGAGTTAATAGTTATCAAGAACATTATTGAAGAGACGAGGTTCGAATTTAAATTCTCTATTTTTCTACACTTAAAATGCGTGAGTTTACTAGACATAATATATTAGTAATTAACCCGTGCAAAAAAGTCAACAATACCAATTGCACTAAACTATGTAAAAAAGTTTATAAAAACAACTTATACGAAAACAACTTAATTGTATTATAGAAATTAATGATAAGCACTTATCTATAATTACTTGCATAATAAGTAATTTATCTAAGGAGGGCCTAGTTAACTTTTAGTTTGCAACCAATAAAAAGAAAAAAAAATCTTAGCAAAAACAACTCCTAAACTAGCACTTGACTTGTGTGTTACACTTACACCACCTAGCTGCTTTATTATGTTTGGTTATATCTAGTTTTTTGTACAATCATGATAAATTAAAGTGTCTTGTTCGATATGAAGTAGTTTAGTTACTGACTGATGATTCCATTTAAAGATAGTCAATGAAATGATGAGTGGTTTATAGAACTATACTAGTATATGAATATGATGTGTAGTATTTTTCATGCTATTGAATAGTGTTAATGTAGGTTCCACTCACCACATGATTTTTCAATGTTAACATGGTACTGCCACATTGTATGGCTATGCATATGCTTGATTTTCCAGCTTCTCCATTCCGCGACAAATTAAGAGAAAGTAAACACACATTTTTGTATGATTCAACTTCAAATGTGTAAATTAATCTACACCAATTATACAAGGAGAATTGTTCAGCAATTCACAAAATTTATACGAATTGTCTTGCTCGAATGATTGAGTTTATGTGGTTAATAAACTTTAATTGCTAAGTTCAATTTCTATAGAGTCAATATGAAGATATATCTTATGTAGATCCATTCAATTGATACACATACATACGTCTAAGAAACATAAAATCTAGTTGACTATACATATATGTGACAGTTCCACCTGTGGTTGAAATTTACCAGAAATGATATTGTTTCTTTTTCATGCAGATCATGATTAATGTGTTGAAACAAGTTAGCTGAATTTCTAAATCAATACTGATGGATTAACAAAACGATGGGTTATGAGGACACAACACTCTAGCTAGCTAGTCAATCACGGATTTGCTGAAATTTTATTTTATATGATGTTTAATTTCTTCTTTTTTTTTTTTTTTTTTGACAAATATGATGTTTTATTTCTAACACCCGGTTTCAAAGCGGTATAGCAGCCATAAGTGTTAAATCTTCCGAGGGAGGATTTTAATATCCATTGTAGTCCTATCTAACTTGAAAGATTAATCTTTACAGTTACAAACGGAAAATATTTAATTCAACAAAAAAAGTTCAGTATAGCTCCAAAACACATACTTTAGGATAATTTTAATTTGTACCATTTTTTTTGTCTAATAATTTCCACCATCTTAATTCTTAACCACCACACACAATAGAGTACTGGCATAAAACTAATGCAACTGTGGATAATTAATACATACCAACTCATGTGGAAATTCGATCACTGAATCAATGATTTAACCTATAACCCATCAACCACCATTGATATGAGTTTTAGAACACTACATTCACACACTAAAGCTATCTACAAAATCTGGAATGTGTTGGATGAGAGGCGATGAATTGACTTTAGTGTTAACTGTGAGGTTTATGTGATTACAAGTCCATATGGTTGGTATCTATCTAAAGCCTTCATATTTGTAACCAATCCTTGCATTGCTGAAGTGACTTTTTTTATGTAAAGCAATAGCAGAAAACATTATTTTCAAATATTTAAATTCAATTGTGTCAAAAAATATATATTTACATCTAAAGTAGTGTTTAATGGTGGTAAAAGTTTCTCATAAATAACATTCATTTGACAAGAAAGGCTATAAGAGGTGGGAATAAGCTAAGCCGAGCTAGGTTTTGCTAAGACTGAGTCTGGCCTGTCAAAAAAATCAAAGGTCTCAGCCTGACCTGTGGCCTATCATAGGCTTATCTTTTAGACCTGAGTCTGACCTTTTGAAAGCTTAATATAGCCTATTAGCCTGTTTAAAAGTCTATTTTACATGAACATATTTAAATAAATAATTATATTCATTTTTAAAAATACTTATGAACTAATAAACAAACGTCATTTTGATATTTAATATGATATTTTAAAGAATTTAACTATATATATCATCATATTTAAATTTTAGTTTATAATAACATTTATATATGTGAAAAACTAACGTAGATTAATAAACATAAACTACTAAAAAATATAATAAATATATAATTTAATGAAAATACAAATTTTAATGTATAAATAATAATATTATTAAAAACATTATTAATATTAACTTAAATAGGCCGGTCTAGTAGGCTAATAAGACTTTTTTAATGGCCTGCAGCCTGACATATTTAACTAAATAGACTTATAAAAAGTCTTGGCCTGCTCTATGTAAAGAAATAAGCTAGCCTGGAGCGAGCCTATATAAGCTAAGCCTTACGGCTTCGTAGGCCGGCCTGGCCTATTCCCACGTCTACTATTAATGATGTTGTCTATTTTTGAAGACAACTTTTTGAAGACAAGAACCAGAACTGGGACTAAAACTATTTAATGAAGTTACATATAATTTGAAATAAAAGTAACTAATTGCTTTTGGGATCAAGGGAGTGACAAATGCCTGGGTTGTTTGATATAATCTTAGCATAATTGCAACACAATGTAAGGTACAAATGTATGTGCTCTATTCAAACAATTTTACAACACAAAAAACAGAATATAAGTGGTTCGATGGCAATTTACACTCATTTGAAATTCAAGCATACAATCTGCTCTAAGATATTCCATCATGAAGTTTATGAACTTGGTGAACTAGAGATTCCAACAGCATCTGGATCCAAGATTACTCAGTCTATTTGAAATATAGGTACAAATGGATATCATGCCAGCCATATAAAAACTCTGGAAGGTCATGCACAATGCTGTTCTCTGAAGAAGTAAAAGTTACCCAGAAGCAATAAAAGAATCATAAGAATCAGCAGATACTACACATTTCACAACACTAAAACGACGGTGATAATACTACAATATGTCTTCTAAAACAGAGACCAAAACTAGTTTCAACTTTCAAGAGTATTGGTATAGCTGGTATAACAATCCAACTTTTGCAGCCACTGTAGTTTTCAACCGTAGGTTTGCTACAGAATTTAATCTGGCTCGAAACATGTTTCCATCGGACATTCGTCTCACAAATCGAGTAAACCGGTCCCAATTTCGGGGTTCAAACATATTTTTGTCCATTCTTACAAAGTTGAATGAGAAGGGGCGTCTCTCAATCCCATTCGAGTAAAATTTTGACATCTCCAGCACCTGAGTGAATGCGTCATCATCCAAATCAGTTGAAAAGTTTTGACCTTCGAGTGATACGTCACATAGCCTAGCAGCCAGCAACAGTTGTCTAAGAAAACCTTCAGGGCTACTATCTGGGTTGATCTTCTTCATAATTACATCTTGCATTTCAAAACAAGAGCAGCACATCGTGAATCCATATTTACTAAACATGCGTAAAATTGGTAAGTATCCATCCCTGTTAAAAGTATTATAATAGCCTGCTGTTAACTCCGATGGATGGGATTGTGTATCATAGTGCCAGTGAATGGCTGCCAATTTTGCTGATATGTGGACTTCTGTACCCCTAAATATAGTTTCAGCTTCCCTACAAATTCGCTCCCCATGCTGCAGCAGCAAATCCGAGTACCATTCAAGGAAAAATTTACCATATGGTGCATTCCAAGAACCACCGTCGTTTCTAAAGAATTCAGTACGCTCGGGATTTTGCATCAAACTTCCAGTGCCAAATGGACCACCATTTCCCCATTCACGCTTTCCAATATTTCTTGCAGAGGCATTTAGAGAAGCAAGCATGTACTGGAAGTTGACAAACAAGAGAAAAGGAAAGTTCGATATGATACTAACCATACAACATAAATTATGCAAATTGGTTATCACCAGTTTCCTAGAGCACAAAGCAATAAAAAAACTGAAACCCTACAAACTAATATAGCTAAAGCAGAATTTTCAACCAACCTTGTCATAGCACTGAAACTCTCCAAGTTCACGAGACGAGGCCAAATTTAGTTTTTGAGAAGACAATGAAGGATATCTTAGCTCGCCACCAGGACCCATGCCAATTTGTACTCCCTGCAAAATGAACAGTGTTACACAAACTACCATAAATATTTTATAATAATAGCTGGAAAGTTGAATCTTCATTAGACTAAGCATCCCTAAATCATCATAGAACCTTACTGTAATGATAATGCCCAGATAAGGCCTAAAAGTGTCCCTGAAGTCCCTCATAAAATCTGCATATGCTTGTATGGGAGAACGTCCACGCAGCACAGGAAGAATATCACACCCGAGGGAAATGTATTCAACATTTCTTCTTCCAAACCTATCAGAAAATGCTAAATCCGGGTCTGTATGTATCTCATCAAGCACCCATAGAGGAAGTGGTATCCTACACAAGGAGGGACAACCTTCTAGAGTCTGAGGCTTATGACAAGAAAAAATAATAGCTACCTACAAAAATGATAATAATTCAAAATAAACCAAATCGACTATACTTGGAAGTCGGAACTAGGCTACCCAGGTAAAACGTTCACACATTATTGAATAAAAAACTTACATGCGGGAAGTGTCATTTTCCCACACTGCCAACATACACTATTGAAAAATATGTTCCATATATCTGTCTATGTGAAAGACAAGCAACCATCAAACATATAAATTTAAATCATAACAAAAACAATGCCTTATCCCACCAAGTAAAATAACCTACGATGATCAAACCAGCCCGTCTCTTTTTTTAAAAAAAAAAAAAACCACAAACCTAGATACCTGCCTACTTGTGTTTCATTTCATTTACTATATTCTTTATACACAAAAAAATATATAATAAAGTCTTAGTCAACTGCAAGCCCCAGCATTGGTTAAATTAATTGATCGACAAGAAATCTAATTATATCTATCAGAGATTTCGATCCTTCTAAATAGGAAATCTCAACTAAATGAGTATTTATTTATTTTGCTGCCACCAGTGCGGTTTTAGTAAAAACGTGTTTCGGACAAAAGCTGCTTTCAGATTGACTTATGAACAACTGATCCAGGTTTTTCTACTACATAAGCAGTTGACAGGGTATTCGGGATATAGCTTTTAAAAACAGCCAATGACATGTCCACAAGTTGTTTTCAGCTAATTTCAATAAGCTTTCCATAATAGCTTATATCAAAAGTCAAAACAATTAACAATATGTCATATTTTCTTTTTTAATATAAAAGTGCTTATGAGCATTTATCCGATAAGCGTGTATCCCTTTAATATAAAAGTGCTTATCAGCACTTATCCTGTTACTTAAGCACTTAATTAAGTTGTTTATCCAAACCAATCCAAAATTGATTTCAAGTAGCTTTTGTATTTGATATAATTTATATCAGTCCTGAATTCAGAATAAAAATATCCAAACATAGCTTACTTCACTTCAAAACAATCCACTTTACAAAATCATTTCCATCCAATATTCAATTAAACTATCATCAAAAAGCTCACTTAAATACACACTAAAACTAACTCCAAAAACACATTAAAAACCTAAACAAAACAAAAATGAAAATTGATGAGAATTAAATTAGCACATACCCATTAAGATCATCACCATCAACTCCATGTTGATGAAAAGCAAGAACAGCTCGAACTTTAAGTCCACACATGCAAGCCATCATAACAAGTTCACGATAACCTCTCCAATCATAAACCCTAGGCTCATTCCTTTCAACCACACCCCACCAAATTTCCACAACAACACCTTCCACACCAGCAGCAGCAAGAGCTTTCAACGACGACATCATCGCTTTCGGCCTCCAAATTTTCCCCTCTTTCCCAACAGATTTCACCGGAAGAGTAACAAACACCGGCGATCCACGTCTCCGACGCTGCGGTGAAAGATCGTGATGAAGCTCGTATTGAACATCGCCGTTGTCCGGAGAAAATGAACCGCCGGCATCGGAGGATTTAGATGAGTTGAGACGTGAAGAAACGGTGAATCGGAGTGGTGAAGAGCGGGTTTGGGTTTTGCGGAAGTGAGTGAAGGTGACTCGGGAAGGAAGACGAGTTGGACGAGTTAAATCGTTGGGTGTTGAGATGAAGGAAGGTGAGAAGGATTGTGATGAGATCGCCATTGATGAAAGGGTTTGTTTGGTTGGTTTTGAAATTTGTATTGAAAAAATGATTACATTTAGAGAGAGAACAGTGAAGAACTGCACTTGTGTGTGGAGGAGAGATTATGTACTTTTTTTCACTTTTTATTAAAGAAAAATAAATGTACTTTTTTGACTTTCTTATCCATATATACAGATATACTAATACTGAAAGAAATCTTTACTCATTTTATTTTTCAAATTGCATAATCAGAATAAATCTTTACTAATTTTCAATTTTTTAAACGTGCACAATTTTTAAAATAATAATCAAAAAGGGACAATAGGTAGTTAAATAAAAATTTAACGCAATATTTTACCAAAAAAAGATTAAGGCAATATTTATTTTTATATTGCATTTCTTAACATATGTTATTACTCTAAAATATATAGCATTTGCCTAAATTCAGTTGGCCTATATTTCAAAATGAATATTTTTGTGATGTAAAAAAAATTGAATTTTTTTAAAAAAAATGAAAATTGCTGGGTTTTGGCCCGCGTATATTGATAATTTGATTGCCTGAATTCTTAAATTTGTGCTTGCATAAATATTCAATTCCAAAATATTTACTCATCATTAATCAATATTGTGCACATGATGGATAAAAATAAACAAAAGTATTAAGTGGTTTTTTTAATTTATTTTAATTATCATCGATGGATAAGATAGCCTTGCTTAGATTGCAAATTGTGGATTCAAAAAGTGTGAAAAATATTTTATATTTTTACGTAAAAGTGTGAAAAATATGGCAAATATACACGTTGAACAAAACAAACCACACGCTGAAGCTCACGAAACTACCCAGAAATTATGGTAATATACATTGACACGAAGAAATTAAAGCATAATTATTTGAGTAAATTCAAGGTAGGTCTAAAATATGTTGCATTACCTGTGTTTAAAACACAAGATGGACTAAAGATGATTGTTTCACTCTACAACCAATAGTAAAAGTGAAAAAGACAATGTCATGTATTTATAGACCACCATAGACTCCAAACATTTCAAATAAAAATTCATGCAAAAGCTCAATACTGATAGTATTGGCATCATAGGGATGTCTCCTTTTCTGCTCTTCTCCATTCGACCCGCGGTTTCTACTTACCGCATTTTTCTGCCAAGTTAGCAGAAAGATGGTCATCACCCACCGACTTCCCCCATAGCAATGCATAATAAATGTAAAAAATAAAATGAAAATGAAAAAAGAAGACTCCATATTTCTGACAAGAAATGCAGACAGCCAAAATGACCGAAACACCTGTGCCCAAAAATGGTGATGACCCGACTCATGGTATGCAGTTGAGACTCCCACGCAACAATGCAGATGTATGTAAGAACTAGGACCCATGAAACAGCAGCAGTGGCCTTAATATGAAATTGCTCGACTGATTGTCAACTTGGCCCATTCCGCAGATTCCTTGATTAAATGATCTTCAGATGATAAGCACTCTTTCAAGAAGTCTTTGCTAGATACAGATTGCTGAATCAAGCTGCCAGCAGCATTGCCCAATGTATCCGCTAAATCTCCAAGCACGCCAATTGCTGCCTTAGTCACAACATCATCCCTAAAATTGAACAATAGACATCAACAATCAAAACTCAAAATTCGTAAAGGAAAAATTCACTGCCAAGATTTGAAAATACAGAAAGTTACTTACATGTCCTTCTCCATGTACAAACTGTCTATGAACTGCAGTACATGAGGAGCATAAGGCATCAAGAGCTGTGTCTTTGGGGAACCTTTGAATCCTTGGAAGATCCCTGAGTATGCCTCAAGGATTCCATTTCTTAAAGTGTTTGTGTACTCTGTCATATCGTCGTCAGCCCCATTAGTATGAGCAGAGAGCTCAGCAGCACTCTGGAGCATAGGCATGGCATATAGCAAATACTTTTCAAAGTTTTCTCCAATTGCCAAGGCAATGTCACCAAAACATGAAAAAATCGGAGGCTTTACAGACCTATGCAGCTGATTACTAGACAAATCCCTAAGGAGTTGGGTCATTATCCCATCACAAAAAGGTAGTATTTTCTCCTCCAAAGCTCTGCACACATCACCTACCACACCCACTGTGATAGCACAAACCTGGTAATCCTCAAAATTTTGGAGACCCATCTCCAAATACCTGTAAAACTCTTGCATGTATTTAACAAACTCAGGGCCAGTTGCATAGGCCAAAGCACCAATGGCAAGCATTGCCTCTTCATGCGCTGTTGCACTTCGAGAAGCAAATACTCTCAAGAACAAACCCATAATTTGGTCAGCATACTGCATTAAATGATGTTTATTTGATTCAGAAGCTCCTAGCTTTTGTATGATGACTTGCAAGCAACCACACAGAAGGCCTTGCAACTCATTCTGCCTATCATCAGATGAAACATTCTGTTTCTCAAGAGTCTGGTGAAGCTCTGTCATTATGACAGTAACCAGTTGAGCGACCATTGGAGCCGTATCATCATTAGAACACCTCACTACTTCATTCAGAGCTTCATATGCTGCTGTTCTGAGGCGGGACTCTCCAGCATCCTCTCTGTGAGTTGCCGTGAGAAGAGACTGAACAATTTCTTGAAAAAAAGGGGTCAATGGAGAGGACACGGATACAGCATCTTCAAAACCTTGGGCAAGGAAATAAAGAGCACCACAGGCCTTCTCAGCAACATTTGGAACATCTTTCATGCTCTGAAGGAGCACATTAATAATCTGCTGGATGTTTCCTTGATTAATGATGGGAGTATCCAAAGCTGACCCGTGCAAAAATTCAAACATTCGCCCAAGAGTCCATGCAGTGGTGTCCTTCACATGATTGTTTGGGTCATTCGTCAGAGCATTGAGCATGAAGCTCAAAGCCATATTCACAAGAGGCACGAGTTTTTCAGGGGATGGACCTTCCAGAATGGAGCCAAATGCATAAGTTGCAGCTTCCCTTTGCCTCCAATCTGGTTTAGTTATATTCTCTTGAATAAAAGGCATAACCAGAGGCACAATATCATCACCAACTGTTCGTGCAACCAGCCCCAAGCATGTACCTCCAGCCATGGCAATGTTCCAAGCTCCTTCATCCTGATCCTGATCTTCTTCTTGCTTTAGCAGCGTCTCCAATAACATGGGAACAAGAAATGGAAGTGCCTGCTTTATAAAATAGTAGCAAGGAACATCTGAATCACCACTGAATTCACCTCCATATTCTTCTAATATATCAATTTCTTCATCACAAATTGAACTCCAAAACTCAATTGCCTGAAGTGCAACAGGTTCCTCATCTTCCTTCACAGCTTTGGCAGTGATTGTGAAGATATCTTGGATATATTGAGCCAACTTTTCATAATATGTAGAAGAAATAGCAACCAAGCATTCAAACGCTGCCCGTCGGATCTTTATTTCGGGGGAGAGAGTGGCTTCGCAAACAATTCTCATTATGTAATCCCGCTCCATGTCATTGGAAAAATTGGCTTGAGCAAAACCCAATGCATTGTACAATGCCTGTATGGCAGCAAGCCTTACGTCATTGTTTTCTTCTGTAGAATTCATTCCCTGAACAACTGCAGTGAGTATCTTATTTACATGATCCTGGTCTACCACATCGGGGGATACTTCTTCACAAACATATCCAAGGGTCTCGAGAGTTGCCTGCCTAGTGGGGGCCGGAAGCTGATGAACATTTGACAAGAGGGATACTATCAACTCAGGCCATTGCTTGTGAGGTAACTCAATACCAGCAACTTTTGCTATAACTTGAGATGCGGTTGATCGAGCATCAGGAGAAGGAGAAGTTAGGGTCCTCAACAAAAGTGCTTTAATTTGGGCTTTAAAAGTAGGATCCACAGCCAGCCATCTTTGAACAAATTCTATCTTTTTGTGTTGTTCTTTTGAATCCAAAGCATTCTTGAGAATTAACCCTGCTAACCTCCTACTCTCTGCAGGCTTCTCGTCATTTGCCAATTCCCCAGCAAGAGATAATAAGAAACTTGGAAGATTCTGCTCCTGGAACTGTTTCAAGTTATCTTCAGCTTGTTTCCTTACAGCCCCATCCACTGCTTGGGCATTTAAGAGGATCTGTGTAACTTCCATTGCCATCTGGACCTATAACATACAGAACAAGTAGCATGAAACAATAGATAAAGCTACTGCAAACTTAAAAAGCAAACCATAACTAAACCATGTGACAATATATAAATTAAATCAGCAAAAAGGGGAAAGCTAAACAACCATATACATGAACTTAATAATATTATATTAAGAATGGTAATACAAAAGACAGAAAACAAACTATGAAAAACATAAATTAACAAGTTAAAATCATAAAGGATTAAGAACAAAATACCAAAGTGATTCTATTCTGGACAACAAGTTTAAAAAACAAAGGAATTTTCACGGTGAGGGATAAATTAAACGAGTTGGATATAAACTCAGAATGATGTCTCAACAATATATACAAAAATAAACACAATTACTTCAATAGGAATTTGACCAACACCACCAATAAACACTAATTTGACCAACATAAACCCTAATCTGACCAACATAAACCCCATGCTACTATATAACAATAAAACAGCCATAAGCATAAGCATAGAATGTATAAATTATGAATGAAACTGCAAATAAAAAACAAACAATCAATAAACCGGGTAATCAAAATAGAGTGCAAAAATAAATTAGGGCACCAATAGATGGAATAATACAATACGATTAGGTTAAAATCAATTTTCTACATTTAATCAACAACCAAACAAACAAACAGTGAGCATCAGCAATCAGCAATACTAAACCCTATCGATTTGAATAAATCTAATTAGAAATTAAAAACCTAAAAATAATAGTAAACAGAATGAACTTATTCTAATCAGAAACAACGAAATCAAATTAATCTACGGAAGTAAAGATATTAACCATTGATAACAAACTCGGATCAGCGGCGGAACAAGTAACGAAGAGTAAAAAAAAATAGGCAAAGCAAAAATAAGTGAATAGTGAAAATCAACGAATTGAAAAGAAACTTACGGCGAGTTAGTAGCGAGTTGAATCGGCGGCGATGGAAGGGAACGAATTTGAAGGGAATAGAAAGTGAGTGAAGCGCGGCGACTCTGAAACTGAAACCCTAGCAGGGAGAGAGAGAAAGAGAGAGTGGGAAAAAGCAGAGACGCCAATGTTAAATTTTTGTTTCTTCGTTCCTTTTTTTATATTCGTTTTCTACCATTTACACACGTAGCGATACGAATCAATATCCACCGTTGATTCAAATATTCTTAATCTCCGCCCTATGATTATCTCATCAACGGCTTTATTTTCATTTTGAAATTAAATGTTTGCTTCATCTTTCCTTTTTATTTTATTTTTTATTATGGGCCGAAATACATAGGTATGTGATATTTTCTAAAAAAAAATTGTTGCGGCTTGTTACCATATTTAAAAATCTCAAATAAGTAATGTGACATACTAAGGGTCCGTTTGATCTAGTTTATTTTTAAGCTTTTACAAACAGTTTATGTAATTTTTATGTATTATTATAAGTTTTTCAATGTAGTTTATGATAAAATAACTTCTAAAAATTCAATTTTCACTAGTTTAAACTTATAAAATAGCATAAAATATAATTTATATTACATAAGTCGTTTCCATAAGCTCTAAAATAAACTAAGCCAAACGAGCCCTATATATTTGTTAAATTAGTGTTGTTAATCTTGTGTTGATATTTAACATTTTTATTTAAATAAATTAATTATGAATCTGTTTGGATTGACTTGTTTTTGAGTTTATACAGAATAATTTATGCAAATAAATAAATTTTTAAGTATAACTATAAGTTTTTCAAGATATATTATGAAAAAAACAGTTTATAAAAAAACAATTTTTGTTAATTAAAACTTATGAGTTGACATAAATTTTTGTTTATTTTCATAAGTCAAAAAATAAGCTAAATTCAAACTGACCTTATATATGATATCATATTTCGGTTATTGTTTGTAAAAAAAAAATCCCAATTATTGTTTATAATGACTAACGTCCTGACATGCCCGTCAATCTGCTTTTTTGTTTTGTTATCGTTCAGTATTCGTCATCGTAAATAGTAATTTATATATATATATATATATATATATATATATATATATATAAATTACTATTTACGATGACGAATACTGATCCAGTTCCAATAAAAATATGTTTGTTAATTAATTGATAACTATTAAACCTCTTTTTTAGGTGTGCTTAATTATTAAGAAATAAAAGAAAATTGAAAATAAACTTTCTTGTAAAAGTTATTTTTCAACAAATATAAATATTTGAATAAAGTGAAGAGTAAAAATAACAATAAAAAAAGTCTACACCAAAAGGGTATTCTCTTTATATATTGGTATAAGAAAACTGAAAATAAACTTTTGTGTAAAAGTTATTTTTCAACAAATATAAATATTTGAATAAAGTGAAGAGTAAAAATGACAATAAAAAAAGTCTACACCAAAAATGTATTCTCTTTATATATTGGTATAGAGTAAAAATGACAATATAAAAAGTCTACACCAAAAGAATATTCTCTTTATATATTGGTGTAGATACATTTAAATATGTAAAAAAAATAATTAATTTAGGTTAATAAACTTAAATCATTGAAAGACTAAACAAACTTTATAATTTAATCCAAAATGTGAAATTTAATATAATAATTGTAAAGGTAAAAATTACTATGTGGCAATGGTTGTGGCTAAGTCAGATTTATGCAACTCTACTTTTCCTTTTTTTTTCTCCATAGTTTACTATTCATCTTCTTTTTGATTCATAAGTAACAAGTTCAATTATGCTAATGTGTTATTGATCTTCATCCCATTTCTTTTCCAACCCATTAAATTGTGGCCAGTTACAGCTATAATTGATTATGCATCAAGTTTGAGGGATTGACTTAGTAATTGAAATTAATAATGTCTTCATAGATTAAGAACAACATTCTTTTTATTAAAGGAATGAAACTTGTGAACGGTTCTCCTAAGCAGAATGAGATGAATATCTCTTTTCGTAAATATTTTCCCTAATTAATAACGTGGAATGACACATTTTCTACTTCTCATGATAATGTTAAATAGTTGTAGAATACTTTATTATCAAAATTTGTCTAGTGGAATGGTGATTATTACAGTACGGATGTCAACTAAGTTGTCGTAATGCTTACATTAAAGTCAACGTTTCTTTTGAAAAATTTAAATTCCGTCACAAATCTTAGAATGCGACCGTTATTGTTAGCCTACTAGGCAAGAAAAGTATCATCCGCTTCCCAACAACTAGCCATAAAAACATTTTGGATCGTAATGGCCATATTAGAATTATTGACATGGATGTTATTTACTCTTGTTATTCATTTTATCAACGAGGGAAAAGATTCCTACGCTCGGTATGAAACCCCTAGTTAGCAATGGATCACTTCATAATGGTGTATTGATGACATTTTGGTTTCATTCCTAACAAAAGTCAACAACTTTCCTTTGGTTAAAATGACATATTATGATCTTCCTAATCCTCAACTTGGTACTACATTGCACGTTGATTCTCATACTTCCTGTCATGCTTGCAACATTTTGCCAAGTTTTGTGTAAAAATAAACCCCAATTGCTCCATTGTTCCCTCTTTTGACGCTATTGGCGGAGAATACCGTCTCGAATATTACATTAATCTCATATATTTAAAGTGTTGTATTTATGGTCATAGATCAATCTTTGTGTCTCTTCACTCATATAGTCCATGCACCTCAATCTACTCCTTCTTAACATGGAGTTTGTTACCACTTTGAAATCTACAAATCATTTTAAAATAAAAGTTATTGTAGATTCTTGCCAAAAAAATCCATGAAGAAAAAAGAAATTCCTTGTAAAAAATATTCGCAAACTCTCACTCATACCAATATTTACATGTTGGAATCATACTAGCACTTCAAATGATTGGTTCTGTAATAAACGAGCTTTGTATTTTTTTCTCGACCCCAATGAATATACTCAACACATTACATCTTTGTTTAATCATGATTGGAAGTAATTTATACATATATTTGAATTAGATGCAACGATCGGTTTGAAACTCTCATTCATGCATATTTTGCATGATTGTGAGGATGTGATTAACTTATGGTTATATATTATCAACAATATCAACAATGATATATCCGAGCTAATTTCTTCATCATTAATAAAGACGGATGACTCGTTTTTCCCTTTTTCTAAGCTAATGTCGATAACATTTATTTGCCTTAAACTTTGTTATTTGATGTCACCTTTATGATCATTTAGAAGGACACAAACTCCCTTATTTATTTATTTTAAAAATATATATTTGTCCCGTTATACACAAATCGTTAAATTTTGAGTTAAGTCAAACTATCCATGTAGGAATTGGTCGTCCCATTCCAACATTGATTGAAGGGATCACAAGATAAATTCATATTCGATGGCAACCTCTTTTAGGTAATAATACCGCCAAGCTCGATGCAAATGATTCTTTACGTAATAACTATAACCATGCAACTTATGGCAATGATGTTCAATTTCCAAATGACTTATTTATCGGTTCCCTGGACATCAAATAAGCCGACACACTCATATACCGTGACTTCACTTTCAACTAATTCGCAAGTTACAATTGTCATAATTAGAATCAAATTCTTCGTCAATGCGTTTAATCATCTTCTATCGGACTACAATTTCTATCTATTTGACTTTTATAATTGAACTTATAAAATTTGAATATTCGTATATTTTACGAAACAAACAAATGTGCAGATACGCTTACCAATTTAGTGCATGACAACAATAATAGTTATGTTTGGTCAAAAAAACAATAATAATTATGTGTCTGTAGCTCTCCTTAACTTCTAAATTTCTCAAAACAAAATGTCATTTTTTTTTTAAAAAACAAAACAAAATGTCATTACATTTGAAAGAAAACACCATTAATATTATTTATTTATTTTTACAATAAAACACCAATAATACTTGCGTCAAAAGAAAAAATGCAAATAATAAAATATTAATAAATAAATTATTACGTGTTACAGAATTGATTGTTCGATACATCTTGGTCTCGAGAATGAACGGCGGATCTGTTCCCAAGTCAAGGAGCAATATAATTGGTCAGAACATGCGTATACAGAATCCCAATTGGTCCACGTCATCATCAGTGACATGTTCGTGCGTAATAAAGCTTTGAGTTGACGAAAGGACCTTCCGGAAGAATCGAACCGGGATCCGCCGAACCACTATAAAACGTCTCAGACCGTTTCTTCCAAAATCCAACAAACGGAAAATTCGATTGCACCACCAACTTCTTCATTCCAATCTTCAACTTCACCATTCGCCGACGCTATTTTGAAGAAGAAAACAAAACGCAGTGAGAGTTATAGAGAGCAATGGTTCGAGCCTTTCTAATTGTTCTCAGCATTATTTCATTAGGTAATTTTTTTCACCCCTTAGATCCGATCGTTTTTTCTTCTTTTAGTTTTAATGCGGAAAGTGCAACGAAAATCTTACTTTGTTATAAACCTATATCGATCCGTTTTTTTCAACTGTGTGTGATTTAATCTCATTCGTAGTGGTTTATGATTTAATCTCATTCAGCATCTGGAAAATTCATCAACAGTGATTTATTATGCTTGTTGCTTTATAAGATTTTTGATTAGTTTTTTCACAACGTTAAGCACAGTGATTAGTGTTATTAGGCAATGTGAATAAGCTTATGTTGGTTTAATTTGGGTTTTGTATTTTTGCTTTCATTGCATGTGTTTAACGTATTAGTTCATGTTTGCAATTTGAATATGATAATTATGAATGAAAGCAATGATGCTGATGAATTTCATGTTATTGATTTTAATATGTACCCTTGGTTTTGCGTAATTTAGAGGAATTATGTTTTAAATTAAATATTTGTGCAAATGCAAATTTAGCTATGTTAATATGTGTAATAATAATATAACTAACGTTTAGAAAGTTTGTCACAGGATGTCTATTTGAAAGTTCCATTGCGAAAGAGGAAGCCACTAAGTTGGGGACTGTTATTGGGATAGATCTTGGAACAACCTATTCTTGTGTGGGTGTTTATAGGAATAACCATGTTGAGATCATAGCCAACGACCAAGGTAACCGAATCACACCATCATGGGTTTCATTTACCGACGATGAGAGACTGATCGGGGAGGCTGCAAAGAATCTTGCAGCTGTCAACCCTGAAAGGACCATCTTTGATGTTAAGAGACTTATCGGAAGAAAGTAAGACATTGTTATATATATGTTTTTTGTTCATTAATTACTGATGATTTATCATAATTTGATTTAATGGGATCAATGGTCTGTTTCCAGATTCGAAGATAAGGAAGTTCAAAGAGACATGAAGCTTGTTCCTTACAAGATTGTTAACAAGGATGGAAAGCCATATATTCAGGTTAAAGTAAAGGATGGTGAGACCAAGGTGTTCAGCCCTGAGGAAATCAGTGCCATGATTCTTGGCAAGATGAAGGAAACCGCTGAAGCATTCCTCGGCAAGACTATTCGTGATGCCGTGGTCACTGTCCCAGGTAAATAGGCAAATTACTAATTGTTCCTCCTGCAATCTTTATTATTTTCTGCTACCTTTTGCTTTAATTTATTTTCTCTAACTTTTCCATTCAAATGTACAGCTTACTTCAATGACGCTCAGAGGCAGGCCACCAAGGATGCCGGTGTCATTGCTGGTTTGAATGTTGCTAGAATTATTAACGAACCCACCGCTGCTGCCATCGCTTATGGATTGGACAAGAAAGGTGGAGAGAAGAACATTCTTGTCTTTGATCTTGGAGGTGGAACTTTTGATGTCAGTATCTTGACAATTGATAACGGTGTCTTTGAGGTTCTAGCAACACATGGAGATACTCATCTTGGAGGTGAGTGCTTATTTATATATAATAGAAAGAATAAGATTAAACTAAGAAAAAAGTACGTTGTATACAATTTTTACTTTTACCGTTAATGCTTGCTAACTCTCTTCCATTATACACCAGGTGAGGACTTTGATCAGAGAGTAATGGAGTACTTCATTAAATTGATCAAGAAAAAGCACGGAAAGGATGTCAGCAAGGACAACAGAGCACTTGGAAAGCTGAGGAGGGAGAGTGAGCGTGCCAAGAGAGCTCTTAGTAGCCAGCACCAAGTCCGTGTGGAAATTGAATCACTTTTTGACGGCGTTGATTTCTCCGAGCCACTTACCCGTGCTCGTTTTGAAGAGTTGAACAATGACTTGTTCAGGAAGACAATGGGCCCTGTTAAGAAGGCAATGGACGATGCTGGGTTACAGAAGAGTCAGATTGATGAGATTGTTCTTGTTGGTGGAAGCACAAGGATTCCAAAGGTACAACAACTTTTGAAGGATTACTTTGACGGAAAGGAGCCAAACAAGGGTGTTAACCCTGACGAAGCAGTTGCCTATGGTGCTGCAGTTCAAGGAAGCATTTTGAGTGGAGAGGGTGGTGAAGAAACCAAAGGTACCATAGTCTATACTTTAACCTTTTCATAGCATTAGTCAGATGTTATTTGCTATTAATGCAAGTAGATTTCCATGCATTAAATGTCCTCATTGTTGTGCTTCTTTCTGGATCCAGATATCCTTCTTTTGGACGTTGCTCCTCTTACCCTTGGAATTGAAACTGTTGGCGGAGTGATGACAAAGTTGATTCCTAGAAATACTGTTATCCCTACCAAGAAGTCTCAGGTTTTTACCACATACCAAGATCAGCAGACAACGGTCTCCATTCAGGTACTGTATTATTTCACGGCATTATACTGCCTAATCCTATTGCTAGGATTTTTCTTTCTAAATACACAAATGCTTGACTGCATGAACTTGAACTCAATTGGGATGCTTTCTTTTTAATATATATAGGTGTTTGAAGGTGAGAGGAGTCTCACAAAGGATTGCCGGCTCCTTGGTAAATTTGATCTGTCTGGAATTCCACCAGCTCCAAGGTTTGTTTCTACTTTCTTATGTACTCTCTGAATTTATATCAATTGTTGTTTGTATTGTAATTAATTGGGGTTTTGGTTATTTATGTGGTAATTGAACAGAGGTACCCCTCAAATTGAAGTGACCTTTGAAGTTGATGCCAATGGTATCCTAAATGTTAAGGCAGAAGACAAGGGCACTGGCAAATCAGAAAAGATCACCATTACAAACGAAAAGGGACGTTTGAGCCAGGAGGAAATTGAACGGATGGTTCGTGAAGCCGAGGAGTTTGCCGAGGAAGACAAAAAAGTCAAGGAAAGAATTGACGCCCGTAATGCCCTAGAAACCTACGTCTACAACATGAAAAACCAAGTCAGTGACAAAGACAAGCTGGCCGATAAGTTGGAATCAGATGAAAAGGAAAAAATTGAGACCGCCGTGAAGGAAGCATTGGAATGGTTGGATGACAACCAGAGTGTGGAGAAAGAAGAATATGAAGAGAAGCTTAAAGAAGTAGAAGCTGCTTGTAATCCCATCATCACCGCAGTCTACCAGAGATCAGGTGGTGCCCCAGGTGGTGGTGCATCAGGTGAGGACGAGGAGGATGAATCTCACGACGAACTCTAGAGATATTTTGAGCCAAGATACATGATGAGATGAGAAGCAATAGGTTAGGCAGAGTCTGTTAATTTGTCTGATAGGTGGGAATTAAAAATTTCCCCTGCGCTTGCTTTTTGGTTAGTGAACATACTTGCAAAATTATTTGTACTTCTTTTTTGCTAGTTTATGAGAAGACTTACTTATTCTGCTGTATGAGCCTGAATTTTACTTTTATTCTTTTATTATGCCTGTGTTCCTGCGTACTGTACCTCTCCGTTATTGTATGCGTTATATATTTCCTTCTTTGGGTAGGAGTACTGTTTGACACTCTGAAATTTTGGTTATCATTATAATTTTGAAAGTACCAAAGGGGTCTAAAGTGCTTTCCATTAACAAATTTATTCAATAGGTCCTATCCATTTTCCATCCTCTTAATTTCCTCTACTATTGTATTTTTGAGAATATAAATACAATAATGTGATATTTTTTTTTGGTACAGCAACAATGTGATATTTAATGAGTCTAAATGCCTTTTTATGCACTCCTACACTTTTTTTAGAAAGAATACAATGATTCTTAAGTCTTAACCCTTAACAACTATGGAACCTCATTGGAGATGTGCGTAGAAGATATGGTTATTACTTATTAGGATAGTTAGTAGTACATTATTGTAAAAAAAAGGAAAGTTAGTACATAAGTTTAGCTACTAAACTATAAGGTTGATTCATGTATACTATCTTTTCATTTTTGTATATTTTTACTCTAGAGTAAAAACGATTCTTAAGTTTTTCTGTTTCCTACCAATGTGCTTTAAGCCCAAGTTCCGAACTTTATAAGGTTCATCACGAGTCTTGACCAAAAATAAAGTTCGTGGTGAGAAAGAATACTTTATGCGTATTATTTTGAAGACATATATTTCACTTTCTTTCGTAAGAGCATATTTTGGTAAAAATTGTTGTATTTCATTTACAATTCCTCTTCAATTTTTGTTAATAACCTACTACGACACCTATAATGAGATCATGGAGTAATAGCCGAGGTTCTCAATTTTTTAAATGAAAGGTAATAGATGAGATTGAGATGTTATATGTAGTAAACAATATCAGCCATTAATCTAACATCGAATGACTTATATAACTCAAATAAGTCATTTACTAAATCAGTTTTAAATAATCTCTGCTATTGATTTAGATCAAACAACTGAGATCAATAATTACATGAAATTCATTCTTGAAGAGACGCATCTCGCCTCACCTTTATATTCCCCCATTCTTTTTGGTTGTGAGAAAATGGGAACAGCGGCTTAAGCCATTAGGTGTAGGCGCCTTTCAGAGGTGGAATCTTCCATGTTCTTCCTATTGTTTTAGTTCACAATGGATGAACAAAAACTTCAATTTCTTTAGGTAGAAGAACATGGAAGATGAAGTGACTGTGTGGTGCTTGATGTTGCAGTCACGAGAACCGATATAATTTGGGTGAATGTAGAAGAAAAGTTAGAACAAAAAATAATTATAAAATAAATTACTACACCACTCAATGAATCCGGTAACCAGTAAAAAGGAATAAAAAGGCAATGACATGGCTTCTTATTATTGGAGTGTGTTTAAAGAGTGTGACCTTAGCATTCCTCTTATTATAAATCAAACTCAATACTCAAGAGTTTACAACACTCACACACAGTGCACTTCAACTACATACCACATGAAATGAATAACATAACAGGTCAATCATTTTTTTTAAAGCAGAATAGTGTGCAAAAGCATTATTAAGGGAGGTTAGTTTCAATTAGATTCCAACATTTGGATTGCCTGAACCTGCTGCAGCAACTCCCATCCCACCAACACCATCTGATGGAGCTGCCAATGCCTCATGGTTTCCGAAATCTTCAACATCTTTGACATCCAGCTCATGTATGAGTTCATCGATTTTTCGAAATTGATATGGCCATGTTGTATTATAGAGAAACTGGCGAAGATCAAACCTAGTATTATCCTCTGGTGAATAACTCTGCAAGTTGAGTGAAACATTGTACACTTCCATCATCCAATTAAAATATAAGCAGCAACCAATTTCTTTAGGGGCATCAAGAGTTATCTAACAACATACCTCAGCCTGATACGAAGGTGTTATGGTGGCCATTTTGTGCCGATTGATAGAATAATACTTGAAGAAGTGTTTTACTTTTTCAGCCACTTGTGATGGAGTCAATTTGGCACCCCATCTGCAACATAGATTCTGAGACAGCAAATTTTAAAACAGTCATGGCCCAACTACAGAATGTACAGTCTTAAATTACAAGCTCTCCATATCAATTGGGAACAAGGGAATGGTTAAAGAAGTCAATAAGACAACATTGAGGAACATGAGATATACCTGGAACATGGAAACTGGACCACAACGAAAAGTTTTCCGCAATCTTCCATAAACTGATAGTTCCTCATAAGTCATTCCTATATCAACTTCATCCCGCTATTCAATAAAGAATGAGGTATTTTATTATAGGTTTCAAAATTTCCAAATACAATATTGCCAACACATATGAAAATGAAAGGATCCATCAAGATATTACAGGACCAGTATGTACTGAAAAGTGTAATCGAACATAACTAACATTACCTGAACGTAGTCAGAACGTATAGGCTCGAGTTCAGCTGTGGGTGGAGCTGCTTCAATATCTGCCAAAGATGAGTAACCAAGATGGATGGCCGCCCATCGCAGGAATGCCCGAAGATCCTGCTTATTTATACTACCAATAGGATTTATATCTGCTGAGCTGCAATCATACTGTAAGAAGATGAACTTTGATAAGATGAACTTTGAAAATACTCCTATGCAATAGACTAAAAAATAGTCTTAAACATATAGGTCCTATAATAAAAGCGCACAATCTAACGCTATATAGAGATACCTTTGTCAAGTTGCCACGTAACCCTTCATCTGCATTTGTGCTCCCCAAGACGAGATAAAACCCAGGTTTGTTGTGAACCCAAGGCAAGAGTGACGCTAACATGAAGGCTAGCACCATCCTGGTTCGGGCTTGAATGTTTTGCAAGCTTAAATTTTCAACATTAGATCCACCATCTACCTGCACAAGCAAAATTATGCATAAATATCATTTGAAGCTACAAAATGATAGAAATATAACATGTTCCTAATCTTAGTCCGGAAAAAAGTGAGATTCCCCATTAAAAAACTAAGCAGTTGTTCTACTAGACCGACATCTTGATTCAAAGATGTTGTCTTGTTTGAATCAAAATACTATTCTTTGTTGATATCAACATACTTCTGTGGGAAAATCAAGTGTGACAAGTGACCACATCATAGATTGAACAGTTCTAGTATGTTTTTATGATGATTGGAAATTTGAAATAATGCACAAGTCCATGCTTCAGTTACCTTGTAGCGTGGTCGCTTTCCTGTAAGTGTTTGGAACCACAACAAAAAAGAAGATACAACTTCATCGATGCTAACATCAAGGTGCCATGAGCCAATTTCATCAGCCAGCACCTTGGCTCGCGACCTCGTCATTTTTGAACTGCAAGGTGAATAGTGTTAGTGCGCCATGATGTTTTTTTAAAACGCTAGAACATTTAAATTTTCACTTACTTGTTTTCAGATCCCATAAACACAGTATAAAATATCCGTTTAGCAAATTCTCTGCTGTCTGTAGGATACAATCCATCCTTATAGTTTCCGATTCGTATTGCATCAGCTTTCACTTGTTCATCCCCATTTGCAATTTCTGAAGGCAAATATGAATCACTATTAATTAAAGATATCCAAACTACAAGTGTGGGTTTAAAAGATGAAATAATGTTACCTTTCACAACCAGCTGGCACATGCACCCAACAATAGCAGCAGCAGAGGAACTGTCTGCTCCACCAGAAAGTGGGATGAGAAAACCAGTTGCTCCACTTCTTCGTAAATAGTCCCATAGCCAGCAACCAGGTCCAAATGCTATTTCCTCCTCGGGAGAGTGATATTTTATCTTAATTGGAACGGAAAGGCGTATATTTTTAAGATCAAAAGGAAGACATAGACTGTATGGTACATCTACTGAAGGGACCTTGTCTTTACAACTTGCTTGCTCTTGGAAGCTGCTTAAAGATCCTCTAAGGCTCACAACCTACCAGTCAACAGATGATCAAAGGAACCATTAGTCCAATGTCAATCATTTATGGTAAAAAAACTAAAAATGAGTTTGCTTGCATTGCAAGTAATTAAATATGTAAGCTACTATAGTTCATACCACATCAAGATCTATCTGAGCAACCACAACTTGAACATCATTTAATGAAAATTGGGAACCCAAAGCAACAACATCACCATTTACAACAACACTAGCACATCCATCTGTTATAAATAAAACAAAAACAAGATAAACTTTTAGACACACAGAAAAAGCCTGAATAATTGATATTTAACCAAGCATAATTAAATGGAAATTAAAATGTCCTATATGGACTACCTGAATGTTGAATTTATTTTTCACCCTTCAGAACACACAATAGTCACAAATGTGAAAAAACATGAATGCCATGGTATTAAGGAAATATTTTCTTACCATAGTAAAGGCGACCTCCATTACAGCCTTGGTGATTACTGTACATATAGACCCCTCCACGAGTATGAGTGGCACCTATAAAAGCACGAAGATGATCGTCAAGCTTTCTAAGTTGGTGGTGACTTGCACTTGAATTCATAAACACCTCAACACCATTTAATGCAAGCTCAACATGAGGGGGAGATGGAGTAAAAAGCTCTTCACAAATTTCAGCTGCAATTGCTCTAAAAAGAGGGAAATGGTTTGTATTCAGTCAGCACTTAATAGACATCTGAGTATTAGTTGAAAGCCCTCCAAAACATAAATTAAACACATACACACACTAATTCTTAGGTGTAAGAAAAAACTATGCAGGTATATAGACTATTCTAATCTAATGGACTAATGAACCCAATAGAGATTATTATTAATAAAAATATGAGTCTTGCTAACATGTGCTAATCCAAAAAAGTAGAATCATTCTCTTAAATTTTGTAGAATTAATTTATAAAAAGTTTTTAAAAGTGAATGTATGCTTGGATTATGATAAAATATTCCCTTTTTTGAATCATTAATTAACATATGCCCTAAAGGGATTAAAAAAACACTTTCTCTCTCTAAAATTAAAACTCTCTGCCCTCTCTCCTCAGTCTCTCGTCGCCTCACAAACCCTAGATCCAAACAACCCGCCGCCGCCGCAATGTAATCATCTAGGTGGTGGTGTGTTGAGCTCTCACCTCCACACCACCGTACCTTCTTCGTCTCCTCGTTATCTGTCACGAGTTTTCTCCGCGATGTGTACCGAGGCCGTGGGAGCGGTTTCCATTTTCTTCTCCGGCGAGTTCCTCTCCATCAATGGTTCTGGCCGTCTAGCTCTTGGTGGTCGCCCGCTGTTACCTCTATTGCTGGTAGGTGGTTGTTCTGTTTTGTCGGTTTGGTGGTGTTGATGTTCTTGGTGAAGAGGTGTTGCTGTCTTCCGGCGGAGGTGGTGGTTGGGTTTGATTCTGGAGGTTGGGCGTGGCCTTTGGTGTTGGTGGTGAGTTTTGTTCGTTTGGTTTTGATGGCGGTGGCCGACGGTTGGGTTTTCTTTTTCTTTCTTGTTCGTTGTTGTACCGGCGTGGTGGGGGGCGGCTCTGCTTTCTGTGTTGTTTGTGCTATTTAGGTGGTGCTGAGGTGGTGAGGGCAGTGGTGGAGCTGTGCTCTGATTAGGTGGTGGTGGTGGAGCTGTGGTGGTGGTGATGTTTTTGTCTAGGTGCTGTTTGGTTTTGGTGTGCTGTTGGTTTTGGTGGGGTTTGTTTGAAGGTGTCCTGGCAGTGGTGGTGGTGGTGATGGACTGAGGTGGTGCTTGGCTGGGGTTTTTTCTTGGTCTTGGAAGTTGTCCTGGCGCGCCCGAAAGGGTGGGGTATGTAGACACTCCGTGTTGACGGATGTTGTCGTTTTATCGTACCTCCGGGAAGTATTGGTGATGGAGATGTGTTGGATGATTAATGCCGCGTGTGAGTGGATTCTCCTGATACAAGAGTCCCTGACCATTTTCAAATCTGGTGAGATTTGCAGGACTATTGGAGTCGCTGAGGGGTGTTCAAGTCTGTTGAGACTTGCAGGTCTCTGGTATCGGGTCGAACTCGATTGCATCCGGTGTTGACTGTCGATTCTCTGACTACTGGGGTTCCTCAACCTTTGACTTTCGGGGCTACTTTCTGTGTCTGATGGGCCGAGTAATTTTAATTCGAGTTCGGAAGTTAGTGCCTAGTGGTGTCTCCTAGGGTCGGGTAGGGATTTTCCCTGGTGGGTTTAGCGGATCATTATTGGTGTATGGGTGGATTGGGGTTTTGATTAGGTGTTGGTAATTGTGTTATATCACGTTACATTTTGTTGTATGTTCCACGACAATTCCTTTCACTTCTTGTGGAGGAGTTGTATTTAATAAAATTTAGCCGTTTCAAAAAAAAAATATGCCCTAAAGGGACATGTTAACTTTTCCATAAAATTAAAAATTACTGATAATAAGAAAAGATTCACTATTTATTTACAACACTATGCCTAATTTGTGAATGAATAACTATCATTTTCTTCTTTCAAAGTTATTGTTATTCATGTTGAGAAAATCGACATAAAGAAAATAAAAAAACACAATCAACAACACAAGAATATAACGTGGAAACTCTAAAACCGAAGAAAAACCACGGTCGTCGTTGTCTAAACCGACAATCAGAGAATAAACACTATATGAAAATTGTTACAACATATAGACTTCACTCTCAATCACCCCATGACTCAGTACATTCACACTTTCCAAAGTAAATATTTGAACTACATCAAATACTCTAAAACAAGAGCATAAGCGAAAAAGAAACAAACACAAATATAAATTTAAAGTGTTTACAAGTGCTACTGCTTGGTGTGTTGAAACAAGAAAATTAATGTCTTTATATATAGCATTGAGCTCACCCACCATTCACTTCTTTAAGCAAGTTGAAACTTCTCAACTATAATATGTACGACTATTTATATCAATTAAAAATCAAAGAGCTTCGCCCTGGACTAATAATTATTATGTAAGGGCTATTTGATCTTTTCTAAATTTTTAATTTATATACTATATTGGAACTATTATTTCATTAACTTTGCTCATTATTCTGCTTAACCCTAAGAGAAATGTTGTTCTCTACTTTGATCTTCTTCGTCCTCATATCTATTTTGTATATGTTCATCATTGCTAACAAACATAAATCAAAATTCCAAGTTTTAATGGGTGTCTTTGATAATCATATCGGATTACGAGATTTTGACATTCTCATGAAAAAAATCTTATAATAATTTTATTAAATCGAATTGAGAAAATTAATTTATGTTTCTCTACAATTTCATATTTTCATCAAAACTATTATAATAATCCCATTTCACTCAAAGTTCCTAGCTTTATATGGGTATCAATTCCATATCTAACAAGTTGAATTGTTTTTGGTGCAATATCATATTGAGAATTATATAACTTTTATATTTGAAACAATTAATGATTTTATTTTTTTATGGGTCTCTTTCTTGTGTTTTGTTTATGTTAAAAATGGTAGCATAGAAACTAGAAAATCTCCAATGGAGTGAGAACAAGCTCGGATTTTGGTGTGTTTATAAGAATAATAAAAAATAAATAATTAAGAAAATAAACAGGTATAAGTTGTTTCTAGCTAGTTCCTGACAAAAAAAAAGTTGTTTCTGGTTTGGGTTTCTATGGCAGAACAATCAGAATACAATATCCAAAAGACATAAAGGAATAGAGATGTGATTAAGCTTGAAGATAGATGCAATTCATGGAAACTGTTTTTTATTTATTTATTTATTTCTGAATGAAAATTGTTAGTTGATAGTATATTACAATGCTGACACTTATTAAGCATGCCAAAAAAAAAAAAAAAAAATAATATTGAAAATATAACTTTCTACAATTGAGGTATTTAATGCATAAATTACAAGTAATTTCCTTATAAATAAGGAATAGGTACAAAGTGGATAAATCTCTATTAACATAGTTACTACACCAGCTATCTGATTTAAAATTAAAAATAGTTGATTTTATTAATATTTAATACTCCATCCGTTCCAAAATATAAATCGTTTTGGAGAAAAAATTTGTTTTAAAATATAAGTCGCTTTACAATTCCAATGAAGCATTTAATGCTATTTTTTTATTATACCCTTAACTTTTTATTTTTCTCTCTTCTTTCAATTCTTTCATTTATCTTTTTCATACAATTAATGAAGGACAATTTTGTAAAATTACTCATAATTTCTCTTTTCTATACAACAATGATTACATTTCTTAATTTGTGTAATATGGTAAAAACGACTTATATTTTGGAACGGAGGGAGTATGAATCAGGGCCGGTCCAATAGATTGTGTGGCCTAAAGTGAACATTAATATGACGCCTTTTACTTTTAAAAATATAAAATAAAAATTTAATTCATAAAATAAATGAATTAACATATTTTTTGGCAAAAAAGTATGCTATTTATTTATATGAATTCAAATAAATTATATTATTTTTTTGGCTTAATTACTAATTTGGTCTCTTATCTTTAATTTAGTTATCAATTTGGTCCCTTATCTTTTAAACGTCTCAATTTGGTCCCTTATCTTTTCTGAAGTTCTCAATTTGGTCTCTCCCATCAAATTTTTCACTATTACCATTAAATTTGGACACGTGTCATCTGTCCAAGTGTGCCATGTGTCCAAATTGAGAAAGACAAGGGACCAAATTGAGAACTGCAAAAAAGATAAGTGACCAAATTGAGACCTGCAGAAAAGATAAGGGACCAAATTGAGACTTTTAAAAGATAAGAGATCAAATTGAGACGTTTAAAAGATAAGAGATCAAATTGAGAACTAAATTAAAGATAAGGGACCAAATAAGTAATTAAGCCTATTTTTTATATATAAATTTTATATGATAAAAATATTACTATAATATGAACTAACAAATTGACCCACATGATTGCACGTTATTTTATATATATTTTATTATATAAATTTAACTCTAATTTTTTTTTTTTGAACAGCTAAATTTTATTAATAACGTAACTAAGCTCAAGACGAGCACAGTCCGTAAAATTAGGTCGTACAAAATCACTTCACACAAAAAAGAATTCCAATAACACCATTACATCAATGACAAAACCCCTAAAATCATCCACACAATTTCAACTAAAACAACACTTAGAATAATAATAAAGAACCGCCCCCAAAAACCAAGACAAAAGCAAATGCACCAAATATCATCTCATATGCCCCATCCTACTATAACTCTATAACAAGAACTAAAACGACAGCCCCGAATCCAAGCATCTCATGGACGGACAAACCCCAAACTAACACAAAAGTCGCTACGTAAACGGCTCAAGTTGCAGTTCCATTGAGCAGAAAAGGGAGTATTGTTCCCACAGAGAAACAACTTTATAATTCCCACAGAGAAAACTAAAAAGAAAATTGACGTAATGGTTTTTTTTTTTGTCAAGCATAATGATTGTTTTTAAACTTCTTTATAAAAAAATGATATTTTTTAATTTAAGGTAAAACAAATAAAATTTGAGACCTCCACAACATTTGAAAATCATTGTCTTTCACAATAAAAGAATATTATGGACCTCCACAACCGTTAAAAAGGATTAAAAAAAAAAGATAACAAATTATATGTTCATAGCTAGGCCTTTAATAAAACATTTAAAAAGGAATAAAATAAACCAAATATGTTAGTTAGAACGATTGAACACACGACCTCTTCAACATTAATATGCACTCAGAAAAACTAAGCTACTTTAAAAATTTGATAATTATTTGACACGAGGCCTATATATATATATATCAAACTCTAAATTTTTTTGAGGCCTATTAGGATTTAAAAAAATTAATTTTTTTTTTTTGTGTCTAAAGCCCTAGCCTTGGTGACTTTGGGCTAGGGCCGATCCTGATATAAATTGTCCGATTTCTATTTAATGGCCGAGATTCAAAACGGTATACTTTTAATTTATACTCGTAGTCGATCTAGATCCCACAAAAGTGGAGGAACATAGATTGAAAAAATATAGTGGTGAGAGACTACCATAAATTCCACCTCACCCAAATGAATCCTTTATTTACCGTTTGTTATGGTGTGTTTGTTCTACTTGCTTTCAACCTGCATAAAACATAGAACTGTTGTGTCCTACTTTAACCTATATATATACATACAATCACGTCTAAAATAAGAAACACCGCATATACATATTAAGTGTGAATTAGCAACTTACGTGTCTCGAAACTTAACGAAACCATAACCAAATGGAACTGAATTTTGGCCTATTGCATCAGAAATATGGGCAGGAAGCTGGAAGTCATCAAGTTGATCCCTTTGTTTCCAAGCAGTAAACCATCGAAGTTCACCATCATTTGCAAGCCACATTTTAGGTCTTATCATAATAATCTCTCTATTGAGACACAAAACTTGACAATTGTATCTCTCAGAACCTTTGATAATAGGCATTCCAATACTACACACTATGTTATCTGTCCAATCACCAACCAATATATCTTTCAAACATTCCCATCTGCAACAACAAAAACCATGCAACTTCACTCAAATAAAAATACATATCATTTAATTATTTCAAATGAAAAAAAAAACTTTGTCAAAAACATTTTTTCATTTATGTGTAGTTGAATAATTTAGATTTGTGATTGTAGTAAGTATTACGAATGGTTAATGGTATCGAGCTCTAAGAAGTGATCTTCACAGCCACAGCCGGGAATCTCGAGCTCCGGCCCAAGTCTGATGACAGCGCCAGCTTGTTTGGATTTGGATATGGATTCTTTGATTTGCTTGGTGTTGGAATCAAAGTCCATAGACCATTGATTTAGGTTGCAAGTGGCCACATTCAAAAGCCTCATTCTCACACAATGGAAAGGGAGCTAGCTACAGTATTAATTAATTTGAATTCGTAAATAAACAAGGATCCTTTAAGCATTATTTTATAGAAGAAAATACGAGGAAGTTGCCACATTTTTATTTTTTGGTCAAAGAGGAAGTTATCAAAGGTATGCTCCTTAACTTATTTATTAATTTTGTATTGGTCCATTAACTAATTAACGTTATAAATTGATCCTTTAACTTTAATTTTGAATGTTATATTGGTCGTTTTCGTTAGTTTTTATCAAAAAATATTTATTTTATTTTCTATTATTCGTTATATAAATGCATAAATGATTTATTTATGAGTAATATTGTTAGGCATACTAGTAATCTCTATATATATATATATAAAATGAGAGCCTTTTTTCAAATGCAATTGTACACATGGCATTCCCACAAGCATTTTCCTCTCATATTGATTTACCATTGAATGTTTTTGCTTCAAAAAAAATCTCACAATAAAGATGATTTAATTTCATACATTCCAATATATTGATCTATTCATATTAATTTTTGTAGTGCTACATATAGCAAGTAATTATTTAAAATGCAATTATTTCTATTTGACTAAACAATTGAGAATGTTAATTAATGCTATATATTTCACATTTCACTATAAATAAACAATTCCTCCAATACAGATCTCCCAACTTTCTCTATTCCTACGTGACTTTATTTTATTGTGGTTTTCTATTGTTCTTAATTTGTTTTCTATATAATGATTTAATTTTTCTTTTTCAGTTGATCCAAGTGAGTTTTTGGGCGTTCAAATGAAAAGTTGCAAAAAGTGGGTTGGTGATAACGAAATTGAATGAATGTTTAGTGTAGTTTTTTATTGTTCTTAATTTGTTTTCTATATAAGGACTTAATTTTCTTTTTCAGTTGACCCAAGTGAGTATTTTGGGCATTCAAATGAGAAGTTGCAAAAAGTGAGTTGGTGATCATAAAATTGAATGAATGTTCACTGTAGTTTATTATTGTTGTTTTTTATTATTCTTCATTTGTTTTCTATATAATGATTTAATTTTTCTTTTTCAGTTGATCCAAGTAAGTTTTTGGGCGTTGAAATGAGAAGTTGCAAAAAGTGGGTTGGTGATCACGAAATTGAATGAATGTTTAGTGTAGTTTTTTATTGTTCTTAATTTGTTTTCTATATAATGACTTAATTTTCTTTTACAGTTGACCCAAGTGAGTATTTTGGGCTTTCAAATGAGAAGTTGCAAAAAGTGAGTTGGTGATCACGAAATTGAATGAATGTTTAGTGTAATTTTTATTTATTTGCATTTCAAATATAATTACTTTTTCAATTCTTTCTTTGAAGAAAATTATTTGTAAGGCATAATTTCATTTATCGTATTTTCATGATTTGTGATACATCATTGTAAAATAAAATAATTTAGATTCTGTCTATGATTTAAAGTTAAATATAATACTGTTTTTGTTGTTCAACTTGGTTATTAATACAAAACAATGGTTTTAAATTTTTAAAAAGGACAACTTTTTTTGGAGGATTTGGTGATGGTGATAATTTATTTTTTATCACATGAAAACAATAACTACTTGGTTAAGTAAGGCCAAATTTCTTTTAAATCATTGCTGAATTTTCCACTAAATAAGGCCTAAAAACCCAAAAGAATAAGAACTATAAAGCAATTAAAAAGGAGTAACACCCCTGCAATGTCATTTGAAAATAGGAAACTAAAAGCAGTCGGACAAGAGTCATGAAAAATAAAAGGACCATGAAGATCACATTCTATATTTATAAGCATATCTGCATATGGAATAGCTTCACGATATTAGTGTTGAAATTTCTATTCTTTAATTGTAATTCTTTAATATAATGATAGTATTTTTGTATTTAAATATGATAATGTTTCTGTATATAGGATTCTTTGATGGACAAAATATTCTAATTATATATTCAAAAAAATGTAGTATTAATTATTAAATATTTATACTCAAATAAAATTTATGCATTTAATGCTTCTCAATTTCAATCTCTAATAAAATCATAAGAATTTTTTAAAAAAAATTATTCAAATTCAAATAATCAATAATGACGATGATATATAAATAAATAATTATTTCCTAAATTATTTTCTTTTTTAATTTTAAATTTTGACTAATCAATCACCATGATTCACACCACTAATTTAATTCTTTCCTTTTATGTTTCAGATTTTTTTTATGCTATCTTCAAATGAATAAGCAAGAGAGACATACATACATTTTTTGAAAAGGAGAGATACATAAACAGTATGCTTCATATCCTCTTAATTATGCCTTTAATTAAAAAAAAAGGTTTGATGACTTTAATATTTTTTTATGACAATTTATATTTGTCCTCATATTAATACGATGACTTTTTTTTTTTTTTTATGAAAAATATATATTCAATTATTTATTATTTATACTCATATTTATACGAGAGACCTACTTTTTTATAATTTTTACTATGATTTATATTTACACTCATATTAATACGAGTGCCTTATTTTAAAATTTACATGGGGCCAATATTTATACTTATATATTAATACAAGTGTCAATTTTCAGTTGTGATTTACACGAGACCTATATTTATGTTAATATATCAATACAATACCCTATTTTTTAAATAATTTCTACGGGAACGGAAAAGAAAATATCATATCTTGGGAACGGAGAGTGTGAGATCACTCTTTGCCGTCCCTTTAAAATCTCTAAATTTGTATTATTTTTTATATTTAGATAAAATAAATATACTTCTTTAAAATCAGCTTTATATGTTCGTTTTATTATCATGTCTTGTGTGAATTCAAGGGGCTTTCTTCATTTTCTTTGATTTGTTTCATTTTCCTTCTGTCAACTTTTCTGAATTTGTGTGATGAGCATAACTCAATAACTTTTTCTATGCACGTAGCTGTCTTTTAATATGTTCCTGTGTACCATTTTTATACATGATAATTAATAATACTTTTTTCAACTTTTGCAAGTTTTTTGTCGTGAAATAATATATTATTTAATTTTTTTTAATAAGTGTGATTTTTTTATTTTCTCTTATATTATGGAACAGAGGGAGTATATGATTTGTCAATTTAATTTTGTTTTGCTTGGGAGACTTTATTTGAAAACATTTATACATGATATATCAATACATGAACTTTTTTTTGGTTACATTTTTATGGGACCTATGTTTACAGGATGTTGATTATCTTTTTATTTAAATGAGAACCTAAATTTATATTCATACATTAATACGGGATATATTTTATTTTTGTAATTTATATTGTAGTTTATATTTCTACTCATGTTAGTAGGAAGACCTTTTGTTTTTCTTTCTACGAGACCTATATTTCTACTCATACATATAGAGGCCTATTTTTTTATTAAAAATGTCTATGGGTATTTATGTTTCTACTCATATATTAATACGAAGGACTTTTTTTTAAATTTCTACGAGAACTTATATTTATATTAATATGAAGACCAATCTTCTCTTTTTTTTTTTTCTACGAAATTTATATTTTTACTCATATTAATCTGAGGATTATTTTTTTAATTACTACATAAACTTATATTTCTTTTCATATATTAATACGTGATTTTTTTTTTAATTTATACTGTAGTTTATATTTCTACTCATATATTAATATGAAATTATTTTTTTTATATTTCTACTTGGCCTATATTTCAACTCCTATTTTTTACTGTAATTTGTACAGGAACACATATTTTTACTAATGCATTAATACGTACGACTTTTTATTTTATAATTTATACTTAAATCTATATTTTTATTTTTTACTCATATATTAATACGAAGACCTATTTATTTTATAATTTTTCAAAATCTATATTTTTAGTCATATATTAACCGTAGTCTATATTTCTACTCATATATTGATACCTTGACATTTTTTTATTTGTAATTCATTTTTATTTTTTTTTGACAAGATTTTATTTGTAATTCATATCCACCTCAAAGTCATTTTAAAAGAGATTAAAGTCTCTTCCACATATTCCAAAGAGATATTATTTTCCGTAAACTATATAATTCTTTTAGTGAAGAATAATAGAAACAACAACTATGAGACATTTTCAATTTAATAAAAAAAAAAATACGAACTATAAAAATCATCCCTAAAAAAATATATGACCGTACATAAATTTTACAGTTAGTTTTTTTTTTTATCACAGGATATTATTTTAATTATTAAATTATATAAGATTGTAAATATTTACGTAGTTATTATTAATTATCTTCCATTAGCAAATAAAATTTTAAATATTTAGTTTAAAATAAAAATATATTATTCATAAATCAATAAATCTACAAACGCATTTCTATCCGTGCTTGGCACGGGTTTGAATACTAGTTAAATATAATTATGAGTTCATACTTCTTTTTTAGACGGAAGATAAATACACTATCAACATGTTAAAAAGAACTAGTATAACAAATATAATTAAAGTTAAGGGATCAATTTGTAACCTTAATTAAACGACTAGTTTGTAATCTTAATTAGTTAAGAGACAAATATATAACCAATAAATAAATTAAGAGACCAATTATCCAATTTAGCCTAAATACAATTTAGAAAAAAATTGTGTCAGAGTGTTCATATTCAAACCGATAAAAAAAATATATTAGAAAATTTGTATAAATGTGTTTGGATGTCTATTAGTGAAACCCACAATACTCTTAGATCAAATTTTTTTTTTTTTTTTTCAAAACAGATTCAAACTGCATATATTTTAATGGAAGCCCCTAATATGGACCTCAATCTAAGAGGATCATTGGTAGACCTTAATAAATTACCTGATATAACCGGTCACTTATAAGGGATATCAATCTTGTGGGACCTACTAGCATTTTGTTGTGTTCATCCCGTAATCTTTCTATTTATTTTCTTTCTAAAACTCTTCGGTATAACCATTTGTACACAAAATATATCCCTTTCAAACTCTCATCTTATGCCACTGGATACAAGTTTCTAGCTACATAAATAACTATTTCCTGCGTAAAAAAAAAATTCAAGTTGAAGATAGATCTGAACAATTTAAAACCAATAGGAAATGATTTTTTTTTTTTTTCTAATTTTAAGCAATATTCTTATGGTTTCTCTGGGGAAAAAAAGTTAGTTGATTACATGCCAACACACCTCTTTCCTGAAAAATTAATCTCATGGTGTTAGTGTTACCGCAATGAAAGTTTTAAAGACGGGTCTTTTTAAAAGAGGATAGATTGGAGCTTTAATTTTCCTTTCAATGGTACAAGTTCAACTACAAGAATTGCAAATGGAATTGAGATCAAACTTTTAAAAAGACTTATAGATCCAGAACTAGTAAAGTGAGGGAGATTTATGGGTTTGTTCCTAGTTCACTCTGCAATTGAAACTAGAAATCAAATGCAACCATTTCAATCACAGACTGAATGATTCAAAAAGGAAATTGTAGAACAAAAAATAGAATGCTCCTCCTATATTATATGCAGAGTTTTCAAAGAGAGAAAAAGAGGAGTAATTGCATTGCATATATGAACAAAATACCAACCGGGCCCACAAAATTGGTATACCTTATAATGGTGACCTGTTATAGCAGGTAACTTGTTGAGGTCCATCAATGGTCCTTTTAAAACAAGGTCCATATTAGAGGCTTCCTATTTTAATACTTATTTATATTTTTATTAATTTGATTTATATTACATTTACCTATTATTTACTAGTTTCTTGTTTTTTTTTATTACTACTCATTAGTTTAATTTAACCCTTTTTAAGATAATCACTAATTATTGTTCGGTAATATTAATTTAATATATTTGATCAAATATATTATTTTATTGTATCTTTATAATATCGATATTTAGTTAACCCACTTGAATTGGTCTGGTGATATTGACTTAGAACCAGAAAATGTGCTTCTTTTAAGGTCTCAGATTCAATTCTCTCTAATGTCAATTTGAATGAGTTAATTTAACCTCTTCAAAAAAATCATATTTTCTCAAATCATTTTTACCGTCACATTAGAGAGAAGATATGTATACGAATGTACAAACTATAAAAGAAAATTTTTAGAAAATAAAAGAAAACCCTCTTTTACAAAAAAAAAAAAGTTGCCAAATATTGGGTGAAATTAGAAGATCAGACGTCCATTTTATCATTCACAAGATCAAGATTTTGAACCATATCCAAAACATTAAAAAATGTAACACAATTATTTATTATTTGCTAATGAGGACACCAACCATTTCTCACACGTGCTTTGCCATATATTAATTTTTTTTTGTTATGTATAATCGCTATAATGCACCAAAAATAAATAAATAATCGCTATAAATTTCATCCTTAAATTAAATATGCGGGATGATCGGAGTTCGAATTCTGACATCCTACATATATAATGCAATGTTTTGCAAACTGAGCTAAGCTCACGGGACGTCATATAATCATTTTTACTGCCAACTTATTAAAAAATCTGACACATAATTAAGTTTTTTTTTTTTGTCAAATTAGTATATTCGTATACATATGTAAAATAATCTAAAATAAATTAGGTCAAACGGTACCTATATCGCCCTTTTTAAAAAATATTACAAATTTTACTATCTTTTCTACCATATAAATTTTATCAGGTTAACTCTAATATCAATCATTACCATTTAATTAAATAATAAGTATAATTCAATAATTTATATTTATTTTACAACAAAATAACAGAAAAAAAAAGGTCATGTACGGTACATGACCTAGCTAGAGCCCGTATGATACGCTAGGATGAGAATTAAGAGGTAGAAAATCAATGCTTATTTGTCATATTGTAAGGAATTTTTCTTGGACACATATTTTTTTCCATATAGAATTAATGCATGCTCGATTTTGTCCATTTTTAATTAGTTGACTGACTTTTAAATTGCAAATAGCCAGGAAGCTGCGACTTTGGAAAGGTTTATGGGAGTCTTTGCATTGCATTTGTCCTTTTTTCTTGACTAACTTCTAAATTTTAACGGTTTATTTTTGCTTAGATTGAACAAGCGTGAGTTAAATTTTACATTAAATGAAAAAATTGAAGTTAACCAACATATAAGGGATATAACTCATAAAATTCCGCAGGATAAATTCATATTTATACAAAGTCCCAATAGAGATTAACTTTTTAGGTGTAAGAAAAAACTATGCAGGTATATAGACTATTCTAATCTAATGGACTAATGAACCCAATAGAGATTATTATTAATAAAAATATGATTCTTGCTGACATGTGCCCTTAATCCCAAAAAGTAGAAATATTCTCTTAAATTTTGTACAATTAATTTATAAAAAGTGAATTGCATGCTTGGATTATGATAATTTTTTTTTTAATCATTAATTAACATAGGTATTTTTTGAATCATTAATCATTAATTAACACATGTTAACTTTTCCATAAAATTAAAAATTACTCATAATAAGAAAAGATTCACTATTTATTTACAATACAACACTATGCATGAATAACTATCATTTTCTTCTTTCAAAGTTATTGTTGTTCATGTTGAGAAAACTAGAGAAAATAACAAAACATAAGAATATAACGTGGAAACTCTAAAATCGAAGAAAAACCACGGCCGTTGTCTAAATCGACAACCAGAGAATAAACACTATATGAAAATTGTTACAACTTATAGACTTCACTCTCAACCACCTCATGAGCTCAGTACATCCACACTCTCCAAAGTAAATATTTGAACTACATCTCAAATACTCTAAAACAAGAGCATATATAACTTAAGAGAAAAAGAAACAAACACAAATATAAATTTAAAGTGTTTACAAGTGCTACTGCTTGGTGTGTTGAAACAAGAAAATTGATGTCTCTATATATAACATTGAGCTCACCAACCATTCATTTCTCTAAACAATGTATGACTTCTCAACTATAATTTCCTTGTATATATATTACATATTAGTTAATAAAAATAGGTAAATGCTAAAGATAGTAACATTATCTTGGAATTTGTGAAATCAACATCTTAAAAATTTAAATTTTTGTTTTTTCAATGCATATTTTTTCTTTTATTTCCCTTTTTAGTTCCTTAACTAGTACCCCGAGGGCACTAGTTAGCAAGACCCATAAAAATATGTACCAACTATTTATATCAATTAAAAATCAAAATCTTGAGACGGCCCGCGGACCTCCCGAGTCCACAAAGAGCTCCGCCCCGGACCAATAATTACTATGTAAGGGCAATTTGATCTTTTCTAAATTTTTAATTTATATACTATATTGGAACTATTATTTCATTAACTTTGCTCATCATTCTGTTGAACCATAAGAGAAAATGCTGTTCTCTACTTTGATCTTCTTCGTCTTCATATCTATTTTGTATATGTTCATCATTGCTAACAAACATAAATCAAAATACCAAGTTTTAATGGGTGTCTTTCATAATCATATCGAATTACGAGATTTTGTCATTCTCATGAAAAAATGTAATCTCATCCGTTCCGAAAAACAAAACATAAAAAAAATCTTATAATAATTTCATTAAATCTAATTGAGAAAATTTAAGTTTCTCTACAATTTCATATTTTCATCAAAACTATTATAATAAGGGTCTTGCTAACGAGTGTCCCCATGATACTCTTTAAGCATTCTATTTAAAGAAATTTTTAATCCAAAAAATAAATATTACAATTTTCAATACATTGACTTTACGCATTCCCATAAAAATTCTATTAAAAACTTGCTATATAAGGCTTTAAAAAGTGTCCCGGGGGCACTCGTTAACATTTCCCTTATAATAATCCCATTTCACTCAAAGTTCCTAGCTTTATATGGGTATCAATTCCATATCTAACAAGTTGAATTGTTTTTGGTGCAATATCATATTAAGAATTATAGAACTTTTATATTTGAAACAATTAATGATTTTTTTTATGGGTCTCTTTCTTGTGTTTTGTTTATGTTAAAAATGGTAGCATTGAAACTAGAAAATCTCCAATGGAGTAAGAACAAGCACGGATTTTGGTGTGTTTATAAGAATAATAAAAAATAAATAATTAAGAAAATAAACAGGTATAAGCTGTTTCTAGCTAGTTCCTGACAAAAAAAAAGTTGTTTATGGTTTGGGTTTCTATGGCAGCTAGAACAATCAGAATACAATATCCAAAAGACATAAAGAAATAGAGATGTGATTAAGCTTGAAGATAGATGCAATTCATGGAAACTGTTTTTATTTATTTATTTCCGAATAAAAATTGTTAGTGGATAGTATATTACAATGCTGACACTTCTTAAGCATGCCAAAAAAAGAAAATAAAGAAAAAATTAATATTGAAAATATAACTTTCTACAATTCTGAGGGATTTAACGCATAAATTACAAGTAATTTCCTTATAAATAATGAATAAGTACAAAGTGGATAAATCTCTCTTAACATAGTTACTACATCAGCTATCTGATTTAAAATTAAAAATAGTTGATTTTATTAATATTTAATACAGTATGAATCAGGGCCGATCCAATAGATTGTGTGGCGTACAGTGAACATTAATATGATGCCTTTTACTTTTAAAAATAAAAAAAAAATTTAATTCATAAAATAAATGAATTAACATACTTTTTGGCAAAAAGTATGCTATTTATTTATATGAATTCAAATAAATTATATTATTTTTTATATATAAATTTAGATGATAAAAATATTACTATAATATGAACTAACAAATTTACAAACATGATTGCACGTTATTTTATATATGTTTTATTATATAAATTTAACTCTAATTAATTTGTTTGATTCAGTTTAAAAATATATATTATTCAAATTTAACTAAATTTTATATTCAATATTCATGTTGTAAAAAACAACTTTATAATTCTCACAGAGAAAACTAAAAAGAAAATTGACGTAATAGTTTTTTTTTTTTGTCAAGCATAATAATTGTTTTTAAACTTCTTTATAAAAAAATGATATTTTTTAATTTAAGGTAAAACAAATAAAATTTGAGACCTCCACAACATTTGAAAATCATTGTTTTTTTTTGAACTACAATAATATTATTAACCACATCACCAAAATACAAGGAGTATTTGGTGGGGAAAAAGAAACAAACCACCAAATTGTGGTATCAGTACAACACTATAGAAATAGGAAAAGCAAGCCAAGGCCAACTAATAGCCAAAACAAAAATACAGACACAAGGCTAAAGCAAAACAGCAAAACTGCTACTGCAGTACACACGCAGGGGATAAATAACAGACCACCAAAAACACAGCCAGGAAACACCAATTTCATCGCAAGAAGCACTCCCCAGGATTCCACCTCCACTCGTATAAAAGGCACGGCGCTTTCGCTACTCTCCCAATAAACCATTTCCAAGCTTGGAGTTTTATATGATCAACCAAATCTTCTACAATCACAGCCTTGTTATTAAAAACCAAATCATTCTGAAATTTCCATATGGACCATAAGAAAGAACACCAAATAATTATCAGACATTGTTTGCTTTTTTTGTTTCTTCCACAATCAACTAAAGAGACAAAGGCTGACAACAGATTTGGCGGCACAATTATAACCACTCCTAACCATTTCATAACCTCATACCAGACCTTGGAAGATATAGTGCAATGCAAAAATAAGTGAATAGACGACTCTATCACCGAACCACACAAAACACAATTTACCTGCCCTTGTTGAATCATCCGTCGCTTCCATAAATTTTCTTTTGTTTGAATTCGATCCAACAAAACTTGCCAAGTAAAAGCACAGACTTTTGATGGTGCCCCACACTTCCAAGTCTTAGAAAACGCAAACACAGCATCAGGCTCCAAAATAGTAGGTTCTCTAAACGCAAAATATAACAACAGGTAGCAGGATTTGACTGAAAATCCATCCTCCCTATTCTGACACCACAACCAGATATCCTCCCTCTCCGAATGCACGAACTGCTGAATTGTTTCCAGAAAATCCTGGTAAATAGGAATTTCCCAAACAAAGAAAGTTCGACACCAAAAACAGTCCCATCTCCACACTCCTCCTTCCACATTTCCCATCTCTGCAATAGTTGCCGTTTGCTGCGTGGAGATAGAAAAAATTCTGGGGTATCGCACTTGCAGGGATTGGTTACCAATCCACACGTCACTCCAGAACCGCGTTTTATTGCCGTTCCCTACTCGTTTAACAACTGCTTCCGCAAACCAATTAGAATTTAAATCCAAATAACATATATCACGCCACCAAGTGGATGCCAATCGCGAAATTTGTAATTCACCCAGATTTGGAACACCAATATTGCCTTGGCCATATTTTGCAATAATCACATCTTTCCACACCTCTTTCTCATCAAATAAGAGCTTCCATCTCCACTTCGCTAACAAGCTTACATTAACCAACCGAATGTCTCTAATACCAAGCCCGGCTTCTTTTTTTGGCCGACATATATCATCCCACTTGACCCAACATGTTTTATTTCTCTTCGAAAGACCACCCCAAAGAAAGGACCGTTGAATCTTTACTACTTCTCTCCACACCTTGGATGGCATCTTCATGAACGACAAATAGAACACCGGAATAGCATTTAGGACCGCATTTATTAGGACGATACGGCCACCCAAACTGACATGCTTATTCCCCCATGAACCAAGTCTACCTCTAATCACATTTAGCATTGGCTCCCAAGTAGCTAACTTCCGGGGATTGGCACCAACCGGCAAGCCGAGATACTTGAAAGGGATAGAACTCCTTCGACAGTTGAGAAAATCTGTTGCCATGTAAAGAAAATCATCGGACACATTAACACCTATAAGACAACTCTTCCAGAAATTAACCTTCAAACCGGAAACCATCTCAAAGCCCCGCAAAATTGCTTTTAGAGTCCACAAATTCTCCACACTAGCCTCTCCGATACAAAGCGTATCGTCGGCATATTGCAACATGGATACCGGAGCCTCTCCACTCCCCACTATAAACGGTTGGAAGCGATGAACTTCAACCGCCTTCTTCATAAGCATTGCCAACCCTTCCGCCACCAATAGAAAAAGAAGCGGGGCTAGAGGATCGCCTTGTTTTAGACCACGTTTGATATTAATCTCCCCGGTTGGACTACCATTAATCAAGACCGACATATTCCCGGCACAAACACAAGCACGCATCCACGCTCTCCACTTCACACAAAAGCCAAACCTCATCAACATATAATCAAGGAAGCCCCAATCGACCGAGTCGTACGCTTTCTCGAAGTCAACTTTCAAAATCAAACATTCCTTCCCCGTCTTTTTTGCGTAATCAATAACCTTATTCATCACCACCACCCGCTCTACCAATTGACGTCCTTTTAGAAACGCCGTTTGAGTTTTAGAAATCAAAGTCCCCATAACAATAGCAAGACGGGCGGCCAACACTTTAGCAAGAAGCTTATATATGCATCCAAGGAGAGAAATTGGCCGGAAATCTCCCAAACATTGAGGGGACTTAGTTTTAGGAACAAGAGTGAGGAAATATGACATGAGACACTTGGGGATACATTCATTGGCGTAAAATTGATCAAAGAAAATTCTAATATCACTTCTCAACAACCACCAAAACTCTTTGATAAAAGAAAAATTAAATCCATCCGGCCCCGGACACTTTGACCCGTCAATACACCGAACCACCGATTCTATTTCCACCACCGAGAAGATTGAAGTTAGCATCCCATTATTGGCCTCGGAAATTAAAGTAAAATTCAACTCTTCAAGCAAAGGTCTTGCCCAAACAACATTGTCAAAGTGGTTTTAAAAAAGACCACTGCTGCCTCCCTAACATTAACAGGGCCTTCCACCCACCCATGTGGAGTAAGAAGGGCAATAATATTATTACTTCTTTTTCGCGCATTGATACAAGAATGGAAGTAACGGGAATTAGCATCTCCATCTTTAATCCATCGTGCCCGGGAACGTTGGAAGATAGAAGCATCTATACTTTTAAGGAGAATCCACAATTCCTCAAAAAGATTCTTTCGAGTCAAAATATCTTCGGTAGAAATCACCCCTCCCTCACTTCTCAAGTCAATATCAAGGATCTTGTCCACGAGTTGTTTTTTTTTTTACAACCGAATTTCCATACACCTCCGCACTCCAATTCTTGATGGATACTTTAAGACCTTTGAGCCGGTCTTTAAGAATAAATCCCATCCAACCCGTAAAAGCTTGATTTTCCCAAGTATGAACCACTAGATCTTTGAAACTTTTGTTTTGGAGCCAAAAATTATTAAACCGAAACGGTTTCGGACCCCAATCCAAAGAATTGTATCTCACCACTAATGGGCAATGATCGGACACATCCCTCGGGAGCACCCAAGCGTTTGGATTCACCCACTTAATCAACCAATCTTCTGACAAAAGCACTCTATCTAATCTACTCATTGAAACACCATTTGGATGAAACCACGTAAACCTTCTTCCTACTAAAGGCATATCTATCATCTCTAGATTTTCCAAGAACATATCGAATTCACCCATTTCTCTATATTGACTGTTCACTACCTCATTATGGACTCCTCTTCTTTCATCTCTATCTCTAATTGAGTTAAAATCACCCAAAATACACCAACACCCACCTCCAAACCCCCTCTTAGACATAAGGATCTCATTCCATAACCTCCTTTTATCGGGTAAATTACATTTTGCATAAACATTAATTACAAAGCAACGAGATTGATCAAGAACAACATCAAGACACACACCTAAAAAGCCACAGCCAGAGAAAGAGAAAACTATTGAAAAAAGAGACTTTCTCCAAATAGATAAAATACCTCTGCTATTACCCGTTGACGGCAAAGACACCCAATCACAATCGTCATTCCCCCATAGGCTATGAATCAACGAATCGTTTAACACTTCCATCTTGGTTTCCTGTAGAGCTAGGAAATCAACACTTTCACCACACACCAAGTCCCTAACTTTTCTCCTTTTCACCCGACTACCGAGACCTCTAATATTGAAGGTTGTAATAATCATTGATCACCATTACTTTGCACCATAACATTCTTCTCAGACCTATCCCTCTTCTCCATAGCAATCATTTTATCCACATCAGCTCCCTTACCATCAAAAAATTTCACACCCAATTCTTCATTGATGGCAATCAACCTTTTAGCCTCATACAACTCCCTCGTCCCATTTGCCCCATCATCACTGTCATGGCTTCTGGCACTTTGGTAGTCATCCACAAGAATTCCCCCTTCATCCACCATTTGTTTCACTCCCGAAATTCCCCCCAAAGGCACCTGAATCAACACATTTTCTTCTTGGAATGGTAGAACCACCTCAAGGTCAAAATCTCCTTCAACTGTAGCAATCTGTTCCGACCCATGGCGAGAATTAGAATCGAAAATACTACCCCTCTTACTTTGACCCGCCGCTCCTTTACCATTTTGCTTTTTGTTCTTCTTCTTTCTAGACGGTGGAATACCTCCTGGAAACTTCCTCAACATATTAGCAGGGAGGTTTATGGGAATTTTTCTAGCAGGATGTTTTTTAGCCTCATCAAGATTACAATGACTAGTTCGCAAATTTTCCTCCCCTACTTCTTGTATAGAATGTTGATCATCCTCAGATTCAATGGAGTCAGAGGTTTGGGACTTAGAATATGTACCCCCCCCCCCCCCCCCCCCTTCGTTATCCTCTTCAAGTACAGCAAAATAAGATGGGTTAAAAGGCCCATCAATTTGAAAATCTCCCTTTCTAGTTCTGAGGGCAAACGGACCAGCTCCCTGCTTCTCATTCTCCGCGCACCCCCCGATTTCAATAAAACCAGAATTTTCCCCATACATCTTTTGGGTCAACCCAATATCAACTGGGCCTTGCCCCTCATGACTGACCCGCTCCACACCCATTTCTTGGTTAGTATTCTCCACGTTTTGTAAAGGTAAAGTGGGGCCTGATGTTGGCCTCACAACCCCATTCTCCAACACCTCTTTTGTCCCAGCTGACTCTATCAATATAGTATTTATACTATTGTCCCCATCATGGTTGACCAAATCACATACCAACTTCCCAGAATTTCCTAGAAAGTTGGGTGTAGCTTCTGACACTTCTCCAACCTTGTACAATATCCCCCCCAAATCTTCCTTCTGCACCTTACTCCCTTGTCCACGTTTCTCAACACTAAACAAAACCTGACAGCTTTCGGACACGTCTGCGTCACTGCCCGATTCCGAGAAACCCTCAACTGCCGCCGCCACCGAGATACCACCGTCCGAGGAAGCTCTGGACGAGCTGTTCACAACACAACCACACCGTTTTCCCCCACAACCTCCATTATCGCCCCACCCTCCAGTCTCCTCCACCACTCGTATATCAAACCTCACCCCTTGCACTTTCACGGCCAGAGAAGAATCAATAACCTTCTTTTCTCCAGTAAAAATTTGAATCCTAGCAAAATCACACCTATCCATGTTCCTGGACTTTTCATCCACACCGACGAATCTGCCAAATTTAAAAGCCAAGGCTCTAAAGAGATCATTGCCCCAAGCATGTAAGGGCACCCCAAAACATTTAATCCAGGTAACTCTATGATTTGAAACCAACGCCGGAGACCAAGGCACGACCCTTTCAAATAACGAACACCACCAACCCACCGATTCCACCACCTGTTTCACCTCCCCAACCTTGTCACTCCAGATAAGAATCTTCATAAAACCTAAGCTGCAGATCTTGATATGATGCAACCCACCCATCCAAAATTGATTTTGAATGATACTTGCCTCTTTATCATCAGTCAGATATCCCACATACGCTCCACCTAGTTTAGCCAACACCTCATCTTCTACCTCTACCTCCCAAACAATATCCTGTTTGAGTGGTAGGTCTTGTGAACCAGAGTTTCCAACACCTCCCCTACTACCTGCCACAGAAGGTTCAGCAAGCAACACACCTTTAAAAGACTTCCCATCCCCCACCTCCGTCTGAACCCGCCTCTGAGTAGCAGTTTGCACCTCCTTCACTGATGATTGGTTGTTCTTGGAGAACTTCGAACGATTCACCCTCAGTTTAAACGATCCAAACCAAATGTTTGAGATACTACGGAGTAGCTCAACCGCATCCTTGACGTCACGATACTTCACGAAGCCAAACCTTCGTCCTTGTTTGTCCACCTTGTTGGGGATATACACCTCTCCAACCCTTCCAAAACGGTCGAAACGTTTCCACAGATCCATCTCCTTGACATCCTCTGGAAAATTTGTGAAGAAAAACGATGTAGCAACCTGGTCAAGTCGATGAACATAGCCTCTAGGGCGGCTACTGCCTTCACCGTTCCTACTGTTGCCCACACCCCCTCTCTCTTCTTTCTCTCTCATAATTTTGAAATTTTTTTGGACCCAGAGCAAGATTTGAAAATCATTGTCTTTCACAATAAAAGAATATTATGGAACTCCACAACTGTTAAAAAGGATCAAAGAAAAAAAGATAACAAATTATATGATCATCTTTAAAACATTCAAAAAGGAATAAAATAAACCAAATATGCTAGTTAGAAGGATTAAACACACGACCTCTTCAACATTAATATGCATTCAAAACAACTAAGCTACTTTAAAAATTTGATAATTATTTGACACGAGGCCTATATATATAGCCTATATATATATATATATATATATAGGCTAAAGTTATTATACATAAGTGTAATCCTTATGCATGATACATAAGTCAATAACATATATTAGATTGAGCATCCACATATAATAATCCTAACCAATCTCAACTCACACACTCACACCCCATCTCACACCCCCCAAATTACTCATGCACCCCCCAAATTACTCATGCACTCCCCAAATTTCTCATGCACCCCCCAAATTTCTCATGCACCCCCCAAATTTCTTGAGCCCCAATTTTTTTTATTTTTTTTTGTCCTCCCCACATTTCTAACCTAAACCATTTAACCCACTTGAATTGGTCTGGTGATATTGACTTAGAACCAGAAAATGTGCTTCTTTTAAGGTCTCAGATTCAATTCTCTCTAATGTCAATTTGAATGAGTTAATTTAACCTCTTCAAAAAAATCATATTTTCTCAAATCATTTTTACCGTCACATTAGAGAGAAGATATGTATACGAATGTACAAACTATAAAAGAAAATTTTTAGAAAATAAAAGAAAACCCTCTTTTACAAAAAAAAAAAGTTGCCAAATATTGGGTGAAATTAGAAGATCAGACGTCCATTTTATCATTCACAAGATCAAGATTTTGAACCATATCCAAAACATTAAAAAATGTAACACAATTATTTATTATTTGCTAATGAGGACACCAACCATTTCTCACACGTGCTTTGCCATATATTAATTTTTTTTTGTTATGTATAATCGCTATAATGCACCAAAAATAAATAAATAATCGCTATAAATTTCATCCTTAAATTAAATATGCGGGATGATCGGAGTTCGAATTCTGACATCCTACATATATAATGCAATGTTTTGCAAACTGAGCTAAGCTCACGGGACGTCATATAATCATTTTTACTGCCAACTTATTAAAAAATCTGACACATAATTAAGTTTTTTTTTTTTGTCAAATTAGTATATTCGTATACATATGTAAAATAATCTAAAATAAATTAGGTCAAACGGTACCTATATCGCCCTTTTTAAAAAATATTACAAATTTTACTATCTTTTCTACCATATAAATTTTATCAGGTTAACTCTAATATCAATCATTACCATTTAATTAAATAATAAGTATAATTCAATAATTTATATTTATTTTACAACAAAATAACAGAAAAAAAAAGGTCATGTACGGTACATGACCTAGCTAGAGCCCGTATGATACGCTAGGATGAGAATTAAGAGGTAGAAAATCAATGCTTATTTGTCATATTGTAAGGAATTTTTCTTGGACACATATTTTTTTCCATATAGAATTAATGCATGCTCGATTTTGTCCATTTTTAATTAGTTGACTGACTTTTAAATTGCAAATAGCCAGGAAGCTGCGACTTTGGAAAGGTTTATGGGAGTCTTTGCATTGCATTTGTCCTTTTTTCTTGACTAACTTCTAAATTTTAACGGTTTATTTTTGCTTAGATTGAACAAGCGTGAGTTAAATTTAACATTAAATGAAAAAATTGAAGTTAACCAACATATAAGGGATATAACTCATAAAATTCCGCAGGATAAATTCATATTTATACAAAGTCCCAATAGAGATTAACTTTTTAGGTGTAAGAAAAAACTATGCAGGTATATAGACTATTCTAATCTAATGGACTAATGAACCCAATAGAGATTATTATTAATAAAAATATGATTCTTGCTGACATGTGCCCTTAATCCCAAAAAGTAGAAATATTCTCTTAAATTTTGTACAATTAATTTATAAAAAGTGAATTGCATGCTTGGATTATGATAATTTTTTTTTAATCATTAATTAACATAGGTATTTTTTGAATCATTAATCATTAATTAACACATGTTAACTTTTCCATAAAATTAAAAATTACTCATAATAAGAAAAGATTCACTATTTATTTACAATACAACACTATGCATGAATAACTATCATTTTCTTCTTTCAAAGTTATTGTTGTTCATGTTGAGAAAACTAGAGAAAATAACAAAACATAAGAATATAACGTGGAAACTCTAAAATCGAAGAAAAACCACGGCCGTTGTCTAAATCGACAACCAGAGAATAAACACTATATGAAAATTGTTACAACTTATAGACTTCACTCTCAACCACCTCATGAGCTCAGTACATCCACACTCTCCAAAGTAAATATTTGAACTACATCTCAAATACTCTAAAACAAGAGCATATATAACTTAAGAGAAAAAGAAACAAACACAAATATAAATTTAAAGTGTTTACAAGTGCTACTGCTTGGTGTGTTGAAACAAGAAAATTGATGTCTCTATATATAACATTGAGCTCACCAACCATTCATTTCTCTAAACAATGTATGACTTCTCAACTATAATTTCCTTGTATATATATTACATATTAGTTAATAAAAATAGGTAAATGCTAAAGATAGTAACATTATCTTGGAATTTGTGAAATCAACATCTTAAAAATTTAAATTTTTGTTTTTTCAATGCATATTTTTTCTTTTATTTCCCTTTTTAGTTCCTTAACTAGTACCCCGAGGGCACTAGTTAGCAAGACCCATAAAAATATGTACCAACTATTTATATCAATTAAAAATCAAAATCTTGAGACGGCCCGCGGACCTCCCGAGTCCACAAAGAGCTCCGCCCCGGACCAATAATTACTATGTAAGGGCAATTTGATCTTTTCTAAATTTTTAATTTATATACTATATTGGAACTATTATTTCATTAACTTTGCTCATCATTCTGTTGAACCATAAGAGAAAATGCTGTTCTCTACTTTGATCTTCTTCGTCTTCATATCTATTTTGTATATGTTCATCATTGCTAACAAACATAAATCAAAATACCAAGTTTTAATGGGTGTCTTTCATAATCATATCGAATTACGAGATTTTGTCATTCTCATGAAAAAATGTAATCTCATCCGTTCCGAAAAACAAAACATAAAAAAAATCTTATAATAATTTCATTAAATCTAATTGAGAAAATTTAAGTTTCTCTACAATTTCATATTTTCATCAAAACTATTATAATAAGGGTCTTGCTAACGAGTGTCCCCATGATACTCTTTAAGCATTCTATTTAAAGAAATTTTTAATCCAAAAAATAAATATTACAATTTTCAATACATTGACTTTACGCATTCCCATAAAAATTCTATTAAAAACTTGCTATATAAGGCTTTAAAAAGTGTCCCGGGGGCACTCGTTAACATTTCCCTTATAATAATCCCATTTCACTCAAAGTTCCTAGCTTTATATGGGTATCAATTCCATATCTAACAAGTTGAATTGTTTTTGGTGCAATATCATATTAAGAATTATAGAACTTTTATATTTGAAACAATTAATGATTTTTTTTATGGGTCTCTTTCTTGTGTTTTGTTTATGTTAAAAATGGTAGCATTGAAACTAGAAAATCTCCAATGGAGTAAGAACAAGCACGGATTTTGGTGTGTTTATAAGAATAATAAAAAATAAATAATTAAGAAAATAAACAGGTATAAGCTGTTTCTAGCTAGTTCCTGACAAAAAAAAAGTTGTTTATGGTTTGGGTTTCTATGGCAGCTAGAACAATCAGAATACAATATCCAAAAGACATAAAGAAATAGAGATGTGATTAAGCTTGAAGATAGATGCAATTCATGGAAACTGTTTTTATTTATTTATTTCCGAATAAAAATTGTTAGTGGATAGTATATTACAATGCTGACACTTCTTAAGCATGCCAAAAAAAGAAAATAAAGAAAAAATTAATATTGAAAATATAACTTTCTACAATTCTGAGGGATTTAACGCATAAATTACAAGTAATTTCCTTATAAATAATGAATAAGTACAAAGTGGATAAATCTCTCTTAACATAGTTACTACATCAGCTATCTGATTTAAAATTAAAAATAGTTGATTTTATTAATATTTAATACAGTATGAATCAGGGCCGATCCAATAGATTGTGTGGCGTACAGTGAACATTAATATGATGCCTTTTACTTTTAAAAATAAAAAAAAAATTTAATTCATAAAATAAATGAATTAACATACTTTTTGGCAAAAAGTATGCTATTTATTTATATGAATTCAAATAAATTATATTATTTTTTATATATAAATTTAGATGATAAAAATATTACTATAATATGAACTAACAAATTTACAAACATGATTGCACGTTATTTTATATATGTTTTATTATATAAATTTAACTCTAATTAATTTGTTTGATTCAGTTTAAAAATATATATTATTCAAATTTAACTAAATTTTATATTCAATATTCATGTTGTAAAAAACAACTTTATAATTCTCACAGAGAAAACTAAAAAGAAAATTGACGTAATAGTTTTTTTTTTTTGTCAAGCATAATAATTGTTTTTAAACTTCTTTATAAAAAAATGATATTTTTTAATTTAAGGTAAAACAAATAAAATTTGAGACCTCCACAACATTTGAAAATCATTGTTTTTTTTTGAACTACAATAATATTATTAACCACATCACCAAAATACAAGGAGTATTTGGTGGGGAAAAAGAAACAAACCACCAAATTGTGGTATCAGTACAACACTATAGAAATAGGAAAAGCAAGCCAAGGCCAACTAATAGCCAAAACAAAAATACAGACACAAGGCTAAAGCAAAACAACAAAACTGCTACTGCAGTACACACGCAGGGGATAAATAACAGACCACCAAAAACACAGCCAGGAAACACCAATTTCATCGCAAGAAGCACTCCCCAGGATTCCACCTCCACTCGTATAAAAGGCACGGCGCTTTCGCTACTCTCCCAATAAACCATTTCCAAGCTTGGAGTTTTATATGATCAACCAAATCTTCTACAATCACAGCCTTGTTATTAAAAACCAAATCATTCTGAAATTTCCATATGGACCATAAGAAAGAACACCAAATAATTATCAGACATTGTTTGCTTTTTTTGTTTCTTCCACAATCAACTAAAGAGACAAAGGCTGACAACAGATTTGGCGGCACAATTATAACCACTCCTAACCATTTCATAACCTCATACCAGACCTTGGAAGATATAGTGCAATGCAAAAATAAGTGAATAGACGACTCTATCACCGAACCACACAAAACACAATTTACCTGCCCTTGTTGAATCATCCGTCGCTTCCATAAATTTTCTTTTGTTTGAATTCGATCCAACAAAACTTGCCAAGTAAAAGCACAGACTTTTGATGGTGCCCCACACTTCCAAGTCTTAGAAAACGCAAACACAGCATCAGGCTCCAAAATAGTAGGTTCTCTAAACGCAAAATATAACAACAGGTAGCAGGATTTGACTGAAAATCCATCCTCCCTATTCTGACACCACAACCAGATATCCTCCCTCTCCGAATGCACGAACTGCTGAATTGTTTCCAGAAAATCCTGGTAAATAGGAATTTCCCAAACAAAGAAAGTTCGACACCAAAAACAGTCCCATCTCCACACTCCTCCTTCCACATTTCCCATCTCTGCAATAGTTGCCGTTTGCTGCGTGGAGATAGAAAAAATTCTGGGGTATCGCACTTGCAGGGATTGGTTACCAATCCACACGTCACTCCAGAACCGCGTTTTATTGCCGTTCCCTACTCGTTTAACAACTGCTTCCGCAAACCAATTAGAATTTAAATCCAAATAACATATATCACGCCACCAAGTGGATGCCAATCGCGAAATTTGTAATTCACCCAGATTTGGAACACCAATATTGCCTTGGCCATATTTTGCAATAATCACATCTTTCCACACCTCTTTCTCATCAAATAAGAGCTTCCATCTCCACTTCGCTAACAAGCTTACATTAACCAACCGAATGTCTCTAATACCAAGCCCGGCTTCTTTTTTTGGCCGACATATATCATCCCACTTGACCCAACATGTTTTATTTCTCTTCGAAAGACCACCCCAAAGAAAGGACCGTTGAATCTTTACTACTTCTCTCCACACCTTGGATGGCATCTTCATGAACGACAAATAGAACACCGGAATAGCATTTAGGACCGCATTTATTAGGACGATACGGCCACCCAAACTGACATGCTTATTCCCCCATGAACCAAGTCTACCTCTAATCACATTTAGCATTGGCTCCCAAGTAGCTAACTTCCGGGGATTGGCACCAACCGGCAAGCCGAGATACTTGAAAGGGATAGAACTCCTTCGACAGTTGAGAAAATCTGTTGCCATGTAAAGAAAATCATCGGACACATTAACACCTATAAGACAACTCTTCCAGAAATTAACCTTCAAACCGGAAACCATCTCAAAGCCCCGCAAAATTGCTTTTAGAGTCCACAAATTCTCCACACTAGCCTCTCCGATACAAAGCGTATCGTCGGCATATTGCAACATGGATACCGGAGCCTCTCCACTCCCCACTATAAACGGTTGGAAGCGATGAACTTCAACCGCCTTCTTCATAAGCATTGCCAACCCTTCCGCCACCAATAGAAAAAGAAGCGGGGCTAGAGGATCGCCTTGTTTTAGACCACGTTTGATATTAATCTCCCCGGTTGGACTACCATTAATCAAGACCGACATATTCCCGGCACAAACACAAGCACGCATCCACGCTCTCCACTTCACACAAAAGCCAAACCTCATCAACATATAATCAAGGAAGCCCCAATCGACCGAGTCGTACGCTTTCTCGAAGTCAACTTTCAAAATCAAACATTCCTTCCCCGTCTTTTTTGCGTAATCAATAACCTTATTCATCACCACCACCCGCTCTACCAATTGACGTCCTTTTAGAAACGCCGTTTGAGTTTTAGAAATCAAAGTCCCCATAACAATAGCAAGACGGGCGGCCAACACTTTAGCAAGAAGCTTATATATGCATCCAAGGAGAGAAATTGGCCGGAAATCTCCCAAACATTGAGGGGACTTAGTTTTAGGAACAAGAGTGAGGAAATATGACATGAGACACTTGGGGATACATTCATTGGCGTAAAATTGATCAAAGAAAATTCTAATATCACTTCTCAACAACCACCAAAACTCTTTGATAAAAGAAAAATTAAATCCATCCGGCCCCGGACACTTTGACCCGTCAATACACCGAACCACCGATTCTATTTCCACCACCGAGAAGATTGAAGTTAGCATCCCATTATTGGCCTCGGAAATTAAAGTAAAATTCAACTCTTCAAGCAAAGGTCTTGCCCAAACAACATTGTCAAAGTGGTTTTAAAAAAGACCACTGCTGCCTCCCTAACATTAACAGGGCCTTCCACCCACCCATGTGGAGTAAGAAGGGCAATAATATTATTACTTCTTTTTCGCGCATTGATACAAGAATGGAAGTAACGGGAATTAGCATCTCCATCTTTAATCCATCGTGCCCGGGAACGTTGGAAGATAGAAGCATCTATACTTTTAAGGAGAATCCACAATTCCTCAAAAAGATTCTTTCGAGTCAAAATATCTTCGGTAGAAATCACCCCTCCCTCACTTCTCAAGTCAATATCAAGGATCTTGTCCACGAGTTGTTTTTTTTTTTACAACCGAATTTCCATACACCTCCGCACTCCAATTCTTGATGGATACTTTAAGACCTTTGAGCCGGTCTTTAAGAATAAATCCCATCCAACCCGTAAAAGCTTGATTTTCCCAAGTATGAACCACTAGATCTTTGAAACTTTTGTTTTGGAGCCAAAAATTATTAAACCGAAACGGTTTCGGACCCCAATCCAAAGAATTGTATCTCACCACTAATGGGCAATGATCGGACACATCCCTCGGGAGCACCCAAGCGTTTGGATTCACCCACTTAATCAACCAATCTTCTGACAAAAGCACTCTATCTAATCTACTCATTGAAACACCATTTGGATGAAACCACGTAAACCTTCTTCCTACTAAAGGCATATCTATCATCTCTAGATTTTCCAAGAACATATCGAATTCACCCATTTCTCTATATTGACTGTTCACTACCTCATTATGGACTCCTCTTCTTTCATCTCTATCTCTAATTGAGTTAAAATCACCCAAAATACACCAACACCCACCTCCAAACCCCCTCTTAGACATAAGGATCTCATTCCATAACCTCCTTTTATCGGGTAAATTACATTTTGCATAAACATTAATTACAAAGCAACGAGATTGATCAAGAACAACATCAAGACACACACCTAAAAAGCCACAGCCAGAGAAAGAGAAAACTATTGAAAAAAGAGACTTTCTCCAAATAGATAAAATACCTCTGCTATTACCCGTTGACGGCAAAGACACCCAATCACAATCGTCATTCCCCCATAGGCTATGAATCAACGAATCGTTTAACACTTCCATCTTGGTTTCCTGTAGAGCTAGGAAATCAACACTTTCACCACACACCAAGTCCCTAACTTTTCTCCTTTTCACCCGACTACCGAGACCTCTAATATTGAAGGTTGTAATAATCATTGATCACCATTACTTTGCACCATAACATTCTTCTCAGACCTATCCCTCTTCTCCATAGCAATCATTTTATCCACATCAGCTCCCTTACCATCAAAAAATTTCACACCCAATTCTTCATTGATGGCAATCAACCTTTTAGCCTCATACAACTCCCTCGTCCCATTTGCCCCATCATCACTGTCATGGCTTCTGGCACTTTGGTAGTCATCCACAAGAATTCCCCCTTCATCCACCATTTGTTTCACTCCCGAAATTCCCCCCAAAGGCACCTGAATCAACACATTTTCTTCTTGGAATGGTAGAACCACCTCAAGGTCAAAATCTCCTTCAACTGTAGCAATCTGTTCCGACCCATGGCGAGAATTAGAATCGAAAATACTACCCCTCTTACTTTGACCCGCCGCTCCTTTACCATTTTGCTTTTTGTTCTTCTTCTTTCTAGACGGTGGAATACCTCCTGGAAACTTCCTCAACATATTAGCAGGGAGGTTTATGGGAATTTTTCTAGCAGGATGTTTTTTAGCCTCATCAAGATTACAATGACTAGTTCGCAAATTTTCCTCCCCTACTTCTTGTATAGAATGTTGATCATCCTCAGATTCAATGGAGTCAGAGGTTTGGGACTTAGAATATGTACCCCCCCCCCCCCCCCCCCCTTCGTTATCCTCTTCAAGTACAGCAAAATAAGATGGGTTAAAAGGCCCATCAATTTGAAAATCTCCCTTTCTAGTTCTGAGGGCAAACGGACCAGCTCCCTGCTTCTCATTCTCCGCGCACCCCCCGATTTCAATAAAACCAGAATTTTCCCCATACATCTTTTGGGTCAACCCAATATCAACTGGGCCTTGCCCCTCATGACTGACCCGCTCCACACCCATTTCTTGGTTAGTATTCTCCACGTTTTGTAAAGGTAAAGTGGGGCCTGATGTTGGCCTCACAACCCCATTCTCCAACACCTCTTTTGTCCCAGCTGACTCTATCAATATAGTATTTATACTATTGTCCCCATCATGGTTGACCAAATCACATACCAACTTCCCAGAATTTCCTAGAAAGTTGGGTGTAGCTTCTGACACTTCTCCAACCTTGTACAATATCCCCCCCAAATCTTCCTTCTGCACCTTACTCCCTTGTCCACGTTTCTCAACACTAAACAAAACCTGACAGCTTTCGGACACGTCTGCGTCACTGCCCGATTCCGAGAAACCCTCAACTGCCGCCGCCACCGAGATACCACCGTCCGAGGAAGCTCTGGACGAGCTGTTCACAACACAACCACACCGTTTTCCCCCACAACCTCCATTATCGCCCCACCCTCCAGTCTCCTCCACCACTCGTATATCAAACCTCACCCCTTGCACTTTCACGGCCAGAGAAGAATCAATAACCTTCTTTTCTCCAGTAAAAATTTGAATCCTAGCAAAATCACACCTATCCATGTTCCTGGACTTTTCATCCACACCGACGAATCTGCCAAATTTAAAAGCCAAGGCTCTAAAGAGATCATTGCCCCAAGCATGTAAGGGCACCCCAAAACATTTAATCCAGGTAACTCTATGATTTGAAACCAACGCCGGAGACCAAGGCACGACCCTTTCAAATAACGAACACCACCAACCCACCGATTCCACCACCTGTTTCACCTCCCCAACCTTGTCACTCCAGATAAGAATCTTCATAAAACCTAAGCTGCAGATCTTGATATGATGCAACCCACCCATCCAAAATTGATTTTGAATGATACTTGCCTCTTTATCATCAGTCAGATATCCCACATACGCTCCACCTAGTTTAGCCAACACCTCATCTTCTACCTCTACCTCCCAAACAATATCCTGTTTGAGTGGTAGGTCTTGTGAACCAGAGTTTCCAACACCTCCCCTACTACCTGCCACAGAAGGTTCAGCAAGCAACACACCTTTAAAAGACTTCCCATCCCCCACCTCCGTCTGAACCCGCCTCTGAGTAGCAGTTTGCACCTCCTTCACTGATGATTGGTTGTTCTTGGAGAACTTCGAACGATTCACCCTCAGTTTAAACGATCCAAACCAAATGTTTGAGATACTACGGAGTAGCTCAACCGCATCCTTGACGTCACGATACTTCACGAAGCCAAACCTTCGTCCTTGTTTGTCCACCTTGTTGGGGATATACACCTCTCCAACCCTTCCAAAACGGTCGAAACGTTTCCACAGATCCATCTCCTTGACATCCTCTGGAAAATTTGTGAAGAAAAACGATGTAGCAACCTGGTCAAGTCGATGAACATAGCCTCTAGGGCGGCTACTGCCTTCACCGTTCCTACTGTTGCCCACACCCCCTCTCTCTTCTTTCTCTCTCATAATTTTGAAATTTTTTTGGACCCAGAGCAAGATTTGAAAATCATTGTCTTTCACAATAAAAGAATATTATGGAACTCCACAACTGTTAAAAAGGATCAAAGAAAAAAAGATAACAAATTATATGATCATCTTTAAAACATTCAAAAAGGAATAAAATAAACCAAATATGCTAGTTAGAAGGATTAAACACACGACCTCTTCAACATTAATATGCATTCAAAACAACTAAGCTACTTTAAAAATTTGATAATTATTTGACACGAGGCCTATATATATAGCCTATATATATATATATATATATATAGGCTAAAGTTATTATACATAAGTGTAATCCTTATGCATGATACATAAGTCAATAACATATATTAGATTGAGCATCCACATATAATAATCCTAACCAATCTCAACTCACACACTCACACCCCATCTCACACCCCCCAAATTACTCATGCACCCCCCAAATTACTCATGCACTCCCCAAATTTCTCATGCACCCCCCAAATTTCTCATGCACCCCCCAAATTTCTTGAGCCCCAATTTTTTTTATTTTTTTTTGTCCTCCCCACATTTCTAACCTAAACCATTTAACCCACTTGAATTGGTCTGGTGATATTGACTTAGAACCAGAAAATGTGCTTCTTTTAAGGTCTCAGATTCAATTCTCTCTAATGTCAATTTGAATGAGTTAATTTAACCTCTTCAAAAAAATCATATTTTCTCAAATCATTTTTACCGTCACATTAGAGAGAAGATATGTATACGAATGTACAAACTATAAAAGAAAATTTTTAGAAAATAAAAGAAAACCCTCTTTTACAAAAAAAAAAAGTTGCCAAATATTGGGTGAAATTAGAAGATCAGACGTCCATTTTATCATTCACAAGATCAAGATTTTGAACCATATCCAAAACATTAAAAAATGTAACACAATTATTTATTATTTGCTAATGAGGACACCAACCATTTCTCACACGTGCTTTGCCATATATTAATTTTTTTTTGTTATGTATAATCGCTATAATGCACCAAAAATAAATAAATAATCGCTATAAATTTCATCCTTAAATTAAATATGCGGGATGATCGGAGTTCGAATTCTGACATCCTACATATATAATGCAATGTTTTGCAAACTGAGCTAAGCTCACGGGACGTCATATAATCATTTTTACTGCCAACTTATTAAAAAATCTGACACATAATTAAGTTTTTTTTTTTTGTCAAATTAGTATATTCGTATACATATGTAAAATAATCTAAAATAAATTAGGTCAAACGGTACCTATATCGCCCTTTTTAAAAAATATTACAAATTTTACTATCTTTTCTACCATATAAATTTTATCAGGTTAACTCTAATATCAATCATTACCATTTAATTAAATAATAAGTATAATTCAATAATTTATATTTATTTTACAACAAAATAACAGAAAAAAAAAGGTCATGTACGGTACATGACCTAGCTAGAGCCCGTATGATACGCTAGGATGAGAATTAAGAGGTAGAAAATCAATGCTTATTTGTCATATTGTAAGGAATTTTTCTTGGACACATATTTTTTTCCATATAGAATTAATGCATGCTCGATTTTGTCCATTTTTAATTAGTTGACTGACTTTTAAATTGCAAATAGCCAGGAAGCTGCGACTTTGGAAAGGTTTATGGGAGTCTTTGCATTGCATTTGTCCTTTTTTCTTGACTAACTTCTAAATTTTAACGGTTTATTTTTGCTTAGATTGAACAAGCGTGAGTTAAATTTAACATTAAATGAAAAAATTGAAGTTAACCAACATATAAGGGATATAACTCATAAAATTCCGCAGGATAAATTCATATTTATACAAAGTCCCAATAGAGATTAACTTTTTAGGTGTAAGAAAAAACTATGCAGGTATATAGACTATTCTAATCTAATGGACTAATGAACCCAATAGAGATTATTATTAATAAAAATATGATTCTTGCTGACATGTGCCCTTAATCCCAAAAAGTAGAAATATTCTCTTAAATTTTGTACAATTAATTTATAAAAAGTGAATTGCATGCTTGGATTATGATAATTTTTTTTTAATCATTAATTAACATAGGTATTTTTTGAATCATTAATCATTAATTAACACATGTTAACTTTTCCATAAAATTAAAAATTACTCATAATAAGAAAAGATTCACTATTTATTTACAATACAACACTATGCATGAATAACTATCATTTTCTTCTTTCAAAGTTATTGTTGTTCATGTTGAGAAAACTAGAGAAAATAACAAAACATAAGAATATAACGTGGAAACTCTAAAATCGAAGAAAAACCACGGCCGTTGTCTAAATCGACAACCAGAGAATAAACACTATATGAAAATTGTTACAACTTATAGACTTCACTCTCAACCACCTCATGAGCTCAGTACATCCACACTCTCCAAAGTAAATATTTGAACTACATCTCAAATACTCTAAAACAAGAGCATATATAACTTAAGAGAAAAAGAAACAAACACAAATATAAATTTAAAGTGTTTACAAGTGCTACTGCTTGGTGTGTTGAAACAAGAAAATTGATGTCTCTATATATAACATTGAGCTCACCAACCATTCATTTCTCTAAACAATGTATGACTTCTCAACTATAATTTCCTTGTATATATATTACATATTAGTTAATAAAAATAGGTAAATGCTAAAGATAGTAACATTATCTTGGAATTTGTGAAATCAACATCTTAAAAATTTAAATTTTTGTTTTTTCAATGCATATTTTTTCTTTTATTTCCCTTTTTAGTTCCTTAACTAGTACCCCGAGGGCACTAGTTAGCAAGACCCATAAAAATATGTACCAACTATTTATATCAATTAAAAATCAAAATCTTGAGACGGCCCGCGGACCTCCCGAGTCCACAAAGAGCTCCGCCCCGGACCAATAATTACTATGTAAGGGCAATTTGATCTTTTCTAAATTTTTAATTTATATACTATATTGGAACTATTATTTCATTAACTTTGCTCATCATTCTGTTGAACCATAAGAGAAAATGCTGTTCTCTACTTTGATCTTCTTCGTCTTCATATCTATTTTGTATATGTTCATCATTGCTAACAAACATAAATCAAAATACCAAGTTTTAATGGGTGTCTTTCATAATCATATCGAATTACGAGATTTTGTCATTCTCATGAAAAAATGTAATCTCATCCGTTCCGAAAAACAAAACATAAAAAAAATCTTATAATAATTTCATTAAATCTAATTGAGAAAATTTAAGTTTCTCTACAATTTCATATTTTCATCAAAACTATTATAATAAGGGTCTTGCTAACGAGTGTCCCCATGATACTCTTTAAGCATTCTATTTAAAGAAATTTTTAATCCAAAAAATAAATATTACAATTTTCAATACATTGACTTTACGCATTCCCATAAAAATTCTATTAAAAACTTGCTATATAAGGCTTTAAAAAGTGTCCCGGGGGCACTCGTTAACATTTCCCTTATAATAATCCCATTTCACTCAAAGTTCCTAGCTTTATATGGGTATCAATTCCATATCTAACAAGTTGAATTGTTTTTGGTGCAATATCATATTAAGAATTATAGAACTTTTATATTTGAAACAATTAATGATTTTTTTTATGGGTCTCTTTCTTGTGTTTTGTTTATGTTAAAAATGGTAGCATTGAAACTAGAAAATCTCCAATGGAGTAAGAACAAGCACGGATTTTGGTGTGTTTATAAGAATAATAAAAAATAAATAATTAAGAAAATAAACAGGTATAAGCTGTTTCTAGCTAGTTCCTGACAAAAAAAAAGTTGTTTATGGTTTGGGTTTCTATGGCAGCTAGAACAATCAGAATACAATATCCAAAAGACATAAAGAAATAGAGATGTGATTAAGCTTGAAGATAGATGCAATTCATGGAAACTGTTTTTATTTATTTATTTCCGAATAAAAATTGTTAGTGGATAGTATATTACAATGCTGACACTTCTTAAGCATGCCAAAAAAAGAAAATAAAGAAAAAATTAATATTGAAAATATAACTTTCTACAATTCTGAGGGATTTAACGCATAAATTACAAGTAATTTCCTTATAAATAATGAATAAGTACAAAGTGGATAAATCTCTCTTAACATAGTTACTACATCAGCTATCTGATTTAAAATTAAAAATAGTTGATTTTATTAATATTTAATACAGTATGAATCAGGGCCGATCCAATAGATTGTGTGGCGTACAGTGAACATTAATATGATGCCTTTTACTTTTAAAAATAAAAAAAAAATTTAATTCATAAAATAAATGAATTAACATACTTTTTGGCAAAAAGTATGCTATTTATTTATATGAATTCAAATAAATTATATTATTTTTTATATATAAATTTAGATGATAAAAATATTACTATAATATGAACTAACAAATTTACAAACATGATTGCACGTTATTTTATATATGTTTTATTATATAAATTTAACTCTAATTAATTTGTTTGATTCAGTTTAAAAATATATATTATTCAAATTTAACTAAATTTTATATTCAATATTCATGTTGTAAAAAACAACTTTATAATTCTCACAGAGAAAACTAAAAAGAAAATTGACGTAATAGTTTTTTTTTTTTGTCAAGCATAATAATTGTTTTTAAACTTCTTTATAAAAAAATGATATTTTTTAATTTAAGGTAAAACAAATAAAATTTGAGACCTCCACAACATTTGAAAATCATTGTTTTTTTTTGAACTACAATAATATTATTAACCACATCACCAAAATACAAGGAGTATTTGGTGGGGAAAAAGAAACAAACCACCAAATTGTGGTATCAGTACAACACTATAGAAATAGGAAAAGCAAGCCAAGGCCAACTAATAGCCAAAACAAAAATACAGACACAAGGCTAAAGCAAAACAACAAAACTGCTACTGCAGTACACACGCAGGGGATAAATAACAGACCACCAAAAACACAGCCAGGAAACACCAATTTCATCGCAAGAAGCACTCCCCAGGATTCCACCTCCACTCGTATAAAAGGCACGGCGCTTTCGCTACTCTCCCAATAAACCATTTCCAAGCTTGGAGTTTTATATGATCAACCAAATCTTCTACAATCACAGCCTTGTTATTAAAAACCAAATCATTCTGAAATTTCCATATGGACCATAAGAAAGAACACCAAATAATTATCAGACATTGTTTGCTTTTTTTGTTTCTTCCACAATCAACTAAAGAGACAAAGGCTGACAACAGATTTGGCGGCACAATTATAACCACTCCTAACCATTTCATAACCTCATACCAGACCTTGGAAGATATAGTGCAATGCAAAAATAAGTGAATAGACGACTCTATCACCGAACCACACAAAACACAATTTACCTGCCCTTGTTGAATCATCCGTCGCTTCCATAAATTTTCTTTTGTTTGAATTCGATCCAACAAAACTTGCCAAGTAAAAGCACAGACTTTTGATGGTGCCCCACACTTCCAAGTCTTAGAAAACGCAAACACAGCATCAGGCTCCAAAATAGTAGGTTCTCTAAACGCAAAATATAACAACAGGTAGCAGGATTTGACTGAAAATCCATCCTCCCTATTCTGACACCACAACCAGATATCCTCCCTCTCCGAATGCACGAACTGCTGAATTGTTTCCAGAAAATCCTGGTAAATAGGAATTTCCCAAACAAAGAAAGTTCGACACCAAAAACAGTCCCATCTCCACACTCCTCCTTCCACATTTCCCATCTCTGCAATAGTTGCCGTTTGCTGCGTGGAGATAGAAAAAATTCTGGGGTATCGCACTTGCAGGGATTGGTTACCAATCCACACGTCACTCCAGAACCGCGTTTTATTGCCGTTCCCTACTCGTTTAACAACTGCTTCCGCAAACCAATTAGAATTTAAATCCAAATAACATATATCACGCCACCAAGTGGATGCCAATCGCGAAATTTGTAATTCACCCAGATTTGGAACACCAATATTGCCTTGGCCATATTTTGCAATAATCACATCTTTCCACACCTCTTTCTCATCAAATAAGAGCTTCCATCTCCACTTCGCTAACAAGCTTACATTAACCAACCGAATGTCTCTAATACCAAGCCCGGCTTCTTTTTTTGGCCGACATATATCATCCCACTTGACCCAACATGTTTTATTTCTCTTCGAAAGACCACCCCAAAGAAAGGACCGTTGAATCTTTACTACTTCTCTCCACACCTTGGATGGCATCTTCATGAACGACAAATAGAACACCGGAATAGCATTTAGGACCGCATTTATTAGGACGATACGGCCACCCAAACTGACATGCTTATTCCCCCATGAACCAAGTCTACCTCTAATCACATTTAGCATTGGCTCCCAAGTAGCTAACTTCCGGGGATTGGCACCAACCGGCAAGCCGAGATACTTGAAAGGGATAGAACTCCTTCGACAGTTGAGAAAATCTGTTGCCATGTAAAGAAAATCATCGGACACATTAACACCTATAAGACAACTCTTCCAGAAATTAACCTTCAAACCGGAAACCATCTCAAAGCCCCGCAAAATTGCTTTTAGAGTCCACAAATTCTCCACACTAGCCTCTCCGATACAAAGCGTATCGTCGGCATATTGCAACATGGATACCGGAGCCTCTCCACTCCCCACTATAAACGGTTGGAAGCGATGAACTTCAACCGCCTTCTTCATAAGCATTGCCAACCCTTCCGCCACCAATAGAAAAAGAAGCGGGGCTAGAGGATCGCCTTGTTTTAGACCACGTTTGATATTAATCTCCCCGGTTGGACTACCATTAATCAAGACCGACATATTCCCGGCACAAACACAAGCACGCATCCACGCTCTCCACTTCACACAAAAGCCAAACCTCATCAACATATAATCAAGGAAGCCCCAATCGACCGAGTCGTACGCTTTCTCGAAGTCAACTTTCAAAATCAAACATTCCTTCCCCGTCTTTTTTGCGTAATCAATAACCTTATTCATCACCACCACCCGCTCTACCAATTGACGTCCTTTTAGAAACGCCGTTTGAGTTTTAGAAATCAAAGTCCCCATAACAATAGCAAGACGGGCGGCCAACACTTTAGCAAGAAGCTTATATATGCATCCAAGGAGAGAAATTGGCCGGAAATCTCCCAAACATTGAGGGGACTTAGTTTTAGGAACAAGAGTGAGGAAATATGACATGAGACACTTGGGGATACATTCATTGGCGTAAAATTGATCAAAGAAAATTCTAATATCACTTCTCAACAACCACCAAAACTCTTTGATAAAAGAAAAATTAAATCCATCCGGCCCCGGACACTTTGACCCGTCAATACACCGAACCACCGATTCTATTTCCACCACCGAGAAGATTGAAGTTAGCATCCCATTATTGGCCTCGGAAATTAAAGTAAAATTCAACTCTTCAAGCAAAGGTCTTGCCCAAACAACATTGTCAAAGTGGTTTTAAAAAAGACCACTGCTGCCTCCCTAACATTAACAGGGCCTTCCACCCACCCATGTGGAGTAAGAAGGGCAATAATATTATTACTTCTTTTTCGCGCATTGATACAAGAATGGAAGTAACGGGAATTAGCATCTCCATCTTTAATCCATCGTGCCCGGGAACGTTGGAAGATAGAAGCATCTATACTTTTAAGGAGAATCCACAATTCCTCAAAAAGATTCTTTCGAGTCAAAATATCTTCGGTAGAAATCACCCCTCCCTCACTTCTCAAGTCAATATCAAGGATCTTGTCCACGAGTTGTTTTTTTTTTTACAACCGAATTTCCATACACCTCCGCACTCCAATTCTTGATGGATACTTTAAGACCTTTGAGCCGGTCTTTAAGAATAAATCCCATCCAACCCGTAAAAGCTTGATTTTCCCAAGTATGAACCACTAGATCTTTGAAACTTTTGTTTTGGAGCCAAAAATTATTAAACCGAAACGGTTTCGGACCCCAATCCAAAGAATTGTATCTCACCACTAATGGGCAATGATCGGACACATCCCTCGGGAGCACCCAAGCGTTTGGATTCACCCACTTAATCAACCAATCTTCTGACAAAAGCACTCTATCTAATCTACTCATTGAAACACCATTTGGATGAAACCACGTAAACCTTCTTCCTACTAAAGGCATATCTATCATCTCTAGATTTTCCAAGAACATATCGAATTCACCCATTTCTCTATATTGACTGTTCACTACCTCATTATGGACTCCTCTTCTTTCATCTCTATCTCTAATTGAGTTAAAATCACCCAAAATACACCAACACCCACCTCCAAACCCCCTCTTAGACATAAGGATCTCATTCCATAACCTCCTTTTATCGGGTAAATTACATTTTGCATAAACATTAATTACAAAGCAACGAGATTGATCAAGAACAACATCAAGACACACACCTAAAAAGCCACAGCCAGAGAAAGAGAAAACTATTGAAAAAAGAGACTTTCTCCAAATAGATAAAATACCTCTGCTATTACCCGTTGACGGCAAAGACACCCAATCACAATCGTCATTCCCCCATAGGCTATGAATCAACGAATCGTTTAACACTTCCATCTTGGTTTCCTGTAGAGCTAGGAAATCAACACTTTCACCACACACCAAGTCCCTAACTTTTCTCCTTTTCACCCGACTACCGAGACCTCTAATATTGAAGGTTGTAATAATCATTGATCACCATTACTTTGCACCATAACATTCTTCTCAGACCTATCCCTCTTCTCCATAGCAATCATTTTATCCACATCAGCTCCCTTACCATCAAAAAATTTCACACCCAATTCTTCATTGATGGCAATCAACCTTTTAGCCTCATACAACTCCCTCGTCCCATTTGCCCCATCATCACTGTCATGGCTTCTGGCACTTTGGTAGTCATCCACAAGAATTCCCCCTTCATCCACCATTTGTTTCACTCCCGAAATTCCCCCCAAAGGCACCTGAATCAACACATTTTCTTCTTGGAATGGTAGAACCACCTCAAGGTCAAAATCTCCTTCAACTGTAGCAATCTGTTCCGACCCATGGCGAGAATTAGAATCGAAAATACTACCCCTCTTACTTTGACCCGCCGCTCCTTTACCATTTTGCTTTTTGTTCTTCTTCTTTCTAGACGGTGGAATACCTCCTGGAAACTTCCTCAACATATTAGCAGGGAGGTTTATGGGAATTTTTCTAGCAGGATGTTTTTTAGCCTCATCAAGATTACAATGACTAGTTCGCAAATTTTCCTCCCCTACTTCTTGTATAGAATGTTGATCATCCTCAGATTCAATGGAGTCAGAGGTTTGGGACTTAGAATATGTACCCCCCCCCCCCCCCCCCCCTCGTTATCCTCTTCAAGTACAGCAAAATAAGATGGGTTAAAAGGCCCATCAATTTGAAAATCTCCCTTTCTAGTTCTGAGGGCAAACGGACCAGCTCCCTGCTTCTCATTCTCCGCGCACCCCCCGATTTCAATAAAACCAGAATTTTCCCCATACATCTTTTGGGTCAACCCAATATCAACTGGGCCTTGCCCCTCATGACTGACCCGCTCCACACCCATTTCTTGGTTAGTATTCTCCACGTTTTGTAAAGGTAAAGTGGGGCCTGATGTTGGCCTCACAACCCCATTCTCCAACACCTCTTTTGTCCCAGCTGACTCTATCAATATAGTATTTATACTATTGTCCCCATCATGGTTGACCAAATCACATACCAACTTCCCAGAATTTCCTAGAAAGTTGGGTGTAGCTTCTGACACTTCTCCAACCTTGTACAATATCCCCCCCAAATCTTCCTTCTGCACCTTACTCCCTTGTCCACGTTTCTCAACACTAAACAAAACCTGACAGCTTTCGGACACGTCTGCGTCACTGCCCGATTCCGAGAAACCCTCAACTGCCGCCGCCACCGAGATACCACCGTCCGAGGAAGCTCTGGACGAGCTGTTCACAACACAACCACACCGTTTTCCCCCACAACCTCCATTATCGCCCCACCCTCCAGTCTCCTCCACCACTCGTATATCAAACCTCACCCCTTGCACTTTCACGGCCAGAGAAGAATCAATAACCTTCTTTTCTCCAGTAAAAATTTGAATCCTAGCAAAATCACACCTATCCATGTTCCTGGACTTTTCATCCACACCGACGAATCTGCCAAATTTAAAAGCCAAGGCTCTAAAGAGATCATTGCCCCAAGCATGTAAGGGCACCCCAAAACATTTAATCCAGGTAACTCTATGATTTGAAACCAACGCCGGAGACCAAGGCACGACCCTTTCAAATAACGAACACCACCAACCCACCGATTCCACCACCTGTTTCACCTCCCCAACCTTGTCACTCCAGATAAGAATCTTCATAAAACCTAAGCTGCAGATCTTGATATGATGCAACCCACCCATCCAAAATTGATTTTGAATGATACTTGCCTCTTTATCATCAGTCAGATATCCCACATACGCTCCACCTAGTTTAGCCAACACCTCATCTTCTACCTCTACCTCCCAAACAATATCCTGTTTGAGTGGTAGGTCTTGTGAACCAGAGTTTCCAACACCTCCCCTACTACCTGCCACAGAAGGTTCAGCAAGCAACACACCTTTAAAAGACTTCCCATCCCCCACCTCCGTCTGAACCCGCCTCTGAGTAGCAGTTTGCACCTCCTTCACTGATGATTGGTTGTTCTTGGAGAACTTCGAACGATTCACCCTCAGTTTAAACGATCCAAACCAAATGTTTGAGATACTACGGAGTAGCTCAACCGCATCCTTGACGTCACGATACTTCACGAAGCCAAACCTTCGTCCTTGTTTGTCCACCTTGTTGGGGATATACACCTCTCCAACCCTTCCAAAACGGTCGAAACGTTTCCACAGATCCATCTCCTTGACATCCTCTGGAAAATTTGTGAAGAAAAACGATGTAGCAACCTGGTCAAGTCGATGAACATAGCCTCTAGGGCGGCTACTGCCTTCACCGTTCCTACTGTTGCCCACACCCCCTCTCTCTTCTTTCTCTCTCATAATTTTGAAATTTTTTTGGACCCAGAGCAAGATTTGAAAATCATTGTCTTTCACAATAAAAGAATATTATGGAACTCCACAACTGTTAAAAAGGATCAAAGAAAAAAAGATAACAAATTATATGATCATCTTTAAAACATTCAAAAAGGAATAAAATAAACCAAATATGCTAGTTAGAAGGATTAAACACACGACCTCTTCAACATTAATATGCATTCAAAACAACTAAGCTACTTTAAAAATTTGATAATTATTTGACACGAGGCCTATATATATAGCCTATATATATATATATATATAGGCTAAAGTTATTATACATAAGTGTAATCCTTATGCATGATACATAAGTCAATAACATATATTAGATTGAGCATCCACATATAATAATCCTAACCAATCTCAACTCACACACTCACACCCCATCTCACACCCCCCAAATTACTCATGCACTCCCCAAATTTCTCATGCACCCCCCAAATTTCTCATGCACCCCCCAAATTTCTTGAGCCCCAATTTTTTTTATTTTTTTTTGTCCTCCCCACATTTCTAACCTAAACCATTTAACCCACTTGAATTGGTCTGGTGATATTGACTTAGAACCAGAAAATGTGCTTCTTTTAAGGTCTCAGATTCAATTCTCTCTAATGTCAATTTGAATGAGTTAATTTAACCTCTTCAAAAAAATCATATTTTCTCAAATCATTTTTACCGTCACATTAGAGAGAAGATATGTATACGAATGTACAAACTATAAAAGAAAATTTTTAGAAAATAAAAGAAAACCCTCTTTTACAAAAAAAAAAAGTTGCCAAATATTGGGTGAAATTAGAAGATCAGACGTCCATTTTATCATTCACAAGATCAAGATTTTGAACCATATCCAAAACATTAAAAAATGTAACACAATTATTTATTATTTGCTAATGAGGACACCAACCATTTCTCACACGTGCTTTGCCATATATTAATTTTTTTTTGTTATGTATAATCGCTATAATGCACCAAAAATAAATAAATAATCGCTATAAATTTCATCCTTAAATTAAATATGCGGGATGATCGGAGTTCGAATTCTGACATCCTACATATATAATGCAATGTTTTGCAAACTGAGCTAAGCTCACGGGACGTCATATAATCATTTTTACTGCCAACTTATTAAAAAATCTGACACATAATTAAGTTTTTTTTTTTGTCAAATTAGTATATTCGTATACATATGTAAAATAATCTAAAATAAATTAGGTCAAACGGTACCTATATCGCCCTTTTTAAAAAATATTACAAATTTTACTATCTTTTCTACCATATAAATTTTATCAGGTTAACTCTAATATCAATCATTACCATTTAATTAAATAATAAGTATAATTCAATAATTTATATTTATTTTACAACAAAATAACAGAAAAAAAAAGGTCATGTACGGTACATGACCTAGCTAGAGCCCGTATGATACGCTAGGATGAGAATTAAGAGGTAGAAAATCAATGCTTATTTGTCATATTGTAAGGAATTTTTCTTGGACACATATTTTTTTCCATATAGAATTAATGCATGCTCGATTTTGTCCATTTTTAATTAGTTGACTGACTTTTAAATTGCAAATAGCCAGGAAGCTGCGACTTTGGAAAGGTTTATGGGAGTCTTTGCATTGCATTTGTCCTTTTTTCTTGACTAACTTCTAAATTTTAACGGTTTATTTTTGCTTAGATTGAACAAGCGTGAGTTAAATTTTACATTAAATGAAAAAATTGAAGTTAACCAACATATAAGGGATATAACTCATAAAATTCCGCAGGATAAATTCATATTTATACAAAGTCCCAATAGAGATTAACTTTTTAGGTGTAAGAAAAAACTATGCAGGTATATAGACTATTCTAATCTAATGGACTAATGAACCCAATAGAGATTATTATTAATAAAAATATGATTCTTGCTGACATGTGCCCTTAATCCCAAAAAGTAGAAATATTCTCTTAAATTTTGTACAATTAATTTATAAAAAGTGAATTGCATGCTTGGATTATGATAATTTTTTTTTTAATCATTAATTAACATAGGTATTTTTTGAATCATTAATCATTAATTAACACATGTTAACTTTTCCATAAAATTAAAAATTACTCATAATAAGAAAAGATTCACTATTTATTTACAATACAACACTATGCATGAATAACTATCATTTTCTTCTTTCAAAGTTATTGTTGTTCATGTTGAGAAAACTAGAGAAAATAACAAAACATAAGAATATAACGTGGAAACTCTAAAATCGAAGAAAAACCACGGCCGTTGTCTAAATCGACAACCAGAGAATAAACACTATATGAAAATTGTTACAACTTATAGACTTCACTCTCAACCACCTCATGAGCTCAGTACATCCACACTCTCCAAAGTAAATATTTGAACTACATCTCAAATACTCTAAAACAAGAGCATATATAACTTAAGAGAAAAAGAAACAAACACAAATATAAATTTAAAGTGTTTACAAGTGCTACTGCTTGGTGTGTTGAAACAAGAAAATTGATGTCTCTATATATAACATTGAGCTCACCAACCATTCATTTCTCTAAACAATGTATGACTTCTCAACTATAATTTCCTTGTATATATATTACATATTAGTTAATAAAAATAGGTAAATGCTAAAGATAGTAACATTATCTTGGAATTTGTGAAATCAACATCTTAAAAATTTAAATTTTTGTTTTTTCAATGCATATTTTTTCTTTTATTTCCCTTTTTAGTTCCTTAACTAGTACCCCGAGGGCACTAGTTAGCAAGACCCATAAAAATATGTACCAACTATTTATATCAATTAAAAATCAAAATCTTGAGACGGCCCGCGGACCTCCCGAGTCCACAAAGAGCTCCGCCCCGGACCAATAATTACTATGTAAGGGCAATTTGATCTTTTCTAAATTTTTAATTTATATACTATATTGGAACTATTATTTCATTAACTTTGCTCATCATTCTGTTGAACCATAAGAGAAAATGTTGTTCTCTACTTTGATCTTCTTCGTCTTCATATCTATTTTGTATATGTTCATCATTGCTAACAAACATAAATCAAAATACCAAGTTTTAATGGGTGTCTTTCATAATCATATCGAATTACGAGATTTTGTCATTCTCATGAAAAAATGTAATCTCATCCGTTCCGAAAAACAAAACATAAAAAAAATCTTATAATAATTTCATTAAATCTAATTGAGAAAATTTAAGTTTCTCTACAATTTCATATTTTCATCAAAACTATTATAATAAGGGTCTTGCTAACGAGTGTCCCCATGATACTCTTTAAGCATTCTATTTAAAGAAATTTTTAATCCAAAAAATAAATATTACAATTTTCAATACATTGACTTTACGCATTCCCATAAAAATTCTATTAAAAACTTGCTATATAAGGCTTTAAAAAGTGTCCCGGGGGCACTCGTTAACATTTCCCTTATAATAATCCCATTTCACTCAAAGTTCCTAGCTTTATATGGGTATCAATTCCATATCTAACAAGTTGAATTGTTTTTGGTGCAATATCATATTAAGAATTATAGAACTTTTATATTTGAAACAATTAATGATTTTTTTTATGGGTCTCTTTCTTGTGTTTTGTTTATGTTAAAAATGGTAGCATTGAAACTAGAAAATCTCCAATGGAGTAAGAACAAGCACGGATTTTGGTGTGTTTATAAGAATAATAAAAAATAAATAATTAAGAAAATAAACAGGTATAAGCTGTTTCTAGCTAGTTCCTGACAAAAAAAAAGTTGTTTATGGTTTGGGTTTCTATGGCAGCTAGAACAATCAGAATACAATATCCAAAAGACATAAAGAAATAGAGATGTGATTAAGCTTGAAGATAGATGCAATTCATGGAAACTGTTTTTATTTATTTATTTCCGAATAAAAATTGTTAGTGGATAGTATATTACAATGCTGACACTTCTTAAGCATGCCAAAAAAAGAAAATAAAGAAAAAATTAATATTGAAAATATAACTTTCTACAATTCTGAGGGATTTAACGCATAAATTACAAGTAATTTCCTTATAAATAATGAATAAGTACAAAGTGGATAAATCTCTCTTAACATAGTTACTACATCAGCTATCTGATTTAAAATTAAAAATAGTTGATTTTATTAATATTTAATACAGTATGAATCAGGGCCGATCCAATAGATTGTGTGGCGTACAGTGAACATTAATATGATGCCTTTTACTTTTAAAAATAAAAAAAAAATTTAATTCATAAAATAAATGAATTAACATACTTTTTGGCAAAAAGTATGCTATTTATTTATATGAATTCAAATAAATTATATTATTTTTTATATATAAATTTAGATGATAAAAATATTACTATAATATGAACTAACAAATTTACAAACATGATTGCACGTTATTTTATATATGTTTTATTATATAAATTTAACTCTAATTAATTTGTTTGATTCAGTTTAAAAATATATATTATTCAAATTTAACTAAATTTTATATTCAATATTCATGTTGTAAAAAACAACTTTATAATTCTCACAGAGAAAACTAAAAAGAAAATTGACGTAATAGTTTTTTTTTTTTGTCAAGCATAATAATTGTTTTTAAACTTCTTTATAAAAAAATGATATTTTTTAATTTAAGGTAAAACAAATAAAATTTGAGACCTCCACAACATTTGAAAATCATTGTTTTTTTTTGAACTACAATAATATTATTAACCACATCACCAAAATACAAGGAGTATTTGGTGGGGAAAAAGAAACAAACCACCAAATTGTGGTATCAGTACAACACTATAGAAATAGGAAAAGCAAGCCAAGGCCAACTAATAGCCAAAACAAAAATACAGACACAAGGCTAAAGCAAAACAGCAAAACTGCTACTGCAGTACACACGCAGGGGATAAATAACAGACCACCAAAAACACAGCCAGGAAACACCAATTTCATCGCAAGAAGCACTCCCCAGGATTCCACCTCCACTCGTATAAAAGGCACGGCGCTTTCGCTACTCTCCCAATAAACCATTTCCAAGCTTGGAGTTTTATATGATCAACCAAATCTTCTACAATCACAGCCTTGTTATTAAAAACCAAATCATTCTGAAATTTCCATATGGACCATAAGAAAGAACACCAAATAATTATCAGACATTGTTTGCTTTTTTTGTTTCTTCCACAATCAACTAAAGAGACAAAGGCTGACAACAGATTTGGCGGCACAATTATAACCACTCCTAACCATTTCATAACCTCATACCAGACCTTGGAAGATATAGTGCAATGCAAAAATAAGTGAATAGACGACTCTATCACCGAACCACACAAAACACAATTTACCTGCCCTTGTTGAATCATCCGTCGCTTCCATAAATTTTCTTTTGTTTGAATTCGATCCAACAAAACTTGCCAAGTAAAAGCACAGACTTTTGATGGTGCCCCACACTTCCAAGTCTTAGAAAACGCAAACACAGCATCAGGCTCCAAAATAGTAGGTTCTCTAAACGCAAAATATAACAACAGGTAGCAGGATTTGACTGAAAATCCATCCTCCCTATTCTGACACCACAACCAGATATCCTCCCTCTCCGAATGCACGAACTGCTGAATTGTTTCCAGAAAATCCTGGTAAATAGGAATTTCCCAAAGAAAGAAAGTTCGACACCAAAAACAGTCCCATCTCCACACTCCTCCTTCCACATTTCCCATCTCTGCAATAGTTGCCGTTTGCTGCGTGGAGATAGAAAAAATTCTGGGGTATCGCACTTGCAGGGATTGGTTACCAATCCACACGTCACTCCAGAACCGCGTTTTATTGCCGTTCCCTACTCGTTTAACAACTGCTTCCGCAAACCAATTAGAATTTAAATCCAAATAACATATATCACGCCACCAAGTGGATGCCAATCGCGAAATTTGTAATTCACCCAGATTTGGAACACCAATATTGCCTTGGCCATATTTTGCAATAATCACATCTTTCCACACCTCTTTCTCATCAAATAAGAGCTTCCATCTCCACTTCGCTAACAAGCTTACATTAACCAACCGAATGTCTCTAATACCAAGCCCGGCTTCTTTTTTTGGCCGACATATATCATCCCACTTGACCCAACATGTTTTATTTCTCTTCGAAAGACCACCCCAAAGAAAGGACCGTTGAATCTTTACTACTTCTCTCCACACCTTGGATGGCATCTTCATGAACGACAAATAGAACACCGGAATAGCATTTAGGACCGCATTTATTAGGACGATACGGCCACCCAAACTGACATGCTTATTCCCCCATGAACCAAGTCTACCTCTAATCACATTTAGCATTGGCTCCCAAGTAGCTAACTTCCGGGGATTGGCACCAACCGGCAAGCCGAGATACTTGAAAGGGATAGAACTCCTTCGACAGTTGAGAAAATCTGTTGCCATGTAAAGAAAATCATCGGACACATTAACACCTATAAGACAACTCTTCCAGAAATTAACCTTCAAACCGGAAACCATCTCAAAGCCCCGCAAAATTGCTTTTAGAGTCCACAAATTCTCCACACTAGCCTCTCCGATACAAAGCGTATCGTCGGCATATTGCAACATGGATACCGGAGCCTCTCCACTCCCCACTATAAACGGTTGGAAGCGATGAACTTCAACCGCCTTCTTCATAAGCATTGCCAACCCTTCCGCCACCAATAGAAAAAGAAGCGGGGCTAGAGGATCGCCTTGTTTTAGACCACGTTTGATATTAATCTCCCCGGTTGGACTACCATTAATCAAGACCGACATATTCCCGGCACAAACACAAGCACGCATCCACGCTCTCCACTTCACACAAAAGCCAAACCTCATCAACATATAATCAAGGAAGCCCCAATCGACCGAGTCGTACGCTTTCTCGAAGTCAACTTTCAAAATCAAACATTCCTTCCCCGTCTTTTTTGCGTAATCAATAACATTATTCATCACCACCACCCGCTCTACCAATTGACGTCCTTTTAGAAACGCCGTTTGAGTTTTAGAAATCAAAGTCCCCATAACAATAGCAAGACGGGCGGCCAACACTTTAGCAAGAAGCTTATATATGCATCCAAGGAGAGAAATTGGCCGGAAATCTCCCAAACATTGAGGGGACTTAGTTTTAGGAACAAGAGTGAGGAAATATGACATGAGACACTTGGGGATACATTCATTGGCGTAAAATTGATCAAAGAAAATTCTAATATCACTTCTCAACAACCACCAAAACTCTTTGATAAAAGAAAAATTAAATCCATCCGGCCCCGGACACTTTGACCCGTCAATACACCGAACCACCGATTCTATTTCCACCACCGAGAAGATTGAAGTTAGCATCCCATTATTGGCCTCGGAAATTAAAGTAAAATTCAACTCTTCAAGCAAAGGTCTTGCCCAAACAACATTGTCAAAGTGGTTTTAAAAAAGACCACTGCTGCCTCCCTAACATTAACAGGGCCTTCCACCCACCCATGTGGAGTAAGAAGGGCAATAATATTATTACTTCTTTTTCGCGCATTGATACAAGAATGGAAGTAACGGGAATTAGCATCTCCATCTTTAATCCATCGTGCCCGGGAACGTTGGAAGATAGAAGCATCTATACTTTTAAGGAGAATCCACAATTCCTCAAAAAGATTCTTTCGAGTCAAAATATCTTCGGTAGAAATCACCCCTCCCTCACTTCTCAAGTCAATATCAAGGATCTTGTCCACGAGTTGTTTTTTTTTTTTACAACCGAATTTCCATACACCTCCGCACTCCAATTCTTGATGGATACTTTAAGACCTTTGAGCCGGTCTTTAAGAATAAATCCCATCCAACCCGTAAAAGCTTGATTTTCCCAAGTATGAACCACTAGATCTTTGAAACTTTTGTTTTGGAGCCAAAAATTATTAAACCGAAACGGTTTCGGACCCCAATCCAAAGAATTGTATCTCACCACTAATGGGCAATGATCGGACACATCCCTCGGGAGCACCCAAGCGTTTGGATTCACCCACTTAATCAACCAATCTTCTGACAAAAGCACTCTATCTAATCTACTCATTGAAACACCATTTGGATGAAACCACGTAAACCTTCTTCCTACTAAAGGCATATCTATCATCTCTAGATTTTCCAAGAACATATCGAATTCACCCATTTCTCTATATTGACTGTTCACTACCTCATTATGGACTCCTCTTCTTTCATCTCTATCTCTAATTGAGTTAAAATCACCCAAAATACACCAACACCCACCTCCAAACCCCCTCTTAGACATAAGGATCTCATTCCATAACCTCCTTTTATCGGGTAAATTACATTTTGCATAAACATTAATTACAAAGCAACGAGATTGATCAAGAACAACATCAAGACACACACCTAAAAAGCCACAGCCAGAGAAAGAGAAAACTATTGAAAAAAGAGACTTTCTCCAAATAGATAAAATACCTCTGCTATTACCCGTTGACGGCAAAGACACCCAATCACAATCGTCATTCCCCCATAGGCTATGAATCAACGAATCGTTTAACACTTCCATCTTGGTTTCCTGTAGAGCTAGGAAATCAACACTTTCACCACACACCAAGTCCCTAACTTTTCTCCTTTTCACCCGACTACCGAGACCTCTAATATTGAAGGTTGTAATAATCATTGATCACCATTACTTTGCACCATAACATTCTTCTCAGACCTATCCCTCTTCTCCATAGCAATCATTTTATCCACATCAGCTCCCTTACCATCAAAAAATTTCACACCCAATTCTTCATTGATGGCAATCAACCTTTTAGCCTCATACAACTCCCTCGTCCCATTTGCCCCATCATCACTGTCATGGCTTCTGGCACTTTGGTAGTCATCCACAATGTTGAGTCCTTCGTATTGGCTGCATTTTTGGTGATCAGGATGCTATGCAAGATGCTCCAACATCGTGTTCGTCATCGTGTACTCTGAAGGCGCGCGTTCTATTTATGGAATGATTTATGTTTTCTCTTTCATGAATCTTGCATGGCGCGTTTGTGTTTGGACTTTATTGAGGATCATCATTTATTACTTCAGATCCTTGACTTGACTAATTAATGAAGAATATGCTTGAAGATTATTTTAGGAAAGAATCCTTTTTAATTAATGTGGTCAAAGGCTTGAGTCAAGAAGAATCAAGGTCTTAATTGTTTCAGAATCAAGGACTTTGCTGGAGTATATATATGTAGTGCAAAACCTAATTTGAGGTTGTTGTTCACGCCGTTGTTATTGAGTCTAGTGCTTAGGTTTTGCGTGTGTTATTTGTGAGCCTTCCTTGTGTCATCTTGATACAAGCTAAGGACGTGTTTCTATTGAGTTGTAACTTGTGATCCTCTCCTAAGCTTTGAAGTATGGAGTTAGGGTTATGTGTGTTGTGTGCACTCTAAGCCTTTAGGTACGAGTGTTAGTTTTTAGGAGTGTGTCTCCAAAACTTTTCTTGTGTGTGTTAAAAATCCTTGCTGTTTGTAAGGTTGCAAGGAATTGAGATCAGGTATATCTCAGATCTAGGCTAGGACCCTAGGTTATAGACAATAGGGGAGTTGCTAGATGGAAAGGGCATAACTTGAGAGTTAGTGTCATCAGTCTAGGGCTATTGCTTATTGGACATCTTCCTGGATTGGTATCCCCCAGACTAGGGCTTGCTTTGAGCGCCGAACTGGGTTAACAAACACCAAGTGTCTTTTACTTGCTTTCTGTTATTTGGTTTATTTATATTAAGTTATCAGCGCAGCAGGATGCTATAGCATCGTGTGTAGCATCACGTTTTGAGGACCAAGAAGCTATAGCATCGTGCTTAGCATCGTAACACGCGTGCCAGGAATTTCAATTGGCATCAGAGCAGGCACCCTGCCTGTTTCTAGGGTGAGATCCAGGACCTAATATTTCTGGCATTATGGAGAAGGAAGGAGGATACATGAATAGACCACCATTGCTCAATGGATCAAACAACTATGATCACTGGAAATCCAAAATGACCGCATTTTTAAGATCCATTGATAGCAAAGTTTGGAAAGCTGTTTTGACTGGATGGGAACATCCCACTGTTGCTAGCAAGGAAGGAACCTCAACAGGAGTGAAGAAACCAGAGGTTGAGTGGACTACAGAGGAAGAGGCTGCAGCTCTTTACAATAACAAAGCCGTTTATGCTTTATTCAATGGGGTTGATGCAAATGTTTTCAAGTTGATCAAGAACTGTGTGTCAGCTAAGGAAGCATGGGAGATATTGAAGACTTGCTATGAAGGTACCACAAAGGTAAAGCAATCCAAAATTCAACATCTCACATCTAGGTTTGAAACTCTCAAGATGAAAGATGATGAGAGCATTCAAGATTTTCATATGACACTCTTGGATATTGCAAACTCGTTTGAAGCCTTGGGAGAAAAAGTATCTGATGAGAAATTGTCAAGAAAACTACTCAGATCCCTTCCCAAGAGATTTGACATGAAGGTGACAGCCATTGAGGAAGCACGTGACATTTCAACTATGAAGATGGATGAATTGGTTGGCTCACTTCAAACCTTTGAGACTGTTCTTGATGAGCGTGGTGAGAAGAAGACCAAGAGCATTGCATTTGTCTCTAATGCTGATGATAACAATGATCAAGATGAAGATGAGGAAGAAGAAAGCATTGTTGATGCTATAGCCATGCTTGGCAGACAATTCAACAAAGTACTGAAGAGAGTTGATCGCAGAAATCGTCAGAATGCTCCTGGCATCCGACCCGACATCAACAAACAACAGAACAATTTCAAGAAATTCAAACCTGAAGAAAAGAACAGCCAAAGCAAGGGTGTTCAATGCCATGAGTGTGAAGGGTATGGTCACATAAGAACAGAATGTGGAACCTATCAGAAAAGACAGAAAAAGGGTTTGAATGTTTCTTGGTCAGATGAAGATTCAGAAGATGAGCATGGATCAGCTAAGCATGTAACTGCACTAACTGGAATTTGTACTCCAGACAGTGATACTGAGGAAGAAGGAGATGTGGCCTATGAAGAACTGGCAAGCACTTACAAGGAGCTACTGTCAAGATTTGAAGAAATGTGTAGAATTCTTGAGAAGCAGAAAAAGACAATCAATCTGCTTCAATCAGAAGTAAAGGCTCAAACTGAGAAGGCATCTGAAGCTCAAGAAGAAGCTGCCCTTGCAAATGCTCAAATGGAGGACTTGAAGAAACGTGTGGGTCAATTAAGCTCTGGAACAAATATTCTAGAGGAAATTCTTGAAGGTTTACCAAATGGTAAGGCTAAAGCAGTAGGTTACAATTACTCTCATTTGAACAAATATCAACAGAATCTTGAGACAAAATTTAAATCTGCTGAAGATGTCTTTGACCCTTGCACTGGTGCCACGATGCTAAAGCATCCTGCACAGCATTCCAAAACCTATCCTGTCCCCAAGTTTGCTTTGGAATCCAACCCAAAAGGTCATCAAAGGCCCAAAATCCAAAGAACATACAGAAGGTGGGTTTGTCATTACTGCGGAAGAAGAGGTCACATCAGGCCATTTTGCTACAGACTTCATGGTTACCCTGTTCAGCATCCTGAAGCTAATGAAACAAAGGAAGATGTGAAACAAGAAGTCCCTGTGAAGAAGGAGTGGAGGACTAAGACAGAAAATGTAGGTTTGATTGCACATACCTCCTTGAGAGCATCATCAAGGGAAGATTGGTATTTTGACAGTGGGTGCTCCAGGCACATGACTGGTGAAGAAAAGTTTCTCAAAAACCTAAAGCCATACAAAACCAGTTTTGTTACCTTTGGAGATGGTGCTAAGGGAGAAATTCTTGGAATTGGAAATTTAGTGAAACATGGACTGCCTAATTTGGAGAATGTTCTGTTAGTAAAGGGACTCACAGCAAACCTAATAAGTATCAGTCAATTGTGTGACCAAGGGTTGAAGGTTAATTTCACCAATACTGAGTGTACTGTGAACAATGAAGAGAATCAATTGTTGATGAAAGGAACCAGGTCCAAGGATAATTGCTACCTCTGGATACCTCATGAGGAAGATCTGAACACCACCTGTCTCAGTACAACTACAGATGAAGTGAGACTGTGGCACCAGAGATTAGGCCATCTACACTTAAAGGGGATGAAGAAAGTTATTACATCAGAAGCCATTAGAGGCTTGCCCAAACTGAAGATCACAGAAGGGAACAAGTGTGGAGAGTGTCAGATTGGTAAGCAAGTCAGGATGTCACATCCAATGCTAGAGCATCATACAACCACCAAGGTTCTTGAGCTACTTCACATGGATCTCATGGGTCCCATGCAAGTTGAAAGTCTTGGAGGAAAAAGGTATGCATTTGTTATGGTAGATGATTACTCAAGGTATACCTGGATAGATTTCATAAGGGAAAAATCAGATACCTTTGAAGCATTCAAGGAGCTATGTCTGCAAGTTCAAAGGGAAAAGGCAAGTAGTGTGGTAAAGATCAGGACAGACCATGGAAAGGAGTTTGAGAACTCTAGGTTTGATGAATTCTGTGCCTCTGAAGGAATCAAACACGAGTACTCCTCAGCTACCACTCCACAGCAAAATGGGATAGTTGAAAGGAAGAACAGAACTATTCAAGAGTCAGCAAGAGTCATGCTTCATGCCAAGAATGTCCCCTACTATTTTTGGGCTGAAGCTATGAACACTGCCTGCTACATTCACAACAGGGTCACTTTGAGAAAAGGTACCACATCTACTCTGTATGAACTATGGAAAGATAGGAAACCAACTGTAAAACATTTCCATGTATTTGGAAGCAAGTGTTACATTCTGGCTGATAGAGAACCTAGGAGGAAACTTGATCCAAAGAGCCATGAAGGGATTTTTCTAGGATATTCTCCAAACAGCAGAGCCTACAGAGTATTTAATTCCAAGACTCAGGTAATGATGGAATCCATAAATGTTGTAATCCAAGACTCTACTCTGGAAGAAACTGTTGATAAATACCAGGGTACTCCTGTTGTACATGATGCTGAACAAGATGCTACAGCATCTGAACATCCAGTTGAAGGTCAGCTTGATGAAGAGATTGAAGAAGAGATTAATGCCACAGATTCTGGAGATCAAGCTCAAAAGAAAGGACCTTCAGTTCGTGTACAGAAGAACCATCCCACAGAGTTGATCATAGGCAACCCAGAACAAGGGATAACCACTAGAAGGACAAATGATGTGGTTTCAAACTCTTGTTTTGTGTCATTATTTGAACCCAGAAATGTCAAGGAAGCTTTATCTGATAGTGCATGGATAGAGGCTATGCAGGAAGAGTTGAATCAGTTCAAAAGAAGTGAAGTGTGGGATTTGGTCCCAAGACCAAAAGATGTGAATGTGATTGGTACCAAGTGGGTGTATAAGAACAAATCAGATGAAAATGGGATTGTCACCAGGAACAAAGCAAGGCTTGTGGCACAAGGATATACTCAAGTTGAGGGATTAGACTTTGAAGAGACCTTTGCACCTGTCGCAAGGTTAGAATCCATCAGACTTCTCTTGGGAGTTGCTTGCATCCTCAAGTTCAAGCTCTACCAAATGGATGTAAAAAGTGCCTTTCTGAATGGGTACCTACAGGAAGAAGTGTATGTTGAACAACCAAAAGGCTTTGTTGATCCTGAGCATCCAAACCATGTCTACAAATTGAAGAAAGCTTTGTATGGCTTGAAGCAAGCACCCAGGGCTTGGTATGAAAGATTAACTCAGTTCTTAGAAGATCAAGGCTACAGGAAGGGAGCCTCAGACAAAACTTTGTTTGTTAAGCAAGAAAAAGGTGAATTCATCATAGCTCAAATTTATGTTGATGATATTGTTTTTGGTGGGATGTCAGACAAGATGGTACAGCATTTTGTCAAGCAGATGCAATCAGAGTTCGAAATGAGTCTTGTTGGGGAATTGACATATTTTCTTGGGCTGCAAATCAAGCAAATGGATGATACTATATTTATCTCTCAGAGTAAGTATACAAGAAATATTGTCAAAAGGTTTGGTATGGAAAGTGCCACATCCAAGAGAACACCAGCACCAACTCATCTGAAGCTCACTAAAGATGAAAAAGGAATAAGTGTAGATCAAAGCTTATATAGAAGCCTGATTGGAAGCCTGCTATACTTGACTGCAAGTAGGCCTGATATCACCTATGCTGTTGGGGTTTGTGCCAGATATCAATCTGATCCTAAGGTGAGCCATTTGACTCAAGTCAAAAGAATTGTGAAGTATGTGAATGGAACTAGTGAATATGGAATAATGTACTCTCACTCTGAAGATTCTAAGCTTTTTGGGTTTTGTGATGCTGATTGGGCTGGGAGTGCTGATGACAGAAAAAGCACTTCAGGTGGTTGTTTCTTCTTAGGAAATAACTTAATTTCTTGGTTTAGTAAGAAGCAAAACTGTGTAGCCTTATCTACAGCAGAGGCTGAGTACATAGCTGCTGGTAGCAGTTGCTCACAACTTGTTTGGATGAAGCAGATGCTGACTGAGTATGATGTTGCACAAGATGCTATGACATTGTATTGTGACAACATGAGTGCTATAAACATCTCAAAAAATCCTGTTCAACATAGCAAGACTAAACATATTGATATTCGCCATCACTTCATAAGAGATCTTGTTGAGAGCAAAATTGTTACTTTGGAGCATGTTGGCACAAAAGAGCAAGTGGCAGACATTTTTACAAAAGCTCTTGATGCTGTGCAGTTTGAGAAGCTGAGGGGCAAGTTAGGAATTTGCCTCCATGAGGAGTTATAGCAGTTACCGTTAGTGGCGCGTGCAGCAGTTATTTGCCTTCTTCAGAGGCTGCACGTTAATCAAGGCAATCATGGCCTAATTTCCTCCTTAAACACGCCACTACACCTAGTTGGTTATTTTTGTTTCAAATCTTTAACCTTTGATTCTCTCCCTTTTTATTTCACTCTACACTATAACTTCTCCACCTCTCCATCAAATCTCTCTATTCAACCCTCACAACTCTCTCACTCCCAATCCTACTTTCTCATTCTTGCCGTCACAATGTCTTCCCCTGTTAACTCTCCCACCGTCGCCTCTCCTGCACAATCTCCACCCCATGATCAACAGCCCGATTTCATCACCAATGCTGTTCCCCTCACCACCATTCATCCTTCTGTTGCCTCTGTCCTTAACAAAAGCTCTTCCTCTAAACCCAAGTCATCGAAGAAAGGCAAATCCACGGGGAGTAAGAAACCAAGGGTGAAGAAATCCAAATCTCGTTACAACTCCGATTTCGACATGCAAGCTTTTCTTTTGGCCAATCAGGGCTCTGAGGAGTTGGTTGTTCCATCTGTTGTTACAGCACCCACTCGTAGTGAGCAGATCGAGCCTGATACTGTTCAAATCCCTAATGCTGAAAAGGGGGAAACTGAGTTGGAAACTGAGAAGACACAATCCCCTGCTCCTAACGTTCCACAAGAAGATGCACTCAATGAGGAAGACCATATTGTTGGTAATGTGCTACAATCCTTGGCTAATAGCATCTCTCAAGAGGATGCTGCTCCTGATGCTTCAGCATCTCAGGTACAAGAAGAAGCTGACAAGGATGTTGTTGAAGATGCTTTAGCATCTGATGCTGAGCCTGACCAAGGTGGAGATCTGAATCCTGCTGATGTGGAAGCAAGTGAGGAAGAAGAAGTGGTTGTGATCAAGTCTGTTGGGTCTTCTCTTGCAGGCAAGACTGGCATTGGTAGGCGTCTCAGGGAAAGAAAAGGTAAAGAAACTGAGATGGTAAAGGAGACACCTAAGTCTGTGAAGAAGAAAAAGGGTGTGGCCACAAAGTTACCTAAGAAGAAACTTGTGGGGCCCAGTAGAAGCTCTAGCAAGGTTGAGATTCCTGTTCAACCAAAGAAGAAGGCTTCTAAAAGAAAGAATGTGAGTGACTCTGAGTATGAAGCTGAGCATGATGCTCCTATCATTACACCTTCTCCTCAGAAAAGGTCCTTGAAAAGGAAGAAGGTTATTACTGATGTGTCTGATGATGATGATGCTGAACATGATGCTCCTAGCATCACAGCATCTCAGAAGAGAGTTGGCAGAAAACTCGTGCCAACCAATGTTCCTGATGTCCCCATAGATGATGTTTCCTTCCACTTTGTGGACAGTGCCAAGAAGTGGAAATTTGTGTTTGCAAGAAGGATAGGGCTGGAAAGAGAGTTGTCTGATGAGACTTTGGCTTGGAAGGAGGTAGTTGAACTGTTGGAAGATGCTGGGCTGATGAGAACTGTCAGTGGCATGAGCACCTGCTATGCCAAGCTTGTAAAGGAGTTTGTGGTCAACATTGCTGAGGACTGTGACAATCCTCTCAGCACTGAATATCAAAAGGTCTGGGTTAGAAACAAGTGTGTGGAGTTCTCCCCAAAAATCATCAACAAATATCTGGGTAGGCAAGAAGAGGATTACACTGCTATTGATGTTACCAACAATGAAGTGTGCAGAACCATCACAGCCAATCAGGTCAAGGTGTGGCCATCTAAAGGTAAAGTACCCTCTTGTATGCTGTCTGTGAAGTATGCTGTTCTGAACAGAATAGGGTCTTTGAACTGGGTTCCTACAACCCATACATCTCATATTGCCACTGGTCTAGCTAGATTCATATACTCTATTGGTACTGGCACTGTTGCTGATTATGGAGCTTACATTTTTGAGCAAACCATGGCTCATGGCAAGTCTTGGGCAATCAAGATGCCTATAGCTTTTCCTAGTCTCATCTGTGGAATTATTCTTGATCAACACCCTGGTATTCTGAAAGCTACTGATGAACCTCTCAAAAGAGAACCACCTCTGTCTCTACATTTTAGGCTGTTTGAAGGGACCCATGCTGCAGATATAGCAGGGCCCATGATTAAGAAGTCTGTACCTAGGCAAGATCCTCCTCCAACTCTGAGTAGGAAGGAAATGATTGCCTCTTTGGAAGCAACTGTGCAAGCTCTGGATGAGCAAAAGAAAGGGCTTGAGCTTGTTATATCTGCCCTGAAGAAAGAAGAAGCTGAGAAAGCAGGTCCTAGTTCTGGTACTGCAGTTGGTAATGATGCTGAGCAGGATGCTGCAGCATCTGATGCAGAAGAGAATGAAGATGCTGGTGGTGACACAGAGGAGCTGGAGGTGACTAATTCCAGCACTTCTGAGTGAAGACTGTCTGCTTGTGGAGCTGATTAGCTACTTTTTGTTACTTTTGTTCTCTTTCTTTTGATATTTTGATGTTTTTGTTACTGTTCTGATTAATGGGCTGAGACTCTGACACCCCTAATTCCTGTTTTGTAATAAGCTCCTGAACCTCATATGTCTGTACTGCTAAATTTGTCAAATTTGTGGCAAAAAGGGGGAGTATAATATGGTATTGATATTGAGTGTAGTATGTATTTGCGTGGCCTTGTGTGATCTGCAGGGGGAGATGTTGGATAAGATGCTCCAACATCCTATGCATATGTGCAGGGGGAGATGTAGTATGAAATGTTGTAGCATTCCCTACAGCATCCTGTTACTTTTGATTGTTCTGACCATCTAAGGCTAAGTTGTTTTTATGTTCCGCTGTTGCATGCCTCTCTGATGTTCTTAAAAGATACACATATATTCTTGTCTGTTGGTCTCCATGGAGATGTAGTATGGAATCTACTTTGAAGAATAGTCTCTACAGATCTTTATGCTTATGTGTTTATGTTGAGAAAAAGATGTGTAGTTGAAGTATCTATTTAAGTATCTGTATGGTCCTTATTTGTTTTAGCCAAAAATTTGCCAAAGGGGGAGTTTGTTGAGTCCTTCGTATTGGCTGCATTTTTGGTGATCAGGATGCTATGCAAGATGCTCCAACATCGTGTTCGTCATCGTGTACTCTGAAGGCGCGCGTTCTATTTATGGAATGATTTATGTTTTCTCTTTCATGAATCTTGCATGGCGCGTTTGTGTTTGGACTTTATTGAGGATCATCATTTATTACTTCAGATCCTTGACTTGACTAATTAATGAAGAATATGCTTGAAGATTATTTTAGGAAAGAATCCTTTTTAATTAATGTGGTCAAAGGCTTGAGTCAAGAAGAATCAAGGTCTTAATTGTTTCAGAATCAAGGACTTTGCTGGAGTATATATATGTAGTGCAAAACCTAATTTGAGGTTGTTGTTCACGCCGTTGTTATTGAGTCTAGTGCTTAGGTTTTGCGTGTGTTATTTGTGAGCCTTCCTTGTGTCATCTTGATACAAGCTAAGGACGTGTTTCTATTGAGTTGTAACTTGTGATCCTCTCCTAAGCTTTGAAGTATGGAGTTAGGGTTATGTGTGTTGTGTGCACTCTAAGCCTTTAGGTACGAGTGTTAGTTTTTAGGAGTGTGTCTCCAAAACTTTTCTTGTGTGTGTTAAAAATCCTTGCTGTTTGTAAGGTTGCAAGGAAGTGAGATCAGGTATATCTCAGATCTAGGCTAGGACCCTAGGTTATAGACAATAGGGGAGTTGCTAGATGGAAAGGGCATAACTTGAGAGTTAGTGTCATCAGTCTAGGGCTATTGCTTATTGGACATCTTCCTGGATTGGTATCCCCCAGACTAGGGCTTGCTTTGAGCGCCGAACTGGGTTAACAAACACCAAGTGTCTTTTACTTGCTTTCTGTTATTTGGTTTATTTATATTAAGTTATCAGCGCAGCAGGATGCTATAGCATCGTGTGTAGCATCACGTTTTGAGGACCAAGAAGCTATAGCATCGTGCTTAGCATCGTAACACGCGTGCCAGGAATTTCACACAAGAATTCCCCCTTCATCCACCATTTGTTTCACTCCCGAAATTCCCCCCAAAGGCACCTGAATCAACACATTTTCTTCTTGGAATGGTAGAACCACCTCAAGGTCAAAATCTCCTTCAACTGTAGCAATCTGTTCCGACCCATGGCGAGAATTAGAATCGAAAATACTACCCCTCTTACTTTGACCCGCCGCTCCTTTACCATTTTGCTTTTTGTTCTTCTTCTTTCTAGACGGTGGAATACCTCCTGGAAACTTCCTCAACATATTAGCAGGGAGGTTTATGGGAATTTTTCTAGCAGGATGTTTTTTAGCCTCATCAAGATTACAATGACTAGTTCGCAAATTTTCCTCCCCTACTTCTTGTATAGAATGTTGATCATCCTCAGATTCAATGGAGTCAGAGGTTTGGGACTTAGAATATGTACCCCCCCCCCCCCCCCCCCCCCTTCGTTATCCTCTTCAAGTACAGCAAAATAAGATGGGTTAAAAGGCCCATCAATTTGAAAATCTCCCTTTCTAGTTCTGAGGGCAAACGGACCAGCTCCCTGCTTCTCATTCTCCGCGCACCCCCCGATTTCAATAAAACCAGAATTTTCCCCATACATCTTTTGGGTCAACCCAATATCAACTGGGCCTTGCCCCTCATGACTGACCCGCTCCACACCCATTTCTTGGTTAGTATTCTCCACGTTTTGTAAAGGTAAAGTGGGGCCTGATGTTGGCCTCACAACCCCATTCTCCAACACCTCTTTTGTCCCAGCTGACTCTATCAATATAGTATTTATACTATTGTCCCCATCATGGTTGACCAAATCACATACCAACTTCCCAGAATTTCCTAGAAAGTTGGGTGTAGCTTCTGACACTTCTCCAACCTTGTACAATATCCCCCCCAAATCTTCCTTCTGCACCTTACTCCCTTGTCCACGTTTCTCAACACTAAACAAAACCTGACAGCTTTCGGACACGTCTGCGTCACTGCCCGATTCCGAGAAACCCTCAACTGCCGCCGCCACCGAGATACCACCGTCCGAGGAAGCTCTGGACGAGCTGTTCACAACACAACCACACCGTTTTCCCCCACAACCTCCATTATCGCCCCACCCTCCAGTCTCCTCCACCACTCGTATATCAAACCTCACCCCTTGCACTTTCACGGCCAGAGAAGAATCAATAACCTTCTTTTCTCCAGTAAAAATTTGAATCCTAGCAAAATCACACCTATCCATGTTCCTGGACTTTTCATCCACACCGACGAATCTGCCAAATTTAAAAGCCAAGGCTCTAAAGAGATCATTGCCCCAAGCATGTAAGGGCACCCCAAAACATTTAATCCAGGTAACTCTATGATTTGAAACCAACGCCGGAGACCAAGGCACGACCCTTTCAAATAACGAACACCACCAACCCACCGATTCCACCACCTGTTTCACCTCCCCAACCTTGTCACTCCAGATAAGAATCTTCATAAAACCTAAGCTGCAGATCTTGATATGATGCAACCCACCCATCCAAAATTGATTTTGAATGATACTTGCCTCTTTATCATCAGTCAGATATCCCACATACACTCCACCTAGTTTAGCCAACACCTCATCTTCTACCTCTACCTCCCAAACAATATCCTGTTTGAGTGGTAGGTCTTGTGAACCAGAGTTTCCAACACCTCCCCTACTACCTGCCACAGAAGGTTCAGCAAGCAACACACCTTTAAAAGACTTCCCATCCCCCACCTCCGTCTGAACCCGCCTCTGAGTAGCAGTTTGCACCTCCTTCACTGATGATTGGTTGTTCTTGGAGAACTTCGAACGATTCACCCTCAGTTTAAACGATCCAAACCAAATGTTTGAGATACTACGGAGTAGCTCAACCGCATCCTTGACGTCACGATACTTCACGAAGCCAAACCTTCGTCCTTGTTTGTCCACCTTGTTGGGGATATACACCTCTCCAACCCTTCCAAAACGGTCGAAACGTTTCCACAGATCCATCTCCTTGACATCCTCTGGAAAATTTGTGAAGAAAAACGATGTAGCAACCTGGTCAAGTCGATGAACATAGCCTCTAGGGCGGCTACTGCCTTCACCGTTCCTACTGTTGCCCACACCCCCTCTCTCTTCTTTCTCTCTCATAATTTTGAAATTTTTTTGGACCCAGAGCAAGATTTGAAAATCATTGTCTTTCACAATAAAAGAATATTATGGAACTCCACAACTGTTAAAAAGGATCAAAGAAAAAAAGATAACAAATTATATGATCATCTTTAAAACATTCAAAAAGGAATAAAATAAACCAAATATGCTAGTTAGAAGGATTAAACACACGACCTCTTCAACATTAATATGCATTCAAAACAACTAAGCTACTTTAAAAATTTGATAATTATTTGACACGAGGCCTATATATATAGCCTATATATATATATATATATATAGGCTAAAGTTATTATACATAAGTGTAATCCTTATGCATGATACATAAGTCAATAACATATATTAGATTGAGCATCCACATATAATAATCCTAACCAATCTCAACTCACACACTCACACCCCATCTCACACCCCCCAAATTACTCATGCACCCCCCAAATTACTCATGCACTCCCCAAATTTCTCATGCACCCCCCAAATTTCTCATGCACCCCCCAAATTTCTTGAGCCCCAATTTTTTTTATTTTTTTTTGTCCTCCCCACATTTCTAACCTAAACCATTTTGCTGTGAGAATGATTTCTAATATATACACTCCAAAACCATTAAGTTAAGAACATCTTGTTTGTTACAATTTTTTTTGTTACAATTTCATATATTAATTATTTTATTTTAATATTCTACTATGCTATAGAGAAAAATATTTTATTTTTTCTTTCATTTTTTATTTTAAATAAACAAATATTAATTAATTATTATTAAATTTTTAAATAACAAATAAAGAAAAAGAAAGAAATCAGAAAAATTAAAATTAATTTTAAAAAAAAAAAAATATATATATATATATATATATATATATATATATTTTAAAAAAAAAACAATTTAATGCCACGTGGCAAAAAAATAATTAAAAATTAATAAAAATCCACGTGGAGGTGTCACGTAGGAGATTATCTGCCTATGTGTTACTCCAAGGGGGTATTTCAAAGAATCTTTAGTATGTAAGGGAGGATCTTTGAAAAAAAAACTTACAGGGGGGTATCAACTATTTGACCCTATTTTTTATTTTTTTGAGTACAATTATAATCATTATTTAAAACCATTTAACAATAATTTTGGTTTCTCATATAAGACAATCTAAACCATTAAATCACAATTATTGTTTTTATTCTAATTTAAAGGGTTATACTCCAAAATCATTTTATGCATCTAATGGTTTTTTATTACAACCATCTGAAACCATTCCCACAGCAAAATGGTTCAGTGGTTTTTTATTATAATCATTATTCTTTATTTTTTTTGGTACAATTATAATCATTATTTAAAACCATTTAACAATAATTTTGGTTTCTCATATAAGACAATCGAAACCATTAAATCACAATTATTGTTTCTATTCTAATTATAGGGTTGTACTCCAAAACCATCGTATGCACTTAATGGTTTTGGATTGCATATCTCTGAAACCATTTCCACAGCAAAATGGTTTAGGCTAGAAATGTGGGGGACAAAAAATAAAATAAAATTGGGGGCCCAAGAAATTTGGGTGGTGCGGGGTGCGCAAGAAATTTGGGGGGTGTGCGAGAAATTTGGGGGTGCACGAGTAATTTGGGGGGTGCACGAGTAATTTGAGGATGTGCTAAGTAACTTATGCATGATGCATAAGGATGACTTATGTATAATAACCAATCTCATATATATATATATATATATATATCAAACTCTAAATTTTTTTAGGTCTAATAAGATTTAAAAAAATTAAATTTTTTTGTGAGGCCTACGGGCTAGGGCCGGTCCTGAGATTCAAAACGGTATACTTTTAATTGGGCTAGGGCCGGTCCTGAGATTCAAAACGGTATACTTTTAATTTATATCGTAGTCGATCTACAATTCCAATGAAGCATTTAATGCTATTTTTTTATTATACCCTTAACTTTTTATTTCTCTCTCTTCTTTCAATTCTTTCATTTATCTTTCTCATACAATTAATGAATGACAATTTTGTAAACTTACTCATAATTTCTCTTTTCTATACAACAATGATTACATTTCTTAATTTGTGTAATATGGTAAAAACGACTTATATTTTGGAACGGAGGGAGTATGAATCAGGGCCGGTCCAATAGATTGTGTGGCCTAAAGTGAACATTAATATGACGCCTTTTACTTTTAAAAATATAAAATAAAAATTTAATTCATAAAATAAATGAATTAACATATTTTTTGGCAAAAAAGTATGCTATTTATTTATATGAATTCAAATAAATTATATTATTTTTTATATATAAATTTTATATGATAAAAATATTACTATAATATGAACTAACAAATTGACCCACATGATTGCACGTTATTTTATATATATTTTATTATATAAATTTAACTCTAATTAATTTGTTTGATCCAGTTTAAAAATATATATATTATTTAAATTTAACTAAATTTTATATTCAATATTCATGTTGTAAAAAACAACTTTATAATTCCCGCAGAGAAAACTAAAAAGAAAATTGACGTAATGGTTTTTTTTGTCAAGCATAATGATTGTTTTTAAACTTCTTTATAAAAAAATGATATTTTTTAATTTAAGGTAAAACAAATAAAATTTGAGACCTCCACAACATTTGAAAATCATTGTCTTTCACAATAAAAGAATATTATGGACCTCCACAACCGTTAAAAAGGATTAAAAAAAAAAGATAACAAATTATATGTTCATAGCTAGGCCTTTAATAAAACATTTAAAAAGGAATAAAATAAACCAAATATGTTAGTTAGAACGATTGAACACACGACCTCTTCAACATTAATATGCACTCAGAAAAACTAAGCTACTTTAAAAATTTGATAATTATTTGACACGAGGCCTATATATATATATATATCAAACTCTAAATTTTTTTGAGGCCTATTAGGATTTAAAAAAATTAATTTTTTTTTTTTGTGTCTAAAGCCCTAGCCTTGGTGACTTTGGGCTAGGGCCGATCCTGATATAAATTGTCCGATTTCTATTTAATGGCCGAGATTCAAAACGGTATACTTTTAATTTATACTCGTAGTCGATCTAGATCCCACAAAAGTGGAGGAACATAGATTGAAAAAATATAGTGGTGAGAGACTACCATAAATTCCACCTCACCCAAATGAATCCTTTATTTACCGTTTGTTATGGTGTGTTTGTTCTACTTGCTTTCAACATGCATAAAACATAGAACTGTTGTGTCCTACTTTAACCTATATATATATATATATACACATACAAATACAATCACGTCTAAAATAAGAAACACCGCATATACATATTAAGTGTGAATTAGCAACTTACGTGTCTCGAAACTTAACGAAACCATAACCAAATGGAACTGAATTTTGGCCTATTGCATCAGAAATATGGGCAGGAAGCTGAAAATGATGAAGTTGATCCCTTTGTTTCCAAGCAGTAAACCATCGAAGTTCTCTATAATTACCATCATTAGCAAGCCACATTTTGGGTCTAATCATAATAATCTTTCGATTAAAACACAAAACTTGACAATTGTATCTCTCAGAACCTTTGATAATAGGCATTCCAATACTACACACTATGTTATCTGTCCAATCACCAACCAATATATCTTTCAAACATTCCCATCTGCAACAACAAAAACCATGCAACTTCACTCAAATAAAAATACATATCATTTAATTATTTCAAATGAAAAAAAAACTTTGTCAAAAACATTTTTTCATTTATGTGTAGTTGAATAATTTAGATTTGTGATTGTAGTAAGTATTACGAATGGTTAATGGTATCGAGCTCTAAGAAGTGATCTTCACAGCCACAGCCGGGAATCTCGAGCTCCGGCCCAAGTCTGATGACAGCGCCAGCTTGTTTGGATTTGGATATGGATTCTTTGATTTGCTTGGTGTTGGAATCAAAGTCCATAGACCATTGATTTAGGTTGCAAGTGGCCACATTCAAAAGCCTCATTCTCACACAATGGAAAGGGAGCTAGCTACAGTATTAATTAATTTGAATTCGTAAATAAACAAGGATCCTTTAAGCATTATTTTATAGAAGAAAATACGAGGAAGTTGCCACATTTTTATTTTTTGGTCAAAGAGGAAGTTATCAAAGGTATGCTCCTTAACTTATTTATTAATTTTGTATTGGTCCATTAACTAATTAACGTTATAAATTGATCCTTTAACTTTAATTTTGAATGTTATATTGGTCGTTTTCGTTAGTTTTTATCAAAAAATATTTATTTTATTTTCTATTATTCGTTATATAAATGCATAAATGATTTATTTATGAGTAATATTGTTAGGCATACTAGTAATTAAATATAATTATGAGTTCATACTTCTTTTTTAGACGGAAGATAAATACACTATCAACATGTTAAAAAGAACTAGTATAACAAATATAATTAAAGTTAAGGGATCAATTTGTGACCTTAATTAAACGACTAGTTTGTAATCTTAATTAGTTAAGAGACAAATATATAACCAATAAATAAATTAAGAGACCAATTATCCAATTTAGCCTAAATACAATTTAGAAAAAATTTGTGTCAGAGTGTTCATATTCAAACCGATAAAAAAAATATATTAGAAAATTTGTATAAATGTGTTTGGATATCTATTAGTGAAACCCACAATACTCTTAGATCAAATTTTTTTATTATTTTTTCAAAATAGATTCAAACTGCATATATTTTAATACTTATTTATATTTTTATTAATTTGATTTATATTACATTTACCTATTATTTACTAGTTTCTTGTTTTTTTTTATTACTACTCATTAGTTTAATTTAACCCTTTTTAAGATAATCACTAATTATTGTTCGGTAATATTAATTTAATATATTTGATCAAATATATTATTTTATTGTATCTTTATAATATCGATATTTAGTTAACCCACTTGAATTGGTCTGGTGATATTGACTTAGAACCAGAAAATGTGCTTCTTTTAAGGTCTCAGATTCAATTCTCTCTAATGTCAATTTGAATGAGTTAATTTAACCTCTTCAAAAAAATCATATTTTCTCAAATCATTTTTACCGTCACATTAGAGAGAAGATATGTATACGAATGTACAAACTATAAAAGAAAATTTTTAGAAAATAAAAGAAAACCCTCTTTTACAAAAAAAAAAAAGTTGCCAAATCTTGGGTGAAATTAGAAGATCAGACGTCCATTTTATCATTCACAAGATCAAGATTTTGAACCATATCCAAAACATTAAAAAATGTAACACAATTATTTATTATTTGCTAATGAGGACACCAACCATTTCTCACACGTGCTTTGCCATATATTAATTTTTTTTGTGTTATGTATAATCGCTATAATGCACCAAAAATAAATAAATAATCGCTATAAATTTCATCCTTAAATCAAATATGCGGGATGACCGGATTTCGAATTCTGACATCCTACATATATAATGCAATGTTTTGCAAACTGAGCTAAGCTCACGGGACGTCATATAATCATTTTTACTGCCAACTTATTAAAAAATCTGACACATAATTAAGTTTTTTATTTTTTTTGTCAAAATGGTCATTGGGGATAAAAATGCAATAACTATCAAAATAGGAGACAAAAAAGTTTGATTTTTAAATAGAAGACTATATTAAAAAATGTTAAAAAATAGGAGGATTAAAAGTTCAATTATGCATAATATGTAATAATAAAAAATGACAATTTATATTTTGAATATTCAAAAATTGATTTAATTTAAATCAAATTAGACCACAAGTAATTAATTTTATCTTTTGATCAAACTGCGAACAACGCTAAGGAGAGATGAATAAGAGCAATGATATATTATTAACAACTTTTTGACAACAATTTGACAACGTGAGTTAAATATATTATTTTTTTCTCTTTTACTTTTATTTTTTAGTTGCTTTTTTTTCTTCTCTTATTCCGCTAGCCTCAAATCTAACAAGTTTTCCGGCATAAAATGATACCTTTCACATTAAAATTGAGTGTATCTTGATCAGAGTCGATCTAGTCCAGTGATGATTCTCTTTAGCTTCAGTGAGTGGAGATAAGTTTATATTCGCAGGTGCTCCGACGCTCTCAAGTTAGTAAGAGTGTGAAACAGATGTTTTAGAAAGTATGAATAATGTATCTGACTCCTCTATATGAGATGAGTACTCTGGGCCAAGACTATTGATGATCATAGCAATGCCAGTAATGGTTGTCAGAAAACGATTGAGGAGGCATGATTGACGATAAATGTCAATTATTCTGATATTGGTCGGTATGGGTGGATACTACAACCGTTGGGCAGAGACGTGCGTCCTTGGACCTGCTATATGCTTGGGCCGTGTTCAACGGTTGGTGAGAAATTTACTGCTTTTTTTTTCTTTTCACAATTTTCCACTATTTTTAATTTCGACCATTAAATCTAAATCGAACAGTCCAAATTAAATATACAAATGATTATATCCATTGATTTAGATCGGATACGGCTGTATCTGCATCACGCAACAAATCGATTTCCATAGATCAACATGTTGCTCGCGTTTACTGTCATTGTCATAAAAAAGTCTAGTAAATATTTTTGAAATCTTAATTCAATATATTTTTGCCTTCATTTATGTTACCAGCACTAGCTGTGTTTCCTTGACTTTGAGTTTATTAAGTAAATATCTTGTTTGTGACGCAATCAATATCAATATATTTTATACTTCATTAATACCAATCCTATGGTCTTATTAAATCATTTCTACAAGGGAGGTCTCTAGCTCTATATAGTGCATATATGCAACAGACATGTTTGTTTTTGTGTTATGAATTAGCACACCTTGTGCCAAATTCACTCATTAATAAATTCTTGTTTATCCAAAAAAAAAAAGTTTAATTAATGGCAGATGATCTGACAGGCTGATTAAATCTTTTTTTTTTTTTAAAAAAAATGCATGTGGAGGTTGAATTACCGAAATATGGGAAGTGGAGAAGGAAACGGAAAGGACTGCACAAAGGTGGAAGATAGTGTGTAAAAAAATTCAGTGTTCATAGCAGCGACGGTGTGTAAAAAAATTCAGTGTTGATAGCAAGGACGGAGGCAGGAATTGAATTTAGGGAGGATCGAGTTTAAAATTATAATCTAATAATAAAGAAAAAAGTAAATTTTAAAAGCATATCATATACTAAATATCATATGATAAATTCAAATTTAATATTGTGAATTTTGCATTTTATGAACCATTTCATTTAACTCGGATTTTTTGGCTCTTTTTTCACATTTATTGTAATTTTGATCTCGTTTTGTCATAAAAATTGAAACATTTTGTGTAAAATCAAGTGAATTTTAGTCTTGAAAGAGATATTTTATCATTAAATTCAATATTTGAACAATAAATCATTTTTTTGTACAAGAAAAATATCATTTTTAGTGGAAAAACATCAGTTGAAATCAAATATACAACAAATATATAAATAACACTCAAAAAGTTGAATTAAAAAAGGGTGATTATTTTTGTGCATTTAATAATGTAGGGAGAACAAAAATGAAATTAAATCAATATATAATATAATAACATACTCTAATATAAAAAAATAATTATTAAATTTTAAGAGAGGACCGTGGCCTCTGCTCATCCCCTACTAACTCCGTCCCCGGTTGATAGTGAAAACCGGAGGAAATAGTTTTAGTTTACACCAACAACATTGAAGGCCAAAATGAGTTTAACCAAAAGAAAACCAAAATTAGAACATAATTATACGTTACAAGTTGATTGTTTTCAGATAGAACGGTAGAAATGAGTTATGACATCAAAATAAGAGTTATATATCCCTATCAAAATAAGAGTTAGAAGGTATGATAAATTGTTAGAGCAAAAGAATAATAATTCAAAATTTATCCCAAGGTATGATCAAGTGTTAGAGCAAAAGAATTTAATTCAAAATTTATAAATGATAATTAATTTTGTCATATACGGACAATATTGAACTTCTTAAGGTGATATATCTCATTATAGTATAGCAATAGCAATTTCTTATATATATGTGTCTACAAAACATGAAAGTAAAAAAAAAAAAAAAAATTAATTAAAGTTAATTATAAATTTTAAAATACAATAAAGAAGATTTTTATTCTCACTATTTTAGAAGTGTGTGGGATACTTTTAAATAAGTCAAATATTTTGAGACAAATTTCAACAGGATTTTGTTTAGATGTAGTTGACAATAGTACATTTAAATCGAATAAATCAAATATTTTGAAATAAATTGCTATTTCATTTAGGTATTGTTTTTTCACTGCAAAAAAAAAAAAAAAAAACCCTAAGTGAAATAGATTTTTTTTTTTCAAAATATTTAATTTATTCAATTTTTAATGAATATTTTACAACTATACTTTTTAATTATTACCATTTTTACAACTATCAACTAAATCCTTAATATATTTTAAGGAAAATTAAATAAAAGGCACGAGATCTCTATTTAATTATTACATTATTTTCTTCAAAATTGTGTAAAATTGCCAAGTTAAAAGAATATATAATATGAAAGATCTTCATCGTCTACCATATTCTCAAAATAATATATAATGAAAATGAAAAAATATCACACAATCATATCAATGCTACATTTGTTTCTTTCTCACATATTTTTTCTATATATATAAAAAAAAAAAAAAAATCAAACTTTAAATCAAGTGATAAGATTAATGATTAGTTCTTATAAAGAATAGCTAGTTCGAGAGAATTCAAATTCAATTTTAAAAGAAATAATTATTTATTTGAAAAAATGATAAGTTATAAACTATAAGTTCATAAACTACTTACAATACCGTTTGAACAATAAATTATAAACTATAAACTCTTTTTGAGAAACATTTACCAAATATATTCTTTTTAGTCTATAAACTTATAAAGAATAAGTTCAAAATTTGACCTTAATTACAAAAAGTCTTAATAGATTTGATGTTTATATACAAGGTTTAATTGCATATTTGATCATTTATGTATATTTTAGATTTTAAGTTGGTCTTTTATGTTTATTTTGTTTAAAGTTGGTTCATTATATTTTAAAAGTTTTAAATTGGTTCCTCAAGTTTTTAGAATTTGAATTAGTTTATCATATAAAGATGGTTAAATAGAGACTAACTAATTCAAATTTTAAAAACTTTAATGAATCAAATCAAAACATTTAAAATACAAAAGATCAACTTAAAACTTTTAAAATGTAAAAAATCAATTTAAAATCTAAAATAAATATAAAGAATTAAATATGCAATTAAACCTTTATATAACAAAAGATAATAATATCAACGTGCAAGTGATAATGCTATTAAAGTGGTGCACATATTGCAAGTGAAGTGGATATATTATCTATTGACTAGGTGGCAAGTGGATCAATGTAAACTAAGATTTACTCACAATCTCAAATCATGGGCATATGTGATAACAACAAGAAATACAGCTCATGAATAGATATTGATCAAGTCTAAATCAATTTAGTTTTAATAATGCATATTTTTTAAGGCATTAAAAACAAGTAGAAAAATATTTATGAAACACACTATAATTAAAACGTTTGAAATATAATTAAAATATTAATAATATATTCTCCAATAATATTCTCAGAACTACCATTTTCCTTAATTGACATTGCACAACCACTCCTATAGTTTCCAGGGAAGAACTGTTAAGATAAGAGCAAGAAATGCCGTATGAGAAAGTTTTGACGAGATATAATGCATATGGTGATTAATTGTATGTATTGTGTTGCATATGAGTTAAATATATTGGCTGTTGAAGACATAATGAATAAGTGGTAATACCAATACTAGTATTGTTATTGTATAGGAAACAAAAGATGGCCAAACACTTTTTAGTTATATGTTGCACCTCCCCTTTCCAACGTATTCTGTACCAGAATCGTTTTTTTTTTATAAGCAACATTTGAATTATTATTCAACTCTTACAATTTAAAGAGGAGTGTTAGAAGTCCCACATTGGCTAGATATATGATATAGATAGCCTTTATAAATGTAGTGCAAACTTCAACTCTCAAGCTTAGGAGAGCCGAGGATCTTAGTTTGTTCTCAGGTTTTAGAGTGGGTAATGGCAGGCTTTCAATTAGTCACCTTCAGTATGTCGATGATACTCTGTTCTTAGGGGAACCTTCTGTCTAGAATTTATGGACGATTAAGACTATTCTTCGGTGTTTCGAGCTAGCCTCAGGTCTCAAGGTTAATTTCTTTAAAAGTAGTATCATGGGAGTTAATGTTAATTCGGAGTTTCTTGGCTTAGCAGAAAGGTTTCTCCATTGTAACGTAGGCTCTATCCCTTTCACTTATCTTGGTTTACCAGTGGGTGCTAACCCTCGGAGGGAGAGTACTTTGAAGTCTCTGTTGGAGTCGTTGAGCAGGAAACTTGGGGTTTGGCGGAATAGGTTTATTAGTTTAAGAGGTAGGGTAGTTTTGTTGAAATCGGTTCTTAACTCCATACCTATTTTTTATCTTTCTTTTCTGAAGTTACCTTTGAAAGTCTTGAAGCAAATTGTCAAATTGCAGAGGAATTTCCTTTGGGGGGTGCTAAATTGGATCGCAAGATTGCTTGGGTTAGGTGGGAAAAGGTGTGTAGGCCTAAATCGGCTGGAGGGCTAGGTATAAGGGATCTTCGTGCTGTGAATCTAGCTCTACTAGGTAAGTGGAGGTTGCTGTCAGGGGGGCACGGGATTTGGAGAGATATTATATTTGCCATATATGGCCTCATGTATCCATCGCCTCATTTTGGAGGTCGTCCCTCAGGCTTTACTGGGGCTTCTCTCTGGTGGAAAGATGTTTCCCTTTTAGAGACCTCTGCTGAGGTAGTCTCTGATTTGTTTGCAGAAGGAGTCCTTAAAAGGGTTGGCGATGGTTCTTCGTCTTCTTTTTGGTTTGACCCTTGGGTGGGGGGTGTTCCTTTAAAATCTCAGTTTCATAGTTTGTTTCAAGTGTCTGATCAACAATTGAATAGGGTAGGGGAGATGGGAAACTGGTTGGACGGAGAGTGGCACTGAGATTTTAGATGGAGGAGAGAGCTTACGGTATGGGAGTTTGATCGGTTTCAAGTTCTTCTAGTTGCAATGGCGAACTATCCTTTATTATGGGCTATTGATTCTTGGTCTTGGAGACATGATCCCACTGGAACTTTTTCGGTTAAGTCGGCTTACTTATTGCTTACGGCTGACGTGGTTCCTAACGGTTTAGATGCTCTCTTAGCCCCGTCTAAAGTGATTGTTTTCTCTTGGCAATTACTTCAGGATAGAGTGCCGACCAGACAAAATATTCTCAAGCGTAGGGTGATTAGGAATCCAGGTGATGCTTTATGCGCCTTTTGTGGGTCTTCAATCGAAGAGGTTGATCACCTTCTCGTTACTTGTGTTTTTGTTTCTCCCGTTTGGTATTCTATCTCGAGGTGGTTGGGTTTTCAGTTTGTGTCTCCCGTAAGTATTAGTAGTGTTTTTCAAGGTTTTATAGGCTTTGGGAGGGGTAGAAAGAATATGCTAGGGTGGTTGTTAATTTGGCATGCTACTGTTTGGACTATCTGGAACTCTCGGAATGATGTCATCTTTGCGAGAGGAACTGTTTCTGTCGATTCTTTGGTGGATAAGGTGAAACTTTCATCGTGGAAGTGGTATCTAGCTAAAAACCCTGGTATCGCCTGCTCCTTCTATGAGTGGGAGATGCAACCTATTTTGTGTTGGAACCGATAGCAGTAGGTGATCTGCTGGTTATGGGTCCCGTTGCTTCTTGGCAGTGATCGGCCTGTTCTTTGTCGGTCTTCTCTTCATCCTTTTTTTCCCTTTTGTCAGGTGTCTTGGTTCAGGTGATTGTAGTTTTGAGAGTGTATTTCTAGTGCACTTCCTTATTTTATTTTGTGGTTTCTCTTTCTCTTATTTGTACTGATATCTTTTTCGTAATATATATATTTATCTTTGCCATTCAAAAAAAAAAACAAAAAAAAACTCTTAAGCTAGCTTTTGTGGTTGAGTATAGGCATCATAAATTCTAATATGGTATCAGAGCCTATTCTAGATCTGTTTGTTGTGGAGACCTCCCATATTTGGGGCACCCGTTGTTGATTCCACGTTCCAGCTTGTTCAGTTCTGGACGTGAGGGAGTGTGTTAGAAGTCTCACATTGGCTAGATATATGGCATATATAGCCTTTATAAATGTAGTGCAAACCTCAACTCTCAAGCTAGCTTTTGTGGTTGAGTATAGACATCATAAATTCTAATAAGGAGCACACTAAATACATTGGATATAATTTAGAGGATTGAAACACACCAATAAAAAAATAATTAAAGTAGTAATAAAAAAAAATAATAATTAAAGTAGCCTTAGTCCCTACACGGCTTATAAATCATAACCACGAAATATAAATCAATTGGTCTACAAGTGATGATACATTCACATAATCTCCTCTAAATAATATGTGAGAGTTTGAGTTGGGGGTCTGCTGCAAATACTCGAACAAGAAGAAGACGAAAAAGAACATGATAACGGTTGCACATAATTTAATTTATTTGTTTTAATTAGGGAAGGTGTTGGTTTCATTTGATGCAACAATTCCCATCCAACTGATCACACCATTTGATGCAGCAACTTTCATCCCGCCACCACCATTTGATGCAGCTGCCAATGTCTCATGGTTTGAGTCTTGAACATCTTTGACATCCAGTTCATGTACTAGTTCATCGATTTTTCGAAATTGATATGGCCAACTTGTATTATAGAGAAACTGACGAAGATCAAACCTATTATCATCTGGTGAATAACTCTGCAAGTTGAGTGAAAGATTGTACATTTTCATCAGCCAAAAAAATATATAAGCAGCAGACAAAATATTTGCATCATAATATATAACTACATACCCCGGCATGATAGGAAGGTGTCAAGGTAGTCATATTGTGTCGAGTTATAGAATAAAACTTGAAGAAGTGTTTTACTTTTTCAGCCACTTGTGATGGAGTCAATCTTGCACCCCATGTGGAACATAGATTCTGAGATAGCAATAAATAAAGTTATGATTGTGGTTTAACTTTGGTTCGATAACTATTTTTTGTTCTGTTTTAGTCGTTTAACTTTACTTCTGTTATAAATTTAAAAGATGAAAAAACAAGGGAAGGGTTAAAGTAATCAATAAGACGTACAGGATGGAGAAACATGTGATATACCTGGAACATGGAAAGTGGACCACAACGAAATATTTTCCGTAGTCTTCCATAAGCCGATAGTTCCTCATAAGTCATTCCCATATCATCCTCATCAGTCTGTTCAATGAAGAACGAGGCATTCGATAATAGTTTTCAAAATTTGATTATAAACAATTTCTATGGATATGGTTGAGATATTGAAAATATGATTAGTATATGTTAGGATACGGTTTAGATATTGAAAATATGATTATGCTTAATGGTGATTGCTCTTCTCCTCCGTGCTGCTCAAACAGACAAAATACACTACCAGAGATAGTTGTGTCCGTGGCATGTAAACTAATCTTCTCCTCCTTTGGACCTAATATAATTTCTCCTTCTCAAGACCAATAAGTACTGAAAAGTGTAACAGAATATAACACTACCTGAACGTAGTCAGAACGTATAGGCTCGAGTTCAGCTGTGGGTGGAGCGGCTTCAATATCTGCCAAAGATGAGTAACCAAGATGGATGGCTGCCCATCGCAAGAATGCCCGAATATCCTGCTTATTTAAACTACCAATAGGATTTATATCTGCTGAGCTGCAATCATACTGTAAGAAGATGAACTTTGATAAGAAGAGTGTAATGGATCACAAATATGAGAGACTAAAGAAAATTAATGAGAAACTAAATGCCATTTAAGACATAATTTATTATGTTTCTATTTTTAGTTTTACTAATAATTACAAAAATTTCATCTTATTTTTGCTTTGTTTCCAAAGATTCAATTGTTTGCGCCTTTTTGTGTACAAATGTTTGTAAACAAAAAAGAAGTGAAAACAAAAATGTGTAATCTGAAACTATATAGATAGATACCTTTGTTAAGTAGCCGCGCAACCCTTCATCCACATTCGAGCTCCCTAAGACAAGATAAATCCCAGGCTTATTGTTAACCCAAGGCAAGAGTGTTGCTAACATGAAAGCAAGCACCATTCGGATTCGAGCTTGAATGTCTTGCAAGCTTAAATTCTCAACATCAGATCCACCATCTACCTGTATAAACAAAATCATACAAAATATATCATTTTGGGCTACAATATGATAGAAATATAACATGCTCTTAATCTTAGTCCTAATATGAGACAGAGGGATTACCTTGTAGTTTGGCCGCTTTCCGGTAATTTTTTGGAATAATGACAAAAGAGAAGATATCATTCCATCAATGCTAACATTAAGGTGCCATGAACCAACTTCATCTGCCAGCATCTTAGCTCGCGACCTTGTCTCTTCCGAACTATAAAGTGAAATACTGTTAGTGAGCCACAAAATCCGAGAAGTTTTTCTTTTTCAGTTGATTTCAGATAACATATTTGGAACCCTAGAACATGAAAATTATCACTTACCTGTTTTCAGATCCCATAAACACCGTATAAAATATTCGCTTAGCAAATTCTCTGCTGTCAGTAGGATACTCTCCATCCTTATAGTTTCCAATTCGTATTGCATCAGCTTTAACTTGTTCATCACCATTTGCAATTTCTGAAGGAAAATACGAATCACTAGTTGATTAAAGATATCCAAACTACAAAGTTTGGATTTAAAAGATCAAATCAAATAATGTTACATTTGAAGTTACCTTTCACAACCAGCTGACACATGCACCCAACAATTGCAGCAACAGCAGAACTGTCTGCTCCACCGGAAAGTGGGAGGAGAAAACCGGTTGCTCCGCTTCTTCGTAAATAGTCCCATAACCAGCAACCAGGTCCATATGCTATTTCCTCCGCGGGAGAGTGATATTTTATCTTAATTGGAACGGAAAGGCGTATATTTTTAAGATCAAAAGGAAGACATAGACTGTATGGTACATCCACTGAAGGAACCTTGGCTTTACAACTTGCTTGCTCTTGGAAACTGCTTAAAGATCCTCGAAGGCTCGCAACCTATACCATTCGACACATAATCAAACGAACCATTAATCGAATGCCAATCATATATGGTAATAAAAACTAAAAAAGACTTTGCTTGAATTGCAAGTAATTAAATATGGAAACTACTATAATTCATACCACATCAAGATCTATCTGAGCAACCACAACTTGAACATCATTTAATGAAAATTGGGAACCCAGAGCAACAACATCACCATTTACAACAACACTAGCACATCCATCATAGTAAAGGCGACCGCCATCACAACCTTGTTGATTACTATACATATAGTGATATAGACCCCTCCACAAGTTTGAGTGGCATTTATAAAAGCGCGAAGACGAACATCAAGCTTTCTAAGTTGGTGGTGACTACCACTTGCATTCATAAACACTTCAACTCCATTTAATGCAAGCTCAGCATGAGGGGGAGATGGTGTGAAAAGCTCTTCACAGATTTCAGCTGCAATAGCTCTAAGAAAAGGAGGGAAAATGGTTTATGTTCAGGACTTAATAAACATAGCAGTAGTATAAAGTATTTTGTCCGTGTTAATTTTTTAGAATTTCAAATAAAACTTAAAGCTGAGAATTTGAAATTTTTTCTTTTAGTCTCGACTATATAATGTGAATGTCAAATTGGTTCTTACATCAATGTGAATTATATTACTCTGATATTACTAAAAATAATCTCGTAAGTTGTAACATTAACCGTATACTACTTTGATCTAATATTTTTTTTATAAAAAACAGTTGACTTTTTAATTTCATCGAGTAACTGATATATTTGATCTATATTCTAAATCAGATATATCAATTTTTAATTAATCTAAAAAATGAATTTTTTTTATAAAAAAGACGGAAAGAAATATTAATTAAACAATTTTAATTTTTGAAGACTTTTTTTTTTGTAGAATTAATTTTTGAAGACCTCTTTAAACAGTAGCAACCATTAAATATAGAAAAATGCTAAACAGTGCCCCGGACACTAATTAAGCTTATAAAAATGGAAATTCTGTTTCGAAATTTGTGCATTCAATGCATTGAGAATATAAAAGGTTATTTTATCAATATTAATTTTATTTTTTATTTATACTTTTGGTGTGCTTAACAAGTGTCCCGGGGGCACTGTTTAGCATCACCCTTAAATATATTGCCAATAAAATTCTATTTGGAAAAAACAAAGGTAACATATCCATAACCAAAGGTGTGAATTTGAGACTTACGTGTCTTGAAACTTAACATATCCATAACCAAAGGGAACTGAATTTTGGCCTATAGCATCAGAAATATGGGCAGGAAGCTGAAAATGATGAAGTTGGTCCCTTTGTTTCCAAGCAGTAAACCATCGAAGTTCTCTATAATTACCATCATTAGCAAGCCACATTTTGGGTCTAATCATAATAATCTTTCGATTAAAACACAAAACTTGACAATTGTATCTCTCAGAACCTTTGATAATAGGCATTCCAATACTACACACTATGTTATCTGTCCAATCACCAACCAATATATCTTTCAAACATTCCCATCTGCAACAACAAAATCATGCAACTTCACTAATAAAAAAATTCTTTCACATGTGAAACAGAAAAATAAAATAAAATACATATCGTTTAATTATTTCAAATAAAAAATATTTTGTCAAAATCATTTTTTCGTGGATTTTGGTATGTACGTCAATAATTTAAATTTGTGGTTGTAACCACATAACGTAAGTATTAATCATAGAGTTATTACGAATCGTTTGCATGTACGTCAATAATTTAAATTTGTGATTGTAACCACTAAGTATTGATCATAGAGTTATTACGAATCATTTGCATGTATGTCAATAATTTAAATTTGTGGTTGTAACCACGTAAGTGTTGATGATAGAGTTATTACGAATGGTTAATGGTGTCGAGCTCTAAGAAGTGGTCTTCACAGCCACAACCGGGGATCTCGAGCTCGGGTCCAAGTCTGATGACGGCGCCGGCTTGTTTGGATTTGGAAATGGATTCTTTGATTTGCTTGGTGTTGGAATCAAAGTCCATAGACCATTGATTCAGGTTGCAAGTAGCTACATTTAAAAGCCTCATCCTCTAGGACACAATGGAAATGGAAAGGGAGCTAGCTATTAATTTGAATCGTAAACAAGGATTGTTGTGAAAATTGTAAGGGTCCTTTAAGCATATTTATAGATGAAAATAAGAGGAAGTTATCAAAGTTTTTTATTTTTTCTCAAAGAGGTAGCTATCAAAGATATACTAATATAATTCAGAATTTGGCAATTTGTAACAACGAATACAAGTGTCCAAATCTAAACTCATCCAAATAAAATCCAAAATACAATATAAAATTTTTGAATGTCCATTTTGTGAAAGCCGTTGTATTAGATTGAATTTTGAATTTATTTTTCAAAATCAATTCAAACCGCATACATGTATTTTAGTATTTATTTATATTTTTATTAGTATAATATATTGCATTAAGTTATTATTTGTTGATTTCTTATTATTTTATTACTACTTATTAGTTTAATTTAATATTTTTTATTATTTTATATGTTTCAAATATAATTGATAATTATTGTTTTATATACTATTAATGGGTTAAATAAATTTTGTCCATACAAAATTACGAGCTTTCAATTTTAGTCCTCAAAATGTCTATATTTTGTTAAATGTTTTCAAAATAAGAATTATTCTTACAAACGATAATATTATGAAGAACTAAAATTAATTACAATTTACTATGAACTAACTTAAAATTAAAGAACGTAATTTTGGGAATGTTTGTTTTAACTTAAAAAAAAAATTTAAAAAAAATACTTTTATGATATGTTAATTAAAAATAGTTCAAGTTATTTTAATTTCATCTTTTTTACAATTTTTTTGAGAATCTTTTTACAACTTAAAAGAGTCATTTTAACTTTCAATAACTTAAATATTCATGTTGGGGATTTTAACTTAATATAAATCACATTTTTATAAAAAGAGAGATGTCTCTCAAAAATTATTTTTTAAAAAGCTATTTAAAATAACTTATTTTTAAGTGATTTTTAATTAAAATTTTATGATTTTTTTTAACAAAATGATAAAATACTTAAAACGAAATTTTAAGAAAAATTATTTAAACCAATTTTTCCTTTGAAACTTCTTTAGTACACTAAAAATTCTTTTTAAAAATAAACTAAAATAATCGGAGCCTCAGTAAGATCTATAAATATATTTTTTGTGAAATAAATTTTCACTATAAGAGTAGAGATGAGCTTTTTTTTTATAGGCAAATGTTCTTGTTTCAAACTTGATATCCAATCTAAGGACCGACTAATTTCAGAAAATCAATCCCACCGTCCACTTGCGGGGGGACCCCGTTTAAAGCCAAAGTTTTTTAGCCCACCGAAATTAAGGCTAGGAGGAATCGAATCTGAGAACTTGAGAGGAGCAAACTTCAAAAACCCAAATGAGTTTTTTATAAGCAAATATAAGTTACTTGTTAGTACATATTATTAGAGGAAAAAATGTTAGGAGTCATATATCGAATCCGGAACCTCCTTCAATATCTCAACTCTTACATTGAACTACATCTTCCGGAACAGAGATGGTGGGAGTGGGACCTTGGCTTTTGGAAGCTTCCCCTTAATTTTGTATATGTTGATCTGAGTTGTAGTGTTTCTCACGTTTATTAAGTAAGATTTGCCTTCAATTCATTATGATTGCAATTTGCTACCAGCGCTAGCTGTGTGTGCTTCCTTGACTTGCTTAATTAATTAATGCTCCAGGATTTTGGACCAAAAAATAAATAATTAAAATCCTATCTTGTGATGCAATCTATATTTTATATTCCATTAGAAATTCTTTGCTAGAAACATATCATATACATACCTTATACTCCATTAGGAAAATGTTCTTATTAAATAGCAGTTTAATCTAAACATATCAATATATTTTATACTCCATTAGGAAAATGTTCATATTAAATATGGCTTGTTTAATTAATGAGAGATTGAGTAACGGAAAATATGGGAAGAAGAAGAAGATAGGGTTGAAAAGAGAGTTAATAATTAAGAAAGTTGTGAAGGTTGGGAGGTGAAGAAAATGGCGTACAGAGAGATGGTGTGACTTGTGAAATAGGTGTGGGAGATTTTACAAGCACATAAATATTATTTTCTCTATTTTAAAAAAGAAAAAGGAATATATACACGGCCGAGAGCGTAAAATATTTTTACACTGTCAATTAGTATAAATTATATTTTTCGCCATATAACTTCATTTTATGATATGATATGAAAAATTTATAGTTTTTTATTGAATGACCGTGTAAAACAATTTTACACCGGTGCATCTTTATTAAACTCTTTTAAAATAGATACTTAAATGAAATAGTATCGTATGGTAAAAATTTGTCTCAAAATATTTAACATATTGGATATTTAATGATCTCTTCTTCTTTTTTTTACACAATTTAATGATCTCTTTTTATTTACACAATTTCATGATTTAAGTTGAATTTTGAGAGAAACAATTATTTGTTAGATTTTATTTATTTCACAATCAAAATTTAAATTACCAGTCTCCTTCTTTTAGAAATTAGAACATCAAAGTAAAATAATATAAAGTCTATAAAATTATTATTTTTCAATATCATCAATTTATTAAGATTGTTATCAAATTCCAATAATTAATATATATCTGAATTAATACTTTTTTAAATTAGTTTGTTATTGGTATGAAATTTCCACCGTTATTTATCTGTAACTAATTTCCACTGAATAATATGTATGCAATGTGTAGATTTTTTCTTCTCAACCAATTTTTTCAAACATAAAAATCAGAGACTGAATCTCTATTCATAGTCTATAAGTCATTTACTTATAATCGGAGTATGTTGGAGGAATGTGTTAGAGAGTACGACAGTAACACTTTTCTTTGAATAATTCATTGTTAGTTTTTTTAGCTATCACTTAATGGATTTAATGGTTATTTAACAAAAGTGTTAATAATATCAATGTTCAAGTAGGTAGCAAGTGGTAATACTATTAAATAAAGTAGATGTTTATTAACTAGGCGGCAAGTGAAACAATGTAAACAAGATTTACTCAAATCATAATTAAGCTATACTTCAGCGGGAGTTTTAACTTTTAATAATCTGCCTTTCCAAAAATATTCTTAGAAGTTAGAAGTACCATTTTCCTTGGTTGACATTGCAAAACCACTTCTATATATAGCTTCCGGGGAGCAATTGTTAAGAGAAAAAGTACCCATAGGGAAAGATTTGGCGTAACAGAATGCATATGGTTGTTGTATTGCGTTATACTACTACTACTACATGACTTAAAAGAGGACTGCTATTTATTACGAAAAAGTGGGACACGATACACAAAATGCTAAAAATAGGTTTACGCCGATTTTTTAACACTCTGCTTGAATATTAAAAATAATATGGTAAGAATTCAAATTAAGAATTTTATACTTCAAAAATTCAAAATGTAGCGTTGATCTAATGGTACATATTTAATGTTGAGACCCGCAAAATTTTGAAGTCCCATACTATGGCACACTGTCACATGGGTGGGTGTGGACGGGCTTGGTTAAGGATTGTATTTATCTATAATTGTTTTTACACTTATATAATATGACAAATGCTAAATAGTTTTAAGGACATTTTAAGATTTAAATTTAGAAACAAATTGTTCAAAACAATATAATCAACACATTAAGAGTCTTTTTTTTAATATACTTGCACTTGTGTTACTGAAACAAAATATAATTGGGTCACAAATATTATTTTATCGGTTATTCAATTTAATTTTTAAATGTATTTTTTATGAATTAATTTAGTTCACAAATTATAAATAGAGACACTAGTAAAAATGCATTTACAATTTTAAGATATTTAAAAATTAATTACAGTGACAACACTTCACAATATTTGCTATATTTACTAAACTTTTTTTTAATAATGCTATATTTTTTTTATTAGCCCTTTAATTCTTAGGCGAAGAGGCCCTGATAATCCAAAGTTCGGCCGATGATAAGTAAAGTATGATCAAGAATTATTTTACCATAAATTGAACTTTGGTTCTCCCAATTTGTTTTAGGAGAAGCAAAATAAGATAAGTTTCAATATTAATTTATCATATTTAATTGTTTCATTTCATCAAATAGTAGATTGAGACAAAATATAACACAAATATCCTATGATGTCTCTTATCATGTACATCAAACGAGTCCTTAAAGAATTGAACAAATTTTGTCATGTAGATGTTTGGTGGACAAAATATTATTTCCGTGTTTTAGATAACTTAGCGCATAGGATAAAAAATTATGTGGTATAGTGAACCACAAAGATTTCCATTTTGTCCAGTTTCTTGTTCCTCAAGTTGTCCAGTCTCCAAATCCATTTTAAAATACTAAATGTTCAATTTTTTAGTTTTTAACGGATCAAACGCACTCATAAGATCACTTAACAACAAAATATAGATAAAAACTTAAGAGTCTTGCATTTTAAGATTCTTTTGACAATGGTTCATTTTAAGAGTCACATTTTTTTACTAGCAAAATTAAAATTAACATAAATTTTTAAAAATGAAAACAGAAAATGTTTTGCCAAAGTAAACGAGCTCTAACATCTCAAAGCACACAAGTGGTGCGTGTCCTTGTTATAATGGGAGGAGGCCAATTCAAATATGTGATGATTTAGAAACACTGGTAATCGGGTGTGGTTATCTACATAAGCCAAGCTTATGCATGGTGCATAAGCCAGCCCCTTACTCGCGCACCTCCCAAAGTTGCTCGCGCGCCCCCCAGCACCCCCACTCCCCCCACCCCCACCCCCCAACCCATTTTTTTAAATTTTTTTTTGTTTAGTTTTTTTTTTTATAGTTTTTTTTTTATTTTTTTTATTATGTATGATTAAATATTTTCGTAATTATTTTTAAACTAAAATCATGCCCAAACCATTTTGGGGGTGGAATAATTTCATAATGAATCTTTGAAACCATAAATATTGTTGAAACCTTTTTTCCTGAAAAATCGGAACTTTTTTTCCGGAAAAAACAAATCGAAAATTATTCCGGAAAAAAGATCGGAAACTTAATGTCCGATTATATTTGGTTTTAATGTCCGATTATAACAAATGGTTATGGATTATTTATGGACGGTTATTTAGGATTATCCAAGATAATCAACACTAGTTTTGTAAGAAACCATTAGGCAATTATTTTGGTTTCACATAGAAAACTATCAAAACCATTAAACCATATTTATGGTTTCAGTAATAATCGGTATTTAAAATCATTGAACCATTTAGTGTAAAACCATTTTACAATACAAATGGTTTCAATATATAACTATCTGAAACGATTTAGCTAGCATAATGGTTTTCAGGATTTTTAAAACTATAAAAACACAATATTGGTTTCAGTAAACACATAAAACCATTTAACAATAGTAATGGTTTCATTGTATAACTACCTGAAACCATTTAACCAGCATAATGGTTTCCAGAATTTTTAAAACCATAAAAACACAATATTGGTTTCAGTAAACACATAAAACCATTTTACAATACAAATGGTTTCACTGTTTAACTCTCTGAAACAATTTAACCAGCATAATGGTTTCCAGAATAATATTGCATAACCATTTAACCATTTAACTCTCTGAAAAAAAATTTTGATTTTTATTTTTTGGAAAAAAAGTTCCCGATTTTTTCGGAAAAAAGTTTCCGATTTTTCTGAAAAAAAGTTTTTCGATTTTTTTTCGGGAAAAAATTTTCAGAAAAATGTTCTCGGTTTTTTTGGAAAAAGTATTTGATCTTTTTTCGGGAAAATTTTTTGATTTTTTTTCGGAAAAAAGTTTCTGGTTTTTTCGGAAAAAAAGTTTCCGATCTTTTTTCGAAAAAAATGTAAAAAAAGTGAAAAACAACAATTCAAAAAAAATGAGTGGAGTGAGGGGGCGGGGTGGGGTTGGGGGGCGCGCGTAGTAATGTGGGGGGCGCGCGTAGCAAGGGGGGTGGGGGGCGCGCGAGCAAATTAGGGGGTGTGTGAGTAAAATCATTGTGTTTTCATTGGCTTATGCACCATAACCTTTGCCCTGGTAATCTATAATTAGCATTTGAAAAAGCATTAGTGCTATAAAAAGGTTGAATGAATTTCATTATTCACATAAATAGTGCTATAAAAATATGGAATCTATATATCTGTCTGGACCAGATTTGCAATATTGCACATGCAAATTTAAAATTTATTTTGTTTGTTTTACAAGGGGAGGTTTAACTTCAATTAGATTCCAACATTTGGATTGCCTGAACCTGCTGCAGCAACTCCCATCCCACCAACACCATCTGATGGAGCTGCAACTATCTCATGGTTTCCTGATTCTTGAACATCTTTGATATCCAGTTCATGTACCAGTTCATCGATTTTGCGAAATTGATATGGCCATCTTGCATTATAAAGAAACTGGCGAAGATCAAACCTATTATCCTCTGGTGAATAACTCTGCAAGTTGAGTGAAAGATTGTATAATTTCATCAGCCAACAAAAATATAAGTAGCAGCAAAAATCGTAAGGGTTATCTAGCAGAATGCAACCCTGAATTCACATCATAATAACTGCATACCTCGGCATGATAGGAAGGTGTCAAGGTGGTCATTTTGTGTCGATTGATAGAATAATACTTGAAGAAATGTTTTACTTTTTCAGCTACTTGTGATGGAGTCAATCTTGCACCCCATCTGTAACATAGATTCTGAGACAGCAAATTTAAAAACAAAAACAGGTTATGAGACTGAAGTACAAAATGAGTTGAACTCGATCCAGTGTTATTAAACTCGAACCGGAGCGGTTGGTGTGACCGGGAATTGGAACAATGACCTGTCTGGTCAACATATTGGATCGGATGTGTATCTAACCCGATTCTGACATCATCAATTCAGTAAAACCTGCTGAAAACTGGTGCTAACCAGCTCACCCAAGTTAGAACTTAGGTGTACATCCGACACAATATGTCACCATGTGTTTTCACAATCCCTTCAACCATTATAAGATGAAAAATACAAAAATGAAAAACAAGGGAAAGGTTAATAATGACATCAATAAGACAGGATGGAGAAACATGAGATGTACCTGGAACATGGAAACTGGACCACAACGGAAAATTTTCCGTAGTCTTCCATAAACTGATAGTTCCTCATAAGTCATTCCCATATCAACTTCATCTAGCTGTTCAAGAAAGAATGAGGTATTCAATTATAGTTTTCAAAAATTGATTAGACAAAAGTCAAATACCCAACAACCAACAAGTAATAGATCACTGTTAAAGGGATAACGAATGAATATACTAGTTCCAACATTTCTCCCAACCCTCACCCACATAACAGATCAGCAAAAAGTGGCAAAACTTCGGTAACATGCTGTATGATTTCCTTTATATTTCTAAAAGGAATTTCGTGAACATTTTAAACAAAATTCCCCAAGAGTTGGTCACCGGAAAAGTTTCTTGCGTTTCCGCTGCATTATGACATTGAAGTGATGTACAACAAATTTCGTAAGCACAAATCAATTATCTAGAAACCAACTTCTGTAGACAAAGTTAAGAATTTTTACAAAGTTATTATTATGAACTGAGATTTAACCTCTTGCTCCTGTTAAATTGTCTCTTGTTTTCCATCTAGCATAGTAGCATTGATAAAAATCACATGCAAAATACAGTATGCCACACATGAAAGGATTGATCAAGATATTTCAAGACCAGCAAGACCGAAAGTGTAGCCGAACAAAACACTACCTGACTGTAGTTAGAACGAATAGGCTCCAGTTCAGCTGTGGGGGGAGCTGCTTCAATATCTGCCAATGATGAGTAACCAAGATGGATGGCTGCCCATCGCAGGAATGACCTAAGGTCCTGCTTACTTATACTACCAATAGGGTTTATATCTGCTGAGCTGCAATCATACTGTAAGAAGATGAGTTTTAATAACAAGAGTGTAATGGATCACAAACATGAGAAACTAAGTGCCCATTTTAAGACAGAACTTTGTTTCTATTTTAGTTTTACTAATAATTACAAAAATGTCATCTTATTTTCGTTGTTTCTTGTTTCCAAAAATTCAACCAAAAACAAAATGAAAAAAAGCGACATGTTTTATAAATTATTATCAGTGAAATAGAATAAAAAATAATTTAAAACCATATAGCTCCTATTAACTGCTATATAGATACCTTGGTCAAGTAGCCACGTAACCCTTCATCCACATTGGAGCTACCCAAGACAAGATAAAAACCAGGTTTGTTGTGAACCCAAGGCAAGAGTGATGCTAACATGAAAGCTAGCACCATTCTGATTCGAGCTTGAATGTTTTGCAAGCTTAAATTCTCTACATTAGATCCACCGTCAACCTGTATAAACAAAATCATACAAGAAATATAATTTGGGGCTACAATGTGATAGAAACATAAAAAATATAGCATACACCTAATCTTTGTCCAGGAAAAAAGTGAGATTTCCCATAAGGACGTTACGCCGTTGTTTTACTAGACTGACGTCCTAATATGGAGATCTATGTTGCCTTGTTTTAGAATCAAAATACTACTCTTTGTTAACCAAGTGTGACAAGTGACCGCATCAGATGACATGGTTCTAGTATTGTTTTAATGATTAAAATAACAGACAAGTCCACACTTCATTTACCTTGTAGCGCGGTCGCTTTCCTGTAAGTGTTTGGAACAATGACAAAAGAGCAGATACAACTCCATCAATGCTAACATCAAGGTGCCATGAACCAATTTCATCTGCCAGTACCTTGGCTCGTGACCTTGTCATTTCCGAACTGCAAGGTGAATACGTTTAGCGGATCATAACATATTAGAAAAGTCATTTCAGTTAATTTCAAATAATATATTGGAATGTGTTATTCTTCTTGAACTTAAACGACTGACACAGGCCATTAAAAAAAAAAAAAACCAATTGACACAATAAAAGGTTTTCTTAACATACATTATACAATACAAGAACTATTCTAATTATAAACAAATTGGGCTGAAAAATTATTAGCAGTGTATCGGGTATCAAGGTTCACTGAAACCACAAACATTTGGACATAGTTGATTTAGAGGGTTAAAATTCAGCACATATACTAATACTGGTCTGCTGGTCATATATCTGCAATACCATTGATGTGTTTCATTTCAGCAGCAAAACCAACTAGCTTTATTCAATGCCACTCACATAAAAATTTAATTACGGGCATTATGAAACAAAATGCAGTAAATGTTGATCAAGTATTGGTGGAATGTAGTAAATATAAAAACTTAGAGAGGCGCAACCATGGATCATAAAACCACTAGAACGTGAAAACTATCACTTACCTGTTTTCAGATCCCATAAACACCGTATAAAATATTCGTTTAGCAAATTCTCTGCTGTCTGTAGGGTATTCTCCATCTTTATAGTTTCCTATTCGTATTGCATCAGCTTTAACCTGTTCATCCCCATTTGCAATTTCTGCAGGCAAATACGAATAAGAGAAAGAGAGGTCAATAGTCTGTCTCATTTTACCTATCAACCAAGATTATACAACTAAGTTGTTCTACAAGAAGTAAAGCAGACTTAATTAATAAAAAGACACGAAACACAATATTCAATCAATTTTGTAAGAAAATATGAATATTCAATATTCATGTCTGTTTCTCAGTTATTTCAACTGTCAAGCTGTCAGACAATTATATGTATGACCTCTTAAATACTCTTTTTGAGATCTTTACACAGCTGACACTTAACAGAGATTGGATTAGCAGTCACTTGAATAATTTGTTTACTTCTAAATAAGCAGTCCTATGACAGTATGCACAATAATGTAGCTTTAAAATACTGTCACAAGTCTTGTCAAAAAAAAATACTGTCACAAGTTGATCAGAAATAGAAACTTAGAAGGCACAGCAGTTGTCGTTGCTTTCGAACGTACCTTTCACAACCAGCTGGCACATACACCCAACAATCGCAGCAACAGAGGAACTGTCTGCTCCACCAGAAAGAGGGAGCAGAAAACCAGATGCTCCACTTCTTCGTAAGTAGTCCCATAACCAGCAACCAGGTCCAAATGCTATTTCCTCTTCAGGAGAGTGATATTTTATCTGTAATATATCATCATGTTCAACTTAGCAATTTGGATGCCTGATTAACTTCAGCAGTAACATTATGATATCACTTTAGAATTCAAAATTTGAAATGGAAAAAAAACTTGGAGCTAGTTACTCCTTAAAGAAAAGCGATATTCAAGACGTCATCATATGCACATCTTCAACGCTGACTACTTTTAGCTATCTGAAAATTGCAACTCGAAATGACAATGAACTAACCTTAAGAGGAACGGAAAGGCGTATTTTAAGGTCAAAAGGCAGACAAAGACTGTATGGTACATCTACTGAAGGAACATTGGCTTTACAACTTGCTTGCTCTTGGAAGCTGCTTAAAGATCCTCTAAGGCTTGCAACCTACCAGTAGACAAACGAGTAAAGGTACCAATCTGATGTCAATAGTTTATGGTCAAAATGACTTTACATTACAAGCATTTAAATATGGAAACTAATGCATACCACATCTAGATCTATCTGAGCAACCACAAGCTCAATATCATTTAAAGAAAATTGGGAACCTTGAGCAACGACATCACCATTTACCACAACACTGGCACATCCATCTGTTACAATTAAAATGAAAGACAAGATACAATTTTAGACAAATGAAAAAAGTCTACATAATTAGACAAATGAAGAAAGCCTACATAAGTGACAATTGAGCAAGCCTAAATGGAAACTGAATTGTCCGTAGACCAACTTCATGAATGTTGAATTCATTTTACCCTTCATGAATGATGAAAAAACACAAATGCCATTCAATTAAGAGAAATGTTTTCCTACCATAGTAAAGGCGACCACCATCACAACCTTGGTGATTACTGTACATATAGACCCCTCCACGAGTATGAGTGGCACCTATAAAAGCACGGAGACGAACATCAAGCTTTCTAAGTTGGTGATGACTTCCACTTGCATTCATAAACACTTCAACCCCATTTAATGCAAGATCAGCATGAGGGGGTGATGGAGTAAAAAGCTCTTCACAAACTTCAGCTGCAATAGCTCTAAGAATGGGAAAATGTTTTTATATTCAGCTCTTAATAAACATAAATTAAACACATACACAAATAATAGTTGGAAAACACTACTTCTCAGTGTATGAAAGAATATGCAGGTATATCAATCACAAGATTACAGTATGGATACGACGTTGATGCATATGTCAACTTTAGAGTGCATGAGCATAAAAGCATCTAATGACGAACAAACAGTTCCAAGTTGGCCGAGTAAACAATATAACCTTCGAACAATAATAATAGAAAATGAGAGCCAGGGAAAGTGAAGATGCAACATTAGCATTTAACAGAGGACAGAATGCTACAAGACAACATTTTTCTTTTGTTATCTCTGTTTTCACCTGCAACAAAAATGTACCATTTTTTTACCTTAAGTTTGTGTGTTCTATTTTCAACATGCAAAAAGATAGAACTGTTGTATCCTATTTTAACCTATACTTCAAACTAACTAAACATTCTATGTAGCACGACATTGATACTTGTGTCTACTTGACAGTATCGTATATGTGTGAGTATAAGTGCATCTTAGCAAACACTACATATATCAAGTAAAACATTACATAAAGTGTGAATTTGCAACTTACGTGTCTCGAAACTTAACGAAACCATAACCAAAGGGAACTGAATTTTGGCCTATTGCATCAGAAATATGGGCAGGAAGCTGAAAATGATGAAGTTGGTCCCTTTGTTTCCAAGCAGTAAACCATCGAAGTTCTCTATAATTACCATCATTAGCAAGCCACATTTTGGGTCTAATCATAATAATCTTTCGATTAAAACACAAAACTTGACAATTGTATCTCTCAGAACCTTTGATAATAGGCATTCCAATACTACACACTATGTTATCTGTCCAATCACCAACCAATATATCTTTCAAACATTCCCATCTGCAACAACAAAACCAGTTCATCACTCAACAAAAAACAAAACTTGACATGTGAAATGATAAAATAAAAAATAAAATAAAATAGAGAATTATTATTATTATTATACTTACGAGTGGTTAATAGTGTCGAGTTCTAAGAAGTGGTCTTCACAGCCATAACCGGGAATTTCAAGCTCCGGTCCAAGTCTGATGACGGCGCCGGCTTGTTTGGCTTTGGAGATGGAGTCTTTGATTTGTTTAAGGTTGGAATCGAATTCCATAGCCCATTGGTTCAGATTGCAAGTAGCTACCGTCAAGAGCCTCATCGTGTAACTATGAATGTGAAGTGGAAGATTGCGAGGGTGGTTCTTTTATATATTCTTTCTGTGCTTTGATTCTACGAAGTTACGATGAAAACTCAATTTCAATTCACTCACTCCCGGATCCTTGGACGGGTTATATCGTTGACTGAAAACTGAACCGAACTGAACTAAAATTAACCGAACCGTTTTTGTAAATTATGAACCGAACCCGAATTGGATAATAAGTAAAAACCGGTTATTTAATCGGTTATCCATATCCAAAACCAAATTTGTTTTCAAACCAATTTCCTACTTCCTAGTTTGATCTCTGTTAAGAATTACATGTAACAAAAAAACGAGAGAGATAATGAGAAACAGAGAGAGACGGTGCACCAATACCAAAAGAGATGAATGACGACACGTACATGGCGGCAATCGCTTATTCTGTCTTTCTTCAGTTTTCATTTCCAGAGTTTTCAGTTTTGCCCCCTATTGTTTCTTTATTTTTTTTGTACAAAGTTCTTTTTTTTATTTTATTTATTTATATGTATATTTTGTTAAGAACATAGAGAGAGAATTAATATAGACAAGAAAAAACCGAAAGAGAGATATTTTTTTAAAAAATCAAATTGATCTTTAAATTTGGATTTGGAAAACAATCAGTTTTAAATTAAGAAATAACCGAATTTAAAATTGGATTCAATAAATAACCAATTTAAAAGCAGATATAAATATTTAACCGATTTATAACTGATTTGATAATCAATTTTTAAAAAAAATGGATTTGGTTATGGATTCTAATCCAAAGAAATAGTTTATAAATGGATATAGTTTGGTTTTGAAGAAAAACAGACCATGAACACCCCTAAACATGAGTGTTGTTTCAACCAGTTGAGGGTGTGGCAATCAACGACTCGCCGGCGATGAGATGATGGAGAAAACTGTGGGGGTGGGGGCATAACAAAGAAGATCAGACTACCATAATTTCCGTTGTTTTTTCTATACAACAAATACTAACATAATCTGAACTGTTAGAGTTTATTTTTTGTCACATGTCACATATCAGTGAAACAAGCTATAAAAATTGGAACAACTAGGGATCTGAACTCACCGTAAAAATGGTTTGGTTTAATTTTGATGAATATTTTAATGGTTCAATTTTTAAAATAAAAAAAAATAAAAAAATTAAAAAAACTCAAACCAATTAACATTTGGATGTAAAAAATAGAAAATAAAAAAATAGCGAAAGAGTGAAATAAGAGAAAAGTTAAAGAGGAAATTTCATAATGTTTGGATGAACAAAAAAATAGATAGAAAAAAAATTAATAAAAATGATAAAAAAAATAAATTTATTTTTCATATTTGAAATTTAAATATAATGGTTGTATGAATTTAACTTATTTTTGAGTTTATGAAAATAGTTTACGTAAACAAATAAACTTTTGTATTAATACATAAATTTTCACGGACAAAAATTGTATCGCTTTTATTATAAACTATCTTAAAAAAACTTATAACAGTACATAAAATGTTATTTATTTATATAAGTTATTTCGCATGAACTCAAAAATAAATTGATCCGAACATATGCCCATAGTTGATTATTATTATTATTATATTAAAAATGTTAACCAGTACCCTAATACATTTAAGCCTCAACACCTATTTTCATGTTCATACCCTGCATAATCTTAGTACTAGTGTGAGACCCGTGCCAAGCACGGGTTAGAAATTTGTCCAATTAATTTTTAGAAATAAATTTAATAAATATTGTGTTATTTATATATTATTATTCTTTATTTTGGAATTAAATTTTTTCTAATCTAAAATTTTATTAGGACAAAAAAAGGAATAATATAAAATTAGAAGATGTAAACCGAACCGCCGGTTGTTTTTAGTTGCCCCAATTTTCAAATTGTACAATGTGTCAGTTTTCAACCCAGTTTAGATCAGATATAGACCTAAATCAACCGGTCAGATCGACCAGTTCAGTCTGATTTTGACTATCTTCATATCATTTAATTGTTTTGACAAACTTAACAAATATTGTGTTATTTATATATCATTAATTTATTTTAAATTAATTTAATGAATATTTAAAAAATGAAAAATTTATGGTTTTAATTAATTTAATTTATGGTTAACTTTTCCTCATAGAAATAGAAATATATATTATTTTAATGTTTTAAAAATCGGACCGGACATCGAACCGGCAAGGTCCCGATTTACTGGTTCATTGATCGAACCTCTAGGTCACTGGTCGAACTGCATGACTAAACTGGATCAAACCGGTTGAATAAACTGGTCACTATAACAATAATATATAGTTATTAAACCGGTAGAACCGGATGAATCGGACTCTAAAAAAATTGACAGAACAAACATAAATTGACAACTTCATGAAACATAACAAAAACTGATAAATTGAAATAATATGAAAGGAATTAACAGAGCATAATATGAAAGTAACAAACATAAACTGATAAAAGTCGATGAAACAAAATAAATAAATCATAGAATGAACCAAAATTATAATTAACTAAGATAATAATAAAATAAAACAAATAATGATAATAAAACATAAATTCCATAACTGATAAAATAAAAGAAATTGAAAAAATAGAACAAACAACGTTTCTATTTCCTATTTTAATTGCTTTTCTTTTTAAAAAAAATATATTATAAACAAAACGACGTCGTTTACGCGTTTTTGGCAAAAAATAAATAAATAGGGGCATGCAATCAGACCGCCGGTTCGGTCAGACTGCCGGTTCATCGGTTTTTACGGTTCCGAGCGGTTCTGAGCGATCTGATTATAACACCGATCCAACTAATGAACCAGACCGGCCAAGCTCCGATTCACGGTCCAACCGGTCGGTCCGGTCCGGTTTTTAATAATTTTCACATAAAATAATCAAATTTTAATATTAGTCTTAGGATCTAATTCCTCTAAAGTGAATAATATTAATAATTAATGATAAAAATCACGTGCTATGTAACAAAAGTTGTGTGGCGAGTCGTATTACGATTGCATTGCGCATGTAGACAAAGTATTAGAAAATGTTATAGTAAAATAGAACCAAAAACATAAAAAACCATATAAGTAAATTGTAATAAACTCACTTGATTTAAGCTCACAATTTAAAAGTTCAATGACAACATCAAAACTTTAGACAATATAAATTACCAAATAAATAGGCCCTCATATTACCATTTACCAATATAAGTCTTATGAATAAAAATATAAGTGTCATATTAATATACGTGTAGAAATATATGATCCCATATAAATTACAAAAAATGTTGTCATATTAACATATCAGTATAAATAAAAACTCATTATGAGTTACAAATAAAATAGTCCCCATGTAAATTACAAAACAAAAAGGCCTAGTATTAAATACAAAAAATTATAATTTAAATTAATCTCGTAATGTTAATGATAAAATAAATATAAAACAAAAATAAAAATTAGGCCCCGATATAGCTTATATAAATTAATAGTACATATCAATACTCTCTTAATAATATCAGTATAGACTCCGTATAAATGATATAAAATAACATATGTATTATCATAATAGTAAAAATATAGATGCCATATAATTTAAAAAAAAAATCATATAAGTTACAAAATAAAAATAGTCCATCATATTAATATATGAATATAAATATAGTGCCCATGTAAATTAGAAAATCTAAAAGTTAAATTAATCACATAATATCTATATTAAAATAAATATGAAACGAAATTAACTTAAAAAAATTATCTGCATATTTCTTATATTAGTTAATTTTCACATCAATATCCTCCAAATAAAATAAATATAGAACATCATATAAATTAAAAAATATCATATCAATAGTCCTCATATAAATATTTTTGTTTGGCATTAACCCTCTGATTGTTAGAGAAATGAGGTCTCGATAGTCCAAAGCTTGACAGCGAGGTAAGTATAGCTCCACATTAATATATGAGTAAAAATATCAGTCATGCATAAATTATATATAAATAAAAAAGACTCATATAAAATACAAAATAAAAATAGGTTATGATATTAATATATAAATATAAATATATTCCTCATATAAATTATATAAAAAATAGGTCACATGTGTGTGTGTGTGTAAAAATATAAAAAATAGGCCCATATATAAATATATGCGTAAAAATATACACTCTTGTATAAATGTTTTAAAAAACCCAAGCAAACAAAAAATATTAAAATAATTTTGTCATATCTATTGTAAAATATATTTGCATGTTCTCTTAAGGCACATCTAAAGTAAAATAACTATGAAATAAAAAAAAAATATACTAACATGTAGCTATATGGTACATGTATAAAAAGACACATGTTAATGATTTTAATAAAGAAATTATTTATTGAAATATGTACAGTTATAATTCAACTTTTAATATTTTCATAAATTAAATGCACAAAATGTTAATAGAATATTTTAATATTTGAATTCTTAACGTGTGCTCTAAAGACACATGTTAACATGATAAAAAAATAATCTAAAGAAATTGCGCAAACAAGTTATATAATTTAATTAATCGTATACATTAATCATTAATGCCCTTGAAACCAAATAAAACCCCATAAAAATTATTTTAAAAAACATAGGCCCTTGCATTACAATATATATTAATAATAAAAAAATAGGCCTCACATAAACTAAAAAAAATCGTCAAACAAAAAAAAACTAAAAAAATTACCACATATAATGGCTTAATTCAATATTTGGTCCCGTATGTTTATTTTATGTTTTAATTTGATCTCTTATATTTTAAAAGTTTCAATTTGATCCCTTGTATTTTAAAAGTTTCAATTGGATCCCTTATATTTATTTTAGGTTTTAATTTGATCCTTTCCGTGAGTTTTGTCACATGTGGCAAACAATTTGCTTACGTGGACAGACACGTGGACGCCTGGACGCTTTGACACGTGTCCAAATTAAACGATGTTAATGAAAAAACTAACGAAAATGACCAAATTGACACCTAAAATAAACATAAGGGACCAAATTGAAACTTTTAAAACATAACTGACCAAGTTGAAATCTAAAATAAACATAAAAGACCAAATGTTGAATTAAACTTAAATTTAAAAAATAAAAATGAGAGAGCAAATAAGACCAAATCCTATGTTATTGTGATTTTTTTTTTGTTAAGAAAAAATATTAAATTAAGGGAAAAACTAAGGTACATCTTAATGATTTAAAAAAGAAAATATTTGTTCAGGATTCATGCATCTAACTCACTTTTTAAATATGTAATGAGAGAACAAAATGTTAACATTTACTCCTTATATAATCCTTTTTTAGAGAACAAATCTTCTCAATTTTGCTTTTCACAATTTTTATATCTCAACTATTAATTAAGCTCGTTCCTTTCAAAATTGAGAGATCTTCTCTCCTTTTGTTAAGGAGTAATTTAAAATACTTTTTTTTTGTGGTTAATATTTATCGGTAGTGATATGTTGAAGTACAAAAGTAAGTATTATAATATCGTCTCCACAGGGACTGGTGCGATATCGATGTCGTTCAATAATTAATATAATTTTAAGTAAAGTGATTAAAGATGTTTGTTTATGTAAAAGTAAGAAAATATAGTGATGTAAAGAAATGGTTTAGAATTCACAGAGAAAAGGTTGTCGGGATTAGACTTTACTCATTTACTCGTATCTACGTTTCTAAATCAGTTAGATATATTTTAACCATTCATCAATATTATCACGTATTGCTCACGTATGTTTCTGTGTCCAGATAACGACGAGAATCACGTTATATTTATTAACCCTCGATGTCTCAACAATTAATCAATATAACGACTAATTACATTATTCAAACTCCGATGTCTCGGATAATTCAAACAACACAAAAGCATTAAATCCCAATACAAAAAGTGAATATCAATCCTAAATCTATGTCTAGAAATTAGGGTTTAATAGGTGATTATCTTTAAATTCTTGATTCAAACATTATATGTCTATAAATTTAAATCAAAAGCTAAACATGAAGATCAAAGATAAAACCAATAATGATGAATGAATTAGAACATATCATAACATGATTAAGAGTTGTAAATATTCATAAACAAGCTACATCTAATCCTAACAACAATAGATTTAGTTACACATGGTGAGCTAACAAAGATGAGGAAAATAGAAGTGAATGAACATCACCCTTGATGTCTCAAAGATGTGTGAATCCACCTTCAATCTCCTAGGCAATGCACCTCAAGGCTCTCAGATTTCTCTAAGTTTTTCTCTCTGAAGTTCTGTCAAATGGTCTCCTCTTGAAGGCTATTTATATGCGTGAAAAGCAGCTGGTCGCTCAGCTACCAGCTTGTCTTGGTGAAGGGTTTATCTGACACGTGTAAAAATTCATGCTTGATGCCCAAGACTTCCTTCAATTTGGTCGCTCAGCTACCATTTGGTCGTCCAGCTACCAATTTGTCTTGGTGAAGGGGTTATTTGACACGTGTAGAATTCTTTGCTTGTTGTTCAAGGTTTTCCTTAATTTGGTCGCTCAGCTACCACTGGTCGCTCAGCTACCAGCCTCTGTTTGCAGATTTTGTTTCTTTGGCTTTTCTTCAATTTTTAGCACAAAAACCTGTCAAAAGGGTTAGGATTAAGATATACTAAACAAAATAAAATAAAAACAACTATTTACATGATTTTGGGGTTTTTCAAAAGGATATCTTACAAAATAAGTTAATAAGTGCCTTAATTCACTATATGATTTTACTACATTTTTGCACTTATCATGATATAAATACAAAAATGTAGTGGATGGAGATGAAATAGTGCCCTGAATATATGAAAATGATATGGTTGTTAAAATTAATTGATAATTGATTCAAACTTTTTTTTTATAGAAATAATTGAATGTTAATATTTTACCAACCAATATAATTGTAGTTTTTTAAAATGAGTTAGAATCAAATGACACTTATAAATTAAAACCAATAATTTTATTTTATTTAATTTAAAGATTCACAATTTATTCACTTAATGAGTCACATGATAATCTTAATTCGGATTTTCACCAAATCATGATTTTTTTATTTGCCAATCCAAATCATTATATTCACCAATAAAATAATACTCTATATTTTGTTTTATGTTTTCTCTGTCTCGCTCCCAATCACACTTTTATTGAATTTGAAGATGAACGAACATATGTGCCTTCATAATATAAAATTATTGAAAACATTAATCAATAGTTTAAATGTGTTTTCTTTCTTCTTGTTTTTTTTAAAAGATTAAGGGCTCGTTTGGCCTATCTTATTTTAGAGCTTATGCAATAAAAATTGGGTTTTATGCTATTTTATAAGTTTAAACCAATGAAAATTGAATTTTTAAAAGTTATTTTATCATAAACTACATTGAAAAACTTATAATAATACATAAAATTGCATAAGCTGTTTGCATAAGCTCAAAAATAAGTTAGGTCAAACGGACCCTAAATAGTTTTTCTCACTTGTCACCAATTCATGAATTAATTTGGAAAATCACACCAGAGAGCAAATATATTGTTGAATTTGTCTATAGATTTGCATGTATGGGCTTATTTTTAGTTTCATATAACAAATTATTATTTATTTTAAAGGGGAAATTTGTAATCATGAAAATTGACAAAAAAATGTTATTTAACATCCATATTGTCATCAACAGCTCTCTAGGCATACTCATGATATCTTCTCAAACTCATGACAATAGTCCTATAAATTCATAGAAGCATAGCAACTTTAAGAGGGAGACAGACAAAATCAAAGATCTAAAATCAAACATTGTCTTATCGGTGAAGATAACAGTTAATTATTTTATTATTGGTAAAAATCATAGAATAATAAATATCACAATTATGTGACTCATAAATATATAGATGTGAATCTTTAAATTAAATGAAATTAAAAGTTTAAATTTTGTGTCAATGTAATTTTGACACTTAGTGTCATTTGATCATAACATTTTAATATAAGTCAAACGTGTTATTAAAAATAAAATAAATTAAAAAAACATAAGTCTTGAAATATGAACCTAGTAAAAAAAATAAAATTGGTTTATGTTGTCAAATGAAAGAGAAAAAAGAGCGATTGAAGAATGGCACAACACAAGCAGCAACAGGCAAAATGCAAGAATTAATCCACAAATTTCATATAAAGCATAAAAGTGGGATCAATGATTAAAGAAATGCACATGATATTTATTTGCATTCTACAAATATATAAACCTAACTCTTTTCACTTTGAAAACTATGATGTTAATTTTAAATAAAAATAAAATAAAACAAAATAATATATATATATATATATATATATATATATATATATATATATATATATATATATATTTATTTTTTTTTTTTTATTACTAAGAGATTCATAAACAAAAGAGTGCTCAAAACCAAAAAAACAAAAAACAAAAACAAAATACCAAAAACTCAAGTCAAAGAAAGAAAGAAAACAATTGATAGTAAATATATATTATGAATCTGGAAAATTATGATACTTTTAACCTCAAACTTAATCAACCATTGACATGCACAATTTAAAGCTTCTTCACCACATATAAAAACCTCAACCTGTAAAGAAAATGAACAAATTCATTTGTAACTACAATGTTAAATATATATATTCTTAGAAATAATCTTAGACATTAACATTGCTCTACATGTAATATATATTCAAATTCTCTCAAGTGTGGAGATTCTATAAAAATATAAAATAAATTAAAAAGAATACACAAATATAGATAAAAAACTATTAAAACTCGGAAACAATAAACTAAATAATGACCTAATGCAAAAAGAAAATAAGAAAAGAAAAAGAGACACTTAAAATTGATGGCCAGTGTAAAAATGTTGGTTGGCTAGTGGCCTTTTTATAGTACACTTCTTACATTTTTGTGAGAGTAATACAATCTTGGCTTTAATGTGAAAAATCGTGTGAATTGACTATACCCAAAAAATATGCGAATTAAATGATACGCCTTTATAAGAAGAAAAAAAACACTTCCTTTCACACGTAATAAAAAAAATACATCTTTTCACATCTTTAATTTAGAAAAATTACATCATTTATATTACTTCCACTCATGTATTATTTCCACTTTTGTTCGTATTTTTTATATTATTTTTAATCTAAAAATTTGTAGATACATCACTATATCATCTATATTACTTTTAATTTTTATTTATTTTTATATTGTTGAGACACTTTTTTACAACATTATTGAGACATATTAGTTTGACAATTATTTATTTATTAGTCCTAATTATATTTTAATTTTAATCATATAAGTATATAGTAAAAAGTGATGCATGGAAGACAATTTATTTATCGAGACATCATGCATCAATATAATTCTTTTTATTAAATAATATATTTCGCTAAAAAGTCATTTTTATAGTAAAAAAAAGTCACGCGAAACAAATTATTTAGAAATAATATATTAATTTCATTTTACGAATTATTTTATTTTAAAGACATATTAGTTTTGCATATAAAGACATATTGGTGTTGATTTGTATGACCATAATTAGTGTTTTGCATATAAAAGACATATTCTCATATTATTGATAAATTGTTAAGATTCTTCAACAATTCAATATTCTTTTAATCATTCATAAATTATAAATAATTATTTATTGATATTATTTTATTATTCATATTTCTAAATGATTTGTAATTTTTAAATATAATTAATAGACTAACTTATATAATTTATAATCAATTTATTTCGGCAATTAATATTATTTTCTAAATATAATTATATATGTTTTTTTTATTAAAAACTAATATGTCTTTATATGCAAAACTATGAACAAAATCTTCAACATATTCAGGAAAGAATTCAATTGAATGGCCACACCGATACTCTCTTACTTCAAGAAAAATCAGCTGCTGCCAACTATGAAGAAGCTTTGTGTAAGCAAGAGGCTTTTTGGCAAGAAAAAGCTAGAATTAATTGGCATTTAGAGGGGGACAGAAACACTAAGTATTTTCATAGGATAGCCAAAATCAAATCTTCAACCAAATACATAAATTCCTTACAAGCTGGTGGAACAGTGCTCACTGATCAAACTCACATCTCTGACCATATTGTTAGCTTTTATAGAGATTTATTTTGTACTAACTCTTTCTTGCAGGATTCTTTGCTTGCTGAAGAAGTTATCCCATCACTTGTCACTGATGAATTGAACTCTCTCCTGACTGTTTTACCTTCTCATGCTGAAATCAAGTCTGCTGTCTTTGCTCTAAACAAGGATAGTGCTCCTGGGCCTGATGGTTTTGGAGCTTTCTTTTTTCAACATTACTGGGACATTGTTCAGTTGGATGTTATTAATGTTGTGCTTGAATTTTTCACCACAAGTTGGATTCTACCTGGTTTCAATTCAAATATTATTGCTCTTTTGCCTAAATTCCCCGAAGCTTCTTCCATTGATCAATATAGACCAATTGCTATGGCAAATTTTAAGTTCAAGATCATTTCCAAAATAATAGCTGACAGACTAGCCTCTATCTTACCTAGTCTCATCTCTGAAGAGCAGAAGGATTTTATACATGGCAGGGATATTCAGGATTGCTTATGCATTGCTTCTGAGGCTGCTAATCTTTTGCACAACAAAACCTTTGGTGGTAATTTGATGCTAAAAATTGATATTGCAAAGGCCTTTGATACTTTAGATTGGTCTTTTCTCCTCAAGGTTCTCAGGTCTTTTGGTTTTAATGAAGTTTTCTGTAAGTGGATACATGTGATTCTTCAGTCAGCCTTTCTCTCAATTTCCATCAATGGCAAGTCACATGGTTACTTTAATTGCAATAGAGGGGTTAGGCAAGGTGATCCTCTTTCACCTCTTCTTTTTTGTCTTGTTGAGGAAGTGTTAAGTAGAGGTATCTCATTACTTGTGTCTCAAGGCAATCTCAGTCAGATTAAGGGGACTAGAAATGTTGCAGTTCCATCTCACTCTTTCTATGCAGATGACTTGATGATATTCTGTAAAGGAAATCTTTCTGGTATTAGAGCTCTCATGGATCTTTTTGATAGATATGCCCTTGAAGCTGGGCAGGTTATTAGCAACTCAAAGTCTACTATTTTTTCTGGGTCTACATCTCATTCTAGATTGGCTCAAATTGTTCAAATTCTGAATTTCAATCTAGGTTCTTTGCCTTTCAATTATTTAGGTGTTCCCATCTTTAAAGGAAAACCTAAATCTTGTCATCTTCAATCCATTGCTGATAGAATCAAAGTAAAGCTATCTGCTTGGAAGGCATCTCTCCTCTCTATTGCTGGTAGAGTTCAATTGGTGAGGTCAGTCATTCAAAGTATGCTCACTTATAGTATTTCTCTTTATTCATGGCCTGTCTCTCTTCTTAAAGATTTAGAAAAATGCATTAGGAATTTCATCTGGAGTGGTGATATTGAGAAAAGAAAGTTGGTAACCATTGCTTGGCATAAGATTTGTAGGCCTTTTTCTCAAGGTGGTTTAAATCTTAGATCCTTGACCAAGCTGAATGCAGCTTGTAACCTTCGTCTTTGTTGGAAACTCTTCACTTCCCATGCCTCTTGGGCTTTACTTTTGAAAGATAGAGTTCTTAGATATCCTAGGGCTATTCAACATCATATTTTTTCTTCTATTTGGAGCAGTATTAAGGATGAATTTACAGTTGTAATGAACAATTCTTTTTGGTTACTTGGCAATGGAGCTGACATCAATTTCTGGCTTGATAATTGGTGTGGCTCTCCTCTAGTTGATCAGCTTAATATTCCCCTTCATACCAGACCTATGCTCAAAGCTTCTGTTAGTGATTTTATTGTTGAAGGTCACTGGTCTGTTCCTGCTCAACTCTCCTTGATGTTCACCAATCTGAGCTCTATCATCAACAAAATTACTATTCCTTTGGAGCCTTCTCAAGACAAATTTCTTTGGCAACACTCTGACTCTGGTGAGCTTGTCTTACAGCATGCCTATAATTTCAAAATGCAGCAATTTCAAGATTTAAATTGGGCTAAGTTGATTTGGATCCCTGAAATTCCTCCTTCTAAAGCTTTGCTGGTTTGGAGAGTGATGTTAGATAAGGTTCCAACTGATGAGAAATTAATGTCCAGAGGGTGTGCTTTACCTTCAATGTGCAGTCTTTGCAATAGTCAGGTGGAATCTTCTTTTCACATCTTTTTTGAATGTCACTATGCTGTCAAACTTTGGTCCTGGTTGGCAGGATGCTTGAACTTGCCTCTTCATTTTACCTCCATTACTGATATGTGGAAGTTGTGTGAGCTAAACTGGTCCCCTCAGTGCAAGATAACAATGACTGCTGCTTTGGTTAATTTATTGAATGTCATTTGGACAGTTAGAAACAAAGCTAGATTCAGCAACACTATCATCTCTTGGAAGTCAGCCATTTCGATGATTATTGCTAATACTTACCTGTCTGGTAACAATACTAGTAAGTGCACTTCTAATTCTTTTAGGGACTTTTCTTTTCTAAAGATGTTTAGAATCTCAATTCATCATCGTAGAGCACCTGTTCTTAAAGAGGTTTGTTGGTTCCCACCTTTGTTGAATTGGATCAAATGCAACATAGATGGAGCAGCTTGTGGTAACTCAGGAAAAGCATCTTGTGGTGGTTTATTTAGAGATCATGAGGCTGATTTTTTGCTAGGCTTTGCTGAGCCTTTAGGTTCCAATTCATCTTATGTTGCTGAAATGTATGGAGCAATGAGAGCCATTGAACTTGCCTTTCAAATGAATTAGAGACAATTATGGATTGAAACTGATTCTACTACTGTGGTTGCAGCATTCAATAAGTCGGCCAAATCTGTTGCTTGGTCGCTAAGAAATAGATGGGAGAATGTTTTATTAATGAAAAGTCAAATGAATTGTGTTATCACTCACATATATAGGGAGGGGAATCAAGTGGCTGATCTCATGGCTAAGCATGCCCTCTCTATTCCTTCCTTTGTTCTTTGGAATGATCTACCTATGTTTGCTAATGAATGTTTTTATAAGAACAAAGTTGGCACTCCTAGTTTTAGGATTTGTCTCTCTTAGTTGGAGTTTTGGCCTAGTCCCCTCCATTTTGTATCTTTTCTCTCTTTGATTAATACTTTTTGTGGTGGTTAGCACTTTGCTTACCACCTTTTGGTTTTAAAAAAAAAAAAATTTATATGCAAAACTAATATGTCTTTATATGTTTATTTTGTTATGAAACAAAGTCAAAAAATTTTTAAAAATAAAAAAGTTCCTTTTAAAAAAAATCAAAATTTTTAATAATTATATGTTTGAAATTTTATTATTTGAAACAAAAGCATATAAAAGCCATATTCTTATATTATTAATAAATTGTAAAGTTTCTTCAACAAACTTTAGAAAGAAGAAAATAATATATTTTAAATTCTTTTATTTATGTTTTCAATATTAATCACTTGAAATTAAAAAAAAAATTCATGATGTATTTATTTTGTTATTAAAGAAAACCGAAATTTATTTAAAAATAAAAATTTCCTTTAAAACAAAATTGATTTTTTTTAACAATTATATCTTTGAAATTTTATTATTTGAATTGTTTCCTTTTTAATATAGAAATTGAATGCAAAATCTTGAGAAACAATGTGAGGAAAATATTTGAAAAAGCCATTAAATGAGACATTATAAAATTTATCTCATTTGTATAGTATTAAGATAAGATTAAGATTAAGATAATGCTGACAATGTAATGTGCATTCATAGAATCATAAATAATATATGGAAACATTAGATATAGTCCCAATATAGTATAAGAGTTAATTGCTACTTGCTTCTAATAATTGTTTCAATAATAAGTATAATATATTTGGATAAAAAAAAAGTATAATATATATTTCGTAAAAAATAAAAATAAATTACCTCCGGTACATTTAAAATAAATGTCTCGATTGACCTTAAAAAAAAGGTGAAAATCAAAACCATAAATGTATGTAGTATTGGGACAATACACTTATACTTATACAAACCAACACTGCTTCAATTTTTCCAACATAAATTAAATCATCTCATTTTCTTAAATTTGACACTATTTAAATCTTAACCCAACTCTATATTCAACAATTTAAGCCATATGTCAAGTTGTAAGGAACAGAATACTGAATTGATGACAAACATGCATCTTAAAAATATGCATCAATCAAGGCAAAAACCACCATTGATAAAACTCAAATGAAACAAATTATGACACTATGAAGTGTGGTCCAAATCATTCAAATTAAGATCATATGTTGGTGAGTTAAACAAATCTCCACTTCTAACAATAACATCATTCTTTTTGTGCTAAAACTTACATTGATATTGAACAAATTGAAACATCAATGCAAAATTAAAAGAGAAAAGAATACAAAGAACATCCAATGCAGTAAACCTAAGGGAAAGAGAAAGAACATGGGTGTAACCACATTGCTTGTTCCAATTTACATCGTTGTTTTTCATGGAAAATGATAGATGATTGATAAAAATTTGTTGTCAACATTGCACGACAGTCCTTGATTTTTCAAATTGATTTTTTAATTCATATTTTATTTGACTCAAAGTCATTGGTTTGGTTTGTGTTGCATAAGTAAATCACAAACATCTCTTTTCGAACAGTGATCCTTCAAATCAATATTACCAATTGTTGAGCTAACAAGTTGACATTTGGGTTTAAAATGATACGTGTAACTCTTGTAAATAGTATGTTGTTTTGTTACCTGTCCCTTACTTTTTTTGTTTGTGATAGTTTCATTTATTTTTTGAAAACGGATAAGCTAAGTATGGAATGAAACACATAAGCTAGGAGGTATGAAATGAACAAATTCAAAAGTCGTGCAAATTGAACGACATAGAGCGTCGTGCCATATAACACCGCATTTTTTTATATTTATGGGGTAAAAACATAAGTCATGACATCGATCCAAATCCCTAACATTAAGATGAAAGTGAAAGAAATACTTTTTACGACATTTATTTTGACACGAAATCCACCAAAAAAAATTCTCTTTCTTTTTCCTCTCTTCTTCCAAATAAAATAAATACTTTATTTATATCCCCCTCTCTCTCTCTCTCTCTCTCTCTCTCTCTCTCTCTCTCTCTCTCTCTCTCTCTCTCTCTCTCTCTCTCTCTCTCTCTCTCTCTCTCTCTCACTCACTCATAAATCTATCAAAACAAACATAATGTGAAAATTTCAAAAAAAGTAAAAAATTTAATCCGACAAGCATGTTGAAATTGCCTCTCAACATGCAAAAAAAAAAGTAGCAAGATAGGGAAATTCGTTGCACTAACGCATGGTTTCCATGCAACGTGTATAGATGGAATGCACAATTATTAGCTTATGTCCACATTTTCCTTGACATTCTCAATTGTATTCGTTTGTATTCGCGACATTATTATTAATGAAATACTATAAACATTATTTCATAAGAAAATGAAGATGATGTTCACTTATATGAATATTAGGTTTTGTCCCTATCATTATAAGGGGGATGATATATCCCATCTAGGTTGGTCTAATTGATAACAATTCAAATTTCACAAATAACCTATTTAAGCATTCCTTGAACTATATATTATCCTCGGCCTAGTGACCTAACGAGCATTGATATTCCTCATGCACGTAAAAAGTATATCTCTGCGACTTATCCTACTTCCCCGTATATCATCGCCATGGTAAATCATGAAGAATTTCCATATCAACCATTACGTGACCTTCAAGAGTTGCTATCTGATGACGTATACCCTTCTCATAACTATGATCTTCTTCCTCATATATGTGAATGATACACGTCTCATTGATGTTTTATCGTTCAATCTTCAATGCATATTTAGAAGGATCGTCATTTGGCCAAATGAATCATTCACTATGTGATTCTTTTTCCACAATTTGCGAATCACAATCTTTCTTTGAAGTCTCTCAATTCGCTAACAAGGGATCCCTCGATCGATCATTCAAAATACATTAATATATCAACACATATTATAATAATTGGGTGCGACGTGAAACAAAAGATTATAAATAATCAATGGAAAAATACTCCTTCCCCATAAAAAAAATGAGGAAATATGTCAATTCCGATAGGGCACTGTTTAGCATGCTAAAAATAGAAATAAAAGATAAAAGTAATATTAATAAAACAACTTTTTACATTCTCGATGCATTGAATGCACAAGTTCCGATACAGAATTACCATATTTATATGCTTAACTAGTGTCCCGGGGCACTGTTTAGCATTTTTCATTTAATATTTATAGTTAAAAAATGAACAATATATTTATAATTATATAATTTTATAAAAAATATTAGGATAAAAAAATTTCAATGTACATAACACGTAAAAGAAAGTAATACGTATCAATGAAGTACTAGGGATATATAAAGGGTATGAGGTGTTACAACACACAAGGTGCAATTTAATTGGCCAACACCATCCTAACTCGATTTACAATTGGTCCACGTAATCACCAATGACATGTTCGAAATTTTGACTTAACACTATAAAAATCGCAGAGCAACACTCGCATCATCATCAATACAACTCCATCATCTTCAATCACAAAACGGTGACGCCGAACGCACTGAAACTCACCATGGCTCGCTCTTCTTCTCGCGGGTCTCTTCTCCTTCTCGCCATCATTTCCTTCGGTAATTATCAGATCTCATTCAACTACTTTTTTCATTGCTTCATTACCTGTGTTGTTTAGATCTTCGATTTTTATTGGATCTGATTAGATCTTAACCCTACTTGCATTACATTCTAATTAGTTATTATTATTGCTATGTAATTTGTATCAATGACTAATATAGTTTTAACGTGTTTCTCTCTGCAATCTGCATCTAAGAAAACTCGATCGGTCTCCACTAATCTTGGATTTTCATTTTTTAAGTACAATTAAATGTAATTAATTACGTACTTGCTAACTTATTTTTATTGCCTTCAAATGGATACGTATTTTTTCAAGAGTTTTACACTGGACCACTATTTTTTCAGATCACACAATTAATTTCAAAATAACTATACAAAAGTGCAGTTACGTGGCAAATTAGTGGATTTTTATTGTATGGAAGTGTAAAACTGTGCATTTTAAATCCATTTTTTAGGATTCTTATTTCATAGAACAATGATTCCATGAATGTGAATTTTTCCATTTAGGTTTCTATTAGTAATGGTGCTATTAAATAATTGATTTTTTGTTGTTTTGTGCTAATGCTTTTGTGGGATGTGATTACATGATTTGATTCGTTGCGATTTATATGTTTTCGAGCTTTTGTGGTTATACTTATAAACATTGTTGGGGTTTACCACAGGATGTCTATTTGCATTTTCCACCTCGAAAGAGGAAGCCACCAAGTTGGGGACTGTTATTGGGATAGATCTTGGAACAACCTATTCGTGTGTTGGTGTTTACAAGAATGGTCACGTTGAAATCATAGCCAACGACCAAGGTAACCGTATCACACCATCATGGGTTTCTTTCACCGACAGTGAGAGACTCATTGGGGAGGCTGCAAAGAATTTGGCAGCTGTTAACCCCGAAAGGACCATCTTTGATGTCAAGAGACTTATCGGAAGAAAGTAAGACATCGTTATATATACGTTGTTCATAAATGATTTTTTATAATTTGGTTTATATTAATTGGAACAAGGGTGGCTAAGTTGTTTCTTTTTTGCAGATTTGAAGATAAGGAAGTTCAAAGAGACATGAAGCTTGTTCCTTACAAGATTGTCAATAGGGATGGAAAGCCATACATTCAGGTTAAAGTAAAGGATGGTGAGACCAAGGTGTTCAGCCCTGAGGAAATCAGTGCCATGATTCTTGGTAAGATGAAGGAAACGGCTGAAGCATTCCTCGGCAAGACTATTCGTGATGCCGTGGTCACTGTCCCAGGTAAATAAGGCAAATTACAACTTGCTTTCCTCCTGCAATCTTTATTATTTTAGGCCACCTTTTTTCTTTATTTTCTCTAACTTTTCCATTCAAATGTACAGCTTACTTCAATGATGCTCAGAGGCAGGCCACCAAGGATGCCGGTGTCATTGCTGGTTTGAATGTTGCTAGAATTATTAACGAACCCACCGCTGCTGCCATCGCTTATGGATTGGACAAGAAAGGTGGAGAGAAGAACATTCTTGTCTTTGATCTTGGAGGTGGAACTTTTGATGTCAGTATCTTGACAATTGATAATGGTGTTTTTGAGGTTCTTGCTACAAACGGAGATACCCATCTTGGAGGTGAGTACTTATAATAGAATGTGTACGATTAAATTAAGTAAAGTTATACTTTGTATAAAGTTTTCTGTCTACCATTAATGCTTGCTAACTCGCTTTCGTTGTTTACCAGGTGAGGACTTTGACCAGAGAATAATGGAGTACTTCATTAAATTGATCAAGAAAAAGCACAGTAAGGATATTAGCAAGGACAACAGAGCACTTGGCAAACTGAGAAGGGAGAGTGAACGTGCCAAGAGAGCTCTTAGTAGCCAGCACCAAGTCCGCGTGGAAATTGAATCACTTTTTGACGGTGTTGATTTCTCTGAGCCACTTACCCGTGCTCGATTTGAAGAGTTGAACAATGACTTGTTCAGGAAGACAATGGGGCCTGTGAAGAAGGCAATGGACGATGCTGGATTACAGAAGAGTCAAATTGATGAGATTGTTCTTGTTGGTGGAAGTACAAGGATTCCAAAGGTACAACAACTTTTGAAGGATTACTTTGATGGAAAGGAACCAAACAAGGGTGTCAACCCTGATGAAGCAGTTGCCTTTGGTGCTGCAGTTCAAGGAAGTATTTTGAGTGGAGAGGGTGGTGAAGAAACCAAAGGTACCATAGTCTATACTTTATCCTTTTCATAGCATTAGTTAGATGTTATTTGTTATTAATGCAAGTAGATTTCCATGCATTAAATGTCGTGATTGTTGTGCTTCTTTCCGGATCCAGATATCCTTCTCTTGGACGTTGCTCCTCTAACCCTTGGAATTGAAACTGTTGGCGGAGTGATGACAAAGTTGATCCCTAGAAACACTGTTATCCCTACCAAAAAATCCCAGGTGTTTACCACCTACCAGGATCAGCAGACAACCGTCTCCATTCAGGTATTGTACCATTATACCACATCATATTGCTAGGACGTCTTCCTTTTAAATACAATATGTTGACTGCATAGTGAAATTTAATGGGATTGAATTCAACTTGAATGTCGTTTGTTTTAAATATATATGTAGGTGTTTGAAGGTGAGAGGAGTCTCACAAAGGATTGCCGTCTTCTCGGGAACTTTGATCTGTCTGGAATTCCACCAGCTCCAAGGTTGGTTTTGTGCTCTCATGGTGTATTCTTTGAATTTTCTCTATTGATGTCTGTATTGTATTGATTGGGTTTTCTTGTGGTAATTCAGAGGTACCCCTCAAATTGAAGTGACCTTTGAAGTTGATGCAAATGGTATTCTAAATGTTAAGGCAGAAGACAAGGGCACCGGTAAATCAGAAAAAATCACAATCACAAACGAAAAGGGACGCTTGAGCCAGGAGGAAATTGACCGGATGGTTCGTGAAGCCGAAGAGTTTGCCGAGGAAGACAAAAAAGTCAAGGAAAGAATTGATGCTCGGAACGCTCTTGAAACCTATGTTTACAACATGAAAAACCAAATCAGCGACAAAGACAAGTTGGCTGACAAGTTGGAATCAGACGAAAAGGAGAAAATTGAGACTGCTGTGAAAGAAGCACTTGAATGGCTTGATGACAACCAGACCGTTGAGAAAGAAGAATTCGAAGAGAAGCTTAAAGAAGTTGAAGCCGTTTGCAACCCAATTATCACCGCTGTATACCAAAGATCAGGTGGAGCTCCAGGTGGTGCATCAGGAGAGGAAGAAGATGAAGACTCTCGCGACGAGCTCTAGAGAATTTTGTGTTAGCTCACATTTGGCTCCCTCTTCTAAAGCAGGGCAGGAAATGATGAGAAGTAGTAGGTCAAGCGGAATCTTTGTAGGTTAAATTTTTATGATCAGGGAGAGTTGTGAAGAATTCTCCCGAAATTTTTATTCATAGATAAATGACTTGTAATTTTTCGTTTTTTGTGTCTAGATTTTTATTGAGATAATACATTTGCAGCTTTCTGTACTTGTTTTGGCTTTCATATTTTGCGTTCGTGCGTGCTTGTTTTGTGACTTCCCCGATTATCTTAGATTTCTGTACGGTTGGGAGTTGTAACTCTAACTGAGCATAGATCCTATGCAAAGTTACAAAGTACAACCTTCAACATGGTCCATATAGCCTGGACTCATTCATGTATTGGTCCAACTTGGACTTGTTAGTTTCAACCATTGATTAAGTGAGATATATAGATTTTATAATAGTCCACCCACAAATAATCACTAGCTCTCTCCCTCCTCTTCCCATCTCTCTCCACCTTTTGCAACAGCAATTCAAACCCAAATTAAAAACTTAAAGCACAAAAGAGAAAGTAGAATCTTGAAAAAGAATTAAAGAAGTGAAATGAGAAATAAAAAAAAATGGTCTTAATTAGAAATTCAAGATTACTGTTATTATACAAACTCTATTTCCATAATAGATTGTTCAATAGATTTGGGTCAATGAACTGAGAAAGAAAAGAAAACCGAGTAGAAAGAGATAATAGTGTAAATTGACACCACTACCACCACCATGTGCCGCCTGTCTTATTTTGCAAACTGCTTCTTCACATACATTCCTGGTGCAACAACAACAACATCAACAAGTGCATGTTCTTTCCAATGCAACCCATAAAGGATACAAAATTGTTCTTAATTAGAAACTCAAGATCAACTCAAAATTGTGCCTTCAAGTTTTTAGTTTGGGTTTGAGTTGCTGTTGCAAACGGTGGAGAGAGAATGGAAGAGGGGAGAGTGATTATGTGTGGGTGGACTATTATAAAATCTATATATCACACTTAATCAATGGTTGAAACTAAGAGCATCTCCAGTGGTTGAACCCTTCTTGGGTTCTATGAGTGGGCTCCACAATGCCACATACTCATGAAGCAATTCTATCATTTTCATCTCCAACGGTAGAACTATAAAGAACTCACTTTGGGTCCCACAACTTCAACTTATATATTAATATTATATTTATATTTAATTTTATTATAACAAAAAATATTAGTTTAAGTATTTCTATTTAATATGAAAGAAGAATTATTTTTTTTTATTATGAAGAATTAAAATATTAATCAAACTTAATTTTTTTTAATAATAATTGAAAATTACATTAAACACATAATACATATAACTAAAAAAACGTGGACTATAAAAAAAAACAACAACATTACATAATTGATCGTTGAAAATTATGTTGATTTGGATCCATTTGATTTGAAGAAATAAGATGAAAAATTGAGTAAAAAAATTGTCAAATGAAACTCAAAGAGATGAAATTATAAGATAAAAATTATGAGAGTAAAAATGAGGGTAAAATTTAAAACAAAGAGATGAAAATGTGAGATGAAAATTGTACCAAGTATTCACAAATGACAATTATTTATAGTAAACAATTTATTATATATAATTAATTATTAATGTTGCAATGGTAAAAAATTAAACGGTCATTTTATTGGAAAAATTGAAAGAAACATATTTGATCCCTTTCTCCACATTTCATTTCAAATTAAAATACTATTATTTTATACCCATGTGATAAAAATTGTCAGTCATAGAACGTTTCTGCATGCCGCAACGGTGCAATCCAGCATGTCGTACTCCAGCCATTGAACAATATAAATTGTGATAGGACAAGTGAAACATGGCGGAAGAATCAAATATTTCAACCCAATGGAGTTGCTCTAACAAGTCCAAGTTGGACCAATACATGAATGGGTCCAGGCTATATGCACCCCCTTCAACAAACTCGTTGATCAAGAGAGAGATATGAGTACATCTTTAGGGGGAGTAAAAAGAGTAGCAAATTATGTCAAAAAAAAAGAGAGTAGCAAATTAGATTATTATTTTTAACATGAGTGAAAATAAACGAAAATGGGGTAAAACTAAAATTAGATTTTTTTTTTTTTGTTTGGTCGTAGATACTCTAATTGAGAGATGTTTTTATAGAGAATGGTGAATGAATATTTTTGTTAATATATTTTAATTTTGAGTGTTATAATAAAATGACAAGGATTTGAAGAATTTATCCGAGTATTTTAAATTATGGGTGTTCAAATTAAAATTGCAAATTGATCAAAAAAATTAAGAACCAAAAATTCAAATATATTTTGTTGTTGTTCTTTTGCGAATATTGTTGGATCGAATATTAAATTGATTTTTTATATTCAGGTGTACTTTTTATTTTTAGAAGATAGTTATTTCATTTTAATAAAGTAATAAAATTAAAATAGAAAGGATAAAATTGAAAGAAAAATGAAAAATTATAGATATAAGGTCAAATGCTATTTGCGTTATCATTTTAATAAAAGTTTTATAAAAGAAGTTTTTAACCAAATACCTTTTATTTTATTAACGAAGCTTATAAGCAAATACAATAAGCTATAATGTAAACCCATTTGGGTCTGGTGATATTGACTTTGAACCTAATAGTGTACTCATTTTAAAGTCTCAGGTTTGATTCTCATCGGTGCCAATTTAGATGAGCTAATTTGGTTTATTCAAAATAATTTTTTTTGTGGTTGCTTACTTCACACTTGTCATAGATTGAATTTGGAGAATTGTACATCTTAACCTAGTGGTTTTAGGTCCCGTCTTTTTTCGTATACCACGCGTTTTTTAAAGAAAATTAGACACAACTAAACAAAGTTGTTATATTTGTACTGTTATCTTCATTCCAATATACAAGACTTCTTTTATAAAAATTAAATAAATTTTTTTTTCGTTAAATTTATCAACAATATACATTAACAATATTTTTATGAGTTTTTTCGACTTCTATCAATTTACTATTAACAACTTTAATTGTTGGAACAGCTACTCTTTGATTAACCTAGTTGTAGTTTCCTCTTTTGGGTCTTTAATTTTTTCTTACGGTATGACTATTCTTCCACATCATCATATATCATGAAAATGAAATTTAGTGGGATAATTTGGCCAAATACATAATTAATATTGAATTATAATGAAAAAATATTTTACTCATTTTCTCATGGATTATTACCTCATTAAAAATGAAATAAATAAAATAAAATAAGAATCATGTTAAACAGTGCACATGGTGCACTAGTTAAACATACTAAAAAAAAATAATAAAAAGATAAAATTAATGCTAAAATGATAACTTTTTACCTTAAATATACTAATTCTAAGAAAATATTTCTATATTACTATTTAGTATTTTTCATTATTATAAAATATACATGAGTAATTGTGAAAACTGAAAACTATTGGCAAGGCGGCCATAGACCGAGACCAATGACGCGCAAACTTGAAAATGAAATTATAGAAAAAGGGCAATTGGTAATTTCACAGGTTGTTGCTTCATCTCATCAAGAATATCAAGCAAAAACAAAAAAGACCGTTTCGTTTCGCTTGTAAAAAAAAAGAAGAAAGAATTAGAACAGATTTTGGATCTGATTAGGCGGCGACGATGGAGAACAACGGCAGCATGATCGATCAGGTGGCCACCTGGGTAGGGTCCACCGTCTCTTCCGCTTTCTTCTCTTCCTTGGAACGCTTTTCCTGCGTCAACGTCGCTACTTCTGATCCTGAAGACAACGACGAAGATGACGAAGATTACTCCTCCGTAACAACCACACCAACTGCCGTAACCACACCAACCACCGTCAACAATCCTAATCCCTCCGTTCAGAACACAAACGACGTCTCCAACCTTCCCGTTTGAATTGATACGATGTCTTCGTCGTCGATGCTGGTTCGCTGTATATACCTTTTTCTCCTTTATTATTATTAAATGTATAATAAGTAAGGGTTTCGGATTTCGATTTATGCACATCTTTGTGGAACTTCAATGTGGTGGATGATTAACATTTGATTCCATTTTTGTGTGCCTATATAATTAATGTTTGATCTTATGCTATTGTTTCTATATGAATATCGTTTATTCATGTTCGATTTTGTTTGGTATTATTGAATAATTGGAAACTGTTTTATTAATCAATGATTTGGATCTAATCTAAATTATAATGTAACAATCTGATTTAGTCAATATCTTTGTTCATGAGTTGCTAGCCTTGCCTAGGGCCGGATTTATTAATTAGGATATCGGTTCGAACTTATGATCCAATATGGTTTGAAAGATATGTTGTTGCCAGCTGCTTCCCTTCATATTAAGGATATTACAAGAACCAATCCTAAGGCCTATCTTGTCTTTGACGCCATTTGGCTCGCAAAGCATTCGATTTGTTCGGGTCTAAGGATGGATTAGGGTGTAAATAATTGGCCAGACCAAAGTTTATGGATGGGTTAGGGTTGAGTATAATCCCTCCCTACGTATCCCTTATTCACCCCTCGCGCCTAATTGTTAGCTCTTTCACTTAGGTAATGGAGCTTTATAAACAAAATATTTGATGTGAAATCTATGAAACATTTAAGGTTGGGTTGGGACAATCCCGACCCATCATTTTAGTTAACCCTACTTTATATAATAAATCTGTAAGTATAGGTTAAGATAAAAGTTTCGGTCTAATTAGCCCTTGGTGGACATGTAAAATGCCCTTGATGCTTTCCAACTAGCTGGTTGCAAGTCCTAGTTTCAATTCATTTGGATGTCAAATGATTGCTTTATGGCTTTCAGCTGATGGGGCTCTAATGGAATCTGCATACTCAATACTTGGAAAACAGCTCAAAACACTTGTCAAGGATTTTCATTGTGTTTCTTAATATTGTCTTAAAAAGTGTTTTATTTTTTATGGCACTTGTGAAATTTATATATAGCTACAATTGTATGATAGGATGGAAGATGACCAAATTGAAAGGGGTGGAACAACGATTATGGTCTTATTGTTCGGTTATAATTTTAGAACAAAATATTCAAAGTTCTATTTTGTCCTCAAGATTTGCTATTATAGTATTAGGAGAGAGACTCGCGCAAATTAAACCCATCAACATTGAAATCCTTGTTAAAAATATTTGGCACATCATTAAAATGTAAAATCATTTTGTGGAACAAGAATTTGTGTTATTACCATCTAATTAAAACGAAGATGTGTTAATCTTTGATTGATTTAGTCTATATACGACTGTTGAAGTCTTTACAAAAAGTCCTGCTATTGAAGTAGAATTGTTGCAACAATTTTAGTAGTAGATTCAGTTATAAATATGCTGGATGGTTAATATTTTCTGTGTAGTATAAAACTTCAAAACTGGCAAGTGATCACGGGTTTGATCTCTAACTCTTGTGTACGGAGAAAATTCGGTTGGAATGGTAGAACCCGCCTTGTGTGTCCCACAAGTTCCTATGTGGATATTAGTATAGTCACCATTAAACGGGGTAGGACACACAAGGTGGGTTATACCCACCTCAAAACCATCTCTGAAATTGTAGGGTAGTCTCTGAAACAGGAGAATTTTTTTTAAGGAAAGTCCTCAGCTGTAAATTGTTGATTATTTTATTCTAGACATTATTCTTTGTTAGCAAATATTTTAACTTAGTTCATAAAATTCAATACTTCAAAAATCAAATCGGTCTAAATAATAAAAGTTATGAATGTCAAACTAATCTTGAAAAGTCTTAGTTAGGACTACATAATATTTTGCACTAAAATGACAAACGATTTACAATAGCAGCACTGAGTGTGAGGCTATGAAAGTTTGCAAGTGGAGTGCTACTTTTGGTTATGGGGGATGAGAAACACAGGTAATGAATATCTCTATAAAACATGTTATATGTATAGAGGATGCCATGTGAGACTAATTTGAGTTAAACTGAGGTCTATATTTCCTTTTTGTTCTAGGTTTCGTACCTTGTTTCTTTACCTGTGCTTATGTGTGGGTAAAATAACTGATACACTCTATAGCTCCTATTACAGATGTATTTCTTTTGTATTCAAAAATATAAACTTACTGAAAGAAAAAAAGAATCATATAGTAGATCAGCAACATCTTCACATTCTCTGGGTAGGTGAAAAAGCCTTGCATATACGTTGCTTTTGACAACATCTTGCAGTGCTTCTCAGGTCACCCTTGAGCAGAACAGAACAAAATAGCTGCAATATTATTTATAACCTCTTTTATTTACCTTAGAATAATAATGGAATATATAATATATGAACAGTAGAAACAGTGTTTTACCGGTATTACTTGTCTCCTTTATCCTTCCAACAGAGAAGCATAACTATGCATCTTCTAATAATGTAAAACTTTGCTCTCTTCTCCTTCAAAACTCTTCCTTTTGGTGCTGGCTTTTCTGAAGATGTAGAAGGTTCCATATTCTTCCTTGAGTCAAGCAAGAAATGAGTTAGTGTACAAGGAATCTATGTCTGTATGTTGGTAAGAGTTAATAATACTAAAATTATGGTTGAGGTTGAATAATAATGAAAATGGTGATAGTAAAGACAATATAGTAAGGAAATGAATTAGTTTGGTATCTTTGGTCAAACATAGAGCTGAATTTGTGTTATCATCAGTAGTGGTCTTTGGCATCTCTGGTCTAACGTCCGGAATCCCAGGACTGATGTCTTCTGTTCTGTGCTCTGCTTCTCTATTTACTGCCAAAAGACAAATTAACAGCTTAGCATCTAAGCCATAATTTAATTAATACTACTATTTTTTTTATTAGAGCAATATAATTAAATGTTTAAGCTTGACTCACTGCCTGTGCTGTGGTTTTAATTTTATCTTCTGCGTGAAACTGTCAATTTTTGATAGAGACATAGTATACAGATTATTTATGGTGCTTTACACTTTTGCACTCGGATTCCTTGAGATTCTTCTTCTCATCTCTTAAAAATAATAAAAAAACTAATATAATAAAAATAAGAAGATGCTCATAATTGTTAATTTCAAAAATCTATATTATCTCTTTGTTAGTAACTTAGTAAGCGTAAAATTAAAACAAATGTATAAATAATATATTAGATCTTTCTACCCAAAAAAAAATAATATATTAGATCTTTTAAGTATATATGAATTTCAACCCACTGTGTAATATGATAGTATGATAAAATATGATCCGCTCTTATTATTTTCTTCCAAATATCGTCTCCCAAGGAAATAGATCCTCTATGTTATTGTTTTTATATTGAATCCTAGTCCTCCCTAGATCCTCTCATGTTCAAATAATAATAATATACGAATACATTTTTATTTTTTATTGCACATTGGATACATATCGATTGCTGTAACTATTTCATTTATAAAGTATTTTCCTTATTTTATTGCACATTGGTTTTTTTTTAAAAATTTTAAGGATATTTACTTACCAACTAATGAAAACAAAACACATATGTAGATTTGCATATGGTATCCACAATTAACTTGTAACTAATTTTTATTTTTATTTACATGTGATACACACATGTAAATCTACTTATGTGGCTTATTCTTATTGATCGATAGTTAAATATCTTCAAATTATCAAGGGATAAAGTAAACTTCACCCATATAGATACATATTGATTGTTGTATATTTCACGTAATTATATATCATAAATGATCTCAATCATCCATAAAATATATACTAATTCAAATTTAATATAGAATTTAATCTTAACTATTCATTTGTGATCAAACAGCCAGAAATAATAATTATCACATCAACGCAATAATTGCGTCTAATCCATTTTCATTTCCATAATATACTAGGGTAGTATTTATTTCTTTCCTTCCTCTTTATTTCTTTCAAACCAAACACATCATAAAATTTTATTTGCAAGTTTAAAAGAAATAGAAGAAGCTTCGTGATAATATAATGAGAGTAAAGAGAAAAAATAGAGAAAATTGTATTTTTTCGAAATATTGTTTCCTCAAGTATAATTTTTGAGTTACTCCATTTTGAAGAGTTGTGTATTACGAAAAAAAATCCTCTATTCAAATTGAAAGACTATCATTTACTCTATTTCCACATATTTTCATTTTTTTATTTGCAATTGAGTCAATGAGAATCAAATTAAAACCTTATAGACATTATCAAAATTCTTCACTACTATAACAAATCTATACCCAAAGCCCTCTCACCCCTTCTCCTACAAACTTGCAAGCACAACTTCTTGTTCTTTTTACAGAACTTGCAATAAACTTACGTCAGTTTTATTCAATAAAATAAAGTTAGGTTCTTGACCAAAAATAAATAAATAATAAAGTCAGGTTTAGTTAGAACTTACTACTAATTTTGCATGCAATCATTTTCTACATTCAATTTTTTTTTAAAAAAAAAAAACAAAATGAATATATATATATATATATATATATATAGTAATTACATATGAATTAAAGGCAAACGGGCAGCAAACTGCCGCCAACCATTTTTGAATGGCAAAATCAATTCGAATAAAAATAACATTCAAAATTAAAAAATGAAAAAAAAAACATTAAAAAATTAACTAACCAACCTTGTCACAGATTACATCATCTTATTTTTATTTTATTTTATCAAATAGTCTAGTGGTTAGAAATTTATTCTTAAGATGGATAAATGAGATGATCGAAGTTCGAACTTCAATCCCAGCATATAATACAATTATCATACCAATAATTAAGTTAAGCTCATATAACATCCTCTTACTTTTTAGACACATATACCATCACGGCAAGAGCTACGGTACATGACTTGTATAGGTCATGTACCGTACATGACCTCCTCTTTTTTTTTTTTTTTTTTTTTTCCTTTTGTTTAAAAAAAAAGTTAAATATAAACTATTGGATTATATACATATTATTTAATTGAATGATAGTGATGGATACTAGAGTTGACCTCATAAAATTTATATGGTTGAAAAGATAATGAAATTTGTAGTATCTTTTAAAAAGGGCGATATAGGTACCGTTTGACCTAACTTATTTTAAATTTTTTTACTCGATAAAATGAAAATCTAGGCCAAATAGATTTTCAAGAAACTCTTAATAAAAAAAATTTGTTTAATTTTTATGAGTAAAATACATAGATGAAGCTAAAAAATACAAAAATTACCAATCAGCCTTAACTTTTTTCTAAAAGCTTTTATTTTTACTTTTAGCTTCCAGATAACTTTTAAGACCTAAAAAAGTCAAACCAAACGTATCCTTAGTTATTGAACCAAAACATACTTACAAAAAATGTATCATTCAAGGTAATAATATATTGTTTTTTGAAAAAATTAATAATTATATGAAAAGAGACAAAACATGAAATTAGTCAAAATAATCTCACAATTTATATAAATATTATTAGTATGTTAGCATGTGTCGTGCACAGGATAATTTACTTTTTAAATAATATTTATGTGTATATTTTGATATATTATTTGAGTAATTTGGTTTAAAATTCTACGATAAAATTGAGATATATTTTGCATGATATAAATTTAAGAATGTTACAGAATAAAGCTAGATGAAGAGTATTACTTCGCTTCCCATTTTACACTATTATGAGATAAGTAGATTTTTTATCTCATCCTCGAAACTATATAATAATCCTATAAATATAAAATAATTATAAACTTCATTCTCAAATGAAAATATGATATAATCTTTTACGGACTTACAATTTTTTGGGAGCGTACCCATATAATTAAAATATACCTTATTTTTTTATATTTTTCATCTCTAGTCGACTCTTTATAGAAAATCTACATTAAGTTCATTGTCAAACCCGAGATAATTTTTATTTTTTTTTCAATAATATTTGTTTTCATATGTCTTTTTTTCTTTTGAAGGTTATCTATGTCTTTTTTCATTTTATATTATTTAGTAGGTTTCCTACGTTATTTCAATTATCTATGAGATTGATTTCTTTTAGTTTATTTGAGTATGAAAATAAGATATATATTTAAGCCCAGGACTCTATAGGGACTTCATAAAAAAAAAATTATATACTATTTAAGCCCATGTTCCTGTTCTCAAATATTTTCTTGTCACCGTACCACAAATTAATCACCAATTTTCACACATGAACGTCAAATTAAAAAATCTATGTGTGAATCTCCACTCACATTGATAAATTAATATTCCTAAAAAAAGTTCGAATGAAGGTTTATGAAAAGTTTAAAATTTGATTTATAAAAAATAGCATAAATTATAAAAAAAAAATCAAAATTATATTAATTTATTTTAGGTTTCTCATAGATTTCACCAACCATATGTAATCAAATGAAAGTGTGATGGACAAAAAATATGGAAAAACTCTTTGAGTCGAAATTCAAATTTTAATTAGTCAATGTGTGTTTTTAATAGTGGGATGGAAAAGTGTTACATGTTTCCCATTATATATCATTTAGAGATTCTCTCTCTCCCATTTCCGTCACAGGACTCTATAGGGATTCCATCAACAATAAAATAATTGTTAGTTCTATATTATTATTTAATGAATATCAATAAAATTCTCGTGCTAAGTTATCACTATATTCTACATACACTTTTCATCACGAGTGATCCCCATGAAACCTATAGCAGTAAGAATCTATCTCATAATAGTGTAAAATGGAAAGCGAAGTAATACTCTTCATCTCACTTTATTTTGTAACATCGTTAAATTTATATCATGCAAAATATATCTTAATTTTATCGTAGAATTTTAAACCAAATTACTCAATAATATATCAAAATATACACATAAATAATATTTAAAATGTAAATTCCCCTGTTTACGACGTGACGACACATGCTAACATACTAGTAATATTTATATAAATTGTGAGAATATTTTGACTAAATATCGTGTTTTGCCTCTTTCCATATAATTATCAACTTTTTCAAAAAATAATATATTATTACCTTGAATGATACATTTTTTGTAAGTATGTTTTGGTTCAATGACTAAGGGTCCGTTTGGTTTGACTTTTTTAGGTATTGAAAGCTATCTGAAAGGTAAAAGTAAAAATAAAAGCTTTTAGAAAAAAGCTAAAGCCGATTGATAATTTTTGTATTTTTTAGCTTCATCTATGTATTTTACTCATAAAAATTAAACAACTTTTTTTTTATTAATAGTTTCTTGAAAATCTATTTGGCCTAGATTCTCATTTTATCAAGTAAAAAATTCTAAAATAAGTTAGGTCAAACGGTACCTATATCATCTTTTTTAAAAGATACTATAAATTTCACTATCTTTTTAACCATATAAATTTTATGAGGTTAACTCTAATATTCATTACTACCATTTAATTAAATAATATGTATATAATCCAATAGTTTATATTTATTTTTGTTTTTAAAAAAGCAAAAAATAAAAAAAGTTGTCATGTACAGTACATGACCTGTAGCCAGCGCCGGCAACTATTAGGTATAATCAGGCTCCGTCTACCATGCGCGAGGTCAATGGGTCTCTTACGGTACAAGAGGAAAACATATGAAATTTCAACCGTTGATATATTATTGTTTAATCATGGAATGGGATTCTAATAACAAGTAACCAGTGGGTTTTAATAAATATAATATTAAGTTTTTATAGAATATAAAAATTGCAATTTGAATTAAGATTGTATAAAGGGTATTTTTGGAAATATGTGTTATTCTACTGTAATGACAGTTAGTAAAATTTATGGGTGGCCACATATATTTTGTTAGGGGTGGACAGTGGGTAGGTTTGGGTGGGTTCGAGTCTAAAGTTGTCACTCAAGTCAAACCGCAGAGTCAAAAAATAAGGTCAAATTCGCTCATAAAATACAGATCGATTTTCACGGATTCGGGTTGCGATTTAATCGGGTTATTAGGCGGTTTAATTCGGTTCGATTCGGTTAGAAATAAAAAAAATATCATAAAATCAGTAACAAACTCAATCTTTGCAATTTAAATTCTAAGAATATGCAACAAGAGATGAGAGAATCATTAAACAAACACAAAATAAAAGTGTTACAAAAAGTAAGAAAAAACAAATATCTCAAACAAAATTAAAAATATAACATTTGATTTCATCGAAGTTAGATAAAAAAGATGAAGAAAGATAAGTTTTATGTTTCAAAATGTTCCATGATTGTTTCAGTCTTTATGGATTTGAGTTGAAATGAGAAAGTGTGAAGAAGAGACTGAAAAAAAGCTTAGAGTGTGTATGTTGCAAAAGAAAAGTGTTAAACGCGAATTTTTGATTTACTAATGTGGACGGGTTTCGGATCCCATCGGTCCGATTCTCTCCATCCGGACCCGCCCATGTCAACTCTATTCAAACTAGATTTTTAGACCCGCTAACCCGTGACCCGATCCAAACCGCCCATGTCCCTTTTTTTCTCGATTTCCTCGGATTGAGTCGAGTTGCGGTTTTTTGCCAACCCTTATATTTTGTATACGGCTATAGTGCATGGTTAATACAGAGTATTATTAATTTATGATGTATATAATTTAATAACCACATACTTAGGATGTAATTAGACTGGATTGGATTGGTTTCGTTCGGATATTTTAATTGATTTTTTCTCATTGTATTTCATCATATTATTATTTTTTTCTGATAATTATTATTCTTGTAAATAGATATGTGAGTGAGACATTATTAACATTTGCATTATCAATAATTACACAACAAATTTTGTCAATCCCCCATTTTTCCAAGCATGTCTCTAAATTTTTACCAATTGTTTCTCCTTGTGATCCAAAATCAGATTTAGCGACTGTTTGTTATAACTTTTTTTAAAGAAAAAACTTTTTTTTTTATTTAAAAATAATCACTTTTGAAAATATTGTATCTTTTTATGCATCTAAAATTTATTTAAGTTTTCCATTTGTATCAACTAGGTTTTTAAATTATTTAGGTAACAATTAGGTTAGACTTAAGTATACTTTTGGTTCCTGCAATTATGCATTGTTTTGAAAAGAGTCACTGTAAAAAAAATTGATTTTAATCCTTGCAATATCTCAAAACTTTGAAAATAGTCCCTGACCTGGATTTAAAGCTGACATGGACAATTTTTAAATATGTTTTTGTTCCCTGCAATTATGCATTGTTTTGAAAAGAGCCTCTGTAAAAAATATAAAAATTGATTTTAGTCCCTGCAATATTTCAAAACTTTTAAAATAGTCCAAGTCAGGGGCTATTTTAAAAGTTTTGAGATATTACAGGGATTAAAATCAACTTTTTTTTACATGGATTCTTTTCAAAATAAGACATAATAGCAGAGATCAAAAACATATTTAAGCCACTAGGTTATTTATATTGATAAGTCTTTTAAGTTTCTAATTTGTTGAACCGTTACCCTTCCAATTATTCTCTGTTACAAAAGTTTATTGCATTGTTACCTTTATCGTTACCTTGTTGCACAGTAGTCGTTAACGTTGACTTCCACCATTGTAGTAATAAAAAGACTTTAATTAGATTAGGACCAAAAGATCAAATGGTCAATAAAATTCAAAATCTCCAATTAAAATCACGATAGTTTTAGGTAAACTTCATGACCATTTCATTAAAACTAAGTTTCCGGTAAGACTGTTACAACCTGTCTATCCATTCGTGGTCCGATCATCAAAATTCTTTTTTCCATTCGTTTGTCGGCCCAAATATATGTGTTAAAATCATGACAAATTCTAAAAAAAGGTCCACGGTAATCCGGTATTAAAAAATATTTAAAATATGTTCGATTCGATAATATATGTATATGTTTGAAACTGTAATTTAATGATTATTTTCATTTTTATGATTAAAATAATGATTTAATTAACACCAATCAAGTAAAATAACATATAATAATAAATATGTAACTCGTACGAAATTGACGTTAATAAAGTCATTAATTATTTTTAGTCGTAAAAATATGAACAGATGTAATTTTTACTTTTAAAAAATATTTTTGACAGTTGTTAAATTTATGATAATTTTAAGCATTGTTCCACGCCCGACTACTTGTTAATCCGGTTAGTCAGCATATATTTTAAACTAAAAATAATAATACAACTATTTTAATTAATGAGAAATACCAATGTCGACCCAGTAATAGTCGAACTTAGGGGTGGCAATGAACCAAACCATCTCGAACAAAGTTTGAGACTCGATTCTACAATTGATTCGTTGATCTTGGCTCCTGAACCTAATGAGCCGAACTTGAGCTATATATTAAGTTCGTTAATTAAATGAGTTGAACTTGAACTATATGTAGTTCGGCTCGGTTGGTTCACGAGCTGACTCGATTATATATATAACACTTCAAAATATATTTTTAAATAACACTTGTAAAGTAATTTTAAATTTATATATATATATATATATATATATATATATATATATATATATATATATATATATATATATATATATATATATATATTTGATTTTATACATTTATATTTATGTATTTGATTTTTTTTATAGATATATAATTGATTTTATACATTTAGATAATTGTTAATATATATAATACTTTAAAGAAACTAAGACAAACAACTAACAATAATTGGATAAAAATGAGTAACATTAAAATTATTCACAGCGACATGTATAATGGTGTGTTTTTATGGATTTGAAAAATAAATAGTTTTCACATCGGAGTGTATATATAAAAAATAGTGTAAATGAAAAAAAATAAAAATATGTCGAACTCTTGAGTTGAGTTTCGAGTTGGAAACAAACTGAACTTAATGTGCCGAACTAAATTGCTCGTGAACTCTAAACGAACTGGAAAAAAAAATTGTGTCAAACTCGAGTCGAGTTTCGAGCCAAACCAATTCTTATCAAATCAAGTTCAGGTAGGTTCGACTCAACTCATTTTCGACTCTAAATCGAACTATCAAAATTATTAATTAAATTTTTAAATACATGTGTCAAAATTATTAATTAAATACCAATGCCAACCAATGTTAATTCAATTATTAATAAAAAGTAAATAAATGTGTCAGACTCTTACCTACGGTTAAACACAATACAGTTACATATAAAATTGAATTTTTGTCATCTCGCACGGTGGGAGACCAATTGACATCGCGCACAGTAGATGCAGCCTACTAGGCATCACTATCTAATATTCAGCAAACATATACCACTTTATTTGTAATTACTTTACTTTTTTAAAAAAAAAAAATTGAGTATTTATTTTACTGATTACACACATATACCACCTATGTATTAGGCGGCACCTAATATCCTTTCCGCACTTCCAAAGAGTCTTGATTCCAAATACTCTTATTTTGGTTTTCGCTCTTAAATTGTTTAAGATCAGTGCTTGACACCTCACTCTCCAATCTCTCCTTTTTATTTCTCTACCTATCTATCTACTATTTATTATTTTATTTTTTTTCATGAATTTAATTGTTACGCATCATAATAAAAAGTTTTGCAAATACATACTAGTAGTTTATTAATTTAGTTTAAAATTGTTGTAGAATTGACACCTAAAATAATCAGAATGATAAACATGTAAGAATATAATAATCAAATAAATATGAGAATCGAATAAAGTAGAGATGATCAACTTAATCTGTAGAATAAAGTAATAACCTGAGGCGTGACAAAGTCACTGTCCTTAAGAATTTATCCGCTGTATATTTGCGCAAATCCTCCAGGATTCAACAGGTCCTTTCCGAATATGAATCATACTCAAAGCATCAGAACTAGCAAGAAAATAATAAGCACAAGTACGTAATCATTAAATAATAATAATAATAATAAAAATAAAAAATAGTTAATAGTAATAAAAGATGAAAAGAGCAAATAGTAACCTTAAAATTATTCTTTCAATGTGATAAATAACATTAAGTTGAAATAACTCTAAATAAAAGAATATAAACAAAAAATATTTTTTATTTTTCTCATTTAAAATTATTTGACAATTGACACACTTAATTTAAAAACTTTAGAAAGATACTCAAAATTTACAACAATCCCCCATATGTTTATAATTTATTGGGTACTTCTATGGTGCAGTTAATATTGGAAAAGTTATTTGAATAGACCAATAGGAGTAAAGTCTTTATTTGGTCCCACCAAATTATAATTATATGGTGTTGTTCCATAATTGTGTTTCTGTGTATCTTCAGAAATCTAAAGGCGTGAGTTTTCTCTATCCTAAGATCGAGATTTTGCTCTGATACCAGAGTTTGGACGGCAGAGATTTGCGCGTTAGCTGTAAGATAAACGTTGGAGTTCATTCTTCGTGTATTGTACTAAAAGTCTGTAATTAGACAATAGATCTTTTCTTTCTATGAGTCTTGCCTTTATTCTTGGATTAACATAAGGTCTATCCATATATAGCAGGTTTTTTAAGCATCTATATTCGAATTCTAATTTTTGAATTCTTCTCCTATAGACTTTTAGATTTTTTATTTCTTCAGCTAAGTTCATTGCTAGCGTAAGTTAACAGGTTGCGGAAGTTTAGTTAGATTCTTTTATCTAATTTTTCGAGTTGTAAGGACAACTCTGCTACTGAGCTTTGTAGTTTATTTAATTCTTTTAGTTCTGAGATTTCAAAATCTCTTTTTGGGGGTGCTACCCTAAGGCTTTGGCTTCTAATTAATGGTTTTTCGTCCGTTTCTTCAAACAGATTTTTGTCATCTTCTATTAATGAACAACTCTTCCTTGCCAAGGTTTTAAATATAGGTGACTCTAATGTCACTATAGGGGTGAATAATTCATCAATATGAATTATATATTTTCCTGTAAATTCTATGCTATGATGTGAATTACTTAAAGCATAATTAATTCTATAGCATATTGTAAAAGGATGATTTCCTTTTTTCATAAATTTTGAATTTTCTAATTTGTAATTAAAGATTATGGATCTGTCCAGATCTTTATCCTTTAGGGATAATCCTATTTGTAAGTTTATATCAAACTTAATTTTTCCATATTTTAAATTGCATTTTCCTTGTGCAATTATAGATTGTCTATCATTTGTTATTCTAGAGTCTCTTAGAATTATATTTAACGGTGTATCAATACCTTTCATGAAAGTACTTTTGATTAAAACTTGAATGGTTGATATGTGAATATAACCAATTTTATTTCTTTCTTTTTTCAAAAAGACTTGAAATTCTTTTTTGAATTTGTGTTCTATCTATGGTAGATATGAAAATATTTCCAGAAGTAGAATCAATTGGAATTGCTTCTTTTCCTATCATTATTCCAAATTTCAAGATATTTTTCCTCAAAAGACGTTCTTTGAATTTTATAGACTTTCTTTTAAAGTTTTCTTCAGCAGTTAGAGATAAATCTGCTTCTTCTATTTTGTGATCTTGTATAACATCAGCAAAATAACTAGATGTTTCTTCAAAAATTGAGATTTCAGACATAATTTTCAAAATTCTTCTGAATTTTCACTAATATTATCGGGCAGAATATTTAAAGTTTTTATTAGACTATAAATTCGAGAGTTTTTTAGTCTATAATGTACGCTTGCAAAGTCCCCATAGAATTGTCCTTGAAAACATTCTATGTATTTAGAATTTTTAGTAAAATTGTTTAACTCACGAACTAAACATTTTAATTCATGTTCTTCGAAGTCTCCTTCGATAGTTTCTTGAATTTTTTCGAGAAAAACCTTTTCTTGGTAATGATTAAATTTGAATTTGTCTAAAATTATCTTAATCAAATTTGGTTCAGAGATCCTTTTTAGTAAATAAGTTACCTTTTTATCATAGTCTTCCATTAAGACTAATTCTAAGTATGTGTGATCAGAACTAGGTTCTGTGTGCTCAATTTCAAAAAAATTTGAAAATAATCTTTGAGTTCTAAAATTCGGACTTTCCATCTGTTATGCAAACAGTATAATATAATAAACAAGTGTTGTGATAATAACAATCATACCTGATATGATTTTCTTTGTTTCTGGTTTTGTTGAACTTCTTCGATCCGAAGATGTCTGTGTTGTTTTGGGATATAATCTGTTTGATTATATTGTGTTATGTGGTTGATCCCTCCAGAGTATTACCTCAAGGATCTAGCTCCTTCAGAGTATTACCTCAAGAGCTACTTCTTAGAAATAATTCTAAGGACAGAAGAAAATAATTCTTCAAAAACTAGTTAATAGTTTCGTATTTCTTTCAACTGTAATTTACAACTGAGCTTAGAGCTCTTATTTATAGTGGAGAAGGGCTCACATATTAGGTAGGACGTCCCTTTCCATAACAGCACACTAATAGCGACGTGCACTCAGTAAAGTGACACGCACTAGCACACTAAAGAAAAACGACAAACAGTTATTTACATTATTGCAAAGTTTATCACTAAGTGGTCCCCATCTGACTCAGATGTGATAAGGTACCACTGCACACTTTAACTAACTACATGACACATGGCTCTGTGATGAAGGCTTCCTTGTCTTCTTGTGCCGACGGTTTTTCTGGACAATTTTCACATTTGTGTCCTTTGTAATACTGTGAAAAATATCGACAGCATTCTTCTTGAATTAACTTGGGTAATTTTTCAAGACCATCTTTCAATTGGTCAACTTTTTCTTCAAGGTTTTTGACTGCCTTGACGTCTTTGTCCTTTGCGGGCTTTCTAGAGTCACTGTATACGACCATTGATGAATCTTCGTAAATAACTCTATAGTTTGTTTGGGAAGACAATCTAGTGATCTTCTGGCGAAAGTGTTTAATTTGTTTAAGGTAAATGGCAGGGTGCCATTCAGTTGTTTCTCTGTTCACCACTGGATATTCTTTATTTGAAATTCCAATCTTGATGAGGTATAAGGGTTTTGTTGTAAGTTCCAGAGTGATCTCATCGTACCATGGATATGTGGACTCAATTTGAATAAAAATTTCTTTTCCTTTGGCAAACAAGTTGTTGAACTTTTGTGCCAAATTCTGTATCTCCTTTGGAAAGAACTTGAGTTCTCCAAAAGTTTTTCCAGCTTGTTCTTCCAGGTATATGGTATGTATCAACCCATTTTGAAAGAAGGATAGACATATAGTACTATCTATTCCTGGTAATGTAACTATCTTGGGACAGTTAAATTTGTTGGCCGGGTAGAAGCATTCAGTGGTGAATTCTTGTACATAATGGTTTAACCATTTCCACCTAAGGCTGAATTCCATGTAGGTTGGGTCGGTTACTTGGAAATTCTTTTGATTTTCGAGCTGGAAAATTTTGTCAATCGACAGCTTCCTTTTCGACTCCATTGTTGGAGATTTTTGAAGGTTTTTTGCTGTTGTAACTTCCTTGTAAGCTCCGTAAAGTGCCTGTTCAGCTTCCTTCATGGTTTTGTATCCTTTGTGACGCACATTCTTGCCTAAGATGTGCTGTTTTGCTATTGCCCATTTTCTATAGATCCCTTTCATTGGACCATCAAAAATGACATAAGCTTCAAACTTTCCCATCTCATTGTCTACGGGATCGCTTGTTTGAATGGTTGTTGATAAACCATTTTTTCTAGCTTCATCTTCTTCCTCGACCTGGTCAGCCCAAGACTTTTTGCTGTCTGAGGTTGTTTCTGAAGATTCTGCTTCTTGTTATATATTCCAACCACTGGGTACTATTGTTTCGATAGGGATTTTTGAACTTTCTGGGGTTGTATACTTTACATAATAGTCATACTTTCCAGAAGGTTGTCCTAGGAGGTCCCAGCTTTCTTCTTTTTTAAGAACTTCACTTGAGCCTTTTGCTGATTGATTTTCATCTGTTGTCATTTTTTGTAAACCTTTGAGTGTTGTAATCATCTCCCCCCTCTCGGCAGAGATTTTTGCTTTTTTGATTTCTAGGGCGACAAGTTGTTCGTCCTTTTGCTTGATGTTGTTCTGAAGTAGCTTTATGGCTTGCTCCATTCTCTCGTCAGTGTATCTGCAAAACTGTTTTGCTCAGATTTTATATATTGAACATATGACTCGAATTGTTGTAATTTCATCTGCCATCTTATTAATCTGCCTTGTTTATGGTCAGCTTTAATTTTATATCTCCAAAATCCTGTAAGATATTTAGAGTCTGTACGAAGAAGGAATCTTGACGGTAATAAGTCAATCTTCCATTTTTCTAGTATTTTTACACATGCCAGAGTTTTCAGTTCCTGAATATGGTATCTAGATTCTGTATCTGTAAATGTACCAGAAATATATTTACATAACTGTAAATTTTCAGTATCCTTTATCAGGATTTTAGAATCACTGTAATCAATGCCTTTTTTGGTATCTGTTTCTTCTTTCGAAGTTTCAGATTGTTTTGATTGAAGATCTGATTCTTCAATTTTATATCCTTTCTCATTTAGAGAAAGTTTTGCTTTACCATTGGGTAAGGCTCTCATACAACCTGTCCAGGTTGTTTGTGATGCATCCGTTTCTACAATTAAAAAATCTTTTATTGTTGGATTGTAGAGTTCGGGTAAATTTTTTATTTTTTCTTTAATAGTTTTAACATTATCAGAATCAACTTTAGTCCAAGACCATGAAATTTTTTCTGAAATTTTCTTTTGCAAATGTTTTCTTTCCTTTGCTAAGTCTTTTAAAAATCCTTCATTAGCAATATAATTTAAACATCCAAGAAATCTTTGGATTTGTTTTCTGTCAGAAAGCTCATTTGGAAAAGCTTGTATTTTTTCTTGGGTATGAGGTGCTAGACTTAGTTCCCCATTTTCTTTTAAAATTAAACCAAGGTATTCTATTTCATTTTGTAAAATCTTTGATTTCTTTTTTGAAATTATAATAACCTTTTCTTTAATTCTTAAAAGAACAATTTCTAAATCCCGAAGATGTTGTTTTTCATCTCCTTTTGTAAAAATGAGTATGTCATCTATATATGCTAAACATATATGATCCAAACCTGCGAGAGATTTGTCCATAAATCTTTGATATATTGATGGTGCTTGTTTTAGTCCAAAAGGCAAAACATTCCATTCGTAATGTTTTTGAGGTGGACATGAAAAAGCTGTTAATGGTTTTGTTTCTTCTGCTAGTCTTAGTTGATAATAACCAGACTTTGCATCCAAGGAAGAAAACCAATTACATCCTTTTATTTTTTCTAAAATAAAATCTTTTCTAGGTAATTTATAAGAATCTCCGACTGTTGCCAAATTAAGTTTCTTATAATTAATTACCATTCTTCTCTTTCCTCTTTTTATTTCGTTATGGTTTTCGACATAAAAAGCTGGTGCAGAATGTGGACTTGATGAAGGTCTAATAAGGTCTTTATCAAGTAAATCTTTACATTCTTGTTGAAATTCTTCAACATCTCTAATAGAATATGGAATTCTATTTGGAACATTTATCTCGTCATTAGAATTTTTTAACTTAATGACTATAAGTTCATGATTAGTGTTTTTAAGGCTGTCTAGAGGGTTATCTGAACAGACTTCGTCTAATCTTTCTTCTATATTAATATGGAAACTTCTTTCTTCCCATATAGTTCTTAACTCCCTAAGGTTTCCCTTAATAAGGTTTAAGATTTCATTTCTAGTAACTATTTTGGTGGTTACTATTTTTCTATTTTTAGGATTTCCCAAATCCTTCCATTGAAGTGATATAATATCCTTTCTTTGAGTAAATGGTTCGTATAACTTTAAAAAGTTATTTCCTATGATTAGGTCTAATCCTGAATCATGGAGGTAGATTGTTGGAATAAAAAATTTATATCCTTCAATTTCTATAGATACATCTCTAAGGTTAAACCATATCTGATGTTTTGATTTATCTGCAACTATTATTTCTTTTGGCTTGGTTAATCTTTCCCAATTTCTAGAGATAGATTTTTTCCCAAAACAAAGAGTTGCACCAGTGTCTATATAAGCTAAAAGGTTTCTATTTTTTAGCACTATTTTGATAAATGTAGCACTTGGATTTCCTTTACCAAGTATCTTCTTCGACATCTGAATCTGTCTCTGTACAGTATTCATAAATGTCTTCATTGGATTCTATATCTGATTCTATAGGTTCATATCCTATTGCATATATTGCATGTAGGACATTTTTCTTAGAATTTTCCTTTTTAGGGCACTCATTTGCATAGTGGCCTTCTTCATGACATAACCAACATGTACATGATTTTTTGCCTTGTGGGCATATTTTCTTCCTAGGGTAAGGTTGTTTTTTCCTAAATAATTTTTTGTTTCCCTTTTTGAATTTTCTAAAAGGAACCTTCTTAAATTTCTTTTTCTTATAGGGTTTTTGTAACCTTGTTTTTCTGGGTTTCTTCCTAGAGTTGCAACCATAATTTCCTACTTTGTCTTGTAGTTTATTACAACAAAGGGATACTTGAGCTTCTCTTTTGGCTATTTTTTGACTACACATTTCTTGGAGCCAAATTTTTAGGGTGGTTATTCTTCCTCCTAGAGTATCATCCACTTTTCCTTCTGCTAATGCTGAAGTAAAGAATGTTTTAACTTGAGCTGATACTCTTTCTGGTAACTTGTCGTAGAATAGTTCTATCAAGTTTTTGGAAATTCTAGTACTATTATCTATGTTGTAATAATAGTCCTGAAATTCACAAATGAAATTATCTACATAGCACATATTGCAGATTTTTAGGTTAGTTATTTTCCAAAGATTCTGGTCGGAAAATGCTATCTTAGATTAAATGGAGTCCTTCCATCCTTTAAATTCTGTTACGAGTAACATATGAATCCAGTCTACTACTAAAGCTCCTGTTAGGGGTATCGTTCCCATAACTTCTGGTGGTAAGGTTGAAATGTATTTGTAAGCATTTCCTCTAGTTTTATATTGTAGGAAATTGAAAATTTCTATTGGTCCTAAATTTTTAAGGTCTTCATTTAACTGGACTAATACACTATTTGTATTGTACCAATCTCTTAGATCCTTGGCTGTATCGAAACTACAGTCTATGTCTAAAATTCCTTGCCCTTGAAATGGGTTTTGCGTAGGTACATAATAATGGGGTACCTTTTGGAATTTTTGTTTGGTAAATTCTCTTTCGAATTCTGCAGTTCTTTTCGTACCAAATGTTTCTGCTGGTTCGAATTTTACGAAGTGAGGATTTTCATTTTCTTCCTCTACTTCTTCTTCAGAGCTAAAATCATAAATGATTTGGTTTTTCTCTTTTGGTTCTTCGTCAACTACTTGACTTTTTCCTGATATATCTAAAGAGACCATAAGCCTTTCCAAATTTTCTAATTGCCTATTAAGGGCTTCTTCTGTATCGTCCATTCTTAAAAGAATTTAGATGGTGGTTTAATTTTTAATTGTGTAGAAACAGAAGTTTCTTCGAAGTTTTCTAGAAGCCTAGGAATATTTTCTATTTCTAGTTCTTTTCCTTTCTCTTCCCCCCCGTGAGAAAATTGAAGGTTTTTGTCTTCTAAGAGTTTTATCATGTATGCTACCATACAAGATATATTATTTAGCTGTGGATTTGTTGTATGAAAAAGGTGAGGAAATTTATGAGTTTCATCTTCTTCATAACAATCAAAGTTTATTCCATTATGAAATTTCCATGTTTCATATGGTTTATATCTTTCTTCTTCAGACTGTAAGGTTTCTAAATAGGATGTTTGTTTTTCTATCCTATCTTGTAAATCAGAGAAGTTATCTAAAACTTTCTGTAATTTACTTGTTAGACTTTCTTCAGTCATCTGGCAATATTCTGAAGGTTTTTCTGAAGAATTTCAGCTAGTTCTTTATATCCCTTAGCTAAATCGAGATTTCCTGAGTTTCTGAACCAATAGTGTAGTCTTTTAAACCATATAATTTGGACTTTGTATAGAGCAAGATCAGCTAGATTAGGTTTAAAGCTGATTATTGGGTAAATTAATCTTCCACATGGACTTCTTAGGAATTCATTCCCGTGTCGTTTTACTATCATACTATTCATTGGACTAAACTTAATTGCTATAGATTAGCTACCAAATTTTTGCTACTAAATTTGTGCTAATGGGCTGTTTGGTTTCTAGCCATTAGATTTGAGATTTGCACATAGAAATTTTTGTGCCTTTGCCACACTATATTTTGACTTTTTTGGTGAAGTCATTTTAATGACTGCATGTTAGAATTCTCCTAATTTATTTCTTTGTTATGTTATTTTGTTATAATATTTTATAAAATATTTTTGCATTCATATATATGGTGATGTGATTATATTCATGTATAAAACTATTTCACACTAATAGTATATATGAATTAAACTCATTTTTTTACCCTAATTCTAATCCTTCCACCCCCACAAAAATTTAAATAACTTTAAATAATTTTATTATATATTTTATATTTTTGAAACTTCTATTTTTGCAGATAGATTTTTAATTTTTTTTTTTTTATAAAATACCGTAAAATTAAAATGTTAAATTTTCAGTGATACATATACACTTGATTTTTTATTTGAGTTTTGTGCAATATGAACTCTATAAACTCAAATTTTGAGTTTTACCAGATGTTGTTTGAAGAGGAAAGGTGATTAAAATCTATTTTAGAAAAATATGGGAGTGACGACCTTACTTGAACAGGATCTGTTCTATAGGATCGTACTACTGTGTCTTTGATTTCTAAAGAAAAATATGGGAGTGAGAGATCCAATTAAAGGGGGTATGATAAGAATCTTTCATTTCCATTTTGAATTTAAAAAAGACCGGCCCACTCCCATCATATCTTTTGGATGCCGGCCCAAATGAGGCTTCTAAGATGTGAATTTCTCCCTTTAAGTCTTTGACGTCCCTCTAAAAATCTAAATGTATTTTATTTGAATTCTAGAACTTGGAGCATGTTTCGAGAGTTTAAATTATAGAATCGAACTTTTTTGTTTTTGCTCCATTTTCTAACATATGTATTAGTCGAGTTAGTGAAAATAGGAGGAATCGGCTCCTGACGCTGGTAGGCGAAAGTGTCATACCATACATTGAGCAGAGACAACTGAATTGTCTGAATCTCAACGACGATTTGAGTATGAGCAAGAGGAGGCTCAGTTAAATGTCAATGTCATCTCTCCAATTGTCAGATAAAGTTGTTATTATCTTCATACCACCTCTCTACATTGATGGTGAGGTTTATCTGTCTAGTGAGATTGATAGTGTTCTAGAACCATTCTCAAGTCTGCTAACATGATTCTCTATAAAATAATTTGAGTTCAATTCGAACTGTTTTATTTAGGAGGAAGTTTAATAACACACTCACAAATAAAAAATATTTCATTGTTGACCTAAAGATTAACCTCAAATCTTTTACTCCCTCCAATCCTATAGATAAAAGATTATACTTTTTAAATAAGACAAATGTTATAGAGTGCACCCGGTGCACTCTTTAAGCCCCTTAAAAAGTAAGTTTGTATAGAATTTTTATAAAAATATATAAAGTCAACGCATTGGAAATTGTGCTGATTAACTTTTTAATTAAAAAATTTATTTAAATAGTATGCTTAAAGAGTGCACAACTTGTTAGCAAGACCCTTTAAATAAATCGTAAACTTGATGTATCTAAAAATTAAAATATCTCGTGTGTGTGTGTGTGTGTGTGTGTGTATATATATATATATAGTGTCAGATGGAGTATTTCTTATTTCTCAAAAAGTCAATTATTGTTGTCTAGAAAGATTAAAGTCAATACCTTGAGTGGCTATAGGGTAAACGACCCTAATTAATGAATTTTGATTTTTCGCACATTATGTCCTCTTCTAGTCTTCTTTGACAATCATCTTCTCATAGCTTGTTGAGTGGGGTTTCAAAAAGCGACATTCCAATCAAAACCAAAGACCGCAATCTCACGTCAACTGCCGACACTCCCAGGTCTCCTCTCCATTCTCTTGTTTTCTTCTCCATCATTAATTCTTAATCATCATCACCATCTTTTTATATTCATAAAATCACTTATCGTCAAAATTAATCACTTATTTATTACTTTCACCTTGTTTCTTACGCAACAATGGCGAACAATTTTTATTACATTTTACTAACACTACTAATCTTCACCGTTACAGTAACAGCTGCATCAAAATCAATGGACGTCGACGTTAAATCTTCAACACCTCTCGTATCATTTCTCGAACGTCTTCAACAAACCGCATTCAACACATTCAATAACCATTCCAATTTCGATCCTAAAACCTACGTCGATTTACCTCTCAAATTCCCTCTTTCCGTTACCGATCACGCTTTCCAGAATCTTCCTAAATCATCCACCGGTTCAGTTTCCGTTCACGATTTAAACCGGTTTATTGAAACTTATTTTGAAGGTGCAGGTGATGATTTAGTGTACTTTGATCCAGAGGATTTTGTTCCTGTTCCTGATGATTTTTTACCTAAAGTGAAAAACCCTGAGGTTAGAGCTTGGGCTATTAAGGTTCATTCTCTTTGGAAAAATTTGAGTAGGAAAGTTTCTAGTGAGGTGAAAACTCATCCTGAGTTTCATACTCTGCTTCCTGTTATTGATTCTGTTGTTATTCCTGGTTCGCGATTTCGCGAAGTTTATTATTGGGATTCTTATTGGGTGATTAGGTTTGTTTGTTTGTTCCTTTCATTTCCTTTTTTTTTTCTTCTAATTTTGTGCTGTTTTTGCTAATGTGGAAATGTGATGGTGTTTTTTGTTTGTTTTTGTAGGGGTTTGTTGGCAAGTAAAATGTATAAGACTGCTAAAGGTATTGTCAACAATCTCATTTCCTTCATTGAGGAATATGGGTTTGTTCTTAATGGTGCTAGAGCATACTACACTAATAGGAGGTACCTGCTATTATTTTATCGGACAAACTACCATTTTGGTCCCGACAACTCAGACATTCAGGGACCAAAATAGTTGTTTGCCCTTACTTGATCTAATTGTATCTCTTGTTATTGGTCCCGTCAGTAATTTGTACTGATTTCAAACTTTTGTTATCTTTCACAAATCATGAAATTTTTTATACTATATATATCAAAAATAGATTAATGCTAACGTGGAATCAATGTACTGTGGTGTGAAATATGGATTAGACGACATTAACAAATACAAACATTTACGTGCATTAATTGATCTCAATCATTGATTTGAGATCTATCCACTTATCCTTTATCAAATCATCTTTAAATAATTTACATAATTGCTTTGAGATTGGATGGCCAAAATTAATCACCACATCACATGTTTAATGTGCGGAGTCCGAATCTGTGAAGTACCTTCAATACAGTAATAATTAATGTACTTTCTAAATCATCAGTTTTAATGACTAGTCTAAGTCTCAACTTGAACCTTTATTTAATTAGTTTTGTTTTGTGTGCAGATGATGTATTTGAGTACCTTTTATAGTGAGGATTAGGCATCGAAATTGCTTATCTTTTTTTTTTTTCTTTCTGAAATATATGTTGATCCTTTTTTGCACTTAAAAACAATTTATTTTCGGGTCTTATAATTTAGTACTTTTGATCTTAGAATAACTTAATGAATATGTTTCAAAACGATATGATAGTATAATTTTACACTCTTTGTTTTACCTTGATTTGTTGTCATTCTCAACATATATTTACTGCACCTTTTGCAATGAAAAGTAATTATTATCATAATTTTTGCTTTTTCAAACAGAAAATATAAAATAAGCTTAACTGTGACTTTACAGCCAGCCTCCTCTTTTAAGCGCTATGATTTATGAGATATACCATAGAACTGGTGATGTGGAATTAGTTAAAAGATCTCTACCTGCGCTACTGAAAGAGCACGAGTTTTGGAATTCAGGTATTATGCCAAAACTTATGCCTATATCGTTTGAGAGTTTATTATCTGTGGTTGGATGATGCTTGAATATACCCATACCTCTTAAGTTGTCCATGTTAATTATTTTATCTTTTATTGTCTTATTATAGATATACATAAAGTGACTGTTTCGGATGCTCAAGGTTGCACTCACACCTTAAATCGCTATTACGCAAGGTGGAACAAACCCAGACCAGAGTCGTCCATAATGGTGTGTGTGGTATGTTAATAACAGTGGTATAAATGAAATGTCATTTAATCTACAATTTTGGGTAATTCCATGCCTTAGGACAAGGCATCTGCTTCCAAGTTCACAACTGTTTCTGAAAAACAACAATTTTACCGTGAGCTAGCATCAGCAGCTGAATCAGGATGGGATTTCAGCACAAGATGGATGAGGTACTACTTTAAATACAAGCCATATAAATGTGTGCCTAGACACTGAAATGCAGCTGTGTCAACTCAGGGTTTATTAGACTGCCTAGCATAAGTACTGCACTTTCAATCAAATGCTCACTTTTCTTACAACACAAATGCATAAGCACGGCACTTTCAGCTTATTTCGAACATGTTGCTTTTCTTAAGTAATCAACAATACTTATGATACTGAGAAATCAAATCATATTTTGATGCAGACATCCTCCCAACTTCACAACATTGTCTACAACGTCAGTGATACCTGTTGATTTAAATGCATTTATACTCGGGGTAAGTCTCAGACCGTGGAGTAAAGAAGACCTGAAATAACTTTTCTGTAACCTGATTAAATTATGTGATGCTCATTGATTCAGATGGAACTTAATATTGCCTTCTTTGCAAATGTTACTGGAGATCATAGCACTGCCAAACACTTCCTCCAAATTTCTGATGTTAGAAAGGAGGCAATTAACTCTGTTTTCTGGAATGCAAATATGAAACAATGGCTTGATTCCTGGCTCAGCAATAGCACACATGAGGTATTTTCAAGTGCTACTCGTAATCGTATAAATTTACCATATGGGGAGCTGTCTTAGCCTTCGGCAGATCTGCTAACTGTCTTTTTGAATCTTCTAGCAGGTTCATCATTGGGATACTCTGCACCAGAATCAAAATGTATTTGCTTCCAATTTTGTTCCTTTGTGGATGAAGCCATTTTACTCAGGTATTCTTGATAACATATCCACATAAACTCTGGTAGACGTGCATGACTGGTTGTTGCAATTGAGCTATTTTTCCAATCAGCGATCCTGATGGTTATTTTTATTTTGAAAAAAATGAATAAAATCTCGGAGTTTCCTTGAATGTGCATGCACATCTATTGAAATTGAAAATTAGGAACTTAGGATCAAATAGAACTAGAAGTGTAAGACATATAATCATTCCATCCATGATTTATTATAGATCGCAATTGTCTTCAGAATGACCATTCAATTATAACTTAATCAGTTGTATGCAACATTTTAGGTTTAACTGTAGATTAATGAGTATGTAAATCAAATAGTTGATCTTTAAACATTTGGATAGATTGCTAAATAATTTTAGATTAGTATATGTAGAAATGTCAATAATTTCCATAAGGTTATATGCATAATATTGGAGAAATGTCAGTTCTATATTAAACTAATTAGGTATACAAATTCTACATGCATATCTAATCTATTCCACAACATTTCTTTCTAAATGTTGAACACGTCAGTTATTGGATATAAATGTTAGTGATTTCCTATTTAATGGTGTAAGATTAGTTTACTTTTCATCGATGTCATTCACTGATTTATAATATGAATTCCTTTTGAATGCACATAGAGGAATAGAGAATGTCTTTTTGTATATTTCCACTTCAAATTTTTTGCTTAATACCAAACATACACCACAAACAGATATTGAATACATATAATGTATATAGCCTTTATGCAACGACTTTACCTTTTTCTCTGATATTTAAAAATAGAAATTCTTGTACTATGTGTTGACGATTTTTTTTTAATGGCACTATGTGTTGATGATTAATATCAAGATGCTTCCCTTGTGGAAAATGTTCTCAAAAGTCTAAAAACTTCTGGACTGCTTCGTTCTGCTGGAATTGCAACTTCTTTGAGTGATTCAGGACAGCAGTGGTAAGTAATAAGCAATTTGGAGTTAGAGGTAAAATATTTTACTTAATCATGCATATTTTAATGACTCTTATGAATCTTGCAATAGGGATTTTCCAAATGGTTGGGCTCCACTTCAACACATGTTAGTTGAAGGTCTGGTAAAATCAGGGTTGAAAGAAGCAAGGTCATTGGCTGAGGAAATTGCCATCAGATGGATCACTACCAACTATATTGTTTACAAGAAAACAGATGTAATGCACGAAAAGTTTGACGTGGAGCATTGCGGAGAATTCGGAGGTGGGGGCGAATATGTACCTCAGGTATGACTATGGCTATACTCTATCATTGTGATTTTTGGTCTAGGGAAACATTTGAAAACCATATGTTGTGACTTGTATGACCGGAAGAAATTAGCTGGGTATATTTTCAATAGATTTATTTACAAGTATTCTTATTTCAAAGGAAGAATAAATAAATGATATGCTATGTAGTTACATTCAATTTCTTTCATTTTTCCAATCACTCTCAGTGCCTGCGTATACTTCATATATGATATCACTTTCAACATGAATCTGACTGGTTGTACTGCAATGCAGACTGGTTTTGGCTGGTCGAATGGAGTTGTGTTGGCATTCTTGGAGGAGTTTGGATGGCCTGAAGATCGTAAAATAGAATGTTGATGTGCTCCAAAAAATGGAAGGTACAATAAGTTTGGTATACTTCAAGAATTTACTCAGTAAAGCCATTTTTTGCTTGAGTGGTTGAAGAAAACCTGTTAGTAATTGCGTGAAAAGCTACGTGTTAAAGCTAATAAAGCAGAGATAGTGCAGAGCTTGATTTCCATGTCCAATATTTGATTACACTGTGTTTAGAGAATATGGAAAGTGATGGATGGCATCACATATCAATAATTTATAACAAATGATTGCATTAGTGAATCTGTTCCACCAAAGTGCGCCATTGGTGGTATTGTTCTCACTATAAGGCGGCTAACTTTTGGAATAAAGAATGTTTGGTTAGAAAATACTAGCTGCAAGCAAAATCATTTTACAATGGATAAAATTAATTTTTGATAGAAGTGAAAATTTTAAAATTTTCTTCTTCGTTAACAAGAATCGATTCTAAACATATAACATATGAAACTACATTTTTTGCGAACTTGCAAATTAAAATTCCTCTGAATTGCAATATCTAACTATTAATTAATTTTCTGTAATGGAAACATAAATTTCTGTGTCAAAGTTATAAGAAAATAGTCTTCAGTAATATAAATTTGACACGGAAATTTAATGGGGGATGACAATCCCCAAGACTTTTATACTACTGATAGTATTACTTGCAACTTTTGATTTTTCTGCATATAATAAACTGGTATTTTTATCTAGGATACATAAGGTCAAACGAATGTGGTTTTTAAAAAATTATGGGAGGTGGAAAAAGAAGTTCCTTTGTTTTAAAACAATGGCGTGTGGTGGCTCAAACATGATCCAATGGTGCAAATATTGGGCCCACATAGAAGTTGCAAGAGCTTCTTTAATCTCTCACTAGTTTTATAAAAACTGATTGCGTTCGAATGTACTATTTTGGACGGCTGAAAAACATCATTTTTCCCTCTAAGCAGCGCATCCGAGAAAATGAGATGCATTTCCGCCATCTCTAATCATAGAACAATTTGGGGTAAGAGTATGAATACAAAAAGAAAGTGGTTAAATTAAAATTTTAGAAAGTTGGGGACCAATCTACAAATTTTGAGAAAAGTTGGACTAAAGTGAAAATCTAAAAAAATATGAATTATAATGCAAAAATTGAAATATACAAATATCACTGTGTTTAGTTTTTTTTTTTGGTTAAATTATACATTTGGTCATTTAAGTTAATTTCAGATTTTACTTTGGTTCTTTAAGTTTTTTTTGTTTCATTTTGATCCTTTAAGCGACAAACATTATACAATTTATTCCTTTAAAATTATTTTCGTTTCATTTTGGTATCTTAAGTTATGAATATTGAACACTTTAATATTTTAAATTACAAAATTTAGACACTTTAGTCCTTTTATTAGAGATCAAAATATTTGTAATTTAAGAGACTAAAATGTTCAACATTCAAAACCCTGAAGGACCAAAATAAAACAAAAACATTTTAATCAATCGACCAAAATGACACAAAAAAACTTAAAACACCAAAATAAAACTTATGATTAACCTAAGGGACTTTTGCCTTTTTTTTTTTTATAGTAATCAATGCACATGATTTTATAAAAGTTACATAGATCAATTTGATATTCACATTTTAGAGGATAAATATATTTTTTTAATTCTTAGTTTATAGATGATATTTATAATTTTCTAAATTTAACTTATAAAATATTTCATTAAATTGATTTATTTTGCAAATATTTAAAATTTGTTGTCCATAAAAAGCAATTTACATCAATTGGATCACTCTCTAAAATTATATTATCTTGTTGAATTCATTCTTTCAAAAACACACCAAGAATCTATTTTAACTTGAAGTTGACGTAGAGATGTTAATTTCATCCGTAAATGAAAATTTCCTTGGAGATTGTCCAATTTAAAATTTGAAGATGAGAAATTTTTCTCCGTAAAAATGAAGAAGAAGCTCTCTCAATGTCCCGTTGACATCGCTTAAGTTGAAGTTTGAAATTTCTCCTCCAAAATTGATTTTAAGTCACAAGTTTTGTATTGCTTAGGTTTTTTGTCCTCCATGTTAATGCAATGCCATAGTGCTAATTCTATATGGTGGAACCAACTGGATTTCTTATTGTAAATTGTGTCCCACCTTTGCACTAGCCTCACTTTTTCCTCTTCCACAAGATACACGACTTGTAGGACATTGATGAAAGGAAATCTAAAATAAAATTTATTTATATCAATTTGCAATCTTTATAATGTGTCTAACTATATATATCTATTTTGGTTCATAAGTCAGAAAACTTCACCTGGCATATATTTGTCACCAACCTTTCCCTCCTTCCCCACACCCCTCCATTCTCTTTACTTTTTCCTTTTTTGGTGATGATTTACCAACCTTACACCTTACCAATCAACACATGTAATTAATAAGCTATAAATTATTTGATATGATCAATCAAATAATAAAATATATAAAGCGGTGGATAGATGATTAGTATCGCTTTTGTCAAAAAAAAAAAAAAAAAGATGATTAGTATCACTAATTCATTTTATAATTTATATATATTGTAGATTATTTAAGAAACTAGAAAAAAGCTTAATCCTAATACCAAGGATGTGTGGTCCTCCAAGATTCGATTCTAACGCATAAAAGAGATAATAATCATTGGAGAGTCCTTGCATTCAAATAACACCACTCAATAATGAAAACAATATATGCATATATAGCCACCCTAGAATGAATGAGTGGGGAATAATAGCAACATATACAATTGAATAATTGAACAATGGAATTTGTTTTCAAGTTCCACAACGGATTAGTCAAATAAAGGTGGCTAGCAATCAATAATTAATGACCCAAGCATTGTATAAACGGGAAGATTTGATTTTTGATTGTGGCTATTAGAAAATGCTTACAAAATCTAGGGCTTGATAGCATGGGTTTGGGTATATATATGCAGGGGACAAATCAAGGAGAAATCAACTTTTAGGTATACAAGGACTAGTTTAGGAAGTATATTGGTCCCTAATCCCATTAATTAAGCATTGTTATATGAGGATAAACCCTAGGGCATTGAGCCATTGACCAAACATATAGCACTTGTGTACAAACATTTACTCGTCCCTTGGCTATATAGAATTATTTGGGGGTATACTTTGCTATTTACAAACCAATTATACTATTTAGATTTTAGACAGATTTGTTTGTTTGTATATATACTTTCAAGATACTTATGCATAAATAAAAAATAGACAAATAACAAATTACGCCATTAACTATTTTTAAATGACAAAATCAATCTTCGAAAAAACTACATCCGATTAGGTCTTTGATGTTATATATAAGTGAATATGGTTTAAGGCGATACTAATTTATAGTTAAGTTTTTTCAAATCAAGTTGGGTCAAATTTCAGTAAAAATCTAATATATCAATTAATTAAGTATTTGTTGATTTCAGGCAAGTGTTTATTAATTCGAACCCACTTGAGTTAGTTTGGTGGTATTGTCTTGAGATTTGAGAATGTGCTTCTCTTAAGATCTCAGGATCGATTCTCACCGATACCAATTTAGTTTCTTAAAAAAAGAGTTTATTAATTCGTACTTCTAATTCTAAAATCAAACTAAACAAGCCGACCATCAAAGGATATTAAGTTGAGTTTGTAAACACAATTCAAAGGATATTAATTATTTTTTTACCAACATATTTCAAAGTATAGCATATCTTTTTTCTTTTTTTTTTGGTCAAGTAGCCTAGTGGCTAGAAATTCCACACATAAGGTGGATAAGTGGGATGACCGAGGTTCGAACCCCGGCCCCCTGCATATATAATGTGATGTCCAACCAACTGAGCTAAGCTCACAGGACGTATAGCATATCTTTTTATACAGTATATAATGAATATTTTTCTTAAATTTATATTAATAATATGACAGGAAGACTAAAACTGTCAAATTTTAAAATAGGAAGACTAAAACTGCAAAAGGTTAAAAATATGGAGACCAAAACTGCAATTAAGCCTACAAATATTTACTCATTATCTCTTGTGAAAAATAAAATTGTAAAAACAATATCAATTGTCAATATAAATTTAAGAAAAATGTTAAACAATATCCCCGGAGTATTAGTTAAGCTTATTAATAAGGAAACTTGTAATTTTTGTATTCAATATCTCAAAATTGTAGAAATTTATCTTTTCAACATTAATTTTCTATTTATTTTGCTTTTTTTTTTTGTATGCTTACTTAACAAATGTCTAATGACACTGTTTAGTATGACTCATTTAATACAAACAAACTTTTTTAAATTTTCATAATTTTCTAAAAGAATGATCTTATATCTATGGATAAATGTGATATTTGTTATGCTTCTCAAAGGAGGGGTAGCAAAGCGGACGATCCGTCCTGTTTAGGCCACCCGATTTAAATTCGTCCAAAAGTAGGACGTATGGAGCAGCTTTAATGTTCGAGCTCAAATTTCAAGTCCATCTCATTTATTGACGAATTGGTGGACCGACCTATTAAAAAATTGTTTTTTTTTATTGATAGATTTATTACATTAATTACAATTTTTTAAAACCGATTTAACTTATCCAACTTATTTTATCACCTCACTCTCTTCAATCACTATTATAAGAAAAAAATAATTTAAATTCATTGAAAAATAATATACTTAACTTATATTATAGATTAAATATATCATTTTTTTAATTTAAAGAATATTGTTGAATGAAGCATCTCACGAGGCTCAATCTCTCAACCTAAACCGCATACTAGGGGTGAACATCAGTCGGGTTCGGTCGAATTCGGGCCGAAAATCATCAAACCGATAAAAACCGCAACCTCTTAATTTGGACCCAATTCCGACTGTTTACGTCTTCGATTTGTTCGGGTTCGGGTCATACGGGTGACTGGTCCAACGGGTCGATTTTAACGGGTTAGATTGAAACGTTGTTGTTACATTTAAAACTTCATTGATCAAAAAATTATTTGTTTTTTGACAATTCGTTCAATATTTCGTACATAATGCAACAAAAGATACAATAAAAATGATGAGATGAAGTTAATTTATTTCAAATTTATAAATTCAACGACAATAATAGATAGTAAATGAGAAGTAAAAATTAAGATAAATCTAAAATATTATCTTTCACATCTCCTTTATCAACATATTACAAGCAAAAACTTGTAAAGTTTAACATTTTTCTCCTCTATCAAAGATAGATAAAATTAACAAAGTGAAGAGCATATGATATTAAGAGAGAGAAGAGGTGCTCGAAACTAAAAAAAATTTAATTTGTGTTTTAGAAATTGTTCGGTCGGTTTCGGTTATGAAGAGACAGACTTTTTGAGACCCGCACCCACCCGTATACAACTGTTCATGACCGATTTTTTACAATTGTTGACCCAAGACCCGACCCAATCGAGTGCTTCCGTATGTTGGCGGTTATGTCGATTTCGAGTCGGGTTGCGGGTTTATGCTCATTCCTACCGCATACATTGATGAATACTTATCCTCACGTGCGGGGTGATTGATTCCTCCAAGCTTTGAGATATGGTTATGACCATGGTTCATTAGTTATGCTATGCATTGATACTCGTGATTGACCATCGTTCCAATTCTTTCACATTCATTTGGAATTTATTAATCAACCGACAAAACTTATTGCAAACTTCATGAAAGTGCGCCCAAAATTAAATGAGACATGAAATGAAAAATATACACTTCCTCTGATCCTATATATCTTGTATATATATAAGAAACATTTCACCTTTTAAATTTATTATAAATTTGATATATTTAGATTATATTATTATCTACATATATTAATTTTACAATAAATCTAAAAAGTTAACTTTTCTTATATATGAAACCGGAAGGAGTATTTTCTTCGTCTTTATTATAAAAAAAAAAAATAGCCTTAAATATGAATATAAATTATAAAAGTCAACTTCTTTTAATTTTATTTTTTTTAAATATCCATATTAACTGTTCTATTTTTTTATTTAGATAGTTCAAATACAAATTTAATGTTCTAAATAAGATAATTTTATTTATAAATAATGTTGAAGGGAGTACTTGGAAAATATTAATAACTGCAATGAAATATTCCCTCCGTTTTAAATTACAATTCGCTTTGAGCAAAATATTTATTTTAAATTATAAGTCATTTTATAATACCAATAAAATATTTAATATAATTTTTTCTATTATACCCTTAACTATTTATAACTCTCTATTATTTCAATTATTTAATTTATCGCTCTCATACAATTAATAAAAGATAATTTTATAAATTTATTCATAATTTCTCTATTCTATTTAACATTAATTACATTTTTTAATTTGTGTAATTGGTCAAACCAACTTATAATTTGAAAATGAGAGAGTACATGTTAAGAAAACAATAAATTAAGTGTTTCAATTCTCAATATAAGATTTTTCATTCTTATCGTGAGGTCAATGCTTGTGCTGATGCCCTTGCAAGTTTGGGTTGTGATCGTGATCCGGGGTTGCGTGTGTATGATCAATATGTCCTTCTAAAGTGAACTCTTTGTTGTTAGCTGATGTAATGAGAATAACTACCTCTAAAATCATCTCTTTATAGTTGTTTTCTTTTCTGGGCCTTCGTCCATTAAAAAAAAATATAAGAAAAAAAAACTATTTTTAAATTTAGACTATTATGCTTCTTTTGAGAATGAATTCTCTCAATTACTTGAGGAAAATAATAGTATTCTAGCCATTGATTTGTAAGGAGAGAAAAGAAAAAAAGATAAAAGTTGAATTAAATGGTAGAGATTGAAGAAATTGAGGAAATTAAAATTGAGATAATCCTCTCTCGCTTCTTTTGTTTATCAATAATTTATAATTTTTAAATGTCAGTTTTTTTTAGACAAATGTTAAACAATGCACCCCTTGCATTATTTAAGGAACAAAAATGGTAAAATTATCTTGAAAGTTGTGTAGTCAACTTTTTAAAAGTGTACTGTAAGTTATGATCTTTTTAAGATAAAATTTACTACTTTTAACTTTCTTAACTAGTGCACCTGATGCATTAATTTAACAAGATTTTTTTAATTGCTTCTTTTGACTATCTTGTAAAAGTCAAGCTGATAATTACAGTGTCTAATCTCTGAACCTGACACGTTGTAATTGATCGTGGAAAAACGTTAACGGTCTACAGTATATCCGTTCCTCTTTCTAGATTGTGTTAAATTAATCTACTTAATGGCGTATTAGGCCAGATAATCATCGGAGCAAAGATAGTGCCAAGAAATAAAGCCATAAAGCATTATGGTATGATCTCTTTCGTGTCTTTCCCTGGCACACACATTAAAGAGCAAAAAGCCATTAAAATTAGTATAAGTACAGGCCAATTATAATTAATTAATATACTAGTAGTATTAATAATTATGCTACTGTAATTGATATTTATGAGAAATTAACTCAGAATACAAATTAAACATTGGCTCAATCATGTACTACTAAACACTATTTTAATAGTAACTAAAAGTTTAATCTAATGGAAAAACATCTAAAATTTTAAATTTGGGAGATTCTATATTCGAACTCCAATATTTTATTTAGAAGAAAATAGATATAAATATAAAACATTTTTTGAACTCTAATATCTTAAAGATAATAGTATTATTAGTACTGGTTATCTATCATGTATGACACGTATGTAGCTTGCACATAACAACCTTTTTTTTATTTCTTTCTTTTGCCTTTTTAGCTATTGTTGATTTTTTTTTCTATTTCTTTTGTGGTTACCACCCTCCCCAGCAAGTGACAGTACTAGTGATTAAGGACCACTTTTATTTTGACACAAATTCTACACTTTTTTTTTTTTAATTACAAAAAATTTAGGGTGAGGGGATGGTGCCCCAGTCCAAGACAGGGAAGATCTTAGGGCTCAAAGAGCACTTACAAAGGTAATTATATTTACCTCCCTCCAAAGACACTAGCGAGGCTCGAACCCGGGACCTCTCAGATTCAAGACCTGTCTTTTTACCACTAGATCAAGCCTTTGGAGGTAATTCTACACTTTTTTTGTTAATAGTAGTAACAACTTTGAATTAATTGTTGATATGTTAATGAGCCTTAAATAATGACTACTCCTTTCGAAAAATTTGAGTGAGAATTCTGACCAAAACATTCGTTGGTACGAATATTTTTTGTTACAAAGCTACTCCTTTAAAGAGACTTCGGAGATGCATGAAAAAACAGATCTTTTGAGGGAGATGCATGAATTGTGAGATCGGAATTTAAAGAGACTTTAAGTTTGGCTAAGAAATTCACACAATTATTTCCTTCTACTAGAGTGTGACAAAGATTAGTGTTACTTTGAGAAAATAGCTTTTTGATGTCTTGAATCAACACAGCATAAACATGATAATTGATGGTGAGACCTTTTATGAGGTTGATGCAGTGGAGAGAATATGAGTAGCATACCAACTCTTCAATAACCATAATTTTCGCCAAAATGAGACCCTGGTAAATGGCAAATAACTCGGCGAGTAAGGATCCCTAAATGAAACCCGAGAAACCTGACTAATAGTAGTCTGAGTCGTTTCTGATAATTCATTTGTTAGTACGAATATCGCTAAAAGTTCGAAACTTAAAATAGTAAAATTTTCTTATAAAATAGAAAAATGTTAAATAGTGTCCCCGAAAAACTAGTTAAGCATATAAATATGAAAATACTGTTTCATAATTTGTGCATTCAACATCGAGAATGTAAAATGTTATTTTATCAATATTAATTTAATTTTTTACTTATACTTTTAGTATCCTTAATTAACAAGTGTCCCGGAGACACCGTTTATCATGACCATATAAAATATTATAGAGGAAGTATTTATATATTTTATTATAAATGAAATATTATGGATATTCATTAGAATTTATAATAACTTTAACATTTGTTTGACTCTACATTCTCAAAAATTGATTTTACTTAAATATAAATTCATTGTAGAATTAATATATATGTAGACAATAATATAGTCAAAATATATTATATTTATAATGAATTTAAAAAGTGAAATGTTTCTTATATATAGGATCGGTGGAGTATATACTCCCTCCGATCTTATTTATAAATAAAAGTTGTTTATTATGTTCATTCAATAACTAATGTATCTAACTTAAATATAGACTAGATACATTACTTCTTTAATAAAATTAAAAAGCAGCTTTTACTTATAAATAAAATTGGAAGGAATACGCATTTTTCTTGATCCAGTTTCATTATAAATTATAAATAAATATACCACAGTAGTTAAATACTAAAGTCAAAAATATAGTTAAATACTCCCTCCGTCCCAAAATGATTAAGTCAGTTGACTGCGTCACGTATGACAATGTACAACTTTGATGATTAATATTTTTAATTGTACAATAGTAAAAATTATAAAAATTTGATATTTTGAAAATGTTCGTCGAGATGAATCCAACATCTCATATACTAATATATTTATTTATATATAATGGTGAAAAATAGAGTCAAAATAAAACATGTGAATAATACAAATAGTCAAATTGGCTCAATAAAATTGACACGTAAACAGAGAGTACTAAGAAAAAAAATCATATAAATACAAAGAATTGGCAAATTGAACGGTAGTAGTGAGCAGTATATATAGCTAGAACATTTTTGACTTGTATGTGTATAGTATAGCCTTTAAACAATCTCTGTTTACAGTAGTTATCACGCACGCTGAAGAGTACTGAAGAAGATCCCTTCTTTTTTCTTTTCCCATTTTTTGTTTATTTTTCTCTCTCAGACCAATTTAGCTTTTTATGCTTCTCTTCCTTTATCCTTTTTTCCTTTCTTCTGCTTCTGCATGTACTTAATGCACGCAGAAGAAACAGCCGAACTGTATAGCATAGCATAGCATCTCAGAATCCATCCTCTGACACGTAGCGAAAAAAGAGAACTACCTTTTTTCACATAATTCAATTTCACCCTACTACCTACAGTACTGTATTCAATTACTCTAATTAATATACCGGTCAAACATTCACTCATTCATTCACCAAATATACCAAAACCACTTTCATTCGGATTTTCACAAAATCGATTAACAAACAATGCTCGAAACGGTTAAATACTTGATCGGATCCGCAGGACCGAGCGGATTCGGGTCTAAATCAACCGCCGAACAAGTTACTGAAAGCTGCGGCGATCTTCGCTCTATCACCGCCATCATCACAGGCGGTACTTCTGGAATCGGAGAGGAAACGGCGCGTGTTTTGGCATCGCGTGGTGCTAGGGTGATTCTTCCAGCGCGTAGCATAAAAAATGCGGAAGAAACAAGAGGTCGAATCGTAACGGAATTTCCTGAAGCGGAGATTATTGTTATGGCACTCGATCTCAGTTCTCTCAATTCTGTTACAAATTTCGTTACTCGCTTTCACTCCTTCGATTTTCCTCTCAATCTCCTCATGTATGCATACATAGTATTAATTAAATAAAATATTTAATTATTTTTTTTTTCATTTTAGTTTGTTGACTACTGTTGTTGTTTAGAAACAATGCTGGAAAATTTGCAGAAAAGCATGCGATTTCCGAGGATGGAGTTGAAATGACCTTTGCGACTAATTATCTAGGTCATTTTGTGTTGACAAAGTTGTTGATGAAGACGATGGTTGAAACGGCAAAGAAGACAGGAATACAAGGGAGGATAGTGAACGTGTCGTCTGCTATACACAATTGGTTTACTGGCGACGTCATCTCCTATTTGTCTCTTATATGCCGCAACAAATTAAGGTCACAACACAACTATTTACCTCATCAACTTTAATTTAGGTTCATTCACGGTGAATTTGACAAAATTACAATATTACTACAATAATTAAGCTTGATAAAAGGTGGTGCATTTTAAAGTTCAACAAAATAATCTATTATTAGTTGATTCGGTGATAATTGACGCTGAACTTAGTAGGATGACCACTATTCGATCCCGCAACTGCGATCAGAAGCGATTGAAACCACTTAATACTAAAATTGACCCCTCCGAACCAAATTAATTAATTTTTATTGTGATCCAAATATGTACTATTTTTTATTATTTCTAAACATAAGAGTCACAATACAATGCTTAGCTTGTGCGTGATAACTACAAAAACTACATGATAGCATTATTAAGTAACTAACTAATAGTCAAATATAGCTAAAGACTCTTCTAAAATGGACTAGTAAAATGAAAATGTTGTGACATGTTTGGCAAACACTCCACACCATAAACCTTTTTTTGTTTCTGTTTTCTAGTAATTTGTTGGATTGAAATATGTTTGTGATGTCCCCCAGCCACTATGATGCTACACGTGCTTATGCTCTTTCCAAACTCGCCAATGTCTTCCACACAAACGAGCTTGCCCGCAGACTCAAGGTAACACACTCTCCTTCACTAATATCCATTCATTTCTCTTAATATTTTTTAATTAAATCCATTCTGATCTATGATCTACATCGATCCTATCTATATTTAAAAGTCAAATTTGTTTGTTTCCTTGTAGTAGTCAGTAGACAGTTATCATATTCAATTGCCCCACGACTAATTGGTTTGGCTTAACCTCACTCATTTTTGCCTAATTAATTTAGTTTATTTATATATCATTTTTTTTGTCAAGTAGTTTAGTGGCTAGAAAATCCACCCTAAAGGTGAATAAGTGGAGTGTCCCGGGTTCGAACCCGGCCTCCTTCACATATAGTGCGATGTCTCTGCCAACTGAGCCAAACTCGCAGAAACTATATCATTTTTTGTTTTATTATATGAAGAACAGATATAAACAAAATAAAATAATAATTTGGGGTATTAAATTTGTGCAGCAAATGGATGCCAATGTGACCGTGAACTGCGTTCATCCGGGGGTTGTGAGAACAAGACTCACCAGAGAGCGTGAAGGCTTTCTTACAGGTATCAACAACAGCAACAATCTTGTCTCTTTTCAGTGATTGTTAGTTTTGGTTCCTCTTTTTAATGTCTGCAATATTTCAGGCATTAATTGATTTAAGATTTTATTTTTCTGTTCTAAAATTGAATTGCAGATTTAGTTTTCTTTTTGACTTCCAAGCTCTTAAAGACTATTCCTCAGGTAAATTAAATATATAGTAGTACTAGAAAATGCAATATTAGTATCTTATTATAATGACATCCATAAAAAAGTGTATTAAAAAATAGTTATAATTATAAATTTGTCAAAAAATATAATATTTTTCAATGGTACTTTAAATAAGAGGTATCTTTGTAATAAAAAAAAACATTACTGCAAATTGAATTTTATAATGAGTGTTATATTAAGGGGCAAATATCTTTATAATTAAGAACGGAAGTAGCATCTTTCATGTGAGATAAATTTATGTTCATTTCTCAAAAGAAATAGTTCCCAGAGAAATAAATACAAAATGTAGTGGGGTCTATTTAATGATAATGAGACTTATTTTAGTGAAATGATAGTGAGACTCATTTATTGCATGTTTGGTATCACGATAAGTATATCAAAATTACATGATCCACCGTGATTCTGCAAAAACTACATATGTAGTGTAGCTTTTGCAAAATCATGGTTGGTCACCGTGATTCTACCATACTCATTGTAATACCAAACGTAAGTTTAGTGGTGGAGTCCACTGCTTATTTTTTGTGTTTATTTGATTATTTCTCGAACACTCCATTTCTTCTTTTGAGAGAAAGAAATGGAGAGATCCTAACCTTTTTCATGCATGTGTGATATAAACTTACTTGACAACTTTGATAGTTTTTACTCTCTCCAGTCTCATAAAAGAAATTAGGGTTAATTGTATTTTTTGTTCTCTATTTTATTAAGCTAACCAAATTCAATTACACACACGTTACAAGATTATGTGTTGTTATCTTATGTTGTGCTCTAATTCAATTACTCACTAAACAATATTATGTAGGCAGCTGCAACAACATGTTATGTAGCAACCCACCCAAGGCTCTTCAATGTGTCCGGCAAGTACTTTGCTGACTGCAACGAAGTCTCAACTTCCAAATTGGGGTCCAACTCGACTGAAGCTGCAAAGTTATGGGCGGTTTCCGAACTCGTGATTTCTAAGGGTCCAAAAGCTGCCTTTGACTTAATTGATCGCCTTGAATTTTGAAGTTTCTTCACTTTCTTGGGACAATGCAGTAGAAAAAAAAAAAAAAAACTCCTACATATATATACTATAGAACTTTATGGAAAAGATACATATAATTTCTCTTTAGGTTTTTAATAGAACAATAGAATGAGAGTTAGCTGTGGCCAGTTAAGTTAGTCTTATGATCTGGAGTACAAGTAAATGTTTCAATGTATGATATGATAACTTTATATTTTGATTACTTAATTAGGGCAAACCTTGGGAGTATTTTATTGTTAGAAGTATGAAATATAGTAATTGCTTTAGATTATTCTATAGTTAGATTTGGGTGCTATGATTAATACAATGATTATGGAGCCTTAATTATGTTAACCTTGGATCTTTTATAAGTGAAAGTGCCAGGAAAAATCTAGTTGTACTTATTTGTTAATTATTCTGAGATGTAATTAATTGTACTTTGTATATATGTATATAAGGAGAGGATGATACAAATATATATACTGAGAAAGCTCCTTTGGAGTTGTCATTGAAATGGACAATATATAGTATATGTATATATACTATATCTCTTGTAAATCAAAAATTCCGTTTGGAACGAGGAAAAGAAAGAGAAAGGAAATAAAATTGTGGAAACCGATAAATGAATTTAAATTAATGTTGGTCTAAGTACATTCATCGATTTCTGTAATTTTCTTTTCTCATTTTTTCTTTTCCTCTTCCAGATGGACCATAAGTGAAGAACAAGAACATGGGGTCGGGCTCCTCCATGTGGTGGTTGTCATTTGAAGAGTATCTTTTTCATGGTGTTTTTGCATGGGACCTACTAACATGCGCCTCTTGGATGATAGAGCGTGCTCTTGCAGAAAAATATTTTTTCCAAAGGGATTTTTTCATAAAAGAAACCAAATCCAATGACAAGTCACTGCTATAAAGAATTAAAGATAATCAAATAATAATATCTCATTGATTAAAAGATGAATTTAATACCAATCGTTAGTTGGCTCAGTGGTGATTGGCACTGAACTTGGTAGGGAGGACCACGGTTCGATCCCCCGCAACTGCGATCGGGAGGAGGCTGGAACCACTTGATGCCAGAACTGACCCCCGAACCAGAATCAACTAGTGGTGAAAAACCGAAAAAAAAAAAAAAAGATGAATTTAATTGCTCGATTATTTAGATCTCTTAAGTGGTCGATTAATTTAATGATTTAATTTTAAGAATTTTGAATTTGAGAATTCAAATTTAAAGAAGAATATAAGTAAAGGTCACCGCGAGTTTAGTATATATAATTAGGAGGGATATCATTTTTATTAAACCTCCATCACTAGATGCTAGATTAACCATATCAAATTCATCATTCCTAAACCAGTTTTTTATCCTCCTGATCACCACAATAGAATTGCTTGATTCAGACTCATTTACGACGATGATGGTATGGCGACAAGTTCGCTTCGTCAGCAGCAGAGGGAGCATACGGTTCAAAGTGAAGAAAATTTTCGACGGAGAAGAGAAAATGTAGCAAATGAATTTAAACTTTAAATCTTATCATAGCTAGCGTATGTAACACAATGTTTATTTTTATTTTTCCTTAACTTTTCTTTCTTATGCAAATTATATTTATTTAAAAATACATATAGATATTAAATTACATCATATTTGATATCAAATTTTGAAGATAAAAGTACTAGGCATTTCACACGTTAAAGCTTCAACCCTCTAATGTGACAATATAGTTGGTTGCCCTCTAATTTTGATTATCATTATCAGTAACAATGACTGCCACAATGATTCCAACTTAGATATTGAATAAAGCATATACAGTATGAACTTTCAAATTAGAAGAATATATACATTACAAATCTTTTCACACACATACTTAAGCAAGCTAGAGAAAGTAAAATGAGTGGCTCAAAACCATGTCATCCATTAATTTATTATGCATTAGTCAAAACTTTTCTAACCACATACTAATATTCAATATCTTTATAAAGTGTTATGTCTATCATCTACTTTTGTGCAAAAAATGTTTCTCTTCTGATTATCAAATTCACATAGAAAATGATTATGGCACAGAAATTTACTTCAATGAGAACACACACAACATGTGAATCATGTATAATCTTATAGTAATCCGTACAATAAAAAGGAATAGGTAAGGTGATTGTTTCTAGAAATATGTATTAACAAAAGTTTGTTTGACAAAATGTTACCCTACAAATCATTCATCCAATCAAATCTTCCTTTGGAGGCCACTATCTCTATACACAAATTTGATTAATGTTTTGGGTTGGGCCCAAGGTCAACCACTCACATGATCAGTTATGAATGGTTATTAATAATTTGAAAATTAGAGGAATCTAGAAATGTCAAAATATCTATAAAAATAATATAAAAGTGAATTAAACATCAGATTTTTTTTTTGAAGAAAAATAACAATAAGCTGCAAAAAAGCAAAGACAAAAATTTCATTTTGCATTTATGCAAGCATCAGACAAGTGCATAGTCATTATGCTTTTCATGTGTAAATTTATGTATCTATAAGTTAAAATTGAATGAAATCTTCTATATACTATACAACAATCAGGAATTACATTTTTGACAAGGACTATCAGCAAAACTGAAACTTACATTCTCTCAACTGACAATCCTTAAAAATTAAAGAATCATATAATCGATATCGACTTTCGTATAAAGAATAATAATATTACATGATGGCATCCCGGCGTTACCAAACGACGAAGTTTTGTAACTTACTTTAGAATACACCAACAAATTCTCGTGTTTCAAATGCGAACGGGTAAGCCATAATTTTGATACACTTTTATGAATCCATCAGATCCTGCTGTTAGAATCACTTGGCCCCATAAATGAGAATTAGACATTCCCTTGCAAGCACTTCTCAAGAACTTATACTCTGATTTACATATTGTAGGAGAAACAACAGTTTGCCCGGAATTGAGAAGTGTCTCCTCTGGCCATGTAGCAGCAACCTTTGGGACTAACTCAGAAAGAAATCCTCGACCCATGAAGAAACAATCGGGAGAAGACAAGGATGACCGCTGAATCAAGTTTTCATCGAGTGAAGGGGACAAAGGCGTTGACTCAATGCCACACCAAGGTATGGCGATCGTAGCATTGTGGGATAGAAAACTCTCGGAAGACAAAATCTGCTTTGCTTTGGACGTATTCCTATCCTGGCCAGTGTGATTCCAGATACAAACATTTGAACCTTCGCTAAGTGAAACGATATGTTTCCCGTCGGATGTGAAGGAAGCATGCATCTGACCTGCACTTCTCAGACCTGAAGGCAAAACAAGAAGAGATATAAAGATATACAAACAATGGGGGAAATCAGTTCTCAAAGCACACAAAAACTGGAAAATCCCATATATTTCCAATATCAAGTCCTCATTGCAGGAAATTAAAATACACATAGGAAAACATCAATATGTTAGAAATTCCTTCATTATTGCGATTCGTCCCTAGCTGCCTTAGTTGCGGTGAATCTGAGCTGCCCTCTTTGCAGCCTCCAGCAACTTCATTGTGTTAGGTCTATGAGGGTGGGGTTTAGTCACATATTGCCTAGTTATGCTTATGACCTTTGCAGTGCTTATAGGCTTAGGCAGTCCTCATCTTACAAATTGGTCTTAAGGGATTAAATAAGGCCTAGCTCAAATTAAAAGATGCAACATGAGAAGAATTAGGCATATATATGTAGGATGCATTTTATAATATTTTCAAATAAGGAAATCATATGCAAAGAACCTACCCTTGAATTTGTAGATGACATCAACTCCAGAGAGTACACACACATGTGAATCAGCAGAGGCGACCAACAATTTGCTCGGGTCACTGGGCGAAAACTGAAAAAATAATCATACAATTAATAAACCACTTGTCAATAATTTTAAATAGGGTGGAAGAGAAAGGACGACAATAAACCGGAAAACAGTATGGTGTGACAGAAATAACCAACCTGAAAGCCAGTGATCCTTTTCCCTGATGTCTTCTTTTTGCCTTGTAACGACATTTGAGTATCAATTTTCATATGATTATCTGAACAACCAAAGATAAAAGAATAAAATTAGCTGTAGAAACTAGTAATGCTATTTATAATCATTTTAAGGATGGATAGTTTAAATTCAGAAACTCTTTTATGTCACAAGCATAAGAGATAATTATTTTATTCAGGCTCCAAATTGTAACACAATTCCAAACATTTACAGAGCTAAATATGTGCATACCTAGGATATCATAAAAACGGCAATTGCCTGCCATGGTACCCACAATCGTGCCCTGCAATAACGAGCAAATATTTTAGGAACAAGAAAAAATGTTTCAAAGTTCTTGCAGTTAAATGAATAATGAAACAGACCTTTCCATCAGGGCGGAAACATACAGCTGTGACTATCTCTCTGATATCAATGTAATCAACAACCCGACAACGAACAACTTCCCATATGCGCACCTTTCCATCAATTGAACCACTGATGAAAATATTATCATTGACAGGATTGAAATTCACACAAGTCACTGCATCAAAGGAAAATCGAAATAAAGTGTTAATTAGCAAAACAAAACCAAATAACACGATATGGGGTGAGAAAAATATAGAAAAATATAGAGAAATACTGTTACATAAAAACCAATATTGCCCAAATCATTCAACACACTTATAAAAAAATAGGCAAGAGGCGCACCATAATTATTGTGAGAGAAAACTCGAAGACATTTGCCATTCCCTACTTGCCATAAGCGCACTGTCTTATCAACAGAGGATGACAATAGAAACTGCAACAAGCCAAAGAATGCAAACAACGGTGAGTTCCATTGATAGAAAACTAAATGATAAGCAAATTTGACGATAGCGCGAGACAAAAAAAAAAAGATAAATAAGAGTACATTGCTTCTGTAGGAAACTAACCCCTGATTTGGACCATGCAAGGTCTAAAATGTCATCATTATGCCCCTGGAATTCATGCAAAGGTTTTGCCAATATGCGGAAGGTCTTTGGTGGAATAACCACACAGGTTGAAGGAGATGATCTCTTCAGCTTCTCTGTTTTGACTAATTTTTCTTTATCTACATCAAGGGGAGCCACACAACCAGTAAATTGATTCATTTTGAAATATATATTGGATGGATCATTGTCTAGAATGTTCAATTCATTCGATCTTTCATCCTCAACCACCTTCCACACACGCACAATGCCATCTTCACCACCACTAGCCAGATATTTTCCATCAAGACTGAACTTCATTGTCAAAATAATGCCTTTGTGTGCTTTAAACTCTTGTTCAGCATAAAGAGAGGAAAGCTCCTTAATTCGCTTCTTATGCGGCTGAACACGAACTTTATGTATCCTAGAATCTAAGTCTTTGTTGCAGCAAGTTTCATCAAACTCTTGATTATGATAAAAACAAGCAATAGAATCCAGTTTGCTTAACCAACCTTTCTTCATCTTCTTTTTAGCAACACTCAGCAATCTAGTGCTTTCAGCATCTCTCTGCAAATGTCTACGGACAAAAGATGACGGCCCAATATTTTTATGAAACTCATCCAAACTAATCAATTGGTTCGAACCGAGAACACGCAGGGTATTAAGCGTTCCATCTTGATCCAATTTATCTACAACATACTGCGTCCCATCATCCAAATTCTTTATCATACATGTCGAATTATCGGTACCATCCCCAGAAGTTGCCTCATTTGACAAGGAATCCAACACAATCTGATTTACAGTTCTCAAACCATCCCCACTAGTTGAAGTGATTCGGTCAACTCGACGAGACGAATCTTCTCCAAACTCATCTCCATCAACTGAATTCTCATCATACTCCAAACCCATCCATCTTAAAAAATTGATTCGTCTATGATGAACACTTTCAAGGTTTTTAGTCCAAAAATTGAACCTAGTAACATAATTATTATTATTACTACTACCACCAGAACAAGATTCTAAACAATAATCAAAACCCTCATCAGAAACAGAACATAAATCCTCACAAGTATCATAGAATTGATCCTCATCAACTTCCAATTCCATATCCACCAATTCCACAACCCTTTTCCAATTCCCCACCATACAATTATTCTTTACTTCACAAACAAACAAAATTATGTTAATTAATTCTTCACTCAATTAAACTTTTTTACTTAATTTTAGGGAAAAGGGTATCCGAAATAGCTGCAAAAAAAATGAAAATTGAAAAAAATCATAGAAATATCAGAAAACAGTTATAAGAAAGAAAAAAAACAGGGATTTGAAGTAGAAAGCGTGAAAATTGGAGGAATAAAAGAGAGGGGAATTAAAATAGAGGATAATTGCTGACCTGGGTTGTGTTCAAATTAGAAGCTTGATCGAAAAATGAAAAGAATTGTTCATAGGGATCTTCGCCACTGTGTATCCACAGAAATACCTACCCACAGCACACCCACTTCTGGTACGGTGGATACAAACATACATAAAAAGGTTTAAAATATAAATAAATAAAGAAGAAAAAATGAGAATTTCGATTAGGATAAAATAATTGATTATTTAGAAGAAAACATTGCATCGGTTGTGGGTGTAAAATTAAGAATTGTTGAATGAAGAAAGGATTTGTTTTTGTCGAATTATGACTGCTGACTGAGTCCACTCTTTCATAATTTAAGTCTTTTCCGTGTTAATACCATTATTATTATTATTATTATTATTATTATTATTATTATTATTACATTACATTATTATTATCAAACGAATCATATGCTTTGCTTAATTTCCACTTTTTTACTCATTCATTCTCATATGGAGTGTCATTAGTTTTAGTTTAATAACTACCAGTACTATTTTGCTTTGTTAAGGAACTTTATTGTGTAGTTTTTTTTTTTTAAAGATGTATAGATTGTCAGTTCAGTGTTGATTGACGCTGAATTTAATAGGTAAGACAATAATTTGATTTTTTACAACTATATTTAAGAGTATGTTGAAAACATTTAATGTCAGAAGTCAGAACTGACTTACAATTCATATTAAACTGATAGTGAAAGCGCAGAGTATAATTTAAGATGTTGTTTTTTGAACGTATTACTTTCTCTTTCAATTTTTTTTAACAATTACCGTATAACAATCAAATTACTAAAAATGCTTAAATTTATGGGTGATATTTTTAGAAAATATATTAAAAATATTTCAAATAGTAATTATGTTTTGAATAAAATGCACGATTTTTAATATAAATTAATTATTTTATATATATTTTTCATTATAGACAATCATATATTTGAAATAAATGTCTTAAAACACATGTTAGAGTTTCTCTAACTTTATTTGTAGTTGTTTTTTTAAAGATGTTTATTTAATTGACTGTGCCAATAAATTAAACTCATTTCAATATTACCAAATTATAAGAATTTTTTAATAAAATTATCAATAGTAATTGTTAAAATACTTTTCTATAACCATACTAATTTATCTATTTCTTAATGTAAAATATTTAATCTAGTCAGAGAATATAAATTATAGTATCATAGTTGTTTGTTGAATAACTTTTGACTATTATTGCATAAAATTACTTGCTTTGATCTGGTAGTTGTCAAAGGGAGTTGTACCATAACAAAATTAAATTTGTACCCAAAAAAACAACACAGAGGGAGTGCCACTCTCCCATGACAACTGTTGCATTTGCAAGAAAATAAAAAATAGAGTAAAATATGCTTTTTGTTTTTAAAATTATCTGACTCTATGTAAAACGATCAATGTGACAACTATTTTAAGGCAAAACAAAATTATTATTTTCGACTATAAATATATGCAAAACTTCTTTGTTTCACACGTATTAAAAATTAATTATATTTATTAAAATAAATATTTTTTGGTTGATTTATCATTGGTCTATGTATTCATCTTAAAAAATGCTAGAAAAATTAATAAATGAACTTCTTTGAAACAATAATATTAAATTTAATTGAATCTAATGAGTTTTGTTCATACTTTATGCTAAAAAATTATGAAGATTTTTTGTTTTATATACATAAATAAAGTCGGGAAAGTATATTCTTGACAATTAATTTTGCCATTATTCTCTAAATAGCGAGTCGTATTTATCTTTTAAAAACATAACAATTCAGCATGTCATCTAAATTAGAGGTGAACATCGGTTGGATTTAGGTCGAAAATCGTTAAATTGATAAAAATCACAATTTCTTAATTTGGACCAAATTCTGATTGTCTATATTTTCGGTTTGTTCGCGTGTCGGATTATACAGTGACGAGTATAACGAGTCGGTTTTAACAGGTTAGATTGAAATGTTGTTGTTGCATTTAAAATTTCATTGATCAAAAAATTATTATTCTTCAAATAGTTCAATATTTTGTACACACTGCCGCAATTTTCCCTCCGATCTGGCCATAGGGTAAGTTTTTTGGGGTTTTCGTTCCCGGATTCGGTTTTAGAAGAGAAAAGGGAAGGTTTTTGCTTTAAATATAATCGATTTGATGAAATGCAGTTGTTTTGTTTCAAATTTGTAAATTCAACGATAATAATAAATAGTAAATAAGAAGTAAAAATTAAGATAAATCTAATATATTATCTTTCACATCTCCTTTATTAAAATATTACAAGCATAAACATGTAAAATACAATATTTTTCTTCTCTATCAAATATAGATAAAATTAACAAAGCGAAAAGTATAAGAAATTAAGAGAGAGACAGAGAAGAGATGCTCAAAACTTAAAAAAAATAAAAAAATTTGTATTTTAAAAATTGTTAAATCAGTTTCGGTTTTGATTATTTTTAAGTGATAGGTTTTCCTCAAGATACACGTTTTTTAGAGAGAATCTCATAAGTCTTTGATAAATTTTTAAGCATGAAGAGGCTCAAACTTATTTATTTTTAACACATGAATAGACTGAATTATCTATCACTTTTTTATATAGAAAGTTAAATCATCTACCACTTGATACCACATCATGTTTATGTTTTGAAGTTTATCAATCTACAATAAAATAAAGTTCTAGATGGACACATGAGTCACACTGGTAAAGATCTTTTTCTGTTCAAAATCATTTTTTCTTGTCATCATCCTTTCTATTATGTTAACCCTCTTCTTTATCCACTCAAATTAAACCTTCAATTCCATGTCCATGTGTTTTTATTTTGCCGCCCAAAAATAACCGATAGATCTTATGCTTGCTAGTTCCTACACCCGTGACTTAATTATGGGTCTATGATGAACTAATCATAAAATAATAAACAACTAATTTATTATCTTTCTGTACGTGTAAATTGTTGTCTTTTTCAGGGTTATAGGACGACAATATTCGATTCTTTTAATGCACAATTTAAAAATAAATTCCATAATAACTTCACTTTTTAGCATTTTCCTTCTATATTACAATTCATTCATATTTCTAGTGGTGTCAACATGGTGTGACTAAGGTGATTAAACGTCTTGGCTCCACCTTCACACCACCCATTTGCAATTAGTACCCAAAATTTTGAGATCGTGCAATACTAGTCATATAACAATAGATTAGCAGAATATGATTTGTGAATTTTTAATTAGGATACTTTTGTTATATTATTATAGGATAAAATATATTTTTAGTCCTACTTTTATAATGAGTTTTGGTTTTTATTACTTGTAAAATAAAATTATTTGTTTATCCATATAAAATTAGTTATTTTGTTTTTAGTTTCTAATCGGTAAAATTTTGACATTTATTTAACATAGTATGAACATATATAAGTTCACCATGATATATAAACATAATATAGATTATTTTAAACACAAAAATGCCATAATATTGACATTAACATGTCAAAATTTTGCTCATTAAGGACTAAAAAAAATATAAATAATAAGTGACGTTATTCTGTTATTTTTTTTAAAACTTATTAAATTAATCAAAAATATAAATAATTAGTATTTATATATATATATATATATATATATATATATATAATACTAATACATGGGACAATTGTATTAATAAAAAAAATTTAATCATACACGGGACAATTAATATTGCTTTAATAAAAAAATAAAAAAATTATTATTATTTTTTTAATTATAATTTATTACACAAAAATCATACACTGGACAATTACTATAATAAAAAAAACTTAATTAATTTAATAAGTTTTATAAAAAAAATAACAAAATAATGTCACTTATTATTTTTATGTTGGGTCTCAAAACTAGTTTATATAATTTATAATGTAAATTAAAAACAAATTATTCATATTTTTTTTACATTTTTATTAGGGCTCTCCTTTTTAATATTTAAACATGTACCATGTTTGAAAATATTAAAAGGATAAACATCGTTGGCATTTCACGAAGTGTTTCTGTTGTGTTGTGTGTTTAGAAAGGAAGAGGCAGGGTTTGGCCAAGTTATTATTATACTGTGTCGTGATTTCTTCTTGATAGTTCCTTTTGCTATATTTAGCATTATTCATTCATTCTAGTCATATATATGACTACATACATTATACATATGTGTCACTACTAATATTTCATTATTAAACTATGTCGGTTGGCTTTTGAGGGATTAGATTACATACTATGACGCTTATAAATTAAATATTAAAAAAAATGGAGATTACAACAATTTATTTTTTACTTTTTTTAGTTTTCATCACCAGTTGAATCTGGTTCGGGAGTCAGTTCTGACATCAAGTAATTTCAACTCTCTTCTGATTGCAGTTGCGAGGATCGAACCGTGGTTCTCTTTACCAAATTCAGCGTCTATCGGTTAAAATTACCACAATTTAGTTAGCACTGTCGTTAATAAATAAATAAATGAACAGCAATGGCATGCCAACGATATGTTTATCATTTTACTCTAAGAGAGGAGAGATGACAAATCAAACAGCTCAACAAGTCTTTGTATATCATCATCTTTGGTTCTTTTAATTTTATAATACAAAGAGTCTTTGGTTATCACAATCACAAATTTTCTTTTTTATATAATATAACAAATGTTGATTCACCAAAATATCAATGAGAGGTAATATTCATGCATTTCAAGTCAAAAGGAGAAAAATATATCAAAATATTGGTCAAAAGAATTAAATCAATTATATAATACTAATAATTGTACATTATTATTTTTTACTCAATAATTGCACATTCTAAAATGATTAACAATAGTAATATTCATACCTCAAATTAATCTCCACATTATTAATATTCTTTTTTCTGGAATAGAAAATATTTGTCTTCGGTATTACTCAGTTTCAGAGTATATTCATCATCATCAATCAATTAACTTTTATTGTATTTATGAACGTTTTTATTTTTTATTAAAGACATTTTACAAAAAGTGAATCTCATATATAAGGGATGGTAAAACAAGTCAAACCTCCAGAATTAGAATGTTTAATCCGCTATTTTAGGCGGACTGAGTTGATATTTTGAACTTAATTCACTTAAAAACTGGGGCGGAGATGGGATATGACTACCCAACCGGCGCATTAATTTGTTTTATTACGAAAGCAACTGCAAATATTGCATCAGCAAATAAGTTCTTGATTATCTGCTCTAAACAACTTTAGGCATGTAAGAATGTAACTTTATAACTAGTTATTATTAACATAGGCATAGCAATATGACTAAATAAAGTTACAGATCCATAGTCCATGATCAAGTCAAAATTTATACACTGCCGTATGAATGCAGATTGTTAATTCAGTAGTTATGATTCTTATGAATCATATTTCTATTGATGACAGTCCAAATCAAATGCTCTCAGATTTGTTGAAATGGCAGAAGATAAAAGAAAAGGACAGAATTTTCAAACACATTACATTAGTTCTGAATTACTTTCCAAACATAAAATGTTTTTAACATTCAATGGTTGGCTTATGATTGTGAAAGCTAAATGCAGTAATGATCATAAGAAAATGCTTCATATTCATCAAAAATGCAAAACTGTATTATTTATCGCTGGTTGCATACCAGCAAACTCCGACTATCACTGCAAAAAACCAGTCAACAAGTTTGTTTGCCGCTATTCCAATTCCTAGTTCTCTGCAAATACACTTTCTTAAGACTATAGCTAACACAGAACAATTCTATGCAATCCACAAGTACTAAGAATGCAGGAAAAACAAAATGAAGCTTCTGTCAAGGATGGCATTTAGGTCATAGAAAGAGACGCAGCTTCTCCTTCAGACGAGTTCCTGGTTTTCCTTGCCAGCAAACAGTGAGTGTCGAGGTTAAATGGTTATTCAAGTACCTGTTTGGAATACAGAATTAGTTATTATTACAACAATAAAAAACCAAATAAAATCACATTATGTATAATACTTAACACTAAAAAGCTTTCAACAATAACTAACAACCGAAGACTTTTCCAACTAACTGACATTGACTACATCGACTAATCCATGTTAGAATGTCATGTTCATTTTATCATATTGCATATTTGAATCTAATAAAACCCTCCTCGTATATCTTATTCCTGACAAGAACAGATCAACAGGATATCAACTACAGTTCAATCATACATAAGTCATAACCGGTAAAATTATTACTAAAATAAGTTATCACAAAGCATCGGAACAGCCCTTAGAGGAAATTTTAGGATCAAAACTTAAGATTTCAGTACAATAAATGTAGAATCCTTTTCTTCATGAGTGAACAAATTGAGGTAAAACAGCATAATACACTTAAAAGAGATATTTTACTCGCTCGGTAAAACAACTACAGCAATCCCATACACATTGCTTGGAAGGCAGAAATCTTTTGAAAAAACTTAAGATTAGTACCCCACATATTCCTTTGATGGTGAAAAAGTAATTGCTACAAAAGTAGTACAAAACAGGTAAAAAATAAAATCTTATAACCTCAATGATGTTGTAAAAATTCTTGACCCAACAGAAATAATAAAATTTGGGAGAAAAATAATACCTGAAGTCTGTGTTTCATCTTGTAAACACCAATCTCTAGCATTCTGGAACATGCGCAACCAAGGACTAGGACCCTTCTTATCCACATTCCACAGCTTTGGATACCATGGATACTGCCACATTAAGAAGCAACGCTCTGGATGAGGCATCATTGCAAGATGTCTTCCATCGGGAGAACAAATAGCCGCTACTCCTAAAGGAGAGCCATTCACATTGAAAGGATATGTCTCTGTTGGATTACCAGCATCATCACAATATCTTACAGGAGCCAACTCTGAATGGACAACGCGTTCCAACACACCTTCGTCTGGGAAATAAGCTCTTCCTTCACCATGAGCAGTCCATATCCCCATTGTACTACCAGCCATACCTTTGAACATTATAGCCGGTGAGTCCTTTATTGTAACATTTGTAAAGCGGCATTCGAATCGCCCAGACTCATTGTGAATGAACCTAGGCTGCGATAGGTCGCCACCAGCACCATTCACACCTCCAACTTGAGGTCCTGGTACCCATCCCAACAAAGCCATGAGCTGACAACCATTGCATACGCCTAGACTGAAAGTGTCGGGACGCTTGTAAAACTCTTGAAATTGTTTTAAAACGGACTCGTTGAATCTTATGGAAGCAGACCAACCTTTTGCAGAATCAAGCACATCGGCGTAGCTAAACCCACCAACAAACACAATTCCACGGAACTCTTGCAAAGAGACCACACCATTAAGAAGGTCTGACATAGTAACATCCCATGGTTCAAAACCAGCAGCATGAAACGCTGCAGCCATTTCTCTGTCTCCGTTGCTCCCTTCTTCTCTTATCACGGCTACTTTAGGTTTTAAAGCAGCAGACATGTACTTATCGTCGGTGAAGGAAGGAGTATAAGTCAGTTCCCATGAAGGTTCGTAACGATTTTTAAGACCCTCTCTCTCCATATCCACACAAGAAGCCAACCTTTGGAATTTTTCCAGCTGAAAACTAGTATCTTCCCACATGTCCCTAAGAATACTAGTTTTTTCTTCCAAACAAGTCACTCCATCAACCTTAACTTCGATCGATGGAGCAGCAGTAACTTGACCGATCCTTTCAGCCAAAACTCCCACATTGTTCAATTTATCCATCACAATACCCAAATTTTTCTTGCTTACCTCAAGAACTAACCCAAGCTCTTCTGCATATAGTGTTTGGAAAAGGCTCTTACCTTGTGAATTCAAGTCCAAAATAAATCCACGATTACCGGCAAATGCCATCTCTAAGGCACAAGTTAGTAGCCCACCATCACTGATATCATGACCAGCAGAGATCAGTTCCTCGGTAAGAAGCTCTTGAACACCTTCAAAGACCTTTTTGAGATAAGGAATATCATCAAGATCAGGACAGTCGTCTCCAACTTGGTCAAATGCCTGTGCAAGAGCAGATCCACCTAATCGCCTCTTTCCCTTTGATAAATCAATATGAAGTAAAACACCGTCATCTTCAAGTTTCAAATCTGGAGTCACAGTTTTTGTAATATCAGGACAAGTAACATAAACACTGATCACAAGATTTCCGGGAGCCTTGACAACTTCGCTTCCAGAACGGGCTGCCATAGAAAGACTGTCTTTTCCTCCATCAATAGCAATACCAAGTTCAATCATTGCTTCCGACAAAGATATCGCAGCATCATACATGGCAGCCCCTTCCCCGTCAAGCTTGGCAGCGTACATCCAATTGCCACTTGCCTTGACATCAGAAAGTGAAGTAACCTTTGCCCATACAAGATTGGTGAGTGCTTCTCCAACAGCTAACCGGGCCATCGCCTTTGGGTCTAACAGACCTTTGATTGGTTGTTCCCCAATGGCGCACGCACCTCCAGTCACGTCAGTAAAAGTCTGAGCAGTAACAGCGACATCAGCAAGGGGAATCTGCAAAGGGCCAACAGTTTGCTGTTGTGCCACTAGACCGGTAACACACCTATCAACTTTTGTTGTCAAGAAGCGTTTTGAACAGACTGATGGTAATCTCAATACCCTCTTTAGAGAATCTATGACTGTAATCCCAGGGGCAATATCAAGCGGCTCTCGCTCATAATCAATTCGATTAAATTCAAATGATTTTTGAGGCATGTCACCAAGGACCTTCTCAAGTTCAAGATCCACAGCAGGGGGAGGTGGAGGGAGTCCATTTGAGAGACACTTCTGATTTGCTAAACCATCAACTAACACAACTCGTCCATTGCCACTAATAGTTCCAATCACGGCCATTGAAACCCTTTCCCTTTTACAGATTGATTTTAAGAGCTCGTGACTTTCGGGCTTCACCAAGATTGCATCTTGCTCCTGATACTCTGCACCCCAAATCTCTAGAACAGACATTGTATGATCCCCAACCACAATTGCTCGGACATCAATCTCAGCACCCTTGGGGTAAATAATTTCCTTCACAACATTACAGTTCCCACCAGCACCTTGATCATGAATACTCACAATTGGATTTTTATCCCCCAACTCAATACAGGCACGAACAAGACGATACAGTTTTTGTGCCATCTCAGCATCCCCACGTTGCACAGCATTGAAATCAAGCTCTGCATCATTCTGCCCACTAACCATACTCGAGGCTGCCCCACCTCCCATCCCAATACGATAAGCAGGCCCTCCAATTTTAACAACCAGCATTCCAATGTCAGGCTCTCCTTTTGTTATATGATGGTGGTCAATCTGCCCAATTCCTGCACTAAACATGATCGGCTTCAACCATTCCCGTCTATCCCCACTAGGAAGTCTCATTCCAAAAGTTCTACAGAAACCTTGGATCAACGGCTCTCCAAATTTGTTCCCGTAGTCGGATGCACCATTACTTGCATCTATAAGAATCTGCAAAGGCGGTGCCAAATTTGATGGGTAAGTAAACGACGGATCTTCCCATGGAGCATATAACCCTGCTGTGTTGAGATTTCCAACACAATAACCAGCTGTAGCTGCTTGGACAAACGAACCCCTTCCTGTTGCATGTGTATCCCTAATGCGACCTCCAGCACCTGTAATTTTTTAACATAAAAAATGAAAATTATCAATCAAGTAAACTCGTCAATGAATCATATATTTATATACCAGATGAATCAATGATCTGTCATAATATTGTTAATAAAAAAAACGTTTGATAGCTACATTGGTGGCTGCAAATCTGCAATAGCTATAGCAAAAATTGTAAAAAAAAAAAATCCTTTTAATTGCCGATCATCAAAAAAATCAGAAAAAAGTTACGAGATTTATATTAACTGGATTCAGTATAAGTTCAAGACACATAAGGGCTATTTGCTTAGCTGTACCTGTCTCTGCACCAGGATAAGGTGCCACGGCACATGGAAAGTTATGCGTTTCAGCTGTAAATAAGATATCCATGTCGCGTTCTGTCAAGTTTAACGGGCTTGTTGAACCAGGCTGAACTGGTCGTAACGGCTTCACTTGAAAACCCCTGATTGCACTTGAGTTATCCTTAAAGCCAATAACTGAGTTATTTGGATTTGCCTTTAAAGTGCTTTTGACAATTTGCATGAGAGTCTTATTCATAGGTTGTCCGTCAATATAGATCTTTCCGGTAAAAAACCAGTGTCTGCTATGTTCACTGTTGGACTGAGCAATATCAAACAATTCAACATTGGTTGGATCACGCTTAATGTCTTCTCTGAAAAGTTTGGTGTAGTATTCCAAATCCTGGTCATCAAAAGCAAAACCCATCTTCAGATTAATCTCTTCCAATGCCTTCCGCCCTTTCTCCATTACAGGTATATAATAAAAGTCCTCCGGAACTACACTGGTCACGAAGGATGTTAGCTTCTGAGTATAAACACATTCAGTCATCCTATCATGCACCATAGCTGCGAATTCACTAATTTGATGTTCTTGTAATTCACCATTTGTGTACAACAAATACCTTCTTGATCGTTCCAAACGATTAACTTCCGTCAAACCACATGCTTGGCAAATTGACACAGCATTCGAAGACCAAGCTGTGGTAAATGATAACCTGGGACCAACCTCTACAATAACTTTCTCCAAACCCTCCTTGCTCTTCTTCTCAAGAAAGCTCTCAGTTCCCAAATTCTCAGGCTCAAATGTTTCTGAAAGAAGCCATCTAAGAACTGAAAGCTTTTCGCTTGAAAGTTGTGAACCAAGACCAACATTAAAGCATTGCTCAGTCTTTAAGTCCACTATCTGATTAGAGATTTTCACTTGAGCTTCCTTTAAAATCTCAGCAGCTGCACTTTCTTGAATAAACGGTACACGGTACAAATGAATAACTTCCGCTGAAGGCTTCTCAATCAAGCCAGATTGTTGTTCTATTGAACCTGCAGCACTTCCAGTAACCACAGCTCTTGGATTTTCTTTTGCTTGACACCTCAAACGCAATGACTTACGAGTTGAAAAACTCGAAACACGACCACTATTACAAAGGGTACCCCAAAGCAATTGACTTCTGTGTTTCTCAGGCTTCTTCGCCAAAAACAGTGTTTGTCGACATGTACCCTGAAACCAAAATCACAAACCCCATAAACCCAATTGTACTAAATGTTCCATTCCAACAACAAAAACTAAAAAACAATTATTCTAAATGGTAAAAAAAAAGTATTTTATGATGCTGATTGAAATTTGAAAGAGAGTGAATAAAGTAAAATGAAAAATCAAACCTGAAGGAATTCAGATACCCCAATTTCTCCAGCAGCTGCCATATACTCGATCAAGTATTAGGAAGCTCTGAAATAGAGATTAAAATATAAAATAAAATATAAAACTAAAAAAAAAAAAACAACTTTTAAGAACTAAACAAAAGCAGAGAGAAAAGTGTGCAATGGTGAGTGATGGGTGTAACTAAGTTTTGGTATTAAACAATAAAGTTCGTACCTTTTGAATAAAGGGTGGGTGCAGAGTAACAAAACAGTAACAGTGGCGAAGCTTGAACAATGGTTTCTGCAGAAACAAATAACCCTTAAAGTTAGAAAACTAAAGTTCAGAAAAAACAGAGAGAGATGATAGCATAGCTTAATAAATATACCTTTGTCGGAGGTGGCAGACGGCGATGGGAAACCCGTGAGAGGAACGGAGAAGGAGAGTTAGTGCGGCGGCGCGGTGACTGTGTTGAGAGGATGTTTGTTGTTGTCGGTGTTTATCAATTCATGGGTCGGGTCGGGTCAGATTTAGTGGGTTTAGAATTTCTGAACCCGACATTTGAACGCAAGCAAGTGCAAAATCCCTTGTTTAGATTCTCTGTACCTTTTAATTTTCTATTGCTGAATGAATCTGATTCAGATGCTCCTTTTTTTTATGGTTTGTATTGAAAGAAAGAAAGAAAAAATAAATTGAATCCTGGTCCTTAAGTTTCACTTTTTTTTCTTGCAAAAAAGTTTATTTTTTAGATTGGTCATTTCATGTATTAGTAATTTTTTTGAAGTTAATTAACTGTACTTTATCATGAATGATAAGATTTGAAATTTTACTTGCATTGCTCGGATGGTTTATAAGCAGGTTTGGATTTTTTTCAATGATAGAATGTTGTTGTTGTAATTTCAATTATTTATTTAAATTTATTATATGCGGTCAATGATAATAATTGGTGGATGAACGACTAAAATTAGCATAGAGAAATGACTTAAGAAAATTTAGATTCTTGAGAAGCCGGAAGCCGAGCCTCATCTATTCTTGGATTGGAGTTGAAGAGGAAATAGAAACAAATGTTCCATCTTATTGCTCCATTGTTTGATTTTTCTTGGTTTGTTGTCGTTTGATCAATATCCAAGTCAAAGATTAGTTTTTTTTTATGTCTTTTGTTGCGTAAACAACAGGCAACGGCACTAATAAGAGAAATTAGCCAACAAGAGAAATTGGAATAAGAAATTTAAATGTGTAATTATAAATTATATATACTACATAAAGATGTCGTAAGTGGTGTGATTTGCCAATGCATGAAATTGACATCTTTTAATAAACTCAACATGCGAGTTGTGAAAGCGAGAAGGGAAAATGTGCTTGCACTTGATCATAATTGCTTCAAATTCAGAAACACCTCTTTTCGACTAAGAAAATAGTCAACAACTCGTTTAGAGTCCAATTCAAAATCAACAATGTCCAAGTGTAATTCATGCAACCATCTTAAAGCAAGAAGAAACCTTAAAGCTTCTCATGTGTGGCTGCCATCATTCAGAATGGGAAAACCACTCATTTTTTACGAGAACAAAATGTCCCTAATCGTCTTAGATGCATACCAATACCGACTTTGTTGTGCTCCGTGAATGAAGCGTCGACATTGCAATTTAAAAGTACCTGTTCGAGGCTTGGTCACGCCTGTTTGCGCCTGCTGCTACGAGCATGTTGCTGCCACAGTCACACACACACACACACACACACACACACACACACACACCAGCGAAACAGGCTCCAAGAAATTGTTTCAGACTTTGTTATTTCTTTGCTTCCAAATATTCGAAAGCATAGCCACAACACGAGAACCTTGCACCACGGTTAAGTGCTGCAGAACTGTGAAAACGATTGTTTCAAAACTGATGCGGCTGGAAATAATCTGTCATTCTGTTGTATAACACCAATCTGTTGCCAACATTGGATGCTATTGTGACAATTAGACTATCCTCCACACCGTCCAGCACAGTCACTCGAGCAATTCACACCCGGTCATGACACCAAAAACACTAGTAGGAAGACAACCTCTACAAATACGCCACAGCAGGTTTTTGTATATGCTAATCGAGATCATACATTAGGAAAATTGGGATAAGCATATTAAGCAGCTATGCAGTATAGAGTTCATACAAAACTATAATTCTATAACTTGACATTGAAAATCCCATTTACATAGCAAAACTTCCCCATATGTCAAACAACTATTTACATATCAAATATAAGTAAAACTAAACAATGTGCAATTACATCTTTTTGGGGGCTAACTAGACATAGAAATGGCTTTCTGAAGATTCCTAAAAGCTTTCTCATATCGCAAAAATCCCATAAACCAAAATTCAGAATCATCTTGAGTAACAATTTCTATATACTTTTGTTCTTCCTGGTTCACATTGTGTCCTTCATTAACTTCTTTTATCTTCCCAATTGGTATCAAAACCTGCACAATAAAACACACCTAATTAAATCCTTGTCATCAAAGTCGACTCAATCGATAAAAACTAATTAATCATAAAATTTTACATTTAATCCAAATCAACCGCACAACCAAATTGCAAAGTGAATTAACTACTATGACTAATTTTTACATTTGATAATAATTACCTTATACGGTACCTTAACCGTCTCTCCTGCTATTGCAGAAGAGAAGGTTATTGGTCTTTCGCTGCAAAATGCAACTTTTTTGGTGGAAATAAAGAGAACTCCAGCAATAGGACCAGCTGTTGTGTGTAAATAACATTGTGAAGCCTTCAAAACTTTCTCTCCTTCTTGCATACCAAAAATATTCTTGAAAATGTTCCCTCTCCCACCTTCTTGTATTATCCTTGCCCCTAAACTCAACTTGCCCTTCAGTGTCTCTGATAGTTTAGGACCTAGTTTTACTGCTAAACATATATGCAAACATATTAGAAATGTATCTACTATTCAATAGAATTTTGGTTTCTTAAGTTGTCTTATGACACACAAATTTGACATCAAATTTCAACAAAAAATTAAATCAGATGGTTAACACAATTCAAATATATGGTTAATTAGTCTCAATAAAATGGTAGCAACTCATTAACCATTCATAGAATACAATTAACCACGATAAGTATATCCTATCATGTTCTTATCCAGTTTTTTATCATATGACGTCTCTTTCCTATCATGTGCACTAAACGGACCCTAAATATTTTTAATTCCATTTGACAAAATCATATGAAAAATTGACAAAAAAGACCAAAGTGTCTTACATATATAACTTATGTCTTATGATACCAAAACTAAACTAAACTTGAAAACCAAAGTGAAACTTAAAAATAATTGTACTAGTAGTGTTTAACTTGTGAGAGAAATGTTTAGAAAGGTGAGTTACCATGTTCATGAATCCTAAATGCAAAGCTGCTTTTTTTCCTGCTTGTTGATTTCTTGTGCTCCATAGTTGCAGTTGCTTTGGCTGCAGTTACAAGAACCACATAAGTATATTAATATTATTATTATAGTATATAGTTTTTTTTTTTTGGTAATTATTATAGTATATAGTTTGATATACGCGTTGAAAAGAATAAATTTGACTTTTGAACTTAATTGAATTGGATGAGAAGGGTGTCTTATTAATTGGAGGGTTACCTGCACAATAATTCATCGGTGAATGAAAATGTCAAATAACCAATTATCTCAAAAGCTTAACCCTGGACCACTTAGTTATAAAGACTCTGATACCATGTCAAATAACCAATTATCCCAAAAGCTTAAGCTGTTAGGATTTGACACATCAATGATTTTATATTATTTCTAACGGGAAATTTCTTACTACTATTTATGGAATCAAATTTGGTTCTTAGAAAAAAAAAATAAGATTTATTTAATTGTTATTCTTGCAAACAGCTGTCCAAGGAAAATGCTTGGAAAAAACTATGATAGAAATTAGAATATTATTCAACTGGCCTACGCGTTTTTTATTTTTTGTTTGTTTTAGAATCTTCTACTATGTGTCTGTGACTTATTATAACTGACTTGACAGATATATATCACTTATTTTTGATTTTTTTTATGTGAGTGAATTTATAATAATTTTGTTATTTCCTCTATGTATATAAAAAGAATATCATATTATTATATATATAACAGTTTGAATTTTAAACATTACATTTATTCGTCTTAAAAATAAAATTTTAGTTATTAAATTTGACAAAAAAAAATTGTTTTAATATGTTAAAAGACAAATTTCATTAAGACCCATCAATAAGTATCAAGTAGCTTTTTAACTAAGTGATATGATAAACCCAAGTCTTTAATGAGTTTTTTAAAGACAATTATTTAGAAGAATTTGAATTCTTATTAATTAAAAAAATTATTAGATTTTTTTAAAAGAGACATGAAATTAAATGAACACTTTAAGGCATGCAAGTGTCGAAAATGTCGTAAACAGGAGATTTTGAAGCTCTTTAGGAGTTATCTTCAATACATGCAAATCAAAAAAGTTTAATGTTAGACTGTAATTAGCTAACCAATCAGTTGATTTGTTTCCTTCATGTTAAGTGTGATTAATCTGAACATGTCAAATTCATGTCAGTAAGATCATGAATACGCTTAATCAAGATAGAAATATTCTTGTTGACGTTACAATTTCCTATTCCCATTTTAACTAAAACCTTGGAATCATTTTTCACTTGAATATGTATAATTTCTTGTCTTATACTCAAATTCATTCCATGTACATGCCCACATCTCATAGTGGAGAGTATCATATGAGGCAATTTTCCAGACAAGACTACTAAAACAAATGTTATTGTTATCTCAAAGAAGACCACCACACTCTAAAAAATTCATTAAACTTTTTTTATTAGATTTTATTTATTTTTCAAATGAACTCTATATTACAAATGTTATTTTAGTGAGTGTTTTTTTCATGCCATGGAAGCTTGGTTGAAATCTATTAACCACTCATGGAAATTTTTGGTGCAAAACAGTGGAATTTGTCGTTGTTAAAATAATATAATTGATTTAAAATAGTGTTTATTTGTCTCTAAAAAATCATTTTGGATATCTATAATTTTAAGATTATTTTTTAGATACTTTTGAAAAAATATATAAAGCATGGTTGAAAACAGTTATTAAGATGATTGAAAAATATAGATACTATAAAAGTATATATTTTTTTTCATTTCTATTAAAAATGGTTTTTAGAAAAATTCATCAAAATTATTTCATTTTCAACATAAATGTTATTTTTTAAAATAGCTTACACAAACCTAAACAATTTTGAAAAAAATGTAAAATAAAGGGGTTAATCGTTATTACAATTTAGTTGATGACTAGTTATGGGTCATGCTAACCGGTATCCCGGGGACACTGGTTAAGGAAACAAAAAAAAAAAAATTTAATTGAAATTCACACTTTTTATACTTTCGAGGTGTTGACTGCACAAATTCCAGTAACAAATTACTATATTTGTTTCCTTAACCAATGTCCGGGGGCACTGTTTAGCATTTTTCTAAAGTTATTTAGGCCTGAGCATCAGTCGATTTCGGTCGGGTTCGAATAGAAAAATCACAAAACCGACAAAAAACCACAATAATTTAATTTGGACATAATTCCGACCGACTATATCTTTGGTTTATTCGGGTGGCGGGTTGTGCGGGTGGCGGATAGAACGAGTCAGTTATTACGGATTTGATTGAAATTTTATTATATTTAAAACTCTATTATTCAAAAACTCATATGTTTCAAATAGTTTCATATCTTGTTCACAAATTATAGAAGAACTAAATGAAAAAACAAAGAGGGTGAGATGTTGTTATTTTATTTCAAATTTGTAGATCTAAATGACAATAATAGACCAAATAGAAAAGTATAAATATATATTGTGCACCTCCTTTATCAACATATTATAAGTTTCTAAAATATAACATTTCTCTCATATATCAGATATGGACAAAAACAACAAAACAAAGTGTATACGAGATTTAGAGAGGGAAGGATCAGAGAAGAAAAAAATAACAATTTTCATCTTAATAGTTGTTCGGTCGCTTTCGGTTATAAAAAGATAGAATTTTAGAGACCCGCACCCGCCCGTATGCAATGATTCATACCCGATTTTTTGCAATCGTTGACCCGAGACCCAACCCGCATCGGATCAGATACCTCAATATATTGTCGATTATATCGATTTCGAGTCAGGTCGCGGATCCGTACTCACCCCTAAAGTTATTGATAAACAGTATAGTCTAAAAATTCCACTTTTTTTTTCAAGCAATTTAAAATATAAATTTGATCATTAGACTGTTGGAGAAAAAAAAAATTATATTGGTGATGTGCTAGTAATTTTAACCACCGATTCACTTTTCTTCTTTCTCTTTTTAACTTTTTTTCTCTTTATAATTTACTAACTATTAAATTTTAAAAAGATAACAGGTTGTGGGAGTGTAGAGATGGCGCAACACTTGTTCATATTCTGTCTGATTTTTGCATCCTTGTGGAGTCTCATTAGATCGTGGGTTGGTATCTTTCCGGTTGCTCTGTTATTGTTTTATGATCACTTTCTTCAGTTTGTCCATTCAACATGCGGTTTTCATTCACGCCGCTCTTTCATGTTGGTGCTTTGGTTATGTTGTATTTGGGTAGTTTGACATGAACGAAATAACATAATTTTTAAGGCGAAAGAATCTACGGTCCTTCAAATGGTAGAAAAAATCAAAGTTCATTCACTTTGGTGGATGAAAACTTATAATGTAAATCTGGATTTAAATTCTCACATGTGGTGGTCACGTCTCTTAGGTTGTGTTTGGCTGATTTAATCTTTATAGACTTTTCGAATTTTGGTTAGCACCTCTTGTGCTGATCAAGACTTTTTGCTAATAAATAAATTTTATTATTACTTGTTAAAAAAGAATAACATAGGAAAAAAATCAAAAAAAATCAAAATCCGATCATAACATGTCCATCTAAAATAGCTTACACTGTGTGGCAGAAAATCATTTATTTTATTACAAAGGGTCCTTAAATAAATATTTATGGTCAAATAGCTTACATTATGGTCCATAATATGCCTATCTAAAATATGTTGCGATTTCTTTTTTGGAAAACCTATAATTTTTTCAAATAAATGTGTTTTCTTGGGTGAGTGGAGGCTACTTTTTCTTCAAACAAAGCTAGCTAGTACTTTGACTTTGATGTGGTGTCTACATAAATTCAATGAATTGAATATCTACGCACATTTTTAAAATACACACACACAAAAAAAATTCAATATTATTTTTTTAACATTTGAAATATCATTCATCTTACTCTCATCTCAATTTAATTAATTTGATCATTAAAATGAATAAAAGTAAAATTTATATTCTCAAATAAAAAAATTGGGACTGTTTACTTTTTTTTTTTTTAATCACCAGTTGAATCTGGTTTGGGGGTAAGTTCTGGCATCAAGTGGTTTCAGCCCCCTCCCGATCGCAGTTGCGGGGGATCGAACCGTGGTCCTCCCTACCAAGTTCAGCACCAATCACCACTGAACCAACTAAGGTTTACTTTTTTATTTACACTATAGAGTAACATGTCCATATTTTGATTATTTTTTTTTATTTGGGACGGTTAAAAGTGAAATTTCTACACATAGGTAAAGTATAGTTATTAATTTTTTAGTTAAAATTGAATATTACACAAAGGTGAATAAATGGAATGTGCGTAGATATTCAATTTCACTTTTATTCAAAAGAGGAAAAAAAAAAAATTGGGTCAAGTAAGCATAGTTAAAAATTGGGACAGTTTAATTTTTTATTTGCACTACAGAGTAAGATGTCCATATTTATATTCTCAAATAAAATGAATAACAAATGAAATGTCCATAAATACTAAGGATATCAACGGGGCGGGGATTGAGCGGAGGATACTTTACCACTCTTTGCCCCACCATCTAAAGTATTCCTCATCCCCGTCCCCATTCCCCGCTTCGGGGAGTATTCTCCCTCCATCCCCATTCCCACAGATCCCCACAGTTTCCGCGGAGATCCATCAACCTTAAAAAAATACCAAATTTATATTATTTTTAATCAAACTAATTATCAAAAAATACTAAAGTTTAATTATAAAAAAATAAAAATATTATTATGAGTCTTGTAATAGTAATAAACATCATATATAAACAAATATATACACATATTGTGCGGAAATATAATTAAAAATAATTTATAAAGTACTTAAATATACATTTATAAATGTTATTTTAATAAAATTTTCGGGGACGGAGTGTCCGTGGGGCGGGGGGTAAATTACCATCCCCAAACCTCTTTCGGGGGAATTTTTTCCTCCATCCCCATCCCCACGGGAAAAAATTCCCCATATTCGGATCCCCAAACGGGGCAATCCCCGCGGGAATCCACATTTACAGATCCCCATTGACATCCATGTTCCAGTTTTTCAATTTAATCTTACTCTCAGCACATTTTATTTATTCATCATAAAAGTAAAAAATTTAGTAACTATGCTTACTTGACAAAAAAAAATTGTCTCTTTTGATTGTGGTCCGAGTAGGACTAAGTTGTTTCAATTTTTATTTTCCTTTACAAACTAAAAGTTTTTCTTTTTCAAAACCAAATTTAATCCAATAGTTTTTCTTTGAGAGACAAATACTAGTTTTTTTTTTTTTTTTTTTTTTGTAGTATAGAAAATGATAAAGACTACATAAACTCACTTATAAATGAAAAATTTTAGATTCGATAAAAAATACAACATATATTTAATCTAACAATTTTGATAATTGTCAATTGAATTAAAAATTACGGACGAGTAATATGAGTCTATACTCTCCAATCTAAATAAACAAATCTTGTATCTTTTTATTTCATCACTCAATTCACCAAAAATATTAAGAGTAGACATATATTTTATGAACATAGATAGACTTTGTGTTACTTAATGTGACTATTATCTATCATTGCGGAAAAGGGGCAATGACACCCCTTTTGGGAGCAGTTGAAAGAAGAGTAATTAAAGGCTAAAATGTCTCATTTTATAGGATGATAATTATTAATTTCCATCTTTACAAAAAATAGCTTTGTTGACTAAATCCAACTTAACCTATTTCTTTTCAAGCCACAGCTTCCTTCATGTTACTGAAGGATGAACATGAAGTTAGGGAACAAAGCAATATGCAAAATATAGCAATAAAAAAACCACACCTTCCTATTATTATTCTTTTTATCCTTTTTTCTTCTTAATCAATATTGTCACATTCTTCTACTTAGTTACCATATCTGGTATGTCAACACCATTTACCTTCATTTTCTTTCTTTGTTGTTATTATCATCACATTGTTCAATCTTTGTTCTTGTCTTTGTCTCTATGTTGTTCCTCATTTTAAAATTTAACATGTGTGTATAATTCAATTTTTTGAGGAATATTACCTATGATGCACGGATACTCCATTTGAGGAAGAGTACCGGTACCGAGTACGTATCCGTATCAGTACCGGGTACATATCCGTACCTTAATTTATAACCATACACGTTTATTAATTTTTCAAAAATTGTCGTACCCCGTACCAGTACCCGTATCGGGTACCAGTATCGTACCCGCACCTAGGCAACACAGAATATTACATTCAAATAGTAGCATATTTCTACTTTAAATTTCACCATAAAAATTTAGGTATGCTCTTTTGTTCCCATTTTTAAGATAATATTTTTTTTCTTGCATTAATTACTTCTACATTTTTCCTAAATTTACTTGCAATAATATTAGTGTGTCAAATGAGCATCCCAATAGTTTAACGAACAAATAAAGATAAGAAGAAAAAAAAAATACTAATGACGTACTTTGATAAGGAGAAGACCTGGGAATTCGGGTCAAATCCTTTTGAAATCTCCCACATTGAAAGGCTGAAAATCAAAGATAAGATTATGCTCAATCGGTCAAACTAGAGATTAGTTCCTTAATCGGTCCAAAGGGCCGACCGTGTATGTTAATCTAGCTCAAACTAGTGATTTGTGAACATAATCTAATGTGATTTGTTTATTTGAAATTTTGTGATCAGAGCTAAAAAGTTACAAAAAATGCCCAAGGATTACAATGGATCACCAAAACATTATAATCAACTTGAATCCAAAAGAAATAGACTCACTTGGATTTTAGGTGTAAGTGGACTATGTATTTTATCCTATGTAATGGGTGCATGGAAAAATACACCAACAGCTACTAGCCAAACTGAGACATACTCAAAAGTAGATTGTAATGCTGCATCAAACACAGGAGGATCTTCCTCATCGTCGTCGTCGAATCTAGATTTTTCAAGTCACCATTCACTTGAAATAAGTACTTCTGGAGGGATAAAAGAGTTTCCACCATGTGACATGACATATAGTGAATACACACCATGTCAAGATCCAGCTAGAGGTAGAAAATTTGACAGAAACATGTTGAAATATAGGGAGAGACATTGTCCTACAAAAGAAGAACTTTTGTATTGTCTTATTCCTGCTCCACCAAAATATAAAACACCTTTTAAATGGCCTCAAAGTAGAGATTATGCTTGGTATGATAATATTCCACACAAAGAACTTAGTATTGAAAAAGCTGTTCAAAATTGGATTCAAGTTGAAGGCGATCGGTTTCGATTCCCTGGTGGAGGTACTATGTTTCCTCGCGGAGCCGATGCTTACATCGATGACATTAATGAGCTTATTCCTCTTACTAGTGGTACTATCAGAACTGCAATTGATACAGGATGTGGTGTAAGTTCAATCATCTATATACTCTATGCTTCTATGTTTTTCTAATTGAAGTTTGTTCAGAGAGTCGTATATTTAGGAACGGAGGTAGTAAATGCTAACACTTTATATACCTTGATGTGCCTCTAATTATAAAGGTAGCAAGTTGGGGTGCTTACCTTTTGAAAAGGGACATCCAGGCAATGTCATTTGCACCAAGAGATACACATGAAGCTCAAGTACAGTTTGCATTGGAGAGAGGAGTTCCTGCTATGATTGGAATCATGGCTTCACAGAGGCTTCCATACCCAGCAAGGGCTTTCGATATGGCTCATTGTTCTCGCTGCCTCATACCATGGCAAAAATATGGTTAGTATTCACACTTCTACTATTTTACTCACTATATACAATTTAGAAAATTTCTAACTATAATAAACTAATAATAAAAGCTATGCATTTTTGGCTAGTTGTTAATAAGAAACTAATTTCCATGGCACAGATGGTATGTATTTGATTGAAGTGGATAGAGTCCTAAGGCCAGGTGGTTATTGGATTCTTTCTGGACCACCTATTAGATGGAAGAAATACTGGAGAGGTTGGGAAAGGACAGAAGAGGATTTGAAGCAAGAGCAAGATGCCATAGAAGATGTTGCCAAACGTATATGTTGGAAGAAAGTTGTTGAGAAAGATGATCTTTCCATTTGGCAAAAACCTAAAAATCACCTTGAATGTGTACAAACTAAACAAGTCTATAAAACACCACATATTTGCCAGTCTGATAATCCTGACGTGGCTTGGTAAGTATTTTTTATACTGTTATTGGTGAATTCTTCCGTACACGTCTTATTTGGTTATGTATAAGTATACTGTTGATGTGGATAGTTCTGATAAATTCATAAACAATGTTTTTTGAACCTATCAGAATTTGGTTGAAGAAAAATGATTTCTCTTTCGACAATTTTGGTTTTTTTTTTACTATTTTTCTTTGTTTCATTGCATTGGAAAGGTACCAAAATATGGAAAAATGCATCACTCCATTACCAGAAGTTAGTAGCTCAAGCAAAGTAGCTGGAGGGGAACTAGAAAAATGGCCAAAGCGAGCATTTACAGTACCTCCAAGAATTGCTAGCGGTTCAATACCAAGCATCACTACAGAGAAATTTCAAAAAGACAATGAATTATGGAAGGATAGAATGTCACATTACAAACATATCACTCCTATTGCACAAGGAAGATATAGAAATATTATTGATATGAATGCTTATCTTGGTGGATTTGCAGCAGCATTAATAAAATTTCCAGTTTGGGTTATGAATGTTGTTCCCTCAAATTCAGCTCATGACACTCTTGGTGCAATCTATGAAAGAGGTTTCATTGGTACTTACCATGATTGGTGTGAAGCTTTCTCAACTTACCCTAGAACATATGATCTCATTCATGCAGCTAATGTATTTGGCATATATCAAGATAGGTGAGTATTTCCACATTATCTAACCCTTTAGCTTATCGTCACAATCACACGCATTCAAACAGTCAGCACATTAGTGGTTATTTGATCAAAACTGGACGATCAAGATTTCAAGCTCGGTATTTTAGATGTTAAAAATTTTAAAATCTACACCGTCTGATCTCAACGATCACTGATGTGTTGACTGCGTGAATGTGTGGATTTGCCGACTGCAGATAACCCAAATTGTCCTTAGCTCAAATCAACTGAACTACTCGACCTAACATTTTTGTTAATTTTAATGATCAAATTGTCTGACTTTATGATATGGTGATTAAATTTTTATGATATATTTTTGACTGGATGAATTGTTATGTATGCAAGGTGCAACATTACTGTTATACTATTGGAGATGGACAGAATCTTGAGGCCAGAAGGGACAGTGGTATTCAGAGAAGGAGTAGAGCTTCTCACAAAGATTAAAAGTGTTACTGATGCAATGAAATGGAGAAGCAACATAATGGATCATGAAAGTGGACCCTTTAATCCAGAAAAGATTCTTGTTGCTGAAAAAACTTACTGGACTGGTGAAGCTAAAAGCAACTAATAGATAGGTTTTTTTTATTATTGCAACTTTCTTTTTTCTATTGAATTTTTTCCTTTTTTTCTCCTCTTAGAGATTAAATTTTGTTCAGATGTTGTTTCACTGACTTTACATTTCTATCTTATTGCCAAGTTTTGTATTTAAAGGCAAGGACTTTATTAATGCAACTATGAATTAATGTTAGTTTTATTACTCAGACAAGAAAATACCATAACCATGTCAAATTGTTACTTATAAATCATACTTGATTACTCTTCATTTATTATATACTTAGTTTTTTGTGTGCGTATAGACGAAATGGCAAAGCCATCACAAACTCACACACATAAGTGAAGGAGTTGGAGTTCGAACCCTTATCATAGAGTCTAACCTAAAAATTGAAAGGTTAAGATATGTTTGGATTTTGAATGTAAATGAGTAGTCATTTATTAAAAGTTTAATTTTGCGACACAGTGGATCTTGAGAAAAAAATACATGCTATGTTCTCATGTTTTAAATATCGACCATCAAAGTACGCTGCACACAAAGTTTTATAGTAAACAAATTATTACAAATTTTAGAATATTAACAATCATATAGAAAATGTCATTTTTCAAAACTAATTTTAACAAAGTATTTCGACCATGCTGTGGTGGTGAAAATTAATTTTATAAGATTAATTTTAATTACAGATAAATTGAGCACAAAATTGTACCAAATTTTTTTTTAGCATAGAGTGATTAATGTATACATTTCCATGAAAGCAAATTAAGTGATAAATTTTAAATCAATACTCATAGTAGCACTCAAGAAAATTCAAATATGTCAATCAATTTTATGCTTCAAAAAACAATTTTACCTTCCAAGTATACACAAGAATTGTAAATAAATTGGTGTCGGCCATTGAACACCTTGAAGATGAGCTTTTGTTGCTGATATTATTAACCAATCACAACCACTTTCTGCATAATTTACCAATAGTTAAGTAATTTAAGGCTGTGATCAAATTTTGAAGACTCGGGAAATTTCAATAATCCAGCTCCGGGAGTATATCAATCCCAGGAGGGGTAGTTGTATTGCAACCAACCTCTTCATTCATACACAACAAAAGTTTCGACAATGATGTTAAATCCATCTTGCCCTCAAAAGCTATACATAACTGTAATACATGCAAGTATAACATACATCATCTCTTTACTAATTCAAAAGACAGTTCGATAAACAGAAACCAAATAATAAAAGGTCTTCAGACAATATTTTCATTTTTCCTTCAGAAGAAAGAAATAAAACACACAAATAAACAAAGCTATTATATAGTCAGAGTCTCATCATCTTGCCCCCATATACTCCAGTCTATGTTTTATAACTTTCTTTTTTTCATATGCTTTGAACAGAATCACTCCGCAGTCATTGGTCTGATGCAACACCTGAACCTGGCCTTCCGAACTGTTGTCATGACCTCGATCTCGGCATTTTCAAGCATTGCAACAATTTCAGTGAATGGTGGCCTGACATCAGGGTTGGGATCCCAGCACCTTGTCATGATCTCACGGAGAACGGGCAAACAATCATTAGGCAAGATTGGGCGAACATTTCTGTTGACAACTGCAAATGCTGCCTGTACTGCTGTCATGTTCTGAAATGGAAGCATACCAGTGATCAGCTCCCACAGGACAATCCCAAAGCTATATACATCCACTTTTTGTGTGTAAGGCCTATGTTGGATCATCTCCCTGCATAGATCAAGAAACATCATCTTAATACATGAAAACAATTTTTCAGAACAACATAAATCAGTTAAAACATGTTATGAATTTCAGCATTTCGAAAAGTTTAATCTAATTACCTAACAAATACTATGATAAATCATCATCAACTGGGTTAGAGCGATAGCAGAAACATGAAAACACATTGGTTTTGATGCAGACATGACAAGATTTATATCATATACAGCTAATAAATGAACTGTTCATAGATATTCTTATAAGGGTTCTCAAATTAATTGCATAAATATCCGCACAATTACTGTCGTATTGACTGCATACTTGATCTAGAAAGCCAACATCTTTCTTTCAATATAGAAGAATAGTATTGCAATAAAATAAGAAAGAAAATGGTGAAGTTATCATTAGAATAATGCCCCAAAAAGGTTAAAAAAAAATTCAAAAGAACTATGCCTAACCAGCATTACAATTACTCTAAATGCCTAACATGGAAATTTACTGAATTTTATTCCTTTGAAGAACACGGAGAATCAAACAGAACAGTCTTAACTCCACATGTATATGAAGGTAGCATTGACAAAACAAAAGTGGGAAAAAATCTACCATTTTTTTAACCTAATGTCATGTTTTGTTCTAATTTCTTAACTGCAACAGATGTTATGGTCATGTTTTAACCTAACAACTCCTAAGGGTAAAAATACAGCATTTACCTTCAAACAAACGAAAAACATAGAATATGATATATAAAGCAAGTCATTAAAACATTATTATCTTCATCCTGCAAGCCCAGTGGGCATGCCCAAAATTCCCCAAAAGTTAACAGAACTATCAGAAAACTATTTCAAATTTCAAAAATGAAAAAAAGATACACTTCCTTCCACCAGATTTCCAGAAAAATAATCAATCTTATTACAACTCATCGGTCTTCTAGTTTTCTACTACCCATTGTGGTCACTCTAAAAAAACTAATAATGGATCCGGAGTTTTGGAAAAATAGAGCACAAATTCAGTACAGAAACATGGCTATTAAAAATCAAAGCATCTATCGTAAATAATCATCAAAATAGGATATCATCACGTCCCTGCAACTGGCAGTGGCAGTATGACTAATATATTCTCTCTCAAACTAAAAGACAATTATTGTTGGGGATGTAGCTCATACTAAAAAAACACAATGTGGTTAAAAAGATGGCAAATTAAACATCCAACTGTGGTTTGTGGCAAAACCTAACCATTTGACCTCATGATACATCAACTAATATCCATCAAGACTTTAAAGGTATGTACACAGCAATTAAATTACACATATATGCACAAAGAGAAATTGTGTTAATCAGGTTCAGGTTCATACGACAGCAATCACCAAACCAAAAAAGAAAGCAGCAAGGATCACAGGAAACTAGTTATGATTTAAGAAATCATGATGTTGACCCTCGGGGAAAAAGGATCAATAGTTTGTTATCAGCATTCAAAATTTTAGCTATTTTTCCTTCAATAAACTTTTTTTTTGTTAGGAAAGTTATCGATAATAAAGAACCTACCCAAAACATAATTTCAGAAACATGGAACCAAAGCATACATTTAATTAATACCAAATAAGAAAGAAAAATAAATAATCTTACGGAGCCATCCAGCGGTATGTTCCAGTCTCGGGAGTCATTCCTTCAGTTTGCACCTCAATCCGGGCGACTCCAAAGTCAGCAATTTTGATTGACTTGTCACCAAAAATCAACAGGTTATCAGATTTCAAGTCCCTGTGGATCAATCCCAGACCATGAACATATGCCATGCCTCTTGCAACATCCAGAGCTTGTTTGATAGCTAGTTTCAGGGGAACTGTTCGGTTTTGGCGCTTTGTTAAGAACTGACGAACTGATCCACCCTTAGCATACTCAGTAACAATACACCACACCATAGGCTTACGGCATGCACCTATGAAACGAACTATGTTGGGATGCTTCAGTGTAGCCAACATCATGACCTCCTGTTGAAACTGTTGTTCCATCAACTGAGCCTTTGATATGTCATTTTCAGGCCTTTCCAAGATTTTGATAGCAACATCCTCCCCATTGTAAGTACCTCTGTATAGTTTCCCAAAAGCTCCTTGAGCAAAAGCCTCACCCATATTTAGCTTCCTCAAATCAATTGTCCACTCTTCAAAATTTTCAAGCCCTTCAGTCGGAGAACTATTGTCCATCAGAGCTTGAGCTAAAGCATCATCACTCAATGCATGTGTGACTCTTCCCCGACGATTGGCACTGTGCGCAACCGAATAGTTATCATTGGCACGCCTTTTCAACCCTTGGTGATCCAACATGCGGGTATGAGAATCATTGGACCCAACACTGCTGTTATCAATTGACATTGCAACCGATCCTCCTCCATTGCTTGTTTGCAAGCTCCCGACGCTGTCGATTGACATATTGGTACCCTCCCCAAGCTTATGGTAAAAGCCTTGGGAGAAATCATAAAAGTTGTTATTATTCTTGTTGAGATCTATTGGGAACTTGGCGCCACCTTCCAACATTTTTTCACACAGAAAAAGCAAAGCCTTAAACTTTGCTATTTCTTCAGCATAGAGACCCCAAGCTAAACCAACCACCTGAAAGAAAGAAAAAAAAAACTGTGGTAAGAAAACTTTAGCATATGATTTTGCAAATTTTAATCACAGCAACAAACGTAACAACATCAATCCAACATTTGGATAAACCATAAAATAAAATAAAAATTGAAACTTGAGAGCTTCCAACCACAATTTTTGGGTTTTATGACAAAACACACACACAAATAGCTTGGTCTGAAGCTGGTGAACCTCACCAATAAAAACGGTTTTAATATCCAACATCGTCATCAGCTTTTCTTAAAACTAAGAATCAAATGCATATGACGCATGATGTTGAAAAACAAAAAACCAGACCAACTCAAAAAAAAAAAAAAAAACTTGCTTGACTCTAAATTGCTTCTAAATCATCAAAGAACATAATTAGGGTATGCAAATCAAAGAATAGTAGAAAATTAAAAATGAAACTAAAACCATTGATTAGAAGTAATAAGCTCAAGTAGCAGCATAACCCTCATATCAAACACAAAAATAAGCAAAAATGGAAGAGAATTCACCAAATTAAGACACGAGAGCTAAACACGGAGAAAATATAATTGAACTCAAAAATTCCAAAAAAAAACTAAAAATCTTTAGATGAGCTTATGAATCAAATCTGAAGAGTCAATTAACAAAACCAAAGCTGATCTTACATCAAAGACCAAAAAATCAGTTGAAAAAAATGAAGAAACCCTAAAATCTGAAGAAAAAAAGTGTAAGAAGAAAGAGGTACCTGAAGAAAGAGAGAGAGGTTTGAGTAAAGTATAGAAGTAACGATGATGATGAAGTGATGAAGAGATCGAAGAAGGGATATATAGACAAGATTGAGTTCTTCCCGTACCGAGGAAGCCACACAACAAGCAACAACAAAAAATGAAAACGGATGACTTTCTTTTTTCGTTTTATTTCTCTCTCTCTTCTTCTTTTTTTCCTTCTTCTTTAATTAATTAAGAAAAAAACAAAAACAATTATTTATTTTCTCCTTCCGATTTTATATATAAGTATTCATTAAGAAAATAATGTATCCAATTAATGATATAGTCTAAATACATAACTTTGATAATTAATCTAAAATGTTAAAATTTACTTATATTTCCTCAGTGTTTTTTTTTTTTTTAAAAGATATTTCCTCAAGTTTTATATATATGCGAAATTTAACTTTTTAAATTCGTTGAAAAAATTATATACCTAATCAGTAATATGGACTACATGCATTACTTTTTTAGTGAATCTGAAAAGTTAAATTTGCTTATAATAGAGAATCGGATGGAATACAACAGATTTGAGCCCTTGATTATTGTTTTGTCACGTGTCAAACATCTATGCATTGATTAGGAGTAAATAGCGCAAAATTGTCTCTCGAGCATTGTTTAATAATGTCTTTGGTTTGAATGAATTTAGATTAGATTTAGTTTAGATTCATTCATTCGTTTTCGTGTTTTTCTTTTCTTTCCGTTTTATTTCTTTCAAATTAAAGGCGTCTTAAGGATTTCATATTAGGAAATTCTTTAAAAAAGTCAAATGGTTCAATTTTCAAAAAATTGAATGCACAAATTTTCATAAAAACTTATCATTTACGATTCTTAAAGAGTGTTGAGTGGAGCGTATGCTTACTCAATTTTTTCTCTGATTTCTATGTTGTGTTTATAACGTTTTCTTTTACTTTTTGTTTATCAAATAAATTATACTATGACACGTGCTATTGTCGACGTTCAATTGTGTTTTTGCTTACTCAATCTTTGAGATATCCTCACCGTTCATCTGAATTGAATGCACAAACTTTTATAAAACTTATCATCTACTATTCTCAAAGAGTGTTGGAGAGGAGCGTACGCTTACTCACTTTTTCCTTTACTTTTATGTTGTGTTTATCACGTTTTCTTATACTTTTTGTTTATCGAATAAATTATACTATGACACGTGCTATTGTCGACATTCAATTGTGTTTTTTTGCTTACTCAATCTTTGAGATATCCTCACCGTTCATCTGAATTGAATGCACAAACTTTTATAAAAACTTATCATTTACGATTCTTAAAGAGTGTTTGAGAGGAGTGTATGCTTACTCACTCTTTTTCTCAGATTACTATGTGTTTCTAACGTTTTTTCTACTGTTTGTTTCTCAAATAAATTATATTATGACGCATGTTATTGCCGACATTTATTTATGTTTTTGTTACTCAATTTTTGAAATATCTTCAGTGTTCATTTGACAACTTTTGCTTTTTCCCAATGACGATGATGTGTTTGCTCTTTTCCAATGACGATGATAAATATACCCTAAATTAGGTTATCGTCACCATTTATTTGTGTTTTTGTGCTAAAATAAATGTTAATTAGGAACGACAATTTGACTCATATTTAGTGGGTATCCACAAAAATATTAATAACAGGTAGGGTAAAAAACCGTATTTTGGGTACAACGACAAACATGGGTGCAATTAACTGCAAAAATAAGTTGGTATTGGCGTGGGTAAAGTACAAGTACATTACTACCCACCCTGGCCCGTACCCATGCAATATATATATATATATATATATATATATATATATATATATATATATATTTATTTATTTTATTTTGAATTATTATATAATAATACATGTATATCTATTTGTAAAATATACAACACTAATAAATTATTACACATTTTTAAGGAAGCTCCTATTATGCGCGCTTTTTTTTTTCTGTGCACCCATGTTTTTGCCATATTAAATCGGCTTTACCATTTTTTTGATTGTGGGACCCACAAAAACTTTTAAGGATAAAAAATTAATATTTTGAAATTGACACTAGTTGATTACGTTTTTGCCCTTGGATTGATTTCTCTTGTTCTTCATTCATTTTGCAGAAAGCGCTCTTTCTATTCTCTTCCTTTTCCAAGTTCAGCGATTCCATCTTCTCTTCTATTCTCAAAACACGATTCCTTCTCGATAACTTTCATCTCTACTTCTATCGTGCAATTCTACTTCCATCTTTTTTTTAAATTCCTAATTTTCTCCAATTGTAAACCCTAGTTTATAGTTGGTAACTTATAAATTTAAGAATTTTAGTTTCTCAAGTCTCACTTGTGATCATCATTCCGAATTCGTTGTTGTTTGTGGCTTCTATTGCAATTGTTCTTGCTATAATTCATTTGTAATTAATGGGCTGCAAGTTGCAGGGTGTTTGTGTGTATTCCAACACCATATTAGTGGTTTGATGCTTCTCTGTGCAAGACTGGTGTTATAGGTTTAGGACTTATGTGATTGTTCTATGTAAAAGTTTGTGAGAAAGTGGACTTTGCGTTGAAATTGTCTCCATTGTGAATGTATTGCTTTATGGTCTTTAATTTTCTTGTGAGACATTTAAACCTCTCAAATTAGGGGTCAATGCTACACTACAGAGGAGTTCTTGGTACAGTTCAAGCTTGTCCTTCAACCATTGAAAATGTAATGAAATAGATGTTTTTGAAGCAGTCCCGCCATTGTTTATGTGTTCTGGATATTGTGATGCACTTGCGCCTCCATTACTTCTGCTTGATGTACTGATATAATGATTATCCTATTAATCAGGATTATGATGTTAGTAGATTTAGTCTTTTGTTAACTATTCCTATTTTGTATGCATAGTAAGTTAATATTGAGTTTTTTTAGCCCACGTTTTGTGTGTGGCAGTTGTTGTGTAACTTGTAAGGCTTGTTATAAGGCCATTTGCTATTCATTCAATAAGACACATATTTTCCCCTTCATATTCTTTTGAGATATCTTAACACAATAATATTGTCTAAACATGGAAGGTACAAAAAACCCAATACTCTTAAAGACAAATCTTTTTATTTCATAATAAAATTACAAAAGAGTACAATGATTTAAATTCTTTAAAAACTCATCTCCCTTGTAAGTCTTCAAGGAAGTAACATAATCTTCATCTTAATTAGAACTTGAAAAAAATCTTGTTTGCCTCCTTCATACTTGATATGCCTATATATTATTTTGGATGGAGATGCTGAAGATCTGATCTCTCTTGTTCTTGCGGTAGAAATCACATATGAAGATTGCTGCTCTGCCTTGAGCCTGACATTGCGTCTTGCTTCTTTGGCCCTGTCTTCAGCTTCTCTGACTCTGTCTTCAACTTCTCTTCTTCTCATCTCTTCCTCATAACACTCTCTTAGTAAATCCACTAGTAAACTACGATTTGTCTGCATTTTCTTTTTCTTGCCCATTGTCTGGATGAGAAAACATAATAAGGTTAATCTCTTATTTATAGAGAGCTAACTTTATATCTGTCATACATCTCGTTTTTCAAAGCTGTTTTTTCCTGATCGTTTGACTAAAACGGTACACTACACGACACCCATTATAGATGAGTTTTCCAAACTTTGGACAATAAACTTCTGGTAACTGTAGTTGTTATTATAAAAAAGGCACGAAACAAGTATCAATTTTTGTCATGTTTATAATTTTAAATTACTATCTGTTATATCAAATATCATTTTGAATTAACTAAAATTTTATGAATAATGCAGGGGAAAATTGTCATCCCCCCTAATTTCTACATTGTGTTTCTAACGTTTTCTTTTACTTTTTGTTTCTTAAATGAACTATACTTTTTTGTATGTCTTACTTGTTGTTTCTAACGTTTTCATTTATGTTTTTGCTTACTCAATTTTGAGATATCATTATCGTTCATCTGACAACTTTTGCTTTTTTGCAATGACGATGATAAATGTACTTGCTCTTTCCCAACGACGATGATAAATATGGTTACCCTGACTTAAGTTATCGTCACCATTTATTTGTGTTTTTGTGCTGAAATAAATGTTAATTAGGACGACAACTTGACTCATATCTAGTAGGTACCCGCAAAAATATCAGGTAATGTAAAAAACTATATTTTGGGTACAAGAACATGTATGGATAATTAATCATAAAAATGAGCTGATATGAATGCACATACAAGTACCTTAATACTCACTCCTACCTCATACCCATGTTTTATACTATTGTTGTATTCAAATTAAATTATACAGAAAATAGCTAATATAGATTTTTTTTATTTAAAATATTTTAGCTCAATATTCTATAAAAAACATTTTTTTTTGACACAATTCTATAAAAAACATAAAAACATATTAAAAAAAAAAAATGAAAGAAATGCATAAATGGCTAATTAGTTTTTTATTTTTATTTTTATTTTTAATTTAAGAAAGTAATAATAAATCAATGCCGGAAATCTTCCATTTTCACGGTTGGCCACCCTCACGGTGACGAAGCAACAGAAACAACAACAGAGAAGAAGAGAATACAAACACAACACCGAACGCAATCACAAATTTCACAATTCACAAATCACCAATGGCGGTAATCACTCACTTTCTCACACTATCCAATTCGAACTTCACGTTTCTAACTCTCGATTTCTACAGGATTCTTCCGGAACCACGCTAATGGATCTGATAACGGCCGATCCAACTCCGGCGCCGTCTTCATCTTCGTCGTCGACTTCTGCTCCACCTCCTTCGGCAACGTCATCAACATCTCTATCTTCCACGTTAGGTAAACCTGCTACCGAAAAGAGATCGAAAAGAGCCACATTGATGCAGATCCAGAATGATACCATTTCTGCTGCTAAAGCTGCTGTTAGAACCAATATCATGCCTCAAAAGCAAAAGAAAAAGGTTCCGTTATTAATTCCGTAGTCAATTTCGTTCTGCATCTTGGATCATTGATTTTGTAGTTTTAGTTGAAACTTGAAAGGTTTATGTTATTATCTGTGTAGAAGATTATGTTGATAATGCATAATTCTTTGTGTTTGATCTTTGTTTTTGCAGCCAGTTTCATATTCACAACTTGCTAGAAGTATCCATGAACTAGCTGCTACTTCTGATCAGGTAATTGTGGCAAATTTCTCTGTGAGGTTGTGAATTTGTGTTTGGACTGCAATTTGGAAAGTCTCTCATGTTTGTTTTTGATTGATGGTAACATGGTTTCAGAGAAGTTCTCAGCGGCAATTAGTGCAGCATGTATTTCCAAAGCTCGCAGTTTATAATTCTGTCGATCCTTCGTTGGCTCCTTCTCTTCTCATGGTATGCTCCAATTTCCTTTATTATTTGTTTTTTTAAACCCTAGTAGCTTGTTTAGCCCCCTAGGTGCTTCTTTCATAGGAAAATGCTAACGAGTGTCCCCGGGGCACTCTTTAAGCATCTTAAATAGTAAGTTTTTGTAATTTTTTATGAAAATATGCAGATTCAACGCATTAGGAATTGAAATGTTTCACTTTTTGAATGAATAATTTCTTTAAATAGAATGCTTAAAGAGTGCCCCTGCCCTGGGGCTTTAGCAAGACCCTTTTTATTATATGGACCTACTGCTGAGATTTATGCTTTATGCAATGTACATTACAGTGGGATACTGCATTTTTCTTATGAGTCTTGGTTAGCTCTGCTTAGTATGTTGGGAATATGACATGTCTTTGTTTTTTTCTCTGTAGCTTAATCAGCAGTGTGAGGATAAAAGTGTCCTGAGATATGTCTATTACTACCTAGCCAGAATTTTATCTGACACTGGTTCACAAGGTTTGAGCTCAGGTGGTGGGATACCCACTCCTAACTGGGATGCTCTGGCCGACATTGATGCAGTTGGAGGTGTTACACGCGCTGATGTTGTGCCGCGAATAATAGAACAACTCAGTGCAGAAGCCGCAAATGCTGATGTAGAATGTAAGGTCAATTGCTTTTGTTTTTTATGGTTTTAAACATTTAATCACACATTGAATATTTGTGCACACACACACACACAGTTATAATTTCCCTTGATTTTAGACAGAGCTATTGTTAATGTTGGATTGCTAATCTGAATTTCATTCTATGTAAGCACAATAACACATTACATTGAACTCATACATAGTGGCCGAATCAAAGGCTCGTTGCTTTGATTTTTCAAATAAGTTTACCTTAAGATGTTAAAATATTTCAACCAACAAGCTTTGACACATTATGTATATGATGACAAAATATTTGTTCTTTCTTCTATGATGTCCTTTACAATTTTACATGAATTACATTTGCAATGGGGACAAAAGACTGAAGAGATGGGAAATTACTAGGTTCACGTAGTTTTGGACAAGTTGCTTATGAAGACTCAAAGCAGTAGCAAAAAGTGAGATTGGTACATGAGAGGAAGGAACTAAGAGAAATGTAATTTTATGTTCAGAAGGGAATGTCTGGTTGTCTAGATATAAAGAATGAACAAAGTGAGATGGGTACAGGAGAGGAAGGAACCAAGAGAAATGTAATGTTCAGAAGGGACTGTCTGGATATAAAGAATGAACAAAATGAAGAAATTGGTTGATAATATGCTCTGACTATATAAACTGGACATGAGAACTAAACTGACATAATTGACGAATCCTTTTATGTTTGAACAGTGGAGCCTGGCTATCCTTGATATCGCCTTTGAATGGGGCATCCTTCAGTAAAACAATTCTCTGATCCATGAGAAAAAGGAGAAAATTATAAAATTTAAATTTAAGTTTTCTGTTATGCAATTGTATGATGATATCAAATTTGAAGTCAACAATTTTATTGTTTATTTAGAATTGATGAATGATCAATTCTGAGCAAGAACTATTGGAAATTAAACTTAAGTTTTCTGTTATGCAATTGCACAATGAAATGCCATATTGTTGTTAAACATAGCTTGTTGAAGTATGTCTTCCATATTGAGATAATGTCCTGATTCCTGCTCAACTTGTATTTTGAAGTTCATGCTCGAAGACTGCAAGCCTTGAAGGCGCTTACATATGCTCCTTCAACTAACTCTGATATTTTGTCCAGATTGTATGAAATTGTATTCGGCATACTAGAGAAGGTTTGTACTTTTCTATTTTCTTTATGATGCATATACAATATTGACTTTTGCACATTTATTTTCAATTATTCCCGTGGCCACCTATATTTGGAATTAGTTGTTTCGAACTGTTGACGTGTTTTGCGTGTCTTGGGTTTGCCTTCGGAGTTTGATGTTTTATTCTAACTTTTTTTCCCCTATACTTGGCTTGGATAAAAAAGAATTTCATAGCCTCTTTATGGTGTTTAGAACATGGCTTCTTCTTAAGAGTTTTATTAGTTGATATAATTGGAGAGCTTCATCATCTTGATGTCATTTTGTTTACCATTTAGAACATGGCTTCTTCCTTTTCAATTTAGTTTTACCATTTAGAGGATATGTTATTCTCCTTTTCCGACTTTATTTTCTCTAGCAAAGATTATTTCTTTGTCAGAGGAGTTGCGGAAATATGGTACTTCAAATTTCTCCAGTTTTCTAGGTTGGTGATACTCTGCAATTTTCAAAAAGTTATTTTTTTTTTTGTTTCAATTTTCAGGTTGGTGATCCTTCACAAAAGAAAAAGAAAGGCATACTTGGGGGTAAAGGCGGTGATAAAGAAGTATGATTATTTCTTTGAACTATTCTTTCTGTTGTCCTGATATATATGAGTTTCAGTCCCTTATAGAACTGTGTCATCTTGCCATTCAATGATCTGCAAAATGAAAGTCTCTTAAAGATGATGTAGTGAGAGCAAGCTATTCAAACAAATTTTGACCTCTCGTTCTTTCTGCTAAAACATTATTCTTTTTTAAGGGGGAAACAGTATATCATGACATTGTATGAATCTTTGTGGTGCATCATATAATATATTGATATTGATATTTCCCCACATTGAAGTTCTTTTTTTGGAAATTTAATTTTTTGTTTTGTAGAATGATATACTATAAGAGATCTTTGTATTTTTAATTTTGTGTAATGTAATTTATACCAAGATTTATCATAATCTGCAAACATTTTATGCTAAACTTAATATTGTCTAATAGAAACACATTAATGTAGTTAGCAGTCCTGTTAATGTTTTTATTTTGCTTGACCATATAGTCTATCATCCGAAGCAATCTACAATATGCTTCCTTGAGTGCTTTGAGAAGACTTCCTATAGATCCTGGAAATCCAGCATTTCTGCATTATGCGGTACTAGGGTAAGTTGCTCTTATATCTAATATTTACTATTTGTTGCCTGGAGCTTTTCTTTGCAACATGCAGATGAAGTTTCTTCTGCATATGACATGCACGAGTTTGTTTAAGTAACATTTTACAGAATTGTACTTTCTTTCCTATTTTGCGGTGTATTTGGCTTGAGTATGATAGAAGACCCACAGACAAATATTCTCAGGGAGAAGTTGGTTTTTCAGGCTTCCGTGCATGTTTCAGCTCATGGCTTAGACCTGAAGAATCTACAACTAAAACTACAAAGGACTTTAACCCACTGGGCAAGGTTGACTACATAGGTTACTAAATGTTATTAGGCACCATAAAAAAACAATTTCAACAAAACCAGCTAAAAATATTGCCTTACTTGCTTCATATTTATGGAATTTCCCTTCAGAACCTCTTTCTCTTTTGCGTTGGTGATGAAGACGGGCAAGGTTGCCTTAGGGTCAATGTTACTCATGTGGGTCCTTAGAAATTCACTTGAAGTTGTAATCTTCCTTTATCCCTTGCTATCTCTGAGTGTAGCAACTAGCAATGCCTTCTGGTTTGGTTTTTCAGATGATATATGGCAGGGTTAATGCTCTTTTAAGGGTCTTTTTCCTTGGCTCAGTATTTAGGGATGTCAAAACTAGCAAACTAATAGTTACTCAACTAATAGAAGATACACAACTTTAGGAGCATGCTGCAAACAGAACTAAACAAATAGAAGATATTGGATGCCATTACACAGTGACACATGAGAAAGCAGCAAACATAGGCAATAAGATGTGAAACCAAAGTAGCAGAGTATTATATAGTCTAAATCTAATCTGCCAAAACAGTTGAATATTGTTTGTGGTTTGTAAGTTTTTTCGTAGAATATTTTTTTGGTTTTCCAATTAGTTGAATTTCTCAAAGGGGTTTGCATATCTGATTTATTGCAATTGAACAGCTCTGCTGCATTCTTGAAAACCATAGGCTGATCATAATTTGTTTGTGCATTGTTTTGAGCTAAGTTGTTAAAACATGTATCAAGGATAAAAAGACATGACTTTAAGTACATTTCATAGGTTGTTTCAAAATATTGGAAGAACAATAATAGAGTATAGCGGAGACAAGTTTTGTTCGCAGTAGTTTCATATCTTTTGACTGAGAGGAACGCTGGATTCTGGAAATTTCAGGAACCAGGGTTTAGACAGGACTATTCATCGGCTTTCTTTGTTTGATATTTTTTTTGTTTATTTCCTTTCTTTTATTTTGGAGCTGGCATGAACTTTTCATAGTTTTGTAGCTTTTGCATTTCTCCCTTGTTTCTGCTGTTTAGTTCCCAGATCTAAACAGAGTTGACTTCAGGATTTCATCTGCTGATCCGGTTGCTGTGAGGAATGCTCTGGAAATTGTTTCTGAGATAGCAGCAAGGGACCCTTATGCTGTTGCAATGGCCTTAGGTAATATACAATCCTCATAATAATTTTGCATTTAAATGGTGATTTATTACATTCTTTTGCAATTAAATGTTCGAAACAAATTCTACATAGTCCACTACCTTAAATCTAATACTTACTTGGTATTCTTCTGCAGGAAAGCAAGTGCAGCCTGGAGGTATGTGTTTGAACATGACTCTAAATGTGATGTCTTTATTCAGTAAAAACTAGACTAAGAACCGGTTTTCTGTTGCTGAAATGTATCAAAGCACCTATTTTAATCAAGATTTGCCTTGTGATTTTTGTGTGTATGTGGAGAGGAACTCTCACATTACCTCAGGTATTTAATAAACTATAGAATAAAAAAAACCATAGAATCAAAACACAAGGAAAATGTTTGCATAGTCGGTCCCTGAGTTTTTCTGCTCTAACTTGTTCCCTTCATAGTAAGAAATTAGGTTTGATTACTATATTTATGTTTTTGTACAAAATTAGATTGTCCGGTCATAATTTTTTGGTGTATGTTGCAGGGGCTTTACAAGATGTTCTCCACTTGCACGATGTTCTTGCTAGAGTTTCTCTAGCGAGGTTATGCTGTACAGTATCAAGAGCTAAAGCTTTAGATGGTTGGTGTGTTTAGATCCTTGATTTGTTTGATGAAAATTGATCGTTTGGAAGTTTGTGATGATTAAATACCTGTTTTACATGCATGTACAGAGAGACCAGATATTAGATCCCAGTTCAATTCAGTGCTTTATCAACTTCTGTTGGATCCTAGTGAAAGAGTCTGTTTTGAGGCAATTTTGTGTGTACTTGGAAAATATGACAGCGCTGATAGGTGTGGTTTATATCATATAGTGAAGTTTCTATTCTCTCCTACGTAACCATAAAATATTTGATTGGCTAGGTTATAAATCTTGCAATTTTTTTACCATAATTTCTTTGGCGGGGTTGTAATCCTATCATGTTTACACTTTAGGACCGAGGAGCGTGCTTCTGGGTGGTACCGTTTGACCAGGGAGATTCTCAAGTTACCAGATGCATCATCAAAGGAAAGTTCAAAAGATAAATCACAGAAGATAAAACGACCACAGCCTCTTATAAAACTTGTAATGAGAAGGTTCATAAACTCGTTTATTTGTTTTTTCTGCGTGCTTTGTCCATTTTGTCTCCTTGAATTCTCAAGTCATCAAACTTGGCTGAAGTAGAAATTACCTAATATTTATACACACTGCCTGCTATTTACTGCTTTTCAGGTTAGAGAGTTCTTTCCGTAGCTTTTCTAGACCTGTGCTTCACGCAGCAGCTAGAGTTGTACAGGAGATGGGGAAAAGTCGGGCCGCTGCTTTCGCTTTGGGCATACAAGATGTTGATGAAGGAGCACATGTCAATACATTTGCTGATGCTTCAGATTTGAATGATTCGGATGAAAGTACACATCCTGAAAGTAATGTTATTTAATTTTTTGTAATTGTTCATGCTTGTATAGAAGTCTAGACAAGGTTTTTTGCCTTTTTTATCCTCATCGTCGTCATAATTATTATAGAAAATTACACATTGGTTGAGATGATAACAAAGGTTCTTAAATATTAAATATCATTGTTAGGAATATAAAAACCAATCTTGGGCCTTCACCAAACAGCCAAAGATTTTACGAAAGTCGATCCTTCACAGTTGTGATATTTTTCAGGATATTGATGACATTATATTTGTTGGTTTCTCCTTCACAGTTGTTTATTTATTTGTATTAGTAAAATAACCTTACTGCAAGCACAGTACAATCCTTGTTTACTACTTCTAGCACATTCTATTCTTGTCTACCCCTCCTCCTCAAGCTGCATCATAGAGGTTAATCTATTCTGCTCTGATGCAGAGCTTTTATATAGATGTTTGCTAATTCTCTGGTCCACTTGTAGCAAGAAGAAATAAATCATTTGAATTTCTGATATATTTGACATAGAAAGACCAGTTCAATTTGTATGTGTGTGTGCGTGTTTTCATGAAAACCTAAATTTGATAGAACATAAGTGCAGCTTGATTGCCACATCACCATACAGTTACAAAATTCTAGTCAAACCAATCTCATCAGGTGACATAGTATCCTTTATCCACACTAGTTCAAATTCAGTCTTGTTATATCTCAATACTTTGATTCTGTCTGATTAGAGCACTATATTTGGCTTCTTACCTCAGAAGCTAGGTTATCTCAATTCTCCAATTAATTCAAAGTATCCCGTTATTTCTTGTCTATAAGAAAACCATCCTAAGTTGCATTGTAGAAGCTGTCTACCTCAGTAGCCATGATCACTGTACAATATTGCTAGCCTTGGTGCCCTTTTGAGGTATTTATGTTCTGTGAAGTAGAACCATTCTTGGAGAAGAGACAAAACTGATTTGTAACATTCACGAAGAGATTTATGTTAGGATGCATCACTTTTATGATAACTAAGTCTACCAACTAAGTTCCTATATTGCTCTAGGTAATGAAGAGTATCTCTACTATGACTCTGTCATCTGCTTAAAATCTTATATTAGGAATAATTGTAGTCTGCACATGGTTTGACTTCCACCTAATTTGTGTCTTCTAAGCAAATCTGAGGCCTGTATGACCCGGAGGCAAGAGTTTGATTCTTGTTGCCCTTATCCCTGTAATAAAAAGGTGAATTTCAATGGGTAGGTGCATCATCACACTTTAAGCCCAAGTGGCTCTCGCATTAGAGGATATGTTGAGGTAGAACATAAAACCATTTATCTGTCTTAACCTAACAACTTAAACTTCTTGAATAGTTGGTTCTGGACAACACTAATAAACAGTTTCAAGCTGAGAGATTCAACTTATTTTCTCCTTTTTCTTTGTTAATTTGTGTTCATATTTCTTTTTAGAGGTGTTCATTTTTTCTTTCTAGAGGATCCCCTAGATTTAGTACACGTGCCTTGAACAACAAGCACATACAGCAGCACAGTCCAATACTTATAACACACAATGGCACAAATGTAGCATCGTCCTTTGTCAATGATATTCTATAAAAAAAAAATTAATTTCTCTCTGCATGATTGTGTATAGATTGTAAGTTCAGAGGAGGTTTCTATGACCATTAGGGTGGATTTTATGATTATAACCCTTGTTGCATACTGCTGCACGCTAGATATATAATTGTATGCTTGCATTACCGAATAACAAGTTCTTTCCATATTTTTATGTTCCGTTGCTTTCTGTAAATTAAACCACTCACATGGTTTCATTGATGTCCTATGCTAGACTATATTCTGTTCCAATACTTCAACAGCTGTTGACATTATTGAGTTAGTCTTCTAAATGTAGAGGGGGAAATGAATGATAGTTCCCTCAGTATAAAAAAATTATGATAATATTGATTTGAATGATGTGTTGGTTGCCATTACAAAAGGCAACTCACTTATCCTCAATCATACGAATACGGTTTTTTTAATCCTAATTAAATACTGAAACAAATCATGATATAGAAGAAAATATGAAAACAACTATAAGAGATAATCTAAGATGCTCTAACATATTTTATGATTGAATTGTGATGTCATGAGATATTTCTTGGATATTCTAACAAAAACATTATGATTTATGCTGCAATTAAGTTGGTTATTTTTGCATGTTTTTACATGTGTGTAATCTTACCTAATGATCAGGTTTATGCACAAAAAGGATAAATAGTTTGTCTAACCATGCATGCTGAACTATTATCTAATTACATAATTGATACCTTGTCTTAGGTATCCGAAGAACTTCCTCAGTATCTAATGGAACTGCTGGTAGAGATACCATTGCGGGTATGTTGGCTTCATTAATGGAAGTGGTACGGACAACAGTTGCCTGTGAATGTGTTTATGTACGTGCAATGGTGATCAAGGCGTTAATCTGGATGCAAGGCCCGTTTGACTCATTTGATGAACTAGAATCTATTATTGCATCAGAGCTCTCTGATCCAGCTTGGTCAGCAGGTCTATTGAATGATGTACTACTCACTCTACATGCTCGTTTTAAGGTAACCGAACTATCTTTTATCATTAATAAATCACTCTTAAGCACCCCTAGGGTGGTTTAATAAACCATTACTCGAAGTAGCGGTGGATATACTAATATGATTAGGATTAATCCATGGGATTTGTGTGCTAAGAATATAGGTTAATTTGCTGAATGTCAAAGATAAACTTTTAGGATAGGAGAGAAGGAAAATTGGTAAGCGACAGTTAGGCAGTTAGTTAGTAATAAGGAGAGATTAGTTAGATAAGTAAATAAATAGGGGGTACAAATGACAGAAAAGAGAAGGAAAATTGGTCAGCGACAGTTAGGCAGAATTGAAGAGATAAAGCAAATGCTATGTATAATGTGGAAGCAAACTCAATGAAGAGGGCACAAATGTGAATAAGCTGCCATTAGAAATTTACAATCAAGTATACATCAAACAGAACACATGGATGGAGGGTCTTTGGAATATGACAAGTCTTGTTCTTGGGTGAAGACATGACAAGAATAAAACCGGCCAATGGGAAAGATGTTAGGCAAACAAGAAGCAAACCCAAAATCAGATTAGCCATTGGAGAAGGTGCTGGCGAATCAAGAAACAAAACAAGAATCATATAAAGTGGCAAAAACAATGGAAGACCCTCTGGTAGATATGCTTGAGGTTGAGGTTAGGGTAAAGGATATCCTGGTGGATGTTGATGGTCGAGAAGCCGAGTGAAAAAAGAATGTTGATGCAGTGGTAGAATACGAAAGTCATGAGAAGGGAGAGTCATAGTGTAAAGAGTTGGAAAGAATAGGTAACAAGAAAACAGAGTGTGGAGAAGAAAAGGAGGAAGCAAGTGACAATGTAATTCTCAAGACAGTCTGGTTGACCTACAAGTACCACCTCTGTCAGAGCTGCTAGACACCGGTCTACTTGCAACGGCTAGTGGGTTATTTTCAGAGTCTCTATGTACAGAATTTCTATCTGCATGCACAATAGGGATGTGTCTATCTCTTGGGACTCCAAACAACCTACCCCGCCGCTGCATACACCACGCCATAGTGGACACCTGGGTGGGGGGATGGGAGCCCTGGTTTCATGTACTATTGAACATGAGGAAAATTATCGTCTTGCAACCTTGAGAACAAGGATGAAACTGAGGGGCGAAATTTGGTTTCATGTATTGTTAGGATAAGGGAGAAGGAAATTTGGTTAGGGACAGGTTTTTAGTTTTAGTTAGTAGGAGGAGACTAGGTAGGTATGTAAATAGGGGATGGAAGGATGGAGGGGATCATTCTGAACGTTTATTAGCTTGCTAGCTTGTGAGTGAAAGGAGAGATCCTTTGTGAGGGGGAAACCTTTGTAGTATTCTATTCTCTATTCAGTTTTCTATAATTTATATTCTTTAGATTTTTTCTATCTTTCATTTCAATTTTTCTGGGTTCCAAACACCAACTCTCGTAAAGGCTTAAGCTGTGAGGTGAAGGCCTAACAAGAGCCTTTTAGAGTTGAAGCATGGATACATATTATCGGCCTTCCTTGTTAACTTTGTACAACTTCATGCAAGCAATGTGGATGTGTGCTTTTGTATTCATGCATAAATGGAATGCTTAAAGTTTATTAAAAAATGAGCAAAATGGATATCATACAATTTCCCTAACATTAATTTCAATTTGTCTTTGAAGGCTTCTCCAGATATGGCTGTTACTCTTCTTGAAATTGCTAGAATATTTGCTACTAAAGTTCCAGGAAAGGTTGATGCTGATGTGCTACAACTACTTTGGAAAGTAAGTCTGTATACTTTTTATTTTGACAATTTTTTGAACTTGTTATATGTTTGATATGCATCTGTTTTTAATGGAGTAGTGAAATGTTGATAAGTAGAGATAGAGACACATCCATACACATACAACTGCATTCATACAAACATATACCATGTTTGACTTAAATGGATAATTTACTAAATGATTAATCTGTTTTCAGACTTGTCTTGTTGGAGCTGGTCCTGATGGGAAACATAAAGCTTTAGAAGCAGTTACAATTGTTCTTGATCTACCACCTCCACAACCAGGATCTATGCTTGGTCTGACTTCTGTGGACAGAGTGTCTGCATCTGATCCCAAGTCTGCTCTTGCATTACAAAGACTAGTCCAAGCTGCTGTAAGAATTGCTATTTATACACAAGACCTTACTTATTTAGCTTCTGCAACCCAAGAATATGTCAAATTAATTTCTCTTTGTACTGACTACTTATGTTTTTAGGTCTGGTTTCTTGGAGAGAATGCAAATTATGCTGCTTCCGAATATGCTTGGGAATCTGCTACTCCTCCTGGTACTGCATTGATGATGTTAGATGCTGATAAAATGGTAGCTGCTGCTAGCTCTCGTAATCCTACTCTAGCTGGTGCCTTGACCAGGCTTCAGAGGTGTGCATTCAGCGGAAGCTGGGAGGTATAACTCATCTGAGTCATTTTCCTTATTTACCTCTTTACTACGCTTATCGTAAAGTTTGAAGTGATTTGTTAAGTGGTATTACTCTATATTTTTATGAACATTGATATGTATTGTAGTTATAGTGCAATGCAATATTGTTGGCTTACCCATAGTTTTAGTCAGATTCAACCGCCGGGTATTTGTGCTTATTTTTACTGCACGGTTGTTTGTTCTTGTTGTTTTTTATTCTCTATTGAATGGACTTGCAGATTCGAATCATTGCTGCCCAGGCTCTTACAACAATGGCAATTAGATCTGGTGAACCTTTCAGGTTACAGATTTACGAGTTTCTGCACACTTTGGCACAAGGTGGTCTGCAGTCACAACTCTCTGATGTGCATCTTAGCAATGGAGAAGATCAAGGAGCTAGTGGTACAGGCCTTGGAGTTTTATTAAGTCCTATGATAAAGGTTCTGGATGAGATGTATAGCGCACAAGATGATTTGATCAAGTGAGAGTCGTATCCTAATTTCATGCTTGATCTAAATTTGCTGATCCAGATTACTGATATCCATGAGCTTTTGTTTATTAGGGAAGTACGTAATCATGACAATGCTAAGAAAGAGTGGACTGATGATGAACTGAAGAAATTATATGAAACCCATGAAAGGCTGCTAGACCTTGTCTCATTGTTCTGTTATGTTCCAAGAGCAAAGTATCTACCATTGGGTCCAATAAGGTACTAAATTATTAAAGTGCATTTTCTATTTGGATCAATCATTCAAATTTCTCATTCTGGATCTAATGGAGTGCATCATAAGTGGGGATAGCTTTTCAAAATGGAGTGCATCTGAAGTGGATTAGGTTTTCAAAATGGGTCGTTGAACTTTGTTTAGGTTTTTGAGTGTTAACATTTTTTGTAATTATTACTTTAGATCTTTATTTAGAGCTCTATATCCCTAAGTTTATTATGCATTTATAGAAATTAAATATTTTAAGAGCATCCCCAATGGAGGTTACCCTAGTAAGCCTTAGTATCAAATAGTGTTAGGAAACGAGGTGGAGGTGTGCAGGAATTTGAAAGTAAAACAAAATAGTTGGGTTTTTACAATTTAAAAGAAAATCTGACGCACAGCAATATAAAAGGCAAGAACAAGTTACAGCATATGAAAGGAAGTGGTAGAATGTCCACTTTGTTTGTTTAGTTAGTTTTGAGTGTGACTTAAGTTCAGATCAATTTCTTTGATTAGTGGGAAATGTGCGCAAGAGTGATGGGCAATTTTGTGTCGGGGTAATAAATTTTCAAATATTTTGGTTTAGGATTTGTTTATCTTATGATCCACCTCCATTTTATTTTATTCTCGACTTAGTTCGCAATTCAATTTCTAAGTTAACAACCAGAGTTTGTCGGCAACAATCTGTTAACAGAACTAGAAAGGAGCAACCGACCTCATTTAAAAAATGTAACTTTTTTGTCAAGAAAAGGCCTATATTTATTTAACCACTTCAATGTTTACTATCCCGTTGGTTGAATTAGGATATAAATTACATAGCATTGTCAATTTTATTTTTTTTAAAACTTAATATTGTTATATTTTAGGGGGCAAAATATTTTGTTACAGGGAGAAGCAAAAGCGAAAAGCTCACCGCTAGTTTGGTTTTTAGGAGTGCACATAAAACCAAAAATCCTTCTTTTCTGTATCAGAGACGTAGCACAACTCACACTACATTAGACTTAGCTAGTATGTAACTAACTCAAAGAGTTAGTTATCCCAGTTGTACAACAGACTGACACATGTCGCTAGTAATAGGGATGAACTGCTATTGCAGGTGAACAATTGCCATCTATTAAAGCAAGTGTTCAACCATATTCTAACTAACTTTTCATAATCAATGAATCAGATTTTCAGAGATCAAAGAATCTCTAATAGTTTCTAATATTCTGTAATGTAATATATTGATTTTCAGAGATCAAAGAATCTCTTTATAATTTCCAATATTCTGTAATGTAATATATATAGATGACAAATCTGTACAACTCTCTTCCATATTTCACACAGGATGTTTTGGTTAAACAATGAAACGCTTATTTGTTGTGGTTGTGTTCTTGGTGTCATTTTTTAATATGGTTTTCCTCTGATTTTTTTACAGTGCCAAGCTCATTGACATCTATCGTACACGCCACAATATTAGTGCATCAACTGGTTTGAGTGATCCAGCTGTTGCCACTGGTATATCTGACCTGATCTATGAATCATCTAAAACTCCAGCTGCTGCCGAGCCTGATGCCCTTGATGATGACCTAGTAAATGCTTGGGCAGCGAACCTCGGCGACGATGGCTTGTGGGGAAATAATGCACCAGCAATGAATAGGGTATGAATTTGTTATTTTTCTTTTGTCTTTTTATTTCCTTCTTTTCAATCAATCTAATAAAAGAATTCATTTTATTAATACTTACTAAAAGCATATTTCTTGGGAATTACAGTTTATCTCTCCAACACATGCACACACACACAAAAAAATGAATGCTAATATTCCTTGTTATTTGAAACTTAGTTGGCTTTCATTGAAATTGCTCTTTTATTTTTGGCATCAGGTAAACGAATTTCTGGCGGGTGCGGGAACTGATGCCCCAGAAGTTGATGAAGAGAATATAATCTCTAGGCCTTCTGTTAGCTATGATGATATGTGGGCAAAAACACTTCTAGAAACTACGGAACTAGAGGTAAAGATTAAGCTAGATCCTTTTAAGATGCCTTAAGTCGTGAACTTTATTGTGTATCACTGAAATCAATTCCTTGGAATAACAGGAAGATGATGCGAAGTCATTGGGATCATCATCTCCAGATTCAACTGGATCGGTTGAAACATCAATATCATCCCATTTTGGTGGAATGAGCTACCCTTCACTGTTCAGTTCACGACCGAATTCATATGGAGCGGTACAAAATATTCTCCTACTCTTTTATGCATCATTCTATCCTGCTATGATAATTTTGTAGATATTCTTAGAATGATTTTAGACCAATGAGTTCCTAAATAATATTACCTTTCAATATTGTAATATCACTGGTTCATTCACTTTTTGAGTCATACTCTTATTGACAATTTTTTTTCTTTTTCTAATTACTTATGAAAATCTAAATCATCCATGGCAGGACAAGCCTAGCCGAGGTAGTGGTGGTCCCTCTATTTATGAGGGTATTGGTTCTCCGGTAAGATCCTTTTTCCCTTTTTAGTTACATTTTAATCTTCTAATTTAAGTTTTGATATTAAATCTCAAAATCTTTCCAGATAAGAGAGGAGCCTCCACCATACTCATCTCCTGGGAGGCACAGAAATGAATCATTTGAGAACCCTCTAGCTGGGACAGGATCTCGTAGTTTTGAGTCTCAAGATGACGAACGAATTTCATCTGGAAATCCACAATTTGGATCTGCACTTTATGATTTCACGGCTGGAGGAGATGATGAAGTAAGTTGATCTAAAATTTTCACGTTGGATTTTCTTTGTTAAGGGGTCACATATTTTTGTTGATAGACAAATTGCTAGCGGTGAGATATGTTAGTTGTAGGGGTTGAATCTTTGACCTACATAATATTTAAAGAGATTGTGCTAGGAGTCCTTAGGTCCAGCCCAAGGATGAGGCACCTAAAGCAAGGGCTTTACGCCTCGCCCAAAAAAAGCCCTCAATTAATTCTTTTTCCTGTTAAAATATCTTCAATTATTCTTTAATCTAAATATTTGAGGATATGTATTTATAATGAGTTTGGGATATTTGTAATTTTAAAAGTTTTAAAATCATAAATTCAATGAAAATACGATGAAATTTTAAAAGTAGCTAATTTGAAAGATAAATTTGATAAAATAATAGTATAGATATTATAAATAAAATGTCTCATCTTCACATTCGCTTTAGGCTTCAAAAGCTGTTGGGCCGGCCCTGCTACTCCTTCGGGGAAAAGGACTCATATTGATGCATATATTTGTTAATTGGGCTTTCTGGCCTGTTGTATCCACTTCGTTGATGTGTTTGTAATGCAGGATTGATTTTCTATGTGCAAATATGGTGATAATTAATTTCACTGTTTTCCTGGCAGTTGAGTTTAACCGCTGGAGAAGAAGTAGAGATTGAGTACGAAGTAGACGGCTGGTTTTATGTAAGTCTTTAAGAAGTCATCTCTTTGTATCTTGTCTGAAGTAATATTGCATGACTAGATCTATAAATTATAACTTGCTCGGATTCATTGTGTTCTTGCATGGGAAAATCAGTTATTGATTGTCTACTTCTTGCCGCAGGTTAAGAAGAAACGCCCTGGCAGGGATGGCAAGATGGCCGGACTGGTCCCTGTTTTGTATGTTAATCAGCCTTGAATTTTGTAAGTAAATTTCTTTGCAACTTTGGTGTCATGGTGCAAATGGCCTTCTGTTCTGATCTTCACCATTGCTTATCAAACGTCCACCATGCTCCTGTCATATGCTGTCCTGGATGTTACCTTCTCATTTTTATTTTTGATCTATATATCTTGTATCTTGGTCGCCAATTTCTCATGTTGTATGCTATCAATGTATCATTTTCCATTGTAATTGATTGCGAGTGTCTAGTCATTCATTCATCATAGGCATTTCAGTTTCCCTGAATGAGTGTTTTTTTGCCCATATATAGTGCAGTTCCATGTATCAAATGAAAGTTTCAATTTTTCTAAGCCAGCAATTATAACTTGAGTTGTATTTAGTACTTACATGTGTTGGAAATAGAAATTCAAACTTTCAAATAAAATGAATTAAAAAGAGGGAGTTAGTTAAGTTATTCAAATCAGTGGTTCAACTTCAAATGCAGAGAGTTAGTTAACTGTTAAAATTTCTATAGAGGAACAATCTGTATATTTATTGCAATAACTAAAGAGATAGCTAAGTTAGATTGAGTTATGATTTCTATTGTCTCGAATATGGAGACCAAACAATTTTTTACGCCTTAACGATTGATGGAGAGTTTGGGAAATCCAAGTTTCATAATGGTTCAATTCAATGTTAACTTCTCATAACATGACAATTATAAGATACTAATTTAGAATAATCATAAATTTAAATGACTCTAACCTTCCAAATAAAACCAATAAAAAAAAAAATATCATTCAATATGAGATAGATACTCCTACTATACAATACAAGCCATAACTAAAATGTTTACAACTTTTCTGCAAATCACATTTTCAAAGCTTGGTCTCCAAAAACATCTGGGGAGCTGTTGTGACTACTTTATTTTTTAGGTTTATAAAAACGATAATAAATAATACAAAGTAAAAGAGCAAATACAGGAAGACAGATATTTGGGATATACATGTGCTCAGCTGTGTTTATCAAGCAGCGCCAACGACTTCTACAAGCCAAACTGAATTTCTTTTCATGCTTTGTGTGGATAAAGCCGAATTGGGAGGCCCTTTGCTGGGATAGGGAAGGGATCAACAATAATCTTCTCATCTGGAATCAAGTTTTCCCACTTGAACCTTTTCACTAAATTGTGCATGAAAACTAGTATTTCTAATCTTGCATACTCTTTTCCAGGGCACATCCTTGGTCCTCCACCAAATGGCACAAATGTGTAAGGAGCTGGTCCATTTCCTTCAAATCTTGTTGGGTCAAATTTCTCTGGCATGGGAAAACATTCTGGGTTCTTATGTGTTGAATTTGCACTCCAATAGAGCTACACATAATAAATAACAAAACAATAAACAGATTAGGTGACCACAAAATAGTAGCACTCACGTCATACCTTATCCAACCATAAAAACAATGAACAACAATTCCACATAGTTGAATAGTATTTTCATCATATTATGTCATGTAATATCTTTCAATATAAGCTAAAGTGAAAACCAATAAAAGAGATATATGTTGAATTACCTTCCATCCCTTAGGAATTGAGAACCCATTGAATATAAAGTCAGTGATGGCTTCCCTGAAACCTCCTTGGAGTGGAGGGGCAACTCTCATTACTTCACAAGCTACATTCCAAGAGTATCTCATTTTCATGAGGTCATCCCAATTCAACACCTCTCCTGGGGATTTCGATTTTGCAATTTCCATTTGCTCTAAACATGTTGCAAAAAATTAAGAACACAAATTAAAGTCTCTATATATCTTGTGTGTGTAGTACGTTAGTGTTGGTAAAACATGTTTGCCATACCCTACCCATTCATGAAAAATATTCTAGTTTTTTTTTTCTTTTCAAAATTCTCTTTGACATTAAATTTGAAAAAACTAAATTCCAATTCTGCCTTTGGGGTTGACTCGGTTATTCACCATCTTTTCAAGGCAAAATTTCAAAAATAAAATCTGCTTCCAAATCAAGTAAGCCTTAGTCTTGATTAATCGACAAGATCGATGGAGTGCAAAGGCAGAATAAGACTTGTTGAGGGGCACTATATTGCTAAGAAATTAAATATAATGTTATTTCAATATGAACTTTCATAAAATACTTGACCAAAAAAATAATAAATTTCCTACAATAATGGTTTCTTGAGGAAGTTTATAAAAGAATGATTTCTTTACTATACGTACAAAAGTATTTTGATTAAAGTATAATTTTATTAAATAATCAAAGGTTAAGTCATAAAGGTCACGACAACACATTTTCTAAATTTATTTTTTTAACAAGTGTCATAAGACACTCTTTAGTCTTTACTATTTTCTATGATAAGAAAACAGACGGCGACTTTAAAATAGTCTTAAAATTTTGTCTAAAATAACACGAAATTAGACCCACGAAATTACTTGTTACATAAGTAATGAAATAGTGTGAAATTAGACTCATAAAATCACTTGTTACATAATGAAGTCAGCTTAAAAAATTATTTTGGAGCCTAACTCACTATAATATATTCTACTCAAATTCAAACATGGACCGAATCATGTGAAATTCGGTGAGTTATTTTGACGTATCTTAAGAGGCATAATATTTAATGAAAATTATGATTTGTTAGAGTTGGCTTTAAATACTCGGTGCATGTCAGCATGTGTATGATTGCATGCTATTCTTAGAAACTTAAATATGAGTAGTTGAGTTATAAGAATGTCGTGACTTGAGTAAGTACGTACTCATCATTTTCATCAAAATTACAAACACAAAATCAGATAAAAATGCCACTTCTTAATATTGATTTTTCTTAAGGATAACTTTGAATTTTTTTAAAATAGTATATTCACGCGTAAGACTAAAAGGGAAAACAACAACTTTTCATTTTAATGAATATGTTTTCTTTCTTTCATTTCTTACTCCACACTTTACTACCAACTAAGTTTTCATTTGGTCGATCTAAGACCGACAATACTCATTTTGAAAACAATACATTGTTAATTAAAAAAAATTTAGTCAAAATATTTTTCCATACTACTTGCATGTTACGTGTATTTAACTATCAATTATATATACCCTTAATTACACTACTCACTAAACTAAACTATATAGTGTATATATATCATGCACTAATAAGGCCAGCAAATGGTAATTGAGTGTGATATTGGTATTGATATGAATTATGAAATGAACTTCTAATTCTAATACTCAATAAGGTATACCTTTCTCAGATCCCACAAACAACTATGTATAAAATTTTATAAATAAGAAAAATGTTAACAAGTTATTCAGAGATAAAAAATTACATAAAGTCAAATGTTTTTAATAATCAAACGTAAAAATTATTTACACTTACAGTATATTTGAATTAAATAAAGAAAAATGTTAACCAGTATATTATTATCATTATTTTTTCATGTATTTACCGCACGGGTATACACACTAGTAAATAAATTATAGAGTGAGAGAATTGGAAATGGATGAGGAAGAAAATTAATGATAGTACTTACCTTGGTAGACTTTATCATAAATGTGAGGTAGCTCGGCAAGATACTTAACAATGAAAGTGCATGCGGCGCTAGCAGTGTCATGTCCTCCGATCAGAAGGCCAAGAATCTTATCTGCAATTTTAAGTTCATTCAAAAACTCTCCATTTTCATTACGCGTCAACAACATGTGAGATAATATGTCTTGTGTTGGTGATGCCATCCTTTGTGCTAACTCCATCTTCCTTTGCCTTATGATCTTCAACAACTCTATTCTTATGAAGTTTGATGCCTTTATCGCTTTGTTGAATGGTGTTCCGAGCAAATTGATCGGCATTGATATGATTCCGGCCGCCAATAAATTAAACGGTTCGCTAAATTTTGCTACGTGGTTTTCATCCTCGACGCTCATGAACAAACGACAAGCCAGAAGAAAAGTATACCTGTTGAGTATTAGAACGTATCGACAAATTAATTAAAGATATACATTTATAAATTTAAAGATCTAAATCCAAACAAAATGACCATCAATGATAGATCATATGGTCATTGAATGAAGATCAAACGATCATTTTCCGGAAAAGTAGATTCAATGTAGTAAAAAACAATCGACAAGCGCAACAAAAAGGTTATTGATTAAAAATCTTAAGATATTCGACTCTTCCAAAAAATTATTGTCGCGTCGTTAATCAATTTTAAAAACAACTTAGTAGTTGGTTCGATCTTCATCAAATATTCAAGATCAGTAAACGGCGTAAGTGAAGAGAATATTTAATTTCATAAATCTAATATAATTTATATTAGCAAATTCAAATAATCAACTTATGATGCACCTAGCTACCTTATTAATTTTTACAAAGGTACACTATATATATATATATATATACATATATATATATATATATATATATATATATATATATGTATTAATTGAAGAGAAATTGAAGAGAAATATATAACATATATAATGATGATGAAGAAATTGACCTCTTAGCCAAAGGGTAGACAGTGACTTGATAATTATTCTCCCAAAGAGAAGAAAAGTGTCTTTGAGCAATACTATCCATGATACCAACATAACGTTGTAGAGCTTCGGGTTTTAGAAATTGAGGAAGCAATTTTCTAGTCTTTATAGATTCTTCCTTAGAATCCAAAGTAGTAGGAAATATTTTGTTCACACTTTCTGGCCACCATGCAACAACATATTTATTCTCATTTGAGAACAAAAACTTGTTACATGCGGCACCACAAAAAACAACCGTAGGTTCACCTAAGATTGATGTTTTAAAAAGTTCAGAGGAATATTTAATCATACGGTCAAAAATGAATTTTTCAGGTTTTCCATTCCATCCTGTGGATAGAAATTCAAGACTTTCACCTATTACCGGATAACCCATTTTTCCCGGTGGTAAATTCCATGGAGATTTTTGTTTGTAGAAGAGAAAAAATAGGGTGATGGAAATGAGAGAGACAAAGAGAAGGAGAATGGAGAGATAGAAATTATGTTCCATGCTTATTTTGTGACTAAATTTTTTGAAGAATTGTGGAAACTTTGTTTATAATAAATTTAAGTAGAGATAGCTAGCAATGGTGCAATGGCAGTTGGCGTGTACATGTTTTGGATGTCACAATTTATAGGCATAATGCTAGGAGGTGTTCAATTTCGTGTGTGGGAGAAGAAAATTAAATAAAAAATAAATTGAGAAAAATAATAAAATAAAGATAAAAATTAGATTTCTAACAAATGCCAAGTTTAGAGAGATAGAGCTAGATCGGCCTATGGAGACTTAATAGTCTAACCTCAGACCACTTTTCTAAAAATAGAATGACCAATTGGTTTATCTAATAAAAAAAAATGGCTAACTTTAAATAAATATGAATAATAATTTTATTAAAATTATTATGAAGAGAATAAAGGTACATCGGTATAATAAGTAATAATGTTACACAGCTTTATAATGTTTTATTTTATATTTTCTCATTTTTATATTTATTTGTTTTTTACCAATTTGTTGGTATTTTTTTTATTTAAAATAGGCAAAAATGCACTTTTGGTCCCCTACTTCTAAAATCAACTTTTTGATCCCCTATTTAAAAAGTCAATCAAAATTTTTAGTTTCCCTTCCCATTTTGATGATATGGCACTTAGGTGGAATTAATCTTTTTTACAATTAATCTTTGTTATTTATTTTATTATCAATTAAAAAAATCTTCTTCATAATCAACAACGTAAGATTTATAAATAAAATAAAAGAAAGAAAAACCAAAAAAACAAGAAACAAAATTTTTTTTAAAAATAATTGTTTTTACAATGTTATTATTTTGTAATTAAAAAATAATAATGACATTTTTTCCAATTCATTAATGCCACATCATTAAAATATGAGGGGGACCAAAAAAAATTGTTGACTTTTAAAATAGGGGGACCAAAAAGTTGGTTTTGAAAATAGGAGGATCAAAGTTCACAAATGTGTAAATAGGGGGACCAAAAGTGCATTTTAGTCTTTAAAATATTAATTTTAAAAAAATAATAAGAAAATATCTAATGATATTTTTTTGGGTACAAATTCAATGATAATTAATTAGGTGATTAGTAAGAGAATATAATTAAATTACCATTGCCACATCTTTAAATAATTACTAGTTTTGAGACCCGTGCATTTGCACGGGTCTATCGATTTTTTTTTTATAAAATATTGTTAAAATATAAGTGACGTAGTGTATCTAAAAAATAAATAATAAATGACGCTATTCTGCTATTTTTTTTGTAGAAATTATTAAATTAAGTAAAAAAAATTATTAAAGCAATTGTCCCATGTATGATTTTTGTGTAATAAATTATAATTAATAATAACAAATATTTATTATTCAATTCTTTTTTTATTAAATCAATTGTCCTGTGTATGATTATATTTTTTTATTAAAACAATTGTCCCGTGTATTATTATAATATATATTCATCAACAATTGTTCCGTTAATTATTATAATATATTATTCAATTCATTTTTTTTATTTTTTGGTACAAATTCCTGTTTTTACTAAAGCAATTCTCTCGTGTATGATTAATTTTTTTTATTAAAACAATTGTCCCGTGTGTTATTATAATATATATTTACCCCGTAATTATTAGTATAACATATATTCATCAATAATATATTTTTCCTGTATTTTTTATATAAGAGTAAACAACAATAGAGTTGATTTTTTTAAATAATAAATATAGAGTACAATTTAACTATTATAATAAATATAGAGAACAATTTATTTTTTTTACGAAATAGAAGGTTTGAAATATTTTTAAGGATTGATGAGGACAAATTAAGATTTTTAGTAGTAATACCTTTAATATATTGGGCCCGTTTGAACTTGGCTTATTTTTAAGCTTATGAAAAATACTTTATGATTATAATTTATTAATAAACTTTTATTTTATTTCATAAGTTTTTTTACGCATGTTAATTCATAAAATTTCACTAACAAAAATAATATCCTTATAAACTGTTTTCATAAACAACCTTAAAAAACTTATAATAATACATAAAAAATTATATATTTGCATAAGTTATTTAGCATAAGATCATAAATAAGGAAATTCAAATGGTTCCATTGTGTTTTTTATTTTGTTTTTATATTCTTTTATTTTTAAGCTCATAAATAAATATCTTCTTTTATTAGGTTCTTCTATTTTTATTTTTTATATATAAGTTTTTATATATAAGTTTATATGTATCTATTTTTTTATGAGTAGATTTATTTTATACTTATCTGATTTTTTGTATCTTTTTTCAAAATGAGTAGATTTGTTTTATGCTTATCTACTTTTTTTAGTTATTTTTGTTTTGAATTTTTTTTTAGTTTAGATTTAGAGTTAAAATTACATTTAAGGGCATAAACGGTGAAATATTATTAAACGTGCTAAGGACGAAAGAGGTTTTTTGGTAGTAGTTTCTTTTAATATATTGTAAATAGATACATGTCAACAAAAATGTGGTGCAGGATGCAAAAATTTGAAATGTAAAATACAGGTGCTAAATTTGGTATCAAGGCCTATTCTAGATTCATTTGTTGTTTATTGTGGAGACCTCCCATGTGTTGGACCATACGTTATTGTTGATTCAACGTTTCAGGTTGTTCAGTTCTAGACGTGAGGGGGTATGTTAGAAGTCCAACATTGGCTAGAAATATGGCATAAATAGTCTTTATAAGTGTAGTGCAAACCTCAACTTTTAAACTAACTTTAGTGGTTGAGTATAGACTTTCCAAATTCTAATAATTTTGTATTTAATAAGAAGATTAAAATTTAAATCTTGACAAAATAAAAGGATTAAAACAGTATTTTAATATTTTCAATATATTCAAAATCATAAAGCCGCTAGTATTAATCTGTTAGTGCCAAAATATCAACTTCATATATAAATAAATTGTTGTCCAAACACCTCACCACTACCACTAGACTAAACCTAATAGTTTTATTCAAGAGAAGCACCTTCTAGTTTGATGTCATTACTAGTGTGAAGACCCGTGCTATGCACGGTACTTTTAGTTTTTTTTTATTTTTTTTTATTTTGATGTTGGTTTGAATATTTGACTGTCAATATATAGGTACGGTTATCGAATTAAAACACTTATCACATTTTATTTATTTAAGAGAATCACGATCCTTTCTATTTGAATCAATTCATTGTTTATCGATTTGAGTTAATTTTATTACACAAATAAATAACTTATGCTTAAATACAATTAAATAATTTGATATTGTCAAAAAATACAAAAGTTGACATTCCTACATAAAATATTGGTATATACATTATTCAAATATAACAAAACAATAATACAACCATAGAGAACTTTTTTGTTTAATAATAATGATAGAGAACTTACAAACAAAACAAAGAACTTGATATATATATATATATATATATATATATATATTACTTGTAAACAAAGTAAAAATAGTGATAAAACGACAAAGTAAAAAATAATAAAATATACTATAGTAAAATAAGGATATAATGCTATAAAAAAATAAATAAATAATGAATATATTTTAAAAAATGTAGGGGTAGAAAAAAATTCTTCTCTTTAATTTTGTCATTCAAGTTAATTAATGGGCTTGTGTGAGAAAATAAAATTATCAGGTTTTGAGAGCCCAAATCCATCTTCTTCTCTAACCTATAGAGTAAAAGAGTGTTGTAAATTTGCAGCCGCCGTGCAACTGAAACGCATAAACAGATTGGAGGAACACAAAATTATCACACTGATCCTCTCTTTTCTCAACAAACCACCACCAACAACAACAATTTCTATCTCACCTCTTCACCCCCTCTTTTCTCATTAAACCACCACAGCAAACAACAATTCCTCCCTCTTTTTTGTGTCTCTCTCTAGAAACCACCACTAACCCATATCCGGCCAGCCTCCGTCCGGCCTTCTTTGACCACACCACCACCATTTTCGAAATCAACTTTTTTTTTCTACAAAACCCATTATTTTTCAAATCTATTAAGTTGATTTTTTGCCACCACCACTTCCCTCTACTTTTCTGGCCACCGTGAGCTCCTTTCCTTGAATCTATGTTGAATAACATAATGTCTTTGCGATCATTTTCCACCTAAGTCTGCGTTTTTTTTCGTTCATTTTTGCGGTGGATCTGTGTGTTTTTGTTTTTCCTTTTCCTTCACATGTCCTCAACAAAATTTCCAATGAGAGAGGAAGCACTACGGTGAAAGTTTGGAAAATGACAAAAGCATAGATCCTATTAAAGTACTGTACAATAGGGTTTTTAGTGGGCTACTCCCTATAAAAAACTTTTTGAAACAAATATAAAAATAAGCTGATGTGGTGCATTTTTGTGCACTCTACCGTGAAAGGAGAGCAATCTACAGTGATTTTTAGCACTCTTTTCAAATCCTCTATTGTAAGGGTGTTGGATAGTACTCCCTCCGGTTTTATATATAAGAAACACTTTACTTTTTAGATTCATTGTAAAATGAATGTATTTAGACAATATTATAGTCAAGATTCATTTATTTTACAATGAATTTAAAAAGTTAAATTTTTCTTATATATGAGACCGAAGGGAGTAGTGCATATGTGTATATTAGTGCATATGTCATTAAGTCAGGGTTCTACTTGGCTACCCTAAATGATTGGACCTTTAAAATATTACTATCGGTTTTTAATATAAGAAAAATTTTACTTTTTAGATTTATAGAATGATTAATGTATTTGGTTTAAAAATGAACTAAATACATCAATCATTCCATGAATCTGAAAATTAAAAGTTTTCTAATATAAGGGACTAGAGGAAGTAGAAATGAATTACTGCATATATAAGGCAAATTCCAATATCGACTATTTCTTGAAGTGGTCCATGGTGGACCAACGTTATAATTAATACAAATTTTATAAAGTTCACTATTGAATACGAAATTTATATCATATAGATCATTCATAAATAAAATTAGAAGAATTGAAAATCATTTGATATGTTATTGGCACCCATTAAGATTAACAGTATTTAATAAACCGTTAATTTTTATGGGTCTCAATAACATATTAAATGATTTTTAATTTTTCTAATTTTTTTATGGATGATATATATAATATAAATTTTCAATCCAACAATTAATTTTGTAAAATTCATATTCATTATAATAGTATTGATTCATATTTGTGAAGGTGAAGCCTCCTATTTTTCTCATATGCTCTTGAAACCCTTCCTTCCCTATAATTGTGTAGTTTTTTTTTTTGCCACTATAATTGTGAATGAGCCAAACATAGGAGGTTGTTGAATTGAATGGTACTGAGTTTCACGTTGATAATGTAAAATGGAGGTTGTTATTTGAAAAAATATAGACAACATTTTCTAGCCCCCACCGCCTAAAATGTCTAGATCCGCCACTGCATTGGCCCATATATAAACCATGAATTATGAACAACCGAACATCCATTTTGAACATAGTTAGTAACCAAAAGCTTCTCCTCTTTCCTATAATTAGTAAGCTACGGGAGGAATCAAATCATAATGATTCAATCTTCCTATTTTTCTCATATGCTCTTGAAACCCTTCCTTCCCTACATTATTCATTTGTTTGAGTCTCTTGGATCATATTCTCAACCCTAGTGGTCGAGACAAGGTCTGGTCAGTCCGCGGCATACTTGCCAGAGTTCAACAATTATTTATTTATTTTATTATTTTTTTTGTATTTTGGAGGCTAGTTTAGTATAAAATTGAAATTTGAAAAAATTAACTAAACTATAAGTAAATTTTTGCTTTTCTTAACAATTCGATTAACCGATTAACTAAATCATAAATACAATTCAATTTAATTATAAATCATAATAATTTAATTCAATTTTTTCAAATTATTATTATAGTTCGGTTTGATCCGGTTCTTTGCTCAAACCGAACCATGGTCCTAAGAAAATACTATGACTTGAAAGTTAAAAAATAAAGAGGGGACACCAAATGTGAAAAGTTGAAATAAGTGACATTTATTTATTTTTTATTTTTATATATGTAATAACAGAAACAGAAATGGAAGCAAAAAAGTGAACAAACAACAACACTGAGAGCCTTTAGTTTGGCGCTTTCTACGCACATAGCATCTCTTCTCTTCATTCAATTCAACTTTCTTCTTTGAATCATTCTTCACTCTTTCTCTCTCTCTCTCTCTCTCTCTCTCTCTCTCTCTCTCTCTCTAAACATAAACTTAACTAACTAACTGTTCAATTTCAATTTCCACTCTCCAACAATGGATTCTCAATGTGTCTGAACAACGCGCTTTCGTTTCAGATCCAGATTCATGGGGATTTGCTTCAGCATTGAAGAAAATCAAAAACACTTTTCCCTCTCCGATTCAATTACAACAAAAAAACCTAAATCAGGTACTTTATCCTCCATCACTTCAATTCAATTCACCATTTGTGGATCCGTTTCTCTTTCTTATTCAATTTCGTCATTCTGTAGGAAATGATTCCGGTGCTGCACGAACGACTACTCCATTAGGTACTGGTTCCATGAATATCAAAGAACTTCGCGAAGGTGCTGGATACAGCAACGTACACATTTTTACATACCACGAATTGAGACTTGCTACTAAGCAGTTTCGTCCCGATTTCATTCTTGGAGAAGGTGGATTTGGAGTTGTTTATAAAGGTGTCATTGATGATACTGTTAGAACCGGTTATAAATCCACTGAAGTTGCTATTAAGGAACTTAATCGCGAAGGATTTCAAGGCGATAGAGAATGGCTCGTATGTTTTCTACTTTCTATTTTTAATTAAGTTAGGTTTGTGTATTAATGTGTTTTATGATCCACATTAATGGTTAATTTATTATGTTCTTTGAGTTTCAAGTGTGATAGTCATTTTTGTTTGAATGTTTGTACTTGATGCAAAAATTATTGAAATTACCGATCGTCAGTGGTGATTGGCACTGAACTTTGTAGGAAGACTACATTTCTATCCCCCACAACTGGGCTAGAACCACTTGATGCCAGAACTAACCCCCGAACCAGATTAAAGTGGTGGTGAAAGCAAAAAAAAAAAATTATCGAAATTATTTAAATCAATTTTTGCCTAACAGAAACCAAATGCACTTAATTTTGTGGTTGAACAATGTCTGATAGTTAGGGTGGTGAGAAAGATTTGATGCGAAGGAGCGATGATGGACTGGAAAATATTTAAATGGTCTGATTTTGTTTGAATTGTAGGCTGAAGTTAACTATTTGGGACAATTCAGTCACCCAAATCTTGTGAAGCTATTTGGATATTGCTGCGAGGATGAACACCGGTTGTTGGTCTATGAATACATGGCTAGTGGGAGTTTGGAGAAACATCTTTTTCGCAGTAAGTTTCAGTATTCTACTTTTTAATAATAGTATTAGGGTTATTTACTGAGACCAGATTATAATTCACATAATCAACATTGTAATTGTATTTGTATCTGCACTGTGTCATCTGTGAATTTATCTTGCCTTTGACCAAGTCCTACATATTTATCTCCATATCTAAAAGACTTAATAGTAATACTCATGTTTAGCAGCAATTCATGTGCTTAGCGTCCCATTTCTCATGAATAAATCAATTTAATGGTATACTATGAACAAAATTCATAAGGAAACTGCCTCTGACAGTCCTAACCATCCCATTGTTTCTTGATGGTAGGAACGGGCTCAACACTGACCTGGTCAAAAAGAATGAAGATTGCTTTGCATGCTGCCAGAGGGCTTGCTTTTCTTCATGGCGCAGAAAGGCCCATCATATATCGTGACTTCAAGACATCAAATATCTTGCTAGATGCAGTATGTTCTCTTCTAATCTGCTAAGTTTTGTTTCCAACTTTTTGTTTTCTACTAGTGAAAGTGAAATCTTTAGCATTATCGAAAGTTACTTCTTTTTAACATTATATGATATTAATGGATTTTGAAAATTTGAAAGGAAAAGGTAGAGAGGTATTTTGTTTCTACGAAAAAATAAATATTATCATATCCATAAGTATTATTACTAATTGTTCGACCTGACTTACTAGCACTTGAACTTAAAAAGAATCAGATGAAGTTTTGTTTTAACACCTTCATGGTCTCGGCTAAGCTAATGATTTATTCAGAGAGATTACCTGACAAATCACAGAGAGATTGGCGAGTTTTCTTTAGTATGTTCTTCTACTGTCGATGTAGTCGGTGTTGTCTTCTTCTTTTGAGGATAAAGATAAATCCCTGGCAACCATTTTTATCTAATTTCCTTCTTCATTAAAACATTAATTTATCAAACAGAAGAAATTATGACTTCCCCATCTTTTTCAAAAAGTAAACTTTGCTTAGGTTTCAACTATCTAATATTGAGGCATAAACCTGCAGGATTTCAATGCAAAGCTTTCAGACTTTGGCCTTGCAAAGGATGGGCCGATGGGGGACCAAACACATGTTTCTACACGAGTAATGGGCACATATGGATATGCTGCTCCGGAGTATGTCATGACTGGTAAGTTATTTGAATCTATCTTTGTTGAATTATTTTGTTAGTTATCTTCTAAAATTTCTGAAACATAAAAGATTCTTAATCGACAATAAAAGTACATTTGCTTTATCAATATTTATGGATTTTTCACAATTTTATGTTGACATAACAACTTTGATAAGACCATGCTGCCCTTTTTGTGCACTTTGTTGTTGGACATGGAAGTCTGCATGACTTTCATTACCAAATTGAAGAGGTATTAAATTAGATCTTCTTAATTTCTTCAACCTTGGTATTGTATGGAGGACTAAGAGTAAGGAAGAAGAAAAAGTATTTGAATTTCAATATTCTAATTTCTATATAATAGATTATTGGGATTGGTATGACACTTAACTTGTGCTATTGAATCTTTTTCTCTTTTACGGTGTCTTCCCGGACTTGTGCTTTTCAATTAATTTTTCATTCTCCTGATAGATATTTTTATTTTATTGAAAAAGAAAAGATGGAAGTCAATTTTCTATAAGTACTCCCAAGAAACACAATGGATATTTTTCCCTTGAATCAATTTTTTGTAACTTCATTTCTAACGTACAGTATATATATTGTTATCTTGCTAAGGTATGGGAAAGGGAAAGTAATACTTATCTCTTGATTACAAGTAATGATCAATGATCAATCCACTACTTTAACATCATAGATCATCAATTGGAACAATATCTGTTATTTAACCTATTTTTCAAAATGAACAGGGCATTTGACTGCTCGAAGTGATGTGTATGGTTTTGGGGTGGTGCTACTTGAATTACTTATTGGTAGGAGAGCACTAGACAAGAGCAGGCCCAGTCGAGAGCACAACTTGGTTGAGTGGGCACGACCGCTGTTGAATAATAATAAAAAACTTCTGAAAATTTTAGACCCGAAAGTAGAAGGGCAATATTCAAGTAAAACTGCAACAAAGGTCGCCCTTTTAGCATTCAATTGTCTTAGCCAAAACCCGAAAGGCAGGCCTCTCATGAGTCAGGTTGTTGAAATCCTCGAAAACTTTCAGTCAAATGAGGAAGGTCAAATCCTTCAAAGTGGTGGCAGTAGTATAACCATTTACGAGGTTCCAAAGGGCAACAATGATACTCCAACTAATGGCTAACCAAATTACATAAGACGGGTCTATAGGAGCCAAGCAAAACCGGAAAAAAGCAGAACGCAACCTTCAAATGATTATAATTTATGTTCTTGAGATTCTGACACTCCTAGATAAATCAGCTTCTTCTAGAAGTTGAAGTTTTGTCTGTATGGATGGCAGTTAAAATTTGTCCAAAATGTTAACATTTGGATCCCGATAGTGTTTCCAGATGTTTGTCTGCTTTGAGCAGAATTTGGCAAAAGTAATTATGTAGCTTAAGCATTCCACTTCAATTATTATTCTTTCCAAATTTGAATAATTAGGATGTTGTTTATTAAATATTTCGTATAGTTTGTGTCAGATATTTTGGTAATTATTTCCTCTGCAACCAAAATGCACTTACTGAAGCAAGTCGTGTGTCAAGTTAATAACCCCGTTACAAACTTACAATGAATATTTGATAAGGTTATCATTGGGGAAGGAGACCAAGTCGTGTGTCAAGTTAATAACCCCGTTACAAACTTACAATGAATATTTGATAAGGTTACCGGGAGTAATTTGATTATATCTTCGAATGCAAAACCTATAATCTTTTAGCTATCAAATTGCCCCCTGCTGTTGTATATATATAGATATCAATTGGTCGTTCATGATAATATCATTCAGATTTATTTTTTTGACAAATAATTTAAACCCTTATATCATCTAACTTCTGCCTTAATTAGCTGACAAGTTCATGGCAAACAAGAGACTACTAAGAGGATCAAATACAATTTGATGAATTGGACATGACAAATTAGCAACCAATGATGGAATCAACCGTTGATATTTTAGCATATCACAATGATTAATCATTTCTTTACCAGAAAAAAGGCATCGAAAATACAAGACATAAACATGCATAGTAAGCATCCCCGATGGTCGAGTTTACCCATTCATAAGTGCCAAGTGGCATAGTGTCAAATAGGTACCCCTATTGTAACCTGTACTACTTGTTTGTACCTGTATTGTGAATTCACTAATGTCACTGCAGCATAAAGTCAGAGAATATGCAGTGGTTGATTCATGCAATGCTTCATATCATGCAATGTCATGTCTTATAAATAAAATAAACTACACGCTTCCACCATTTACACTTCTAGAGTTTGGCACCATCTTTTCCCCATATATGCTCTGCAAGTATTAAAAGGTTTTTCCCCAGTTTATAGTAAGGATCGTGATTTTGAAGGTTGTTGTCGGAGCAATCCTAAGAGAGATGTCACGACAAAGAGGAAGGCAATTAGGCAAAGGGCGAAGGTGTCTTGGGAAAGTGCAGTATCTTAATCCCAAACTATTTCTTCAATTTGAGAAAATGATGTTTAAGAAGCATTGGGGCGAAAGGAAGAGTTCTGATGCATGTGACTGCACTTACTGCATATGTTAAATTACTGCGTGCGATCCAAATTTCATAAAAACCTCAATGAGAGAAGCTGGTTTGGAGATACACTAACTCAACATATTGTAACTAACTCACTGTATTTCAGAGACTATAACCTTCTGCCATAGCCTTGAAAGATTTTAATTAAAACCATTCAACTTGAAATAGTATATGTTGCAAAAAAACACAGTTCTTGTATCTGTAGAAAAGCAATACTGAAAAATTAGATACTGAAAGAGCTACACTACTTAGATTCATTCATATGGTCGATGGTTACAAGGTTAAGATCTTAAATCATGATCATCTTGGAAACAAAATCCTCAAAAGCATCTAGAAAAGACAAAACCATGAACTGGCCTGCAAAGGGGGAAAAACTGAATCAGCAACATTAACAATAAATAATCAAGGGAATAAGCAGATAATAGTTCCTTTTATCTTTCTTAACTTTCTGTTTTCTTAATCTAAATATGAAATATCAATAATTAACACAAGTCTGAACCCTAAAAGACGTGGAAGTACTTTGCTCCGTAGCATTTCCCTTACTGCCACTCTCTGATTAAGCCAGCCCTCAACTCTCAAGTACCCATTTAATATATATGTATCAAAATCGATATTGATTAAGGCAGGGCTAGAGAGTATGAAAGCACTACACACTTACATTTACTAGGATCAATTTGAAATTCAGAAAAATCAATTTGTCCGTTTCGAAGTACCTGTAGCAATAAATAAATATATAAATCACTCGAAGTATCTCCTGAAGTGAAATGTCACAAAGAAAAGTGAGGTACCACAGTCTAACATACGTACATGAATCTACTTGCTGACAGAAAGGTGGGCAGTTGCATCACTAGTCGCTTCCACACCCAAGTTTGGGACACTTAAATCTGCAGCTCTTTTTAACAAAAGAAAAATAATTCAAACCATTTAATGTACAGATAATCAGAGTATGTATTAAGGGCATGATCTGTCAACTAATTACCACGCTAAATGCATGATCACATCACAGCTTCAATTACCTTATTTTCCAATTTTATCTACACCAAAGATGTTAAATATAAACATTATTTTAAGGTATTTGAATGCACAAGTTCTAAGACGAAATTTCCTTATAATATGCTTAACTAGTGCCTCGGGAGCACGGTTTAGCATTTTCCTATATTTTATCCTCGCCAGATCTACCTGACATTGAATCTAGATTAGAGTTATGATTATTCCGTTTTCAATTGATATTGTGCCCACAAAAGGCAAAGCTACATGATTCATAATCATGCCTTAATGATTCTGTTTTGAATCAACATGTGGCACAAAAAAAGGAGTTAGGATCCTCTCCATTTCTCAAAAGAAATGGAGATTTCCATTTGGAGAGATAAAGACACAAACAAATTTGAATTATTTTAAAATATATTTAATGATGGTGAAAGGTGGAACCCACAACCCACTTTTTGTTTCTATCTCTCTCCAAATGGAGATCTCCATTTCTTTTGAGAAATGGAGAGGATCCTAACTCCAAAAAAAGGATATAAACCCAAAAAAGAAGGATGATAAATAATGACTTCTCGCAAAGAGGAACCATCTTATAAGATTTAGTCACTGCACCATCTCTAACAGAATGGCAATATCTAGAAAATGAGTCAAATGGGAAGTATAACGAATAGATGGTAAAGAGTGAGAAGATCGGAAGTTGAGTAAACACAGAAGACAGATGAGCAATTATTTGAAAACAAAAAATCAATACCTAGATGAGATGTCATCCTCAACCATATCATCAGCAACTTGAAGCGGAACTGGTCCATCAGATTCTTCTTCGCCAAGCAACTCTGTTAGCGAGTAAACAGTTTCCCTTTATTATTAGTTATGAAATTTCACACATATGAAATGATTATCAAACTTGTAAAGGAGTAAGAAACCAAATAAAAGGTTGCAAACTAAATTGCTGGGTTAGCTACTAAATAAAACAAAATGCTACTTCACTCTCTTCAAAAGGCTAAATCCTTTGTTTCAAAACAATATTTAAAAATCGATATGGAAAAATGTTGCCCTGGCTTACATAAGAAAACTTCTTTAGTGACATTTTAGTATGTATAAGGAGCTGCGGCCTTATTAATTATCTTGTAAAATATAAGTTATGTGTGTGTTTAGATGTATATAAATATCAAACCTCCAGAGAAACTAACCTAAGTAATAAAGAAAAATTATTTTCTGAAATTATCTAAACCGTTTTCGACAGAATTGCCAGGGATGACCGGTGACATATAGGGCTTAGCTAGTGACATATAAGGCTTAAACTAACAGAAAGGAAGCTCAGTATTTTACAATTTAAAGCAAAAGAAGAGATAGTTACCTAATGGTTTGTTAATGTAATCATTCACAGGGCAACACAATTGTGAGTCATTGCCCTCTTCGAGTAACTCGAGATCATCAACAATGGAATCTAAGCTAAAACTTTTAGCAATCTCCCTTTCAATGTAAATTATCACGCTATCTGGTAGAAGAGTGCAAATATTATCAATGTTAAAAGCTTTGTAACTATCCTTAGGAATCAAAGCAGAGCTTAGAGCCAACAAATCCATTGCTTAGTCACTAAACCTACTATTCAACTCTTGTATTTGTTTGTCAATGGCAATAAAAAATACTTGTTCCCTATAATGCTGCTCTATTGTGATGTTATCCTCATTTTGGGGAGGACGGCGCCATGGTCTTTCTACATACGGAGCATTGATTTGAGGAACCTCAATATCATTTTTTTCACAAAAAGATGTCACATTTTTTAACAACTTATCCCAGCCATCTTGTCCCATGTTTTGAAGCAATGCTTTGGTAGAATGAAGTAAATGCTTGACATTAACTACATCCAGAGATTGTTGTTTTAAAGCTTGGCAAAGATCACCGGTTATCCCCATAATATCTCTCATCAAATGCAAGATCAATACAAACTCAAATGTGATGAAGTACTTGTAAGCTATATAAGCGTCTCCACGTTGACAATAAGTTGACTTATCATCAAAAAGTTTTTCTAAAAGACAACAAGTTGCATCATACATATTTATCAAGTTACAAATAGGAGAAAAATATGACCTTGTACGAGCATCACCAACTTGTTGCATAATATCTTCTTCACCAAATCCAAGCTCATCGTCGTCTAGCAAATGTGCAATTTTATATAATTCGGCAGCTAGTAACTCGTCATGGGGCTTACGACAATATAAGTCAAGTTTGTAAAGAATTGTTGAACTGGAATAACTTCCGTCGATGCACCAACCAATGCAAGTTCCAACTTATGTGCAAAACCATGAATGTGGTACGCATAAGGGCATTCATTCAAAAATAGTGTCTGTAAATCATTCCATCGTTCTCTCATATCGCTAGTACCATCATACCCTTGACCACGAATGTTAGAAACATCAAGATTGTTTCGAGAAAGTATAGCACAAACTTTTTCCTTAAGAGCTAATGGCGTGACCTCGTTAACTTCCACAATATCAAAAAACCGTTCTTGTATAAACCCTTTTTTATCAACAAACCTCAAAACAAGAGCCACTTGTGCTCCATCAAAAAAAACTCCATCAACAACTATGCAAAATTTGGAATCACCAATTTCCTCACGAATATGATTTTTCACTTTACTAGAAAGAATACACAAGACGGCTTTTTGAAATTCAATTGAAGCACACTTGGAAAGATATGAGTCATTTTCCAACACAGCTTCAGCAAATTCATCATCGCATTGTTTTGCAAGTTCTACCATCGAAAGAAAAGTATTTTGGTATTTTTCTTCACCAGTTTCGCCATCACCACTAAAAGCAATATCTTGAAGTGTTAAAAAACGAATAATGCCAATTATTCGATTCTTCATAATTTGATCCGAGTTTTGCACATCACTAACATCCTCATCATCTCCATCTTGATCCGATACCTCTTCACAAGAATCCTTCTCAAACTCATCAGATTCAACCCTAGAAACTTCGGAAAGTTGCTTCTCATTTTGTTCGATTCTTGGATTCTCAAGACATTTTCCAGGTTCAGACGTGGAACCTAAATGTTGTTCATCTTTCTGAGTAACTTTCCTATTGAAAAAAGAATCGATTCTTTGACTCTTGACCATTATTACTACTTTTCTTAACTACTAAACTGCATAGAGAAAATTAAAAAATAAAAACATTTAGACGATACATAAACATTGAAAAACCCTAAACAGAAACTGTTTTCGGAAGCAATAAAAAAGAAAAACAAAAAAAGTAAAGCGAGTAAGAAAAATGTGAAAAGAAAAGAAGAATGAAACAGAACGGAAATGAAAGAACCTGATCAGAAGAGAATCGCAGCACAGTGAGTGAGTGACTGTGGCTCGAATGGAGAGAGTCAGAGCGTATAACAAATAAAAGGCGCGCACTTGCTTGCTTTATTCACAGAATTCTTTTTTTAGGTTTTCTTGCGAAACACAGCTCACTTCTCGAATTAGGCATGTCCGTATCGAACATGTGTCGGTATCTAACACGACACCGATAGTTATGATTACATTAAATTATGTTATTTTCTCAAATTATTATCGGTGTATGTGTTTATGCTTCATAATTGTTTCATTTATATATTAAAAAAATACTAATAATTAAATAATACTATAATATTTATAAATTAATAATATGAAAAATTCTATTGTGTCGAAAAAAAAAATATGAAATGTTCTAAAATTAAAAATAAATTACAAAAATAATAAATTCAAGTTCAAAAATTAGATTAAGATGCGTGAGTTTACCGTCTCCGGTCAAATTAAGAAATGTGTATTTAAATTATTTTTCTTACAAGTTTGCTCAACAAGTTTAATGGTGGCTTAAATTGTTTTCTTGTCGCGTAATTTCATTTATAAATAAATTTGTCAAAAAGAAAAAACTTAATTTATAAATTCAATTTAGTTTTGATTTTAAAATAAGTCAAGTCTTGATAATTTCTGTCTATTTATTAGACAAAATCAGACTCAGTGACATGTTATTTTCGTAAAGAGAAAAGCTAAAATATGCCCTAAGGACACATATTAATGATTAACAAAGAAAATATTTTATCATAATTTATGTATTTAATTCACTTTTTCAATTTGCTCACAAATTAATTACACAAAATATAAGATAATATTTCCATATTTAGATTCTTAATATGTGCTCTAAGGCACGTGTTGGCAAGAACCTTTTGTAAATTATGGATTTTGTGAAAGTAAAGCTTCAATGAGTTCATAGCTGATTGATCAACCAATAAGGATGAGTAACAAGCTTGACATATAGATTTAGTTGCTTTCATATGGGTCCGGTTATTATACTTAAAGAATACTTAAGCACGCTGCTTAAGAAAGCCCAGCCCAATCAATTTACTGCATCCACCCCACTATTTGCTAATACAATCAATCCATCACTAACGGTTATCGTCTAAAATTAACGGTTACTTCCCAATTCCCATTTCTTCACACACGTCACTTTCGTGACCGAAATCAACACCACCTCACGTCATCGCCTTCGCCGGAATCATAACCAACACCACCTCCCGTCATCGCCTTCACCGTCGTAATCATCACTATCACGCAACCATCACTGTTCATCATCGTCATTATCACTGTTCATCATCGTAATGGAACGGAAGCAACGTAATAAGGGACCATGTGTAATCGAAGAAAGCAAGATAATGAACGAAGTAGCTGCATTTGTTAGAGAGAGTAAATCAAAACAGGTTTGAACTTCATCAATGGTTTTTGGAAGTTTATCTAGCAGTTTGAAACCATTTTGCTTAATTAGTAAAGTAATTGCATGTGTGTCAACCTAACTTTTGATTTGGGGGAAATCATATACTGATATGATATAGTTTACAAATTGTATATGTTATCTGGATGCTGGTAATTTTTTATTTGATCTAGGCTATCATTGAAACCAAAATAGCCCTCTTATGGTTTCAATGATAGCCAAACAAAATATAGTTTCAGTACTATTTTAAGATTGGGTAGGAATGGAGCAAAAATGACAACTGTTTGGTATCAGATTGTGTTTAGATGAATTACCTTGTTGAGATGAGTTACTTTGCTTCATTTGATTTACATATTAATTTTGTTTGAGGATTCGTGTTTGTTGTCATGGAAACCATAAGTGTGGCTAAATGGTTTCAATGTATTTGTTTCTGAAACCAAATTAGCCCTCTTATGGTTTCAGTGTATTTTGTGTGAAATTTTTTCAGAAATGTATGTATAGTGTTGCTTTTAATTAATTAGCTTACACCAAATTCCTATAATCACTTTTTTATATTGTCAGATGCATCAACAAAACATCTTCCAGACTGACAACATAAATTAGATAAAACTATTTGAAACCATAAGTGTGCCTTTATGGTTTCACTTGGTACGTATCTGGGGAAAAATGCATATATAAAAGGACAATTAATATTGAGATCAAAAATATAATCCCCAGCTAATAACAACCTAGTGAAACCATAAGGCGACTATTTTGGTTTCAGATACATACCCAGTGAAACCATTACCCCAAGCTTATGGTTTCTCATTGGTTTTGAATTCACAAACAGCTAACATTAAAAAATTATTAAAACAACTGCTTAAAAAACAAGAAAAACAAATTCAAGGATCAATCATGATTATTATTTCACTTAGAATTGATTATCTTGAGTGCTGAAACCATCAAACAAATGCCACACTATAACTGAAACCATAAGGTGGCAACTTTGGTTTCAGAAATAAATACAGTGAAACCATTAAGTCAGATTTATGGTTTCAGTTATATTATAAAACCTATTGAACCCATAACATGGATATTTGGGTTTCAGATGCACATTAAGTGAAACCTATTTATGGTTTCTCATTGGTTTTGAATTCACAAACAACATAAAAACCAAATAAAACAACCATTTTGCCACACTATCAACAAGAACATGTACTGCAAGGATCAATCATAATTACATAAGGATAAATTGAATCCCTAATTACTAGTAACTGCTACTTATAATTGATTATGTTTGGTACTGAAACTATCAAACAAATGCCACACTATCATTGAAATATAAAATGGAGCAACTAAAAGGACACAAAAGCAGATATCAAAATTATGGTTTCACTTATATTATAAAAAACACTTAAACAATTAAAGGGCTGTTTTGGTTTCAACATGTTAACAAGTGAAACCATTACTAATGATAAATGGTTTCAGAGTGATATACAAAGAAACCATTATTATTGGTAAACGGTTTCAACATATTCAACTTACCTATACTATTCATGGCAACACATTATATAACATAATGGAATAAAAACAAAATTTTTTAACCTGGTAGAAGTTCAAAAAAACAAACCTAAAGGGCGATAATGGTTGTTGGTTCGGTAAGTTGTATCAAAACTTATAACATCACCAAACAATGAATAATCAAGCCGCATAATCCCATCTGCCCAAAAAATACTAGCTATATCTTCTGCTGCATCAACTTGAATATCATAATAAAATGATGGTTTCGACAAAGCTTCATTCCTAAAAAATTCTTGAATCACGGTTGCATCACCAAATAATTTTTTAAATCCGAAAATCGAAAAGGCAAGTTATCTGTGCCTCCAACACCCTGACCCATTACCTCATATGAAGTTCTCATTGACATCCCAGCTTTCGAATTGATTACAGCAAGCTGTCCTTGCACTTCATTCACCTCCCTAAATGATCTCAAGTAACGTCCATGCTCTGGTTTATGTAACTGATGACAATGGGCCACATCCCATTTATATATCTTGTAAACATTCAGAGTTTCATCCAACTTTAAAGAAATCGCAGCTCTACAACCAATCCTTTCCTCTGCTTTTTCTTTTACTTTCTCAAATGCACCACAACAGGACTCTCTGAATTTGGCTTGTTCTTTGGATCCAACAAACTTCCTTTCTTGTAACCTTGTTTGTTACAACCATAACGTAGGTAATGATATCTATCAGATGGCTTATTTTGTGAATTCTTTTTTAATCTCATCAAAGTCCGAACTGAAAATCCACATTTAAATGCATAGTCACTATAAAATTTTTCAACTTCTTCAACCGATTTAAAAGCAAGAGACTCCCAATTTTCCTTTTTAGTAAGAGACTCCAAACATTGAAATGTATCAACAAGTGTTCTTGAACTATCCGCCTGTGTGTTTGAACTATCAACAACGGACAATGGGAGTGTTTCAAATGAAGTTGACATCGAATCCATTAAAGACAGCGACAATCCCTATAAACAAAAATCATGTAAAATTTAGTTCACCACTAGAACAACAACCAAAATAACACGCATAAAGTAGTGTACTTAAAAATCATTTACATAGCAAATTGTTGTTCTTGAAACCATTCCTCTATATTCATGGTTTCAAGGTATAAAAGCTGGAAACCATTTAACTATCATTATGGTTGCATGTAAATTTAATATGCTGCTAATGAAACATTACAAATAATCCACTACTATGAAGACCTACAGTCCAAAATTAATCAACATTACAATTAATTCGACGTTAGACAATGAATCCACTTAAATTTCATCGACAGCAAACATTAAGCATGTAGAATTTGGATTTGCATTGATACATGAAATTGAAATTGAAATAGAATTATTGAAGTTTTGTGCTCTGATAAGCTGCTAAGCTTTTACTACTCAATCCCATTTTCACTCTTTAGACTTAGGTTTCACAAATAAACAACTTCATACAAATTCATTGTGTCTATTAACATCAATTACATAAAAATCTGTACTAACTACTAACTGTTGTGTATTAGTGTTAGCTTTACCATCTTCAACAACAATTCCTATACCTACTCAAATCAGCATAAAAACAACAATCTAATGATTCATATACATCCTCATAACAATCAACAAATGACCACAAGCATCCAGAAATAAAATCAAAACGGGAAACAAACATAATAAATCGAAATTGAAATTGAAATCAATTGTTCTGCCCAACACCAACCTTAAACGTGATTCCAGAAAAAATGGCGGCGATGGCGACGAACGATCCAATCACTGACGGATATGATGATTCCGGATACGGTGATGACGATTTCGCCGTCGGATTTCGCCGGAGCGGAGCTTGGTTGTTGCGTGTGAAGTTCCGTCAATTGAAAGATGAAACCGTTAACCGCGCGTGTGAAAATCCGTTAATTGCTGGGAATGCTAGGATTATAACACGTGGCAGATAGATCTGGTGGCTAGTATTTACTTAAGCACCCTGCATAAGGAAATTGTTTAAGCATAATAACTTTGGCCCTTTCATATATAATAATGAAGGCATAAATGTAATTTTAATCTATAATTTTTTAATATACACAATTTTGATCCCTCCATTAATTTTGATATGACAATTCAGTATCACCAAAATTGTAGCTTTAGAATAATATAGACCAAAATTACATTCAAACCTATAATAATAATAATAATAATAATAATAATAATAATAATAATAATAATAATAATAATAATAATAATAATGATCTAGCTGAGTGACATTTTCAAACAAATTAGCAAATCAAAGATGGAAAAAAAACAAAAAGATGGGTGAGATAGAGAAGATGAAGAAGAAAAGGCGCCACAATTATGAATGATTGAAGATTGATAAATCAATAAAAATCATCAAAATGGAAAATAATCCCAGAATTTAGAGGAGAAAATCTCACTCACATTTCTCAAAGAGACTTTATTTCATTTCAAAAATTGTCTCAAATAAAGTCACAAATATTTGCTTATAAAAATGTCTATTTTGGTTTATAGCAGGATTTTTCCTAAATATAAATAGGCCAGATGCCACCATTCTCTAGTGCATTGCATCATATTTTAATTTACTAAAATAAAATATAAATTCTCTTCATTCTCTTGATTGTGATGAATACTATACTACTTAGTTGATAACAATCCCAAGACAAAAATATTTAGGCACACACTCACAAATAAAATAAAAAATAATATTGTCACATCATTTAATCATTATCATTTTCTCTTTAATCTTTTTACTCATGTGTGTGCCCAAATATTTTTCTCTCGGATGTGTCCAAGTGAGTATTCATTCTAGATTGTCGTGATCACATTAAACTTATCTTTTTCAAACAGAAATAATATATGTTTGCAGAAAAACACAGTTTCTTGTATCTGTAGAAAAGCAATACTGAAAAAATAGAGACTGAAAGAGCCACACTACTTAGATTCATTCATATATGGTCATGATGGTTACAAGGTTAAGATCTTAAATCATGGTCATCTTGTTTGGATTCCTCAGACTTGGAAACATAATCCTCAAAAGCATCTAGAGAAGACAACTGTGGACTTGTCTGCAAAGGGGGAAAATTGAATCAATAATAGTATTAACTGTAAATAATCAAGTGAATAAGCAGATAATAGTTCCTTTTATCTTTCTTAACATTTTGTTTCCTTAATCTCATATATAAGATAATTACACATGAACAAAAGAAAGACAGGCGACAAGCTGCGTCGCTAAACCTTTATGTATGGCAAGTTTCCTTAATCTAAATATAAAATAACAAATTCTAACGCAAGTTTGAACCCTAAAAGACGTGGAAGTATATTGTTCCGTAGCATTTCCCTTATAACTGCTACTCTATGATTAAGCTAGCTCTCAACTCTCAAGCACTCACTTCATACTCGACGAGCGTATTCTATCATACATAATACAGCTTGCCAAACAAGCTCTAGATGTCCTTCAACACGCTGGAAGCAATTAATATATATGCATCAAAACTAGTAATGATTAAGGCAAAGCTAAAGAGTATGAAAGCACTGTACACTTACATTTACTAGGATCAGTTCGAAATTCAGAAAAATCAAATTGTCCGTTTCGAACGAAGTACCTGTAGCAATAAATAAATATATCAATCACTCCAAGTATCTTCTGAAGTGAAATGTCACAAAGAAAAGTGAGGTACCACAGTCTAACATGCGTACATGAATCTACTTGCTGACAGAATGGTGGATTGTTGCATCACTAGTTGCTTCCACAACCAAGTTTGGGACACTTAAATCTGCAGCTCTTTTAAACAACAAAAAATCCAAACCATTTAATGTACAGTTGGCTAAATAATTAGAGTATGTAATATTAAGGGCATGATCTGGCAACTAAATTACCATGCTAAATGCATGATCACATCACAACTTCAATTACCTTATTTTCAATTGTATCCACACGTTAAATATAAACATTATTTTTTCGGAAAAAATAACAAAATTATGTTATGAGTAGACACATCAGAATAAGGAAGAAATGTCATCTACTAAAAATGGTTAGAGGTGAGGTGCAATTTCATGTTTAATACATTTTTGGCAAAAGACAATTGGTAGTGGAAAATAGTTTGATATAGTTTACAATATGATATATTGGTATTCAAGTCCATTCTATTCTTAAAAAAAATATTGTACTATCTATAAAAGTAGCATATATTTTATTTTATCCTTGACCGATATTGTGCTACATGATTCATAATCATGCCTTAATGATTCTGTTTTGGATCAACCTGTGGAACAAAAAAAAGGATATAACCCAATAATGACTTTTCGCAAAGAGGAACCATCTTATTAGATTTAGTCACTGCACCATCTCTAACAGAATGGAGGTATCTAGAAAATGAGTCAAATGGGAAGTATAACAAATAGATGGTAAATAGTGAGAAGATCGGAAGTTGAGTAAACACAGAAGACAGATGAACAATAATTTGAAAACAAAAAATCAATACCTAGATGAGATGTCATCCTCAACCATATCATCAGCAACTTGAAGCGGAACCGGTCCATCAGATTCCTCTTCTCCAAGCAACTCTGTTATGAAATTTCACACACATCATACATTTAGCTATTTGCCTATGTCACTTTGAAGTGACATATAAGGCTTAACCTAACATAAAGGAAGCTCGGTATTTTACAATTTAAAGCAAAAGAAGAGTTACCTAATGGTTTGTTAATGTAATCATTCACAGAGCTACACAATTGTGAGTCATTGTCCTGTTCGAGTGACTTGAGATCATCAGCAATGGAATCTAAACTAAAACTGTTAGCAATCTCCCTTTCAATGTAAATTATCATGTTATCTGGTAGAAACTCATCTTCCGTCTTTTCTTTAAACTTAGTCTTGACAACTTTCATTGCTGACAAAGATCTTTCGGTTGTAGGCAGAGAAATCGGAAGAGTCATGATAAGGCGGAGTAGTCTGTCAATCAAGTAGTGAATTTCTGACTTTTCCGTTGCTGCCAAACATGCACACAATTCTTGGATAGTTGACAAACTCTTCAAACTTGATTCCTGACGGGCCTCAATAATGAAATGGTGAAGTTGAAATCGCAAATCAATCTTCTCCTGCTCATTAAAATCCATGGGATAATATTTTTCTACAAGAGTGCAAATATCATCAATGTTAAAAGCTTTGTAAGTATCCTTAGGAACCAAAGCAGTGCTTAGAGCCAACAAATCCATTGCTTGGTCACTAAACCTACTATTCAGCTCTTGTATTTGTTTGTCAATGGCAATAAAAAATACTCGTTCCCTATAATACTGCTCTATTGTGATGTTATCCTCGTTTTTGGGATGACGGCGCCGTGGTCTTGCTAAATACTGATCACTGAATTGAGGAACCGTAAGATCATTTTTTTCACAAAAAGACGTCACATTTTTTAACAACTTATCCCAACCATCTTGTCTCATGTTTCGAAGCAGTGCTTTGGTAGAACGAAGTAAATGCTTGACATTAACTACATCTAGAGATTGTTGTTGTAAAGCTTGGCAAAGATCATCCGTTATCCCTATAATATCTCTCATCATATGCAAGATCAATACAAACTCAAATGTGGTGAAGTAATTGTAAGCCATATAAGCATCCCCATTTTGACAATAATTTGACTCGTTATCAAAAAGTTTTTCTAAAAGACAACAAGTTGCATCATACATATTTATCAAGTTACATATAGCAGAAAAATATGACATTGAACGAGCATCGCTAACTCGTTGGAAAATACAAAGTTCATCTTCAACTTCACCAACTCCAAGCTCATCGTTGTCTAGCAAATTTGCAATTTTATATAATTCGGCAGCTAGTAACTCATCATGGGGCTTACGACAAGTGCAGAAAAATTTTACAATATAAATCAAGTTCGAAAAGAATAGTTGAACTGGAATAACTCCCGTTGATGCACCAACCAACGCATGTTCCAACTTATGTGCAAAACCATGAATGTGGTACGCATAAGGGCACTCATTAAAAAATAGTGTCTGTAAATCATTCCATTTTTCTCTCATTTCTTTTCTCTCATTTCGCTAATACAATCATACTCTTGACCACGAATGTTAGAAACATCAAGATTGTGTCGAGAAAGTATAGCACAAACTTCTTCCTTAAGAGCTAATGGCGTGACTTCTTTAACATCCACAATATCAAAAAACCGCTCTTGTATAAACCCATTTTTGTCAACAAATCTCAAAATAAGAGCCAATAGTGGTCCATCAAAATAAACTCCATCAACAACTATGCAAAATTTGGAATCACCAATTTCCTCACGAATATGATTTTTCACTTTACTAGAAAGAATACGCAAGATGACTTTTTGAAATTCAAATGAAGCACACTTGGAAATATATGAAGCATTTCCCAACACAGCTTCGGCAAATTCATCATCACAGTGTTTTGTAAATTCTACCATTGAAAGAAAAGCATTCTGGTATCTTTCTTCGCTGGTTTCCCGAAGATCAATAAAAGCAACATCTCGAAGTGTTAAAAAACGAATAATGCCAATTGAAGTCTTGAGACATATTCGATTCTTCATAATTTGATCCAAGTTTTGCACATCGCTAACATTCTCATCATCTCCATCTTGATCCGATACCTCTTCACAAGGATCCTTCTCAAACTCATCGTCATATTCAACCCTAGAAACTTCGGAAAGTTGCTTCTCATTTCTTCGATTCTTGGATTCTCAATACATTTTCCAGGTTCATACGTGGAACCTAAATGTTGTTCATCTTTCTGAGTAACTTTCCTATTGAAAAAAGAATCGATTCTTTGACTCTTGACCATTACTGCTACTTTTCTTAACTACTGAGCTGCATATGAAAATAGAAAGAAAAAAAAACATTTATGTAAATTAAAACTATTAGACAACAAAATTAAACCTAGTCTAGACAGAGACAGTAGATAAAAGAAGAAACAGTTGAAAACTAGAATCAGTTCCTTAAACAACACTAGTGTCATTAAACAATACATTAAACATAGAAAAACCCTAAACAGAAGCTGTTTTGGTCGTAGATAAACAGCAAAAAATATATTAAAAACAAAAAGGAAATGCGAGTAAGAAAAAATTGGAAAGAAAAGAAGAATGAAAGAGAATGGAAATTTGGAAGCTTACCTGAGTGGAGTGAGAAGGGAAGGTGGCAGAGTGAGGTGCGAACAGAGAGAATGAAGAGAAGGCGCGCACTTCCTTTCTTCACAAAATAATTAAACAAGTCTTTTTATATGTGTAATAGAAAATCTTACAAATTATGCGAAAAAAAATCTTGCAATTTGTCAACGAAACCAAAAAAATCAAAAATATAATTTTTATCATTTTGTCTTATAGTTCGAATAGTAGCTACCAGAGATATTATTGAAATGACCGGAATTTGAATCTCAGATTCTACATTTCTCCATATACATTCAAATATGTGAGTCTTGTCATTATGTTAATTGATAAAAAAAATGATTTTTATCATTTTAGTTTTGTATTTTTACACATCGCATAAAAAAATTGACATGACATTAAACTCATTCACTAGCCCACGATCATGTAGAATTTTGACATTGTCTTTTGTGAATTATTATTTTTTAATTATTTTTTTGTGATAAAAGATAAAAATATGCATTTTTTTTTGTGATTCATATATTTTTTTTGGAACTTTTTGATAGTTGTGTGACAAGGAGGAGCCAAGATCCCGCGAGAGCGAAAAGAGAGGTTAAGATCACGTTGTGAGAGAGATAGAGAAAGCAAAGGTAGGAGAATGAAGGATGTATACGGTGATGGTCGGGCGTAAGAGGTTGTCAGCAGCGGTTTGTAGGTAGGAGAAATTCTAGTAATGAGAAGAGTTCGTTTGACAAGGTTAAATAAAAGGTTGCGGTCCTTTAACTTAATTTTAAAAAATAATTTACTATGTAATTTTAAAATGAGTCAAGTTGGTCTCTTAATTTATATCGGTAAATGCAAGTTGACTATTTCGGTTGATAAAATACTTAGTGACACAAGACTTTGACATATCATATTAGTTCTTACTTACGCGTATTATTATTGTCTTTTTATTTCATTTTAGATTTCTTTTGAATTAGAGATTTCGTGAAGATAAAGGTTCAATGCTTTTGAGAGCAGATGGATCACACCGAAAAGGATAGGATCTAATTAAGTGATATCTTCAATAAATTAGCAAACCAAAGGGGAAAAAAAGATGGATGAGATAAACAAGATGAAGAAGGAAGGCTTCACCACAACCATGAAGATTGTGACAAGGGAAGACAAGTCAGTGGACTAGAATCCATTCATAAGATTCAAACAAATTATAATCCAAGGGCTCCAAAGAAGAAATTCTCACTCAAACTTCTCAGAGAGATTTTACTTCATTTCAAAACTTGTCTCAGTTAAAGTCACATTCTAGCACGATTTTTCCAAAATCTAAATGGGTCACTCTCTAGACTCATCCATATGGTCATGATGGTTACAAGATCTTAAATCCTGATAATCTTGTCTGGATTCCTCAGACTTGGATACAGAATCTTCAAGAGCCTCCAGAAAAGACAAAACCTCAAACATGTCTGCCAAGGTGGGAAAATTGAATCAGAAATAAATAATAATAGTTCCTTTTATCTTTTTTTCTTCACTTTCATCCTTATTAAAAATTAAAAACACAAAAACATATCAAATTCTATCAGACATTTGAATCCTAAAAGACGCTCAAGTTTGAAAAAAAATTCAAGTATTGTGTTCAGCAGCATTTCCCTTATAACTGTCACTCTATGATTAAGCTACCTCACAAGTACTCACTTTATATTGTAGTACAAGCTAATTCTATCATACCTAATACTGCATGCTAAACAAGCTGTAAATATCCTACAACACGTTAGATTGGAGAAGTCATGTGCCGTTTGGAGTTTAACACATTGGCTGAACAAGATGATACAATTTGGTAATGGAAAATAATTTCATAGTTTAAAACATGACATTCAAGCCCAATCTATTATTATCTATAAAAGTAGCATATATTTCATCCTCGTTAGATCTACCTGACATGACATTGAATCTCAACTTGAGTAACCATTATTCCGTTTTCAACTGACATTGTGCCTACAAAAGGCAAAGCTACATGATTCATAGCCATGCCTTGATTATTCTGTTTTGAATCAATCTAAGGCACAAAGAAGTATATAAATTATAGACCCATAAAAGAAGGATATCTAACGACTTCTACAAAGATGAACAATCTTATTAGATGTGCTTAGTCCACCATCTCTAACATAATTGTTATATTGTATCTAGCAAGCGAGTCAAATGGGAAGTATAACAACTAGATGGTACAGAGTAAAAAGATCGGAAGATTGAGTAAACACAGAAGACGCGTGAGCATGCATTTGAATATCGAAAATCAATACCTAGATGAGATGTCATTCTCAACCATATTTTCAGCAACTTGAAGCAGAGGGTGATCCATCAGATTCTTCTTCACCAAGCAACTCTGCTAGTGAGTAAACGGTTACCCCTTTTATAATATGTAATGAAAATTGTCGCACACACCATACATTTTGATTTGGCTATTTGCATATGTCACTTTGAAACAATTAACAAACTTATGCAGGAGAAACCAAATAAAAGGTTGCAAACTTCCGAAAAGCCATCTGCAATATTTCAAGCACCTCTAGTGGTCTACATAATTAATCATGGTTTTTCTAACCAATATATGCTGTGAATCATGAAATTAAGATTCATAAAACTACATATGTGTAAGATCATATGGAGTCATCTTAGACTACTGATCTTAAATGAAAAAAATGGAAGCAATGTAATCAAAAAGACGATGAAACCTATGTGAATTGTATGTTCTGATAAAACTAATAACACACTGAGCAGAATTGCAGGAATGTCCGGTAGCATAAGGCTTAAGCTAAGCAAAAGCCCAAATAGTTACCTGATGGTCTGACTAAGCAATCATTTGCTGGGATACACGGTTGTGAGCCATTGTGCTCTTTGAGTGACTCGAAATCAGCAGCAATTGAACTAAAAGTAAACCTTTGAGCAATATCCCTTTCGACGTAAACTAACATGCTATCTGCTAGGAACTCATCTTCCATCATGTTTTTCAACACAGTCTTGAAAGTTTTCATTGCTGAGGAAGATCTTTCAGTTGTAGCAATAGAAACCGGAAGAGTCATGATAAGGCGCAGCAATCTGTCAATCAAACAGTAAACTTCTGACTTTTTTGTTTCTGTCAAACATGTACACAATTCTTGGATAGTTGATAAATTCTTCAAATTTGAATCTTGACGAGCATCAATAATGAAATGTTGAAGTTGACATTTTAAATTAACCTTCTCCTGCTCATTGAAATCCATGGGATAATATTTTTCTACAAGAGTGCAGATATCATCAATGTTAAAAGCTTTGTAAGTACCCTTAGGAACCAAAGCAGAGCTTAGAGTTAACAACTCCATTGCTTGGTCGCTAAACCTGCTATTTAGCTCTTGTATTTGTTTGTCAATGGCAAACATAAAAACTTCTGTCCTATAATAATGCTCTATTGTGATTGTGATGCCATCCTCGTGTTCGTGACGCCATGGTCTTGCTAAATATGGAGCCTTGAATTGAGGAACCTTAATATGATTTTTTTCACAAAATGATGTCACATTTTTTAACAACTTCTTCCAACCATCTTGTTTCATGTTTTGAAGCAGTGCTTTTGTAGAACGAACTATATGTGTGACATTAACTACATTTGGATGTTGTTGCTGTAAAGCTTGGCAAAGAATATCAGTTATCCCCATAATATTTTTCATCAAATGCAAGATCAATAGAAACTCAAACGTAGTCATATTTTCATAAGCAATAGATGCATCCCCACTTTGACAATAAGTTGACTCATCATCAGTAAGCTTTTCTAAAAGAGTACAAGTTTCATCGTACAAATTTATTAAGCTACAAATAGAAGAAAAATATGACCTCGAACGAATATCGCCATCTCGTTGCAAAGTAGAATTTTGATTTGCCCTTTCGTAGGCTCCAAGATCTTCGATCTCTAGCAAACGTGCAATTTTATCTAACTTAGTAGCTAGTAACTCGTCATGGGGCTTACTGCAAGAACAGAAAAAATTGACAATAGAAGTCAATTTCGAAAGGAATTGGTAAATTGGAATAACTTCTGATGATGCACAAATCAAGGCAAGTTCCAACTTATGTGCAAAACAATGAATGTTGTACGCATAAGGACATTCATTCAAAAATAGTGCCTGTAACCCATTCCATTGTTCTCTCATTAGACAACCACCATCATATCCTTGACCACGAATGTTAGAAACATCAAGATTATGTCGAGAAAGTATAGCACAAAGTTCTTCCTTAAGAGCTGGTGCCTTAAACTTACTATCTTCAACATGCACAATATCAAAAAGCCGCTCTTGTATAAACCCTTTTTTATCGACAAATCTCAAAATAAGAGCTAAGTGTTCCCTTTGTGATTGATCATAATCTCCACCAACAAGTATACAAAATTTGGAATCACCAATTTCCTCACGGATATGGTTTTTCACTTTCCTAGAAACAATTTGCAGGATCTCTTTTCGAAATTGATATGAACTACAATTGGAAAGATATGTGTCATCTACCAACGTGGCTTTGGCAAATTCATCATCAACCGATGCTGCAAGTTTTACCAATGAATCAAAAACATCTTGGTATCGTTCTTCGCTGGATTCTCCATTACCATAAAAATCATAATCTTCAAATGTTAGATAAAGAACAATGCCAATTGAAGTATGCATACACATTCGATTTCGATTCTTCATAATTTCATCCGAGCTTTGCACATGATTACCATTCTCATTATGACCATCTTGATTCAATACGTCTTGACAAGGTTCCTTTTCGTTATCTTCCATAGTAATTTTCTGAAGTGCATAAGAAAATAGAAAAATTATAACATTTTTTGTGAATTAAAATTATGATACAAGAAAATTAAACCTAATCAGTCTCTTACACAACAGTAGTTACATTATAACTTGCACACAAAAATCGAAAATCCCTAAACAGAAGCTGTTTTCGTCATTAAAAAAAAAAACTAAAGCGAGTGAGAAAAATTTGAAACGAAAAGAAGAATGAAACGGAGCGAAAAAGAACAAACCTGAGAAATGGCACCGGCAGTTGAACAAGTGAAGTGAGCGAGTCGCAGAGAGAGAGAGAGAATAGAGATAAAAGGCGCGCATTACATTTTGTTGAGAAAATAAAAGCAAGTGATGGATGGACTTGGCCCACTAATAACACTTTTTTGTATAAAAGAATGCTTCTAATACCTTTATTTAGTTGTATTTAAGAAAGGGTAATGCAAAACATTGCACCCGGTGTACTTGTTAAGCATGTTAAAAATGGAAATAAAAAACAAAAGTAATAGAGATAAGAGAATTTTTTATACTTTCAAAGCATTGAATGTACAATTTCGAAGAAAAAATTTCCATAAAAACTTGCTTAACTAGTGCACTGTTTAACATTTTCCTTTAAAAAAAGGCAAATGCTAACGAGTGCCCCCGGAGTACTCTTTAAAGCCTTATATAGTAAGTTTTTAATATAATTTTTTTGGAATATGTAAAGTCAACGCATTGAAATTGTAATGTTCATTTTTTAAATAAAAAATTTCTTTAAATGAAATGTTTAAAGAGTGTTCCGGGAGCACTCGTAAGTAAGACCATTAAAAAAATAAAAGGTTATTTTGGGGAACCGAAAGACGTGAATGGAAGCAACTAGATTTGATCTAGTGGTAAGTGATTTGAATGGTATGTCAGAGGCTCTGAATTCAATTATCCACTTCATTCAATCAATTGTAAATAAAAGAAAAAGAGTTGAATGAATTAAAGAGTTGGATAATGATACATGGATTAATTTTGATGAAATGTTAATTATACTAGACGTGATAATAGATTAGATAAAATTAGTCAAAAAAAAAAATAATGGATTAGATCGAAAGAAATTGTAAAAAAATATTAGGTTGATTGATAGAAATTAATGGGTTTAGCTTATGTCTAGCTAAATCAAGAGTGTTTTTTAAACTAGTAATGCTAAAAATATTAAGTTATAAATACAAAACTTCAAAATGTCTTTTAAAATATTAAGCCGTAATCCTAGTTATACTGGCAAAAAATATTAAAACGGCTAAACTGAATATTATATTATGATCGAAGTTCAAATTCCGACCCCTTCATTTTTATAAATTTTTAATGGCTTTTTCGTTTTGACTATCTATAAAAATAAAATGAAGATGTCCTTTTTAAGCCGTCATACTTAAATATCGATAATATCCTTTTCATCATTATATAGAAATAAGTGTGTAAAAAAATATATCATACTAATAGAATGCATACTTTCCGGGTATTAGTAAAGAAAACGAGAAAAGAGATGGGAAACTAAATTTATTCTCATCTTTTTCATGTCACCTTTTTACTTTAAAAAAACATCATTTCATATCATATCATATTTAATAGAAAAATGATGTATTAACTAGTGTCCAGGGCTCTAGTTAGCATAAACTTATTTCATATTAGATGTAATCCATGATTACAAAACCGGCATCATACGATTCTTTTCAAACATTATCTGATATCTCTTTTCAGCCTAGAACTTGCATTTCCTCAATGCAATGCAGCCACAACACCACCAATTGACATTATAATAAATAAATACAAATTCTTTACTGACAATTAATTCCAACGTAAATCGAGAACATTTTTCCAAGACATCAAACATCCATCGCAACTTATATAGTCACAGTGATGCACTATAGAGCTCATAACCTTGAGAGACGTTTGATATTATACAGATTATAAAGAAACAGATGGATTCCAATGTTATTAATCAATTATTTCCCTCTATAGCCTTGAAAAATCCCAATTGAATCAGCACCTTTAAACTTTCCTTTTTCAAGAAGAAATATATGTTTGCCAAAAAAACCAGGTTTCTTGTATCTATTGAAAAAAGATGAAGTGCCACGCTACTTGGATTCATCCATTGGGGCACAAGATTGAGATCTTAATTCCTGATCATCTTCCCTGGATTCCTCCGACTTGGAGACAGAATCCTCAAGAGCCTCAAGAAAAGACAAAACTGTGAACTTGTCTGCAAAGAAGAAAAAAAGCAATTAGCGATATTAAATAATTAAATCAATAAGCAGATATAATAGTTCCATCTATTTTTTTTTCCTTCAATTTTCATTTGCTTTTCTTAAACACATTGTGCACAGTAGCAATTCCCGTATAACTGCCACTCCAGTATTGGAAATCAAATTTGTGACATTGAAACCTCTACCATACCAAATGGCAAAATGCGAATAAAATGGGGTGGGGCTAACAAGTATGAAGTACTACAAACTTACATTTAGTTGGATCAACTCCAAACTGAGACAAATCTATCTGTCCTGTTCGAAGTACCTGCGGCAATAAATATATACAATCATGCAATGAATTTTTTGAAATGAAACGTAATTATAAAGGAGGTACTGTGGCCTTTACATAAGTAAATGAATCTACTTGCTGACGGAAAGGTGGGCTCTGCAACAACTCCAATATATCTTCCGGAGACCAAGTACCCTACATCAAAGAATACTACATGAATCACTGATTAAAGGAATACTAAAACTCAATCACTAAATTGGTATATACCTCCGGTAAATATTGAGCTAGACGCTGCTCCAATGGTAATGTTCCAATTAATGGCATTATCAGATCAGGCTTCAATATGTCACCGAGTTCCAAACCTAATTAAATGCAAGAAAAATGCCAGTGTAACAACATTTTGTCAAAAAAAAAGTCAGTGTAAAAAACCTGAACCTTCATGGTGCATATTAATGTCCCTCATCATGAGATACAGTTTATGTTGACAGCTTAAATTTTTAGAGAGTACATAGAAAGTTGTAAAAGTAGATTGAAATTTGAATGTTATAGCATGCAATTGTAATATTATCTGTTGACAAATCTATAATATTGTCTCAATAGATAGCAAGGAAAGGGATATAATGCGAAGTGATTACCTCCATCAGGATCAAGAATACTATCTGCAAACACAACATCCGAAAAATAATAGGTCAGGTCTCAACACAGTTAGTTAGAAGGGAATAGAAGAACATATCTCTCCAATCAAATATATTACCTGCAGCAGGACCAATGTTACTCAATATTCTTTGAAGATCTTCCAATTTAACTGGACCAGAAGAAGTTACATCGCTAGTTGCATCCACACCCAAGTTTGGGGCAAACAAGTTTGCAGCTCTTTCCAACAAAAAATTTAAACCTTTAGAGTTCAGTTGAGAAAATAAGTAGATATGCAATGCAATCATAAGGGATTTGATAACTAAGTTGCCACACTAAATGCATGAACACATAGCTCAATTTAATTTGCAAGCTCTCGCATCTGAAAACATTTTATATCCAAAATAAGTACCTAGATGAGATGTCATCCTCGGCCATATCATCAGAAACTTGAAGTGGAAGGGATCCATCAGGTTCTTCGTCACCAAGGAGCTCTGTTAGAGAGTAAATGCTGATGAGTACATTGCCCTTTAGTTCTAGGGATCAGAATTTCATTCTAATTATTTGCCTATGTCGCTTTGAAAGGTTGCAAATGCGTGAGTCAAAACCAAATAAAAGGTCGCAAACTTGAAACTTTTCTATAAAAATTCTAAGCCCCTGTGTAAATAATCATAGTAATTTGTTTCACCTAATATGCATTGTTTAATGAAATTTAATATTCATCAAACAACATATGTGCAAGTGTAGGAACATATGGAGTCGCCTCAGACTATTAGCTCTCTAATTGAAAAAATGGCACCACCGTAACCAAAAGGATGAAACAAAACCACCACTCTATGGTTTGCAAAATATATGAGCCTGTTAATTAGTTTCGTTGAGTGCCCAATGAAAATATATGATGCACAAGCAGTGTTGCTGATCGTGGAACCGCAGAAAACAGCAGTTTACTCAAATTCCACTATGTTGCAGTGCCATAGCGGTTATTTGACAGCACTTTTTACTAAATCGCATATTGCAGAACAACAGCATTTTGTTTAAGTTCCACTTCGCTATAGGCATTGTTTGACAACAATGTGCACAATACTCACTTATCATTCGAGGACCAATTCATGCATACAAAACTACAAATTTTGTCATTGAGTTGTCTGGTTAGCTGCTAAAAGAAACAAATTGTACTTCATTCTCTTCAAAATACTACCTCGTTTGCCCCAAAAAATGTTTAAAAATTGACATGGAAATAATGCTGTCTTGTCCTGGCTTCTATGCTTTAATTTATATTAAGATAAAACTATATTTCACAGTGAAATAACAGTAGATGTATATGTACTAGGAGTAGCGTCCTTATCTATTATCTTGTATACATAAGTTGTATTGTATTTATTTCTAGACGTATATTAATATTAAACTTGCCGAGCAATTCACTGAAGCAATTCAGAAAATTTCTTCTCTAAACCTTTCTCAAGTAGGCAGAATTAGAATTGCAGGAATGTCCACTGACATAAGGCTATTAATAGAAAGGAAGCTTGCTATTTTATAATGCAAAGCAAAAGGAGAGAAACTTACCTAATGGTCTGTTAAGATAATCATTCACAGAGCTACACAATTGCGAGTCATTCTCAGCATTAGATTCCTGGTCATAATGAAGGATCATGTAGAAATTAGAAATATAAGAACCAAGAACTGGTCATGCAGGCAAAGTACTTAGGGAGATAAACAGGTGGATATTCCTTAATTATTCCAACCTGCATCCAGAAGAAGAACTTTCTGTCATCACTATTAAACTTCAATATGTAAACCCTTCCGGATGTTTGATTAACCTAAGCAAACAATAATTAGAGAGGTCAGAAAAATCAGAACTACCAAAAGAATCGTAATCAAGATATTAAAAGAAAAGCAGTGGAACCTGCTCAAAAGTAGCCTCATTCGGAAAAATTATCTGATCCTGTGTTCGCTTAGGTCAAGAAGCATCAAAATAAACCCAGTAGGAAGCAAGCAATGTTACAATTATCATAAGTAAAAAAAAAAAAAATGGTTGTAAAAATAATAATGGTCAGAAAAAGCAGGAAGAACAGAATAAGGCTACAATATGTTCAAACATACCCTATAGAGGTTTACTCAGACAACAAATTTGCATGTGCTACTCTTTTACAGACAATAAATTTCAAACAACATTATCCACAACACTTATTCACTTCTAACATGGATTTGCTAGCTATTACGCATTTTTTAATTATCTAGTTGAGAGAAAACTCATCACAGTTTCCACAGGCCATGGCAATAACATACTGAAACAGGAGCTTTCTTTCTCTTCAAAATACAAAAGGCAGAGTGTGGAGGAGTGCTGTTGCGAGAAGGAAAGAAAACAAGAGAAAATCTTCCTTTAATAGAACAAATTAGCCTATATTATCTATATAGGAGGAGGGTTATTAAAAAGGACATTTCTGCATAGGAGGGGGGGTGATTAATAAGGACATTTCTGCACTTCCATGAAAAAAAAATATTCGAGGTTATAATCTTCACCCTAACTACATTTACTAATAATTCTATTCAAATTTATTCAGAAACAAATTTAAAATCTATTTATCAACTACTAATTCAGTTTGACCCCTATAAATTGTATTTTTAACGGGTAAGTTGGAGTATCTCCTATCACATAAAAGATGGTACTCATCTTAGACAAATTGGTAACGCATGGAGAGAAGACCGGTTAGAAACACAACAGGGAGGGTTGAGCAGATGGAGGAAATGTTGGATTAGTCAAATAGTTAGAGACAGAGGTGGTGTAAGACAAAGGAAATTACTACATGCCAAACAATCAAAAGAGATTTGAGATAAATGGTCTAGTTTTAAACTTAACAATTAACATACAAAACAGCATTTTAGCATCATATGATCTATGTGACCAACCCCGCCTAGTTAACAAAAACTTGGTTAGTTTTATGACAATTCAACTTAAACTTTAGGCAAAACATAAACACGCCTTGTGTTTTGACTAGTTATAACATTGTTAAGGACTATAAACCATGTGTGTATTGTCTGGGTACATGTTAGCCCCCTTTTGTTGATAATTTGATCTCTTCTCTAATAGCTTGCAGATTCTTTCCACATTTCCTACTATTCAAATACTCCCTCTGGTCACATTTATAAGGAAAAAAAACTACTAAAGCGGTGTTTAAGAAATTTAGATAAGTGTAATTAATTTTTTTGATTTAAGATAAAACATGAATAAATTTACTAGATTAAGCCTTATTTTTCTTGGATACCACATACAACTTTTGAAAAGTAAGGGTATATTAGGAATAACAGTATTAATTAGTTTAAAAGTAGTTAACTTTTGCTTATAATAGTGACCAAAATTTAAAGTGTTTTTTTGCTTATAAATGTGACCGGAGGGAGTTACTCTTTTTCCTATTTTCTGCTATATAAAGACCCCCTTTCCTAATTTCCCTATGTAGATTTATTTGATTCTGTTCTGATTTGTAATGTAGTAAATCAGGATAGGGTTATAAGCAGAAATAATCAAGTGATTCATTTTGCATGGAAATTTGATCGATCAAGCAATTCAATACAAATTATAATCTCCTATTTAGGTGATTCAAGTTCTTTATCATATCAATTCTATGACTTTCTACAATTTCGTCAAAATATTAGCAACAAAAAGAATAAACATAATAATACATTGTTTAAATGAACACCAAATATACATAATATTTGAGGAGAAAAAAAAGGATACATCTTCAACAACATTTAGTGTGCGATCAAGCCACTGAAAATGAACTAGTCCCTCCTCACCCTGAAACAAGAACAATCACTTCAAATAAAAACCACGGACAGTCACGGTTGAAATACTGAAGAATAATGTTCAAACTTCAATAATGTGTATTAAAACATACCCTAGCAATACGAATGAGTCCTTTCCGTGCATCAGGAACTACCCTTTTTCCCTCGAGAAACATTTTACCAGCACGGAACTCCAGCAGAGTTTCCTGCCAATGGACAATTTTCCAGTGAAAAAAAAAAATCAAACTGATCAATCATACGAATGAAAAGCCACATTGTAAACATAACATGCGCACAATCATCTAGATGCAATATGAAGCACTCATACAATAAACTATAAAACAGCACACAACACATAAGCTTCCTAACAAAAATCCAATCCAAATATGTTTACCTAAAAAAACAAACAAAAAATCTTTGTTATTGTTTGAAAATATTTAGTCAGCAAATGCGTTATTACCTGAATTGCAGGAAAAGCGTCAATAGAAGAAGAACTCATCTCGTTCCAGTAAACTGCAAAAGGAGCTACAAAACGTCAATAGCAAAAAAAATAAAATACATTCATTGTAAACGAATTAACAGCAGTTATTGTTGAGCAACGAGAATGAGTTGAAGAATATAAAAATTGAAAATGAAAAGGAAAGGAGCAAGGGTATGATAAAACCCTAGAGTGAGAAATATAAACTTACAAAATTGATTAGAGGATGATTATACTTGGTTTAAGTTTGAGGATGGATGATTAGTGAATTGAACTGGAACGAAGAAAAATTGATTGATTGATTGTTATATGGAAGATGAAGTCTGTGAAAATGAGGGTTCCGTTTATCTATCTCTGCCGCTCCGACCTTACTACCTATTTCCTATTTTACCCTTTGTTTTCTATAAAACTACGGAATTGACATACACTTTCTTACCTTTTTTAAATTAATTAATAATTAAATTTATTTATTTAACTATTTTTATTATTTTATATATTTTTATTTCTTGCTCTTCCTTTTTTAAAAAAAATAATAATAAATTTAATAATTGTAAATTAATTATCTATTCTTTAGTATAAATTTTTGGTCTACAAATATCACCTATTGTTTTTAATCTTCATTTGTTTTGTTTTTATTTGACAAATTTTTTTTTTTATTTCAATACCTCTTAAGTCCTTTAAGTTCTTAACATATTTTTTACCTTAAATTATTTTTTGTAATATGCAAAACATTTAATTTATTTTAATCAGTGATCAAATAAAACTACTTTGCTAATGATATCATCAACAAACAGTAGAGTTATATCACAATCTAACTTTTGTTATATTGCTGATGTATTTTTTAAACCGTCTGATTGCATTTTACATCAAAACCATATAATTCCTTAAAAAAGTTTCTCTATCAGTCTCTCCCTCTTCTCTACTGTATTATTTCTTCCTCCATATTGGGAAGAAAACCTCCTAAAATCCCCAAAGATTGTAAGCAAAAAAAAAAAAATATTAACAGTAAGCCTCGTTCTTTTGTATCATATGTCAAAAGATTTAAATTTACCATGCATAGGAATAGCTTGAAGTTTACCGGCCTACTTGTCTATCTACGACTTTATAGAATCAAGAAAGAGCTGCAATCCTGGGTCAATCTCCCTACCGAACTCTTAGAATTTATCTTATCTCGTTTGGTTGTGGCGGATATATTCGTATTTCAGATGTTTGCAAGAGATGGAATTCAGTTGCAAGTTATGTACATGTAGTGGACCAATCACCTTGGCTTGTGTATTTATCAAAAACTGATAATTGTTATGACTTTTATGACCCTCTGCGGCGTAAGACTTATTCCCTTGAGTTTCCTGATACTTTTGTTCTACAAATATCGGATATTGTTTTTAGTCTTCATTTATTTTGTTTTTATCCGATAAAAAATTATTTCTTAATTTTGATGCCTATAGAATAACATACTTTTTACCTTAATTTTTTTTTTAATATGCAAAACATTTAATTTGTTTTAATCAAGGATCAAAAAAAACTATTTTTCTAATGATATCATCAACGATGTTGATGTATTTTTAACCGTTTGATTGCGTTTTGATCTTGAAAAGACAAATGTTGACCGTCCATTCAAAATAACAAATATTATATCACAAGACGCATACGTTTTCTCCTTCAGCAAAACAGAAACATTATATCTTATTTTCTCTCACGAAACACAGTGAAAACACAAAATTATAACTTCACAAAAACTCAAACTTTAAACAAACCTTATGTCTAAACCACATAACCCCTTTGCAAAAGTTTCACCGTTTTTCTTTCTCTACCGTAACACTTCTTTCCAACGAGATAATACTCCCTCGGCAAAATAGAAACACCCACCTCTTCTTCTCTTTCACAAAACACCGTGAAAACACAAAATATAAACCTCGCAAAAACTCAACTCTCTCTCTCTCTCTCTCTCTCTCTCTCTCTCTCTCTCTCTCTCTCTCTCTCTCTCTCTCTCTCTCTCTCTCTCTCTCTCTCTCTCTATATATATATATATATATATATATTATATTTATCTCCATCAATTTCTCCCTCTTTTATGCTGACTTAAAAGATTTTAATGGTGCGTATTTTTGGTATAGGGAAATGTTTGACGTTGGTTTTATTTTAAATGAACGCATCTGCTATCAACTAATATTCGAGCTTAGAGAGCATAAAATGTTGCATGAAGTCTATATTGTATCCTCGAAAATGAGTAGTAGAGTTCAACAATTTGAAAGCTAACATATAATACTGTTGGAACATTGGTGTGAATTGGAAAGAAATTGGAAGGTTGGAAGATTAAACACTAAGTAATTAAACTTTGATATAATATTGTGTGAATTGAAAAAATAGAGTTTGGGGGTCCCACATAAAATAGAACACACATATTAGTAATGTTTAAATAGTGGTATTCAATTTTAAATACCTGATAATGATGAAAATAATTATTATTATGATTGAGAATCCAACTGAATTTCCTATCTTTCCCTCATTAGTCTGTTATTGTGGATTTGTTTCTTTTGATCTTATTCACAAATGTTGTTGAACGGATTATTGGATTTGTTTCTTTTGATCTCATCCACAAATGTTGTTGAACGGATTATTGAATAAGTTCCTTTTGATCTTATCCATTAGAGTAATTGATGTAGCAATTTTTGCTAAAACAGTTACAAAATCTCTATATAAATAGAGGACTCCACTCAGTTCAAAAATAACACCAAAGAGTTTCTATTGAGTTGCCGAGAACTCTTTGTCTCTTCTCCCTCTAGCTTGTGTTGACGAGCTATTCTTCTTCTCATCTCCTTTTTTCTGTCCCTTCGGAAATAAGAGTGTTCTTAAGACCTTAGTCCCTATTCGATATAATGTCCATTCGAAATAAAGAAAGGTCTTAAAAACATAGTCACTTTGATGATGTTTGTCTCTTCAGAATAAAGTGTATTTTTAAGATCATAGTCCCTTTTGAAACAATAATGTCCCGTCGGAATTAAGAATGATCTTAATAGTATATAAATATTCTTTTAATATTTTTTCTATTTTGAGGAAAAATTAAAGTTAGAATGGTGGTAACACCATATTTGAGTGGTCATAGTACCATATTGTTTTGAGGAGAAATTAAAAAGTCGAAATGGTGGAATCACCATATTTGAGTGGTCGTAGTACCATATTGATAGGAGAACTTAAAAGTTAGAATGGTAGCAATACCATATTTGAGTGGTCTCAGCACCATAATAGAGTGGTAACAATACCATATTAAAGTGGTTTCAGTATTAAAAGAGTGGTCTTGGTATCATATTAAAGGTGTAATTCTCGAACGGTTTTCTACGGTGCAGTAGTTAATCGCACAGTTGTAACTGGGCTTGTTTTATCCTGAAGGCGGCGTGGTTGATAGTCTACCTTGCACAATTTCGGATAGTGCCACGAAACGTCTTAAAGAGAGCGACCTGGTCGTGACTCAACCTAGTAACAACTTCGGTAGATATTCTCTTTTAAAATAGAATTTGGAAAATCAAATTAAAATAGTTTGGAAATCCAAAACCAACAATAATACTGATGCGACGACAACGTGACTGCAAGTATACAGTCTTGTCGCGTAGTTTTAAAAAGATATCGAACCCAAAGGACCAACAGTCGATCTACCGTTATCTAATGCTACTGTGTAAATCTAAGGCTTAATGTTTTAATTAAAGGGATTTAAATTATAAAATATATTTTTTTAGGATTTTTAAATTAAATTGGAATAAGTACTACTAGGATGTGCTTTTAGTTGTTTCAGAGGGTTCAGTATTTAAATCGTGCTAGATAAAATATTTAGTTTTCGAAACTATATTGTTTTAAAAACACTAATCTCAGCTCTCGCAAATCTTGACTAGTATTATAAATTATAAAGGTGGTGCTTAACTCTCGTCCTCACACCCGCTAATAAAATATTTTTTGAAAAACAATATAATTTAATTAACTCTAAACCCAACTCTCGTTGCTGATTAAAATTAATGTTCAGTTTTTACTATCTAGTAAAAGTCTCACGCTCTCGCTCTATTGATTTTTACTTTAATTAATTTTCACTCTCGTGACAAATTATAATCGTTAAATTAAAAACTGCTTTTTGAAAACTCGTTAAAAACAATCGCACGAATTATCTACCGAACCCCTATTAGCTTCTATCTACACATCCTAGCAATATTAAATTAGCTAGACATAAGTAAAACTAAAGACATAAAAATAAAATAAGCAAATAAATAAAAAGACATAATAAAAATAAAAGCAAAAATTAAAAGCATAAAAATAAAGACAAGAAATAAATAAGACAATAAAATAAGAACCTTAATTAAAAAGGCCAGAGTACGGACACCGGAATAAAATTTTAAACTAAGAGAAGAAAACTTTTTAAGACAAAGGTCTAGTTTTCAATTCTCTCTTCAACTATTTTTCAAGTTGGTTGTTGTGTACCTAATGAGACAAAACTAAGTTCTATTTATACTAAAAATTGGAGACAAAAACTAAGAATTGGCCGATGTGGGACTTGTATAATTACTGAAACTAGCAAATAACAAGTGTTGAGCGTGTGATTTTGCATCATATTCCGATGTGGGACTTGCTGGGCAATGGACAGCATGTATTGTTGTTTGTAAGGGTGACGTGATATTGGTTCCTTCTTCTTCTTCACATGCAGAGATGCATGTTTTGTTTGCAAGTGGATCATGATATTGATCATGTGGCTTTGTTTGGTTGGGCCATGCAGGTGTGGTCCACATGAACTGCACTTGTGTGGTCTTTTTGTTCCGTTTCGCTCCTTTTCGGTCCATTTTAGCTCCTTTATTCAATTCGAATGATTTTTATCTGATAAAATAAAATACCAGGAATTTATAACGATTTATTATATAAAGTTACGAAATTGAAATAAAAATAACTGAAATATTATATTAATTTAACTAAATAAATAGTGCATTTTTCAGTGTATCAAATACACACCCTTGTACAATAACAAACTTTACATGGGAAGAAAACCTCTTAAAATCCCCAAACCAAATGTTGTAAGCCTAACAAAATAAATAGTAAGTCTCGTTCTTTTATATCAGACGTCAAAAGATTTGAATTTAGTATGCATGAGGGTAGCTTGAGGTTTATAGGCCTACTTGTCTATTTACGACTCTACTTTGGTAGACACTCTCTGGATTTGGCATCGCAGTCGCAGTGCTTGTAGAATGCATCGCGTGACTTATAAAGAATAAAGTAATTGAGAATATGTTTATCTATTTTCCATGATTGATTTTGTTGTTTGGTGAAAAATGGGTATAAATCTCTAAATTTGAGTTGAAATAAGTGGTTTTATCTATAAAAATTTATAGAGTTGATATACTCAATGAAAACATTGAATTTGATGGTTTAATTGAAGAAATATAATATCGATATCGAGTTATTAAGAATAAATAATTAATAATCCATCCGGAACTGTTGATAAAAATGCAAAGCAAACAATAACAGTCAACAACAGCTACACAGTAATCTGTATGCCTACCGCGAAATACAGTTTCATTGGTTCCTTCAGACACATTCCCCTTTCCCCAATTTCAAACAACTGTTACTCACGCCGCCGGTTATTCTTTCATCGCAATTCAATGGAACGCCAAACTCAGAGCGAAAGGGGTAGTCATCATGTTCATTACAATCACACTCATCCCTCCAAATACGCTAGATGGAACGCTAGGTACTACTTTCCTTCATATTTCACAAACACTACATCTCTTTTTATTTATTATTATTGATTATATTTAATCTAATTAATGTTGTGTTTGATAGGGAGTGCTTCGAATTCATGTATGCAAGGCCCTGGGATCGAGTCAATCATTTTTACTCGAATACTGTTCGTGCCAATTTCTCTTTGCCTCTTCTATTTCAATCTCAGGTTAACCCTAATTTCATATTTCACTGCCTCCTTTTCATACAATGCTATGCAATTCTCACAACTTGCTGCTGCTTTTCTGTAAAAATATATTAAATAAAGTCAAACTGTTTGCACATACTCCCTCCGGTCTCGTATATAAGCAAATTTTCAAAAAAACACACTTTTTAAGAAAGTAGTTAAATGCATTGGTTGAGGAGAAAAAACACCTTGAAAAGTGTAAAACATTGCATTTATTGGTTGAAATTGGAATAATGTCATAAAACATAATAATTGTAATACACTTTTGCTTATATTTGAGACTTTCAATTTTTTTGTTTTGTTGCTTATATTTGAGACCGGAGGGAGTAAGCTATAAGTTAATTTCACAAGTTATATGAAGAGTTCATGGAAGTAAGCTGAAAACAATATATGTTGTTTCCATAAACTCTCCCAAACAGCTAGGCGCTAAATATATTTTAGTGTTAAACCTCTTTTGCTATCACCATGGAGGTTGTAAACAACAACCAAGGTTGAACCAAGTAACTGACTCAAGTGGTTAATGAGCTCCCCCTAAGTCGAATCATTCAGGAGAACCCAAGATCGATTCCTACGAGGAACAACTCTTGGCTAGACTTTATTTACCTAGTGGCCGAACTCATGGACCCATTCCATTGGGAACTAGAGGGTTAATACAAAAAAATAAAAAACTGAGGTTGCGTTAGTGATGCTTGATATTGCAGAAAGTTGCCGTCAAATTAATGTAGTTGATTCAGTCACAATCAGTGTTGCAGTAGAAACATGGGAAATTTTTTTTGACTTCATGGCCCTAACTGCGGTTGTGGACTGTTTTTCAAATAAACTTTGGCCAGTATTAGTATGGAAATATAGTTTGAATATCATAATACTCAAGGCTATCATATTGTACTTAAAATAAAATATTGTGCATTATTACTGTATGCCTTCAAGTTTTTGTATGTTTACCATCCTTAATTATTATTGACTTTCTAACAGACCCTTCCTGATCACGACGATTCTGGAGTTCCAGAAATTTCTGATCAGACCGAGTTGGAAAGTGGTGTATCCAAAGATCGCAGTGGGAAGTGGGCAAGATTTAATTTCAAAATTGTTCTTTCGTATCACGGGGGTTCTTTTGATGGGTGGCAAAAGCAGCCAAACTTGTACACTGTTCAAAGGCAAGTTAGACTTTTTGCAAATATGCTGTCTTGAGCATACTACAAACTACATACGTTTATTTTGGGTCATATAACATACTTTTTTTACGAATCAGCTTTACCCTTTTGTACTCTACTGTGATCCATATAAAAATATAACATTTATTAGTTATGCTTTAAGTTGCATATAAATGTATACTTGACAAAGCAATGATAGGCTAAAACTTGGGACAATTGTTTCTCCCGCCTTTGCCTTTGTTGCTTCATGCGCCTTCTTTTTATTTATTTTTACAATATTAATATAGTAAACAAAACAAATGTGTCTTTGAATGAATTTCTTTTTATTGGATTGTCATTCTGCTTATCGCTCTTGCACAATTTTCTTCATACAGCATAGTAGAAGCGTCACTTGGTAAATTTGTTGATGAAAACAAAACTCAACTGCTCAAAGACAAAGGTTTGCCTATTGAAGGTTGTGCTGCTGTTGCTGGCCGAACAGACAAAGGAGTGACAGCCCTTCAACAAGTTTGTTCTTTCTGTAAGCCGTTTCCATATTCTTATAATGCTTTTGCAATGTCCAAACCTTATAAATGAATTGCTTGCTAGATACTCAATATTAAAGAAGACAAAACTGGAGCCCCCAAATCTCTCGTATAAACAGTTTAATGACAAAGATTTTTAGTACTCCACAACCATATGTTATGTATAACAGTAACGATTATTATATTTAGTAAATTTAACTTATTTTGATGGTAAAATTGTCATGGATAAATGAGCATTGAGGTCGAGAATGAGAGAAATTAAAGGACAGTGAACTGAAATCTGAAAAGAGAAAATTCTCCTACATGAAAAACTGAATATTGAATTTGAAATATGACCAACCAACTGGCAGAGGAACAGACAGTTGGGTTATTTTTCCGCACTATGTTGGATTTGATTAAACCTTTCTCCCTAATCTGGGGTTCGTTATGCACAGACACTTGGAAGAAGGATATTAAACCAAAAGAAATTGAAGATGCAATAAATGACGGGGCACCAGGAAAATTAAGGGTCGTATCGGTATATGAGGTAATATCCTTTTAAATAATATGCAATGTGAAGCTAATGTTTGACACAATTATCAGTTTCCATGAATAACAAAAAAAAAGAAACAGAAAAAATCGTTTGCTGGTCTCACATTTATAAATGTGATAACATAGTCATATGAATTATTGTAGGTATCACGTGCCTTTCATCCAAACTTCTCAGCCAAATGGAGGCGTTACCTTTATATTTTCCCACTCACTGATGGATGGGATAAGGACCGAAGCGGTAGCAATGGGGAGTCTTGCGACAGTTTTATATATAATGAAATTTGTGATTCTGTCAGCAAGGATGAGTTAGGAAATGAAAAGAAACCATATGAGTTCAGTGTAAGGAAGGTGAACCGACTTTTGCAAAAATTAGAAGGAAAATTGCTGTCCTACAAAATGTTTGCCCGTGATACAAAAGCTTCAAGAAATGTGTAAGAACTTAATACAATGCTTAAATTTCTATCTCTACTCTGCACATTACAGATGCATTATACTTTTGTGGAAGATGGCAAATTTGTTTGTGTAACTATTATGTGGAATCAAATTTTAAATTGTACGGTGTCTACATTATTTTTGATGAATGAGATTTATCATTTAAGTGATAACTTTTTGTTTGACAGCACTCAAGGAATAGCTGGCCTACCTATATGTTTCCTTGGTGCTGACAGTACTTTTAAGATGGGAACTGTCCTTCACTAGTTGACTTATGACTGTCATTCTGTTTCAGCGGTCCACCAACAGAGTGTTTTGTTCACCATGCTCGAGCTATGGAAGCCAGATTGCCTATAACTGTGAGTGATTTTTTATTTTTAAAAAAAAAAATATTTGTTCACTTTGTAAGTTCTTTTTATAATTCAGTTTATCCCTATTTTGTTGCCTACAATTGTTATTCTAAATTTGAAGCTATTTCAGTTTGTGTGCTCTTTGTATGTTTTCCTGTGCTTGTGGATGTGACTTGCTCCAATTAATTGGCAGAGGGTGCATGCTAGCGCTCTCTATTCTAAGCTTTTAGTTATCTCAGAAAAACAGATTCCCCTAAGTGGGGCACATGTGTTTGTGAAGATACATTGGTTAATCTGGAGACATGGCCACTAGCCCACTACTGGCCTATGGATTCTGTTTTGTTGTCCATTGTGCCCAAGTTCCATTAAATAGCTAAACAGATCCACTTTATTTCTAGCATATCTTCACATTTATCCTTTCATATGATTTAAGCAGAACAATACTTGCATAATAGGAATCTTCTAAGACATTATTTGTTAGAAATTTTGGAATAGCACTAGAGAAATTTCTGAATCATACATTAGGTCTCGGGGATTTTGCTTTTTTCAGCCTAGTATTCAAGATATATGGTGCTACTAGTGGTTTCATGTCTCTGGAACACAAAGGAATCGTGCCCATGAGATGAAGATTTTATCATATTATTTCCATTACAAATCTTGACCATTTAGCTCAATCTGCATTGAAATGGACTGAGCTTGATATTGTTGGTTGTCAATTAGCCTATTTACCAGACATGTTTGATGCATCCAAGGAGTGATTTTAACCACATATTTCAGCGTTTTTCCTGTGAAATATTTAACTCTGCCAAGAAACCCCTGTATTGGGTTTGTACTATGCAAAAGCTATATGAATTCTTATGCCAGTATAGTTTTGCATTTATTGCATCTTCCAAGACATCTTTCAAGTCCTGTCTTTCCAAACGACAATAGGAATTTAATACTTTCTAGTTGTGCTTTAACTGATTCTCCTTAGTTTTACAGAGTTCTTTGCTGTTCAAGAGAAGCTTATTTATGTTTCATTTCACTTGTGACATTTCTAGGAAAATGGAGAAGAAACGAGGGTTATGTGCATTGAGTTGGTAGCTAATCGCTTTTTACGCAAGGTAACTGTTGTATTTATTTATTTATCTATTTATTTCCTTGGAGGAAACCATATTCAGCGAAGGTTTTGGCTTCCCCAATTTGGAACAATCACACCAGTGAACTTTGTTGATGTAAACATGAAAAATAAAGTAAAATTTTATTGAAAGGTTAATGTAACTCGATATCATTAGAGGAGTGTAAGTAACACTCACTCTCTTACTGGATAAAATTCATGTAGGTCTCACCATTTTGAGAATGGGTCCCATATAAAATGATGAAACCTTCATCTCAATAAGAGATATAGTGCTGAAAAGAGTGTTAGTGTTGAAAATAACTTTATCGTTCTAAATATTAACATGTTTATGTTTCAAAAACAAATTAATCAATTTAAAGGGTTAAACCCTATAAAAGTTTTTCTGATTCCCTGGTTGTGGAAATGCCCGCATGTTGACTTGGCTGAGGCTAATCACATTTTTTTCAGATGGTTCGAGTGCTCGTGGCGACCACAATTAGGGAAGCTGCAGCTGGTGCTGAAGATGACGCCTTGCTAAAGCTTATGGATGCCACATGTAGGCGTGCCACTGCTCCTCCAGCACCCCCTGATGGCCTATGTCTAGTTGATGTTGGGTATGCAGAATTTGACCGGGAAAAATGTTTCATCATGGAAGAGTAAAGGTTTGTTAAGTTGTAGAAAAGCAAATTTCTATGAAGAGATCATTTTTTTAAATGACTCTAAAGGGTCAATATTAAAAGAAAAAACATTGAGGGGCAAAGCAATAGCAGTTGCATGTGTGAAGGATAAAAATATCAAGTGATCAAAATGAAAGTAATCACATATGTGAAAAACAAACTTCTTAAAAAGGGTGGAAAACTAAAATCACATTGCCCTTAAACTCACTAATGCAGGGGAGAAAGTGGAAGGGGAGCAATCCGGGTTCCCTATAATTGTGCAGGCGCCAATCTAAACTATTGGATCAAGATTGGATAGCGCATGTTCTGACTTGTCTTTTGGACTCGGTTCATAAAAATTTGGAAGAAACATCGCAGATCTGTTGATCGATATTTGAACGGTTTAGGTTGTGTGATTGCGTCAAATTCATGATTCATTTGTTGGAGGGATTCCATATCTGAACTTTCTCTTTGAATTTGTGTATTGATATATGACTTTTCTCATTTCATTTATTATTTATCTGATCAAACACAGACATACATCCTTATTGTTGGGTTTTGAGGAAAATTTATAGTTACGATAAATAGTACTACGGACAAATTAAGAAATCCAATAAGTAGTATATATTTTCTCCATTTTAAAATGAATGTCGATTAAGGTTTTTACGGACAAATTAAGAAATCCAATGATGTTATCAAAAGACATGAATATTTTATGGGTCATGCTAACTAGTATTTCCGGAGCACTAGTTAAGAGTATCAAAATGGTAATTTTTGCATTGAAAACATCAATTACATTTTATATATTGATTGCACAATTTTTGAGGTGGACTTACTAATTTAAGTATCATTAACCGGGGCACTAGTTAGCATTTTCCATATTTTATTAAACTAATCTTATTTATTATTGGTGTAATGCAATTGAAATAGTGTTCATTCAATTAATTAGAGGATACAATTGAAAAATTAAAATAATAATTTTACATTGAAAGCGACATTTATCCTAAAACAGAGGGAATATATGACCAAGACACTGAGGTTAAGTGGTTAATGAATCCTCCAAAGACGGATCCTTTGAGAGAATCTTAGTTCAATTTTTAGTTAGATTTAACTTACCCCGCGGCCGAACTCTGAAGATTCCGGTTCGAATCCGGATGAAGGTGTTCAATTGAGCTTATGGACGATAAAAAATGTTTTTATATACATATTTGTAGGTATGTACTGAAATTACCCTTTTGATGATAATTGAGTATTCCTTTTCATCTTTAAAATTTAAATCTTAGTTTATTAATAGACTTGAATATTTTTATTTTTTCAAAATACAATGTTTATTTGAGTTAGTTTTTATTTAATAATAAATAATATTCCTTTATTTTTTACATAAACTAAAACCAGGTTTTATTATATCTAAAGATTAAAATTATATAGAAACTCACTACCAAAAAAAAAAAATTATATAGAAACCAATATTTGAAAATTATCATATGTTTCTCTATAAAAAAAAACCTCTATCAAAAAAAGAAAATTATCACATGTTTAGTAATAATAACATATTTAAAACTATACACACTTGTTTTCTGGCTTATACTTTCTCATAATAATAGATTTAATATCTTTGTTTTCCTACCAGTTTCTAATTTGGTGCTAGAGTGGAAAATTATTGATAAAGTTAAGTGCAGAGAATGGATTGATGAAGCAAGCATAGGTTGATGAACATGGATTGATAATGCAGAGTGTTATTTTTATATTGTCATAGGTTGAGTCAGCAGAACAGAAACCTTAAAAATAGGCATACAAAAATTGTTATCCTATTTCAATTTGAAGGCTGTCCGAATAGTTCTAGATTTTGTTATTGTTATGCAACCATGAGTCTCTCAAAGACATTCTCTGTCTTCTATTCTTAGCTCTCCTTTTTCTATCTTCTCTCTCTTCCTTGTTTCAATGCTATCAAAACTTTTCCAATGAAGCCTTTCCTTATTCTCCCCTAGATCTAGTAGTTTCTCTTCTCTTTTTATTTCCATTGAGAATATCAAACATTTTCTGGGCGCGCACGCCGCCCGTAGCGCGTGTGTGCCATATATCCTTCTTCTCTATGGCACTAATAACTAATATTATGAACAATAAAACCCTATTCATTCTATTGTTATGTATTGTTTCATCTTATGCTGATTCTGACTCTGAATTGCTCCTCAAGGTAAAGGACAATCTAGAAAAAAACGACAATGTATTGGCATCATGGAACGAAACAACAACTCCTTGTGATGGCGATCATAGTAATTGGAACGGTGTTATTTGTTATCAAGGAAAAGTTTGGGGATTAAAGCTTGAGAATATGGGGCTAAAAGGGGTCATTGATGTTGATTCTCTTAAGCAATTACCATATCTTAGAACTATTAGTTTCATGAATAATGATTTTGAAGGTGCTTGGCCTGAGATTAACAAACTTGTTGGTCTTAAATCGATTTTTCTTTCGAATAACAAATTTTCTGGGGACATTCCTAGTGATGCTTTTGATGGTATGATGTGGTTGAAGAAAATTCATTTGTCAAATAATCAGTTTACAGGTGTTATTCCACCTTCTGTGGTATTGTTGCCAAAGCTTATGGAATTGAGATTGGATGGAAACAAATTCATTGGTCCTCTTCCTCATCTTAGACAATCCAGATTGAAATCATTCAATGTGGCCAATAATCAGTTGCATGGACAAATACCAACCACACTTAGTAAAATCGCCGTTTCTGCCTTTGCCGGTGAGTAACAAATTTCAATTCTCATTATCTGATTAATACGCGCACGCACCTGCATACAATGTATCGCGTATGCATAAGTAACTATTATAACTCAATGTGATATTAGCTTCGCGGAAGCATGTTAGGTGGTCTGCAAGTACAAATAACTTGTGCACATAAAAATATAGGTTTTCTATTCTTGTTGGCCGGTTGTCTTGAATAGGATCAATTCCTATAGAAGAAGGATAGTCGTAGATTTAACAAAATCACACAATAGTCATTGAGTTTCACACACATGGAAACAATATATATAAAAAAAGAATTTAACTTTATTTCCACAGATGTTTTTGTTATAAGCGCTTAATTAAGCTGTTTATCGAAACATGATATAAGTATATATAGCAGCATCAATCTTAACCATTAACCAGTACATGTATGTATGAAATGATGAACAGGTAATGAAGGTTTATGTGGAGCTCCATTGGCTGCATGTACTGCAAAGAAGCCGTCAATTGCAAGTATTTGTGTGGTTGCTGTGGTTGTTTGCGTAGCACTGATTGTTATCGGAGTCACAGTGTTTTTCATCCTTCATCGGCGAAGAAACCAGAAGCAATCACCTGGTCTAGAGAATCCACCTCCAGGCCACCACAACAACAACAAACTAGGACGAGGAGATATTGGCAATGAAAGTATAAGGTCAACAGGATCAGCGAGTTCCACTCACAGCAGAAGAGGTGATCAAATGAAGCTATCTTTTATAAAAGATGACAGAGAAAGATTTGATTTGCAAGAGTTGTTGAGAGCTAATGCTGAGATTTTGGGAAGTGGTTGTTATAGTTCTTCTTATAAGGCTTCTTTGACAAGTGGACCAACTATAGTTGTGAAGAGGTTTAAGCAAGTGAATAATGTAGGGAAGGAAGAGTTTCAAGAACATATGAGAAGGATAGGAAGATTGAATAGTCCAAATTTGATTCCTCTTGTGGCTTACTATTATAGAAAAGAGGAGAAGCTTTTGGTTACCGACTATGTTCAAAATGGCAGTCTGGCTGTTCGCCTTCATGGTAAGTCTTATCGTTCAGGGTAGCCAAGTAGAACCCTGACTTGAACAATTTTTTATCAGACTTTACTTACATCTTAGTCAAACTTCATATTACTATAGCTTTTTTAAAACATTGTTTGGTTATGATTTATTTCAGGACACCAAGCACTAGGTGAACCAAGCCTTGATTGGCCAACAAGATTGAAGATCGTGAAAGGAATCGCAAAAGGTCTTGAATATCTATACAAAGATATGCCAAGCCTAATTGCACCACATGGAAATCTCAAATCCTCAAATGTACTTCTAACTGAAACATTTGAACCACTTCTCACAGATTATGGATTAGTACCTGTAACAAACCAAGAAATGGCCAAGGACATAATGGTAATATACAAATCACCAGAATATTTACAACAAGGAAGAATAACAAAGAAAAGTGATGTTTGGTGTCTTGGAATATTAATATTGGAAATTTTAACTGGTAAATTTCCAGCTACATTTTTACAACAAGGTAAAGGAAGTGAGGTGAGTTTAGCAAATTGGGTTATTTCAGTAGTACCTGAGGAGTGGAATAGTTCAGTGTTTGATCAAGAAATGGGTGAAACAAAGAATGGTGAGGGTGAGATGGAAAAACTTTTGAAGATTGCATTGAGTTGTTGTGAAGGTGATGTTGATAAAAGATGTGATTTGAAAGAAGCTGTAGAGAAAATTCAACAAGTGAAAGAGAGAGATGTTCATGATGATGGTGATGAAAACCTTTTACAGCTGACATGAAATGAAAATAATAATTTATTTTCTTCATGTGTTGATGAATATTGAGAAGATTATTTACCATACATACTCTCATTCATTAATTGGTTTTCTATCTATATCCCTTTCAAAAAACAATGTCACATTAATATGAGAGACTGCTATTCCAATATCTTTGGAAAATTGAAAATTTTGATAGTTTATAAATGATTGCTTAACAATGTCCTCTAGATTATTTTGCATTAGGGTATTGCAACCTTGAGGAAGTGGCACACAGAGAGCAAAATTCATCACCCTATCTATTTTTGTGCGACTATATCTTCGGTTATGCAAAGCACTCATTTTGTAAACTCTCTCTTATGTTGAATTTGTTAGGAGATAAGTCAATCGAGTTGCTCACACTCTTGTTGGTGTGACTATATCTCTTACTTGTTCCTACCTCTTTAGTGGTATCCCAATATGTATTTAGTCAATTATTATCAATGAAATGTTATAAGCATTTGTTTGTTAAAAAAACAAGTTAAAAAAACAAGTAAAAGGCCTAGATTTTCTTGGCTAAATGGGATAAAGCTCCAAGACAATATATATATTTTCTTGGTCAAGTAGTCTAATGGTTAGATATTCCACCTTTAAAGTAGATAAGTGAGATGACCAAAGTTCGAACTCCGGCCCCCTGCATATATCATGCAATGTCCTACCAATTGAGCTAAGCCCACGGAACAGCTCAAAGACAATATTCTATCTGAGTATAATAGTTTTATATGATGAAACTTGTTACTTTTTCTCCCTTTAATTTGATTTTTTTTGACAAATTAATTTGATTAATTAAACTTTGTTCAATTGTTAAAAATATATTTGACAGAGAAAAGACATGTATTTCTTTTCTATATAAAAAGTTATCACAAATTGAAATCAAACTTTTCATTTTAATTCTGATAGATTGATTAAATTGCGCCTCAATTATATTGGCTTGAGCCTCAAGTCATGTAACTTGTAAATTCATTGGATCCACCTAACTTTTTATTATTATTATAGTTTATTAAAAAATATTGATTCTGAAAAAATTTGAAGACAAATTCCATATTTCCATTTGATTCTTATTTTTATTTTGCATACATATTCTTTAAATGTTAAAATTTTATTTTATTTTTCTCTTCTAAATTAATTTTTTTTGGTCAGGTAGCCCAGCGGTTAGAAATTCATCCCTTAAAGGTGAATAAGTGGGCATACCGGGTTCGAACCCTGGTCCCTGCACAAATGTGCAATGTCATTTACCAATTGAGCTAAGCTCATGAGGACTTTTCTCTTCTAAATCTATTAAACTCTCATATGAATCCAAATATTTAGATATTTGTGATTTAATTAAAATATGAACTAATTTTAAAAAATTGATTGTTTATATCTTAGTGAAATAAAAAAAAAGGTGAACATAACTTTGATATTGAAATTATCTTTCAACTTTCAAGCATTAATTGTGTCTTTTATTTTTGACATGTTTAATAAATACTTTGAGACACAGTTCAACATGACTAAAAGAAATAAAGTAATTCAATCAATTTAAATAAAAATTAAATATCAAATAAAGTTAATAAACCCGTTCTTATATACTATTTTTTATTTTACACAAAATATGAATTGAATGAATTATTTTTATTTTTTTTATTTTTTTTTTACCAATTTAAGCTTGTTTGAGTGGTTCTTTTTGCCCTATCCTCTCATAGAAAAAAAAAAAACTAACCTCAAAAAGTGAAAAACATGATACAAGAGACAAGAAGAAACTGCAAATTTTGACCTTTTCTTTCTCTGTGACAATTCAACAAACACCACAACTCCCATCATCCATGGAAGCTCTTACCACACTTCACCACCGTCACCAACCTCTTTCTTCTTCTCTCCACCCTTCTTCTCTATCATCAACCACCGCTTCTTCTCTCTTTCTCTCAAACCCTTCACCTTCACCACCCCCATCTTCTTCCATTAGAGCTTCATCTTCACCATCACACCCTTCTTCTGAATCTCTTCAAAATCTTCAATACCCAGAACTCAAAACCCCTCAATTTTTCAACCCTCTTGTTAAAGTTCCAAACTTTGATCCTCCTCTTCAAGACCCAGAACCTAAATCTCCTCAATTTTTAAACCCTATTCGTAAATTTCCCTCTTTTGTTACTAATACTGTTGCTGCTTCAGCATCAGCGTTTCTCTTTCTGGGTTGTTGTCAAAATGGGTTTAACAAACCAAATTTGTCACTTTCATCAGTTGTTTGTATTGAAGAATCATTGGATGATTATAAGAGTGATATTGTTGAAGAATTTCTGGGAAGTAAACCAAATCATGTTGAATCTGTTTTACATTTGAAGATGAAAGAGAAAGTTCCTATTGTGCACAGTTTCAATAAGATAAAAACCAATGATGATGAAGCCTGGCTTGTGTTGAGAGCAGAGGTTTTTAGCTGCAGTAAGAATTTGGAGTTGATTAAGGTTGGATTTGAAAAGATATTGGAGAAAGACATGGATTGTAACAAGGTTAACGAGGATCGTGTTCTCGAGTACCTTGAATTGGTTGATGACTGCTACAGCTATTTGAAGGGTATTAAGGTGGCAATGGATATGTGTAAGAGGGAATATGCTGATATAAGCTTCTTCTGCAAGGTTGTTGATCATATTAGGGTCTTGGAGGGAGACATGGTTGGTGCTTTGAAGTATTTTAAGCAGAACAAGGGTGACTAACTGGAAATTTGATTTGAGGGTCTTCTTTTGGATGATTCATTTCTGGTAATCACCAAAGAAGATATTTTTCAGGCTTCTCTTTAACTTTTGATTCAGTTTTCAATTATTGCTTTTATTACTTTAACATGATATGTTAATTTTAAGATAGAGGCTTATTAAGATGTGAAGCTGTACTAAGAAGGCATAGACACATGTATATAATTAGGTATTGGGCATTTAATTATTAGTAGCATTGCATCTTTGTCGTTGTATTGTATGATATGTACCAAGGATTATGCACTATTTCACGTCCTTTGAGCTTGCTTACTGGTATGAGATGTTAATTTATGCATAAGTTTTTCACATTGAGTTTTCCCAAAGTTGATTCAATTTTTTCTATCATCATTTGCTTTTATTGAAGCTTTTGCAATCGGCTTAGTTTTACACGTTTTTAAATATTGGAATTCTGTTTCTGATTTTGTGAAGTGCGTGAAGAAGCAGATCATTTTTTGCAGTTTGGTTAGGAATGCTTTTGAATTGGTTGCTGCTAGATAATAAGTTTTAGTATGACCTAATTGATGAATGAATTTTATTCTTCACACAAGATTCCAATGACAGATATGTTTGAAATATCTGCAATAGCCACTAAAGTAAAATGCGTTGTTCTAGTTTTGAAAATAATATCTGTGAACCCAAGTTAGGAAATCTCAAGCCAGAGTCGATTTCAGGGATGGGAAACACACCTTTAAGGTGAGGGTAGCATGAACCTTACATTCTTTTTAACATTTAGCATCGCAGTATTTAGAATGTGTACTTACGAGTTACGACTTAGCGTCTAAATGGTCTAATGATTTTTACCTTGTTGTACCTTGGAATGTTGTTTAGCAGAATTTTAAGGTACAATTTTTGTTTACTAGTTAGCCATGTTTCTTCACTTTAGGTAGTCCATGGCTTTTAGCTATTGTTATCGGCATACCTTTGTGTCTTTGCCACAATAGGCATGATCTATTTAACTTGTTTCTTAAACTGAGTAAGGTGTAAAAGGTATGCAATGTGTTTATATGTATATGATCCATGCATGGATCTAACCAAAAAAAGGGTTTCCAAAACCATTTTTGATTGTCCAAACACCAAATCTGTTGAGTAGATTCTTTAAACTGAATATTGGGTTTACTGGCCTGCAAGCTCGACTTGCAGGGTGAAAGATCACCTCAATTAGTGAGCAATGGTTGAGATGAGAACTCCTTAAACAGACCTAGTGGCCCAAACCCTAGACAGGTAACATGCTATGGCTAGGCTGAATACATGTGATCAAGAGGCTTGGTACATATCCTCGTCAAGGCTATTTATTGAACATAGAATGCTATTCTCAAAGTTGTGAGGTAACATAGTGTGAAACATTTGAGTGTATATTTGTTATTACTTGCATGTCATTAGTGATCAACTTGATGGAATCACAGTGTGCCATAGTGATATTGGCGAAAACTACCTTTAGTAATAGGTTTGATTTATATTAAGTCAATTCCTTCAATTGATTAAGGTTCTATAGTTTCTTTGTTATTAGCAGACTTTAACATCCATTAAAAAGTTTTGTGAAGGATGAGTGTACAACTCTAGAATAGATTTTGATATGTGGAATGATATGATGCAACCGCGGATTCAGATCCAAATGATGGCTTTTGATATGTGGAATGAATGGTTCTTGGTTCGTAATTTGCAACAAAACTTAGTGGCTGCTACTATGGCTCATAATGCTGGTCAATGGGAAAAACTAGCGGTTGGTTTGTTAAAATGTAACATTGATGAAGGTTTTTTTTGGGGTTAGTGTGACTCCGATGGGTTGGTAGCAGTCGATGCTTTCAACTTTAGAAGGGCAATCTTGAGCTCTTTTGCATGCGATGTAAGAGGCTAGATTTTGAGGCTTTGATAAAGTTCTATTTAAAAGTGATTCTCAATTATTGGCTGAAGCAATGCGATTGAAGCGTAGAGGAAATTTGAAATTTACTTTAACTGTCGCTAGTATTATGAATATTATGTCTTTTTTTTTTTTTGTTGAGAATTTTGAGGTTAGTTTACTTAATTGTCGCACGGGCAAGATGTCTAGTTTCAATATATTTAAGATAATTTTCTTTTGTATTGAACCTAATGATATGGTTAGTTTTGTTTTGGTAAAAAAAAAAACTGTAGAATAGATTTCACAGGTAAGGATTCTTCCACATCCTGATTAAAATTGACTAATAATTCCGCATATAAAAAATACTTCTTAAACAGTTCTGTTAGAAGTTAGAACCTCATAATTATCGAAGGCATGCACTAAACAAGTCCTTGATTTATCTTGTAACTACCATCCAAATATGGTGCCTAACATTGTAAACATAAATAATCACAAAGTTAGAAATAAGAGGGTGCTATCTTTCCAAATTATATTCACAAAAACAACTGATTTTATATTTTTGTTAGTGTCTTCCAAGGACATTGCATAGACTATGTTCTGGCAAAGGATACGATTTATCTATTTTAAGTCAAAAAAAAAAAAAAAAGATTTATCTACTTTGGAAAATCATTAAAAAAAAAAAAAGTCTAAGCAAGCAGATAAAATAATAAAAAAATAAATATTCAAATAAAAAATATATATTAAAAATTTATTTTAAAAAATTATATGAAATATTTTCATAAAATTATTGTATCATTATTCATATTGTATGATTTAATAAATCTAAATTATATAAAATATAAAATTAAAAATAAATTATTTATTTTAAATTTCTCTATCTCTGTCATTTTTATCCTCTCTTTTTATTTATCCTTGTTGGTAATCCTTTAATGGTGGACATGTTGTAGTCCTTTTTTGGTTGATATATTGTTGCAGTCCTTGACCCTTGTAATATTTAGTTGATGAACGATTCAAATAAAAAAAAAAAAGTCTATTATTTAGACTAAAGAAATAACAAAATCAATTATTATAACTAAAAGTCTAAAACACATGGTCAAAACAAAATTTATGTCTCAATGTTATTAATATAAGCTAATTATAGGTTCTGTTGGTTGTTATTATTAATCTTCCAAGATGAACATGAATATATTTATGTGTCAATGTGTCAAAGAACATTTCAAGATGTAGCATTAGTACACGTGATTATTCACTATATTTGGAAATTAGTATTAACAATGTGCTAACTTGTTGTAGTTACAACAAAACACTTCTTAAAATAGTGACTAATGAGTTGTGGCTATTTTTTTCTTCACTTAACAATATATTATCAATAGCTTCTTCATATATGTTCTGTCTCTAACTAGGAGGCCTAATACAAAAATTAAACCTCATTCTGATAGTGTTGATTTAACAAACACAAATTCATTCATTCTTTCATTCATTCTTTGATTCAATTGAAATAGCATAATAATAACAATAATAATAATGTCAAGGTCTATTCAAGAGAAGAAGTTAGGTGCAGGACGCGTCGTGGCAGTAGCGATTGAGAATAATAAAACAAGTCAATATGCAGCTAAATGGGCTGTTGATAATCTTCTTCCTAAAGATCAACATTTATTATTAGTTCATGTTAGACAAAAGGCTTCTTCAATTCCCACAACAAGTAATTCTAATTTTCATTCAATCATATATATTATATTATTGAATTGAGTTGAATGATTCATGAATTAATATATAATGCAGCTGGAAATCATGTACCTATTGATGGCAATGATGATGTGGCTAGAGCTTACATGCAACAAATGGACAATGAATCTAAGGAGCTTTTCGCTTCATTTCGTGTATTCTGCAATAGAAAGAATGTAAGTTCTAACACATTACGCGATTAGTGTCTGGCTCACTGTCGAGGATATCTTAGATTACAGTTTCTTATATACTTTTGTTCTTAATCTATAACAGATACAATGCAAAGAAATATTGTTAGAGGACATGGATATATCTAGGGGAATCATAGAAGGTATTACAACATATTCCATTGAGCTTCTGGTTCTTGGATCACCATCAAAGAGTGGTCTTGTAAGGTGATTCCTGCTTCTAAAATATTAGTCCAATTAACTATGGTTAATATTAATATTAGGGTACCGAGTTTGATTCCTGCAGATTTGTTTGAGTAAAAAATGAAAAGATCTTGAACCGTGTTTTATTGTGTCAGAACATAACATAATCGATTTTTTTATGAATGCAATTCATGACAGAAGATTTAGGACAACTGATGTTCCTAGCCTTGTGTCGAAAGGGGCACCCCCATTCTGCACGGTGTATATTATTTCTAAGGGAAAAATCTCATCTGTAAAAACTGCTACTGCTCCATTACCTGTGAAAGCCATACAACGTTTATTGCCTCCGCCACAACAGCTACAACAAAGTCCTGATAGAATGGATGTACACGCACTACTGCGAAACCACCCACCACGACGTATGATAATTTCTCTTTTAATATTTGTCGCGTTGCAATTCATCTAATATGAATTATGTTATGTCATTTTGTGTTTTGTAATGCTGATCATATAACACTATTTATTTGTATGTATCTATTATTACATTACAGCATTAGCAGAGAAGCTAACACACCATACACGCCATCATCAACAACATGAAGATGAAATCATGTAAGAACTTATGCATCCTTGGTTATATAAATAAAGCTAATGTTAACAATGATAAGATATCGTATGTTAAGTAAACAAAAAAATGCTTAAACTTTAAGCTATAATATAATATGCATCATTGCCATGCATATATTAAAGCATATGATACTAATATGATATTCTATGGACAGATCACCATTTACAAGAGGTGCAAGACCAACACACAGAACGTACGAGTCCACGATCTTTGACTCCGATATCTCATTCGTGAGCAGTGGAAGGCCGAGTGTTGATAGGATGTTCCCTACTTTGTATGAAGAAATGGACTCTGGAAGTGGACTCACTCCTCGGCTTTCAGGAAGCTCATCAGATTATGATGTCAGAAGCTTCGGTTCGTCTTTCTCAGGTGCTAAGTCAATTGATCAAACTGAATATTCATTCAGTTCACAAGACAGTGGGAATGGAATGTCCATATCATCACAACCAAGAATATCAAACTCGGTAAGCTTTTTATTTTTTGGTAACAACTTGGTAAGCTTACTCTAACTCCAAGTTAAATATATATAATTAACAAGGACAAGATGAACTAATACACCGTAATCTGGTTAAAATAACAAGCATGCCATGAACTTGTGAATTAAGTATGTAGTAGAAAGGTTTTAATTTGCGGTAGTAGTTTTGTCGTGATTTTTTATATTGCAGTCTAACGTGATTGATGCAGCCTTAATTTATTATGGTCTCTGAAACATTGAAAACCTCAACGTTGTTGTTCAGATTGTGGCCGCTAACCTTTTTAAGAAGCCGTGTATATTTGTAGTACTTTTGCCTTGTGTGCTTAGGTAGACAGATTTTAATAAATTTGTGTTTTGAAATTATAGGATGAAGTGGAAGCTGAAATGAGGAGATTAAGGTTAGAGCTGAAGCAAACGATGGAAATGTATAGTACAGCTTGCAAGGAAGCACTGACAGCTAAACAAAAGGTGCTCTTGCAGATTTTAATTTAGTCTAAACTCCAAACAACGGAAAAGGCCATTTACAAAAGCATATAACTAACTAAAATAAGGATTGTCATGTCATTACTAACAAAACATTAATAATGCAGGCATTGGAACTTCAGCGTTGGAAATTAGACGAACAAAGAAAATTGGAAGATGCGCGATTCTCTGAAGAAACAGCGTTGGCGGTAGCTGAGAAAGAGAAAGCAAAATGTAAAGTTGCTATGGAGGCAGCAGAAGCATCTCGAAAAATTGCAGAGTTGGAAGCACAGAAAAGAGTGAATGCAGAAATGAAACCTCACTCAGATCCTGATCAGAGGAAGAGGACAGGAGGAGGAGGGTCAGGAGACGGATTTTTACACGGACCTGCCCGGTACAGAAAATACACTATTGAGGAAATCGAAGAAGCAACAAACTACTTTTCCAACTCACTGAAAATTGGAGAAGGAGGTTATGGACCAGTCTATAGGGCTGAACTAGATCACACTCCAGTAGCTATTAAAGTGTTAAAACCTGATGCAGCTCAAGGACGATCGCAGTTTCAACAAGAGGTATGCAAAATGGCAATGAAGAGTTTAAAACATGCCCATGACTTGTACTTATTAGAGTCTTCCTCTGGAAGCTATTCGTGTCATGCTAAGCAATCTATCATAGTATTAGAATAACTTGTTGAGAAAGGCACTAAAAAATAGCTTGCAGAGGAAGGCTCTAATAGTAATAAGACTGACTCTAATAGTACCCGAAAAAATACATCATATATAACTCTAAAAGTATATCACCAAAATCATTTTTGAGCCCTGATTTAACTAATGGAATGAATTATACTTGAAGATTATTGAATTGAATTAATAATTTAGGCTTTGACATTTGATTCATGCAGGTTGAAGTGCTGAGTAGCATAAGGCATCCAAACATGGTTCTCCTCCTTGGAGCATGTCCAGAGTTCGGTTGCCTAGTGTATGAGCACATGACAAATGGAAGCTTGGATGACTGCCTCTTCAGGAGAAATAATAGTAGAATGCCAGTTCTACCATGGCAAATACGATTCCGGATCGCTGCGGAGATTGCCACCGGTCTTCTTTTCCTTCACCAGACAAAACCAGAACCATTGGTGCACCGTGACTTAAAACCTGGAAATATTTTGCTCGACCGGAACTATGTGAGCAAGATCAGTGATGTTGGGTTGGCAAGGCTTGTCCCTCCTTCGGTTGCAGACACCGTGACACAGTATCGCATGACAGCAACTGCTGGAACTTTCTGTTACATTGATCCCGAGTACCAACAAACAGGCATGCTCGGAACAAAGTCTGATATTTACTCACTTGGGATCATGCTTCTACAGATGATAACAGCAAAACCACCAATGGGTTTGAGTCACCATGTTGCAAGATCTATTGAGAAAGGTACTTTTCGTGAGATGCTTGACCCTGCTGTAGAGGATTGGCCAGTTGAACATGCAATGCATTTTGCCAAGCTTGCTCTTCAGTGTGCTGAAATGAGAAGAAAAGACAGACCTGATCTTGGGAAAGTTATTTTGCCTGAGCTTAACAAACTCAGAGATTTTGCTGATGAAAACATGCCTATGATGATGATGATGTTTAGTGCAAGAACTAACAATGTTTACGCACGAACCGGGTTTTCCTCATCAAATCAAGTAAGCCACATTCACATTCAGTAATTCACACTGATTACAAAACATATTTTATTCTGCTTATATTATAGTATTATAGTCATCGGTGTTGGCATTGCATAACATAATTATGTGTTTTTTGTAGGACACGATGAGTGAATCCCAATCACTGTCTGGAATGTCAGGATATGAAAGCCACTAAGTTCATCATCATTGGGAAAAATGTAAATTCTGTACTCTGTAGTAAATATTAATGCTTCTTCCGCGCTTCCTTTCAACAATGTGATGCATGAAAAATGTGTTTCAAGATGACATGACATTGCAAAAGGCATCCACTTCAAAAGCAGTTTTAGGCTAATTTGTGATTGACAATACAACAAACATGAATGTAATTTGTAACTGTTAAATTGTATTTAGAAATTTTTGTCATTCACAGAATGGGTACTAGCTGATTAAAATTTGAAACTTACCTCATCTTCATGCACATGCTGATAATCAAATAATTTGGACATAACTTGCTGATTTTAAGTTGAATGAACAAAAACAAAGTCGTATGAACAAATAAATCATATCTATATTTCATTACAATATCCAAATCTTATTAATGAGCATGATCTACCATTTGTCTTGTTGGATTAGAATGTCAAAATTAGCACCTAGAAAGCTTAGATTAAAATGGTTTGTATCATTAAATGCAAAATTTCTATATTTCATCTCCTCAAAATTGAGGGTATGTACAATTGCAAATTGGATATCGCAATCACTTATGTCGAGAAATACTCAAATAATATTTTAGTCTATTATGTATCTCACTTATTATTAGATTGTAAGAAGAGAGTATTTACGTATCTCTTTTGCTTTACGACCTTATCAAGGTAAAAACCACACTTTAGGATGTGTTCATAGCAGAGTCTTACTCAAATTTTGAGAGCAGGTTCGGAAACTGTTGTTGTCTGTTTCAACAGTTTGATAAATGACAGTGTATTAAAACAGTCTTAAGAACTGTAGAAAAAGCTAGATTTATAATAGTCTATCGACACAAATTGAAGCATGCTTCAAATTCAACTTGCTGGGATATGTAGTTTATTACTCTTATCTAAAATTGTGTTCTTAATACAAGAATTACAAACACAAAATGAGATGGTTCCTCTAAAAAAAAAACATTGTGAAACCCCATAACCTAACACTAACATTTGGGACGATAAATTAAACATGAAAATAATTAATTCATTTTACAATATAAATTATTGAACAGATAATTGTGGGAGATTAATTATCAAAATTTCATTAGAACTTTCACAAGCACGCACAGACTACATATTGATTACAACAATGCAAATTCCTTATAGGGGTGGCAGCACATAGTCATATCCATCAGGCAGGCAAGGCAGCTGGTTCTGGTTCTGGTTCTGTCACCTTGTTAACTAATACCATCTTCGGCGGTGGGGGCTGTATTTGACGTCGACAACAGTTAATTTAGAAAATCAAACAAAATAAAAAGAGAAGTGGCGCAAGAAACACCAACTCTAATACTCTCTTTTCAACACTTCCTCTTTTATTGTGTAAATTTTTTTGGTCCCAATACATGAATTTCATCCAATAAGAAGGTGGTGTTGAAAAGAGAGTTATAAGCTTCCAAAAGAGGTCTTTCAGCTATAACTGGAAATAACACACGCCAGGAACTATGATAATATTGAAAAATCCCGGTTTATGATTTTAAAGGCATGTTCGGTGTGTTTTCTTATCAAAACTTTTCTGTAGCAGCTCATGGAGATATTATTTTGAAAGCCTTTGCTAGGGGACATAAATATTATCAGCATTATATTAGGTTCTTACCACAGCCAACTCTTCCTCGTGCTTTGGAATAAAAGCAGTATCAACCTTGCCATTTTTGAAATCCTGTAATACAAGGATTTTGGATACATTAGTTGATTTACTTCTGAGTTCTGATTGACCTAAAATACTATTAAAGCATACAAGTCACCCAAAAAATACATATAAGATACACCTACCTCTATGTCAAGGATAAGTTTATGATAATCAATTGTTGTAGGAACTCCTGCAACAAAAATGTAAGTGTTAACAATATCATCATAGAAAGTGAAGGGTTTAAACCAAGGATCAAGATCATCTGCAGTTCTTTTCAAAACAGAAGGATTTAAAATTGTAGACCCTTAAAACGTATAATATAGTAAACAAAATGGCAAAAAACAATTGATTTGAACCCTAAGATCAGAAAATTGCAACCCCTGCAACTAGCTTCAAACTGCAGAGGACTCGATTCTTTCAACAAACTCCTTTGTTCTTTTCGCAAAGTGTATGAACAAGGTGCAAAAGACTAGTATTTCACTTCTATCAGGTTCTTGGCTTCAGGCATGCAATTGACTTGCACCAAGTACAGATATCTAAGGGATTATCACTAAAAAAATCAGACTGCTTTACCTGTGATAATAGTGTCATCAAGTGCCCTTTTCATGCGTTCAATTGCTTTTTCTCTAGTCGGAGCCCATACAATCAGCTGCAAAATGTTCGCAAACTCAAGATATGAGGAAGAGCTTCAGATTGAAAAAAACAAACATTTTATAGGCAATTGGGTTTATTGCATCGATGTCATTCTCACCGCATCATATCTCAGGACAAGTAAATATTAGATCTTGTTTTTAAATATAAAGTCTAACAGTCAAACACATGTGGAATATATTAGATCCTATTTACTAAATACTTTAAAATGAACCCCTCATTTGAAACGAACTTAAAAACTAATTGAGTAACAAAAGGAAAAAACTATGATTAGTATATATTTGCATTAGATGTTTGTTTCATTTAACTGAATGCCTTTGGTAGATATATACAGTTTACATGCATTTGCTCTTCATGCGGAATATTTAAAGAGATGCAGTATGTAGTATAGCAACTGAGATGCGGATGACAAGTTACGAAGAGAACAGATTGGCACACCTTTCCAAGAAGAGAATCATAGCTTGGAGGAACAACATAATCAGGATAAATATGACTATCCATTCTGACAAATGGACCTCCAGACGGCAAGTATGCTGTAATTCTACCTGTTGTTTGAGGGGAGAAAATTCCATAGAATAATAAAATTTCAATTAAAAACAAATGAAAACCATAAAATCCAAACACTTGGCAAACCATTTTAAAATGAGAGAAAGAAGCTAATTGAAAAAACTGCCCAGCGAATATATGCAATCTATTGTGGATTAGGTAAATGTTACAGCTGAGGAAGCTGGTGTTAAAATGCAATTGGATTACAATTTATCTTTTAACACATTTATACAGAAATATGCTTCTGATGGATAACGATACCTGGCCCTGGTCTAAATCCCTTAAAAGCATCTTCTGCATTGATACGGCATTCAATAGAATGTCCTCTGAGCACAATATCCTCCTGCAAGAAAAACAATGATGAGAGAAAGATTCTAAAGAGTTGCAAATGAAATATTTCCTTTAGTACCTGTTTGTATCGAAGCTTTTCTCCCAGAGCTACACGAATTTGCTCTTCTATCAAATCAACGGAGGAAATCATTTCTGTCACGGGATGTTCAACCTGATTTCAACCAACACCCCATCCACACAAAAACAAAAGAATAAATTACTCAAACTAATCACCGCAAAAATATTAGTAGGTATAGGGCAGGTTGGGTACTATAGTACTTAAATCTGTACTAAGATCCATATTTTTTTGATTTGATAAACTTGGGCTTGAGAATAAATCCATTTGATAAGGAAAAATCCTAGGCATAGCAGAAATCAGTTTCAACCTGGATACGAGTGTTCATCTCCATGAAGTAAAAAGAACCCCTTTCATCCAAAAGGAACTCAACAGTTCCAACGCCTATGTAACCGATAGATGCGGCAGCTTGAACTGCTGCATCTCCCATTGCCTTCCGTAACTCCGGGGTCAATGCAGGAGATGGTGCTTCTTCAAGTAGTTTCTGATTACGCCTCTGCATTAAAAACCACAGTCAACATAACTAATTACTTCAGGTTGGACCTCTTGCAACATCATTACAAAATGGGAAAGTAAATAATCAGAACACCTCTAAACTTGTTTGATAAAATTGAAACAATATGATAAATCAAGTTCAAGGTTTTTTAATTGAATTTTACATTTTTATCCTCTACTTTCCAGCAATATCAGCACTGGTTACACTTATGAAATTCCCCAGAATACGAAATAGAACATATACTATAAAATGATCAGTGTGACGACAATGTAATCATTTCAGATAAAGCCAAAAACATTACTTTAATCTTTTACAATAAGAATTATAAAAAAGCTTGCACTCCATTCAGAAAAACATCTCATATGTATTAAATAGTATATTTAGTTTTTCAAGTTTTGTTAAATGTCATATGACCAAAATGAGTACAAGTACGCATAATATAAACTACTATTTTGAAATACTAAATTGAGGATGCTAGTTCAAAGCACCTGGATACTGCAATCACGTTCTCCAAAGTGAACAACATTACCATATTTATCTGCAAGAACCTGCAAGCGATAGAAACAGAAATTGATGAATTAGACACAATGTTATCATTTATAAATGCAAGCAACCATTAAAACTCAGAAGTATAATGCGGTGAGGAATATTTGGTGTTTGGAGTTACTCTCTCCGTTCCTCATTACTTGTCCCTTTTGTAGAAAACTTATGTTCTTGCTTGTCATTTTCAAAGTTCAATGCAACATTGATTATTGTTTTGTCAAAAATGCCCTTAAGTATATATTACAGTAGAGAAATAGGTGGAATGTGATAGTAAATAGTTAAGGGTATTATAAGAAAAAATAAATAATTCTATCAAAAGCAACAAAACTTATTAGCTTTCTTGGTATGTGTATATGTTTTTCATTATTGAATAGATGTAGTTAACAAAACTAAATAATGCAATCAATGAGCACAGTTGAATTTCTATTTCAGAGCTTCCGAGGCAGACACAGGACATTCTTATTTGATGCAAGCAACCAATTATTGCATTAATAAGAGTTTGACGTTGTCCTTGAGCAATCCCTACCTTAATGTTTCCTTCGGATCCACAATCTCCATAGATAAAATTCCCTCAAGGATTCTCGTAATCCTCGGGCTACAGTCAAATTGCAGATTTCAAAAAGAAAAGGGGCTACAGTAAAAATTACCTGGAATTCAATGTGCCTTGGGTTTTGAATGTACTTCTCCAAATAAACACCATCATTTCCAAATGCAGCAGCTGCCTCACTCTTAGCTTGCTGTAAAGAAATCAAATTGAAAACATTTACCAAAAGTGTCGCACACACACACAATATATATATTTTTACTTTAATCTGATTATAGGTATATTTGATAGTTATGGCTTCTATATTTATATTAATTTGAGTTCAAGTTACCCTTTTTATCTTTTACCTATGGATATTCCATTTAATTTTTAACAGATAAATAAAAAACTGCAAATTATAATACAAACTACTTAACAAGAACTTTGATTCAGCAAAAAATACCTGTAATAACTTCACAAACTCCTCAGGTTCTTTAGCAAGACGCATACCACGTCCTCCACCACCAGCGGTTGCCTGAGAAACATCATATGATTGTTAGTCCGCATAAATTGGCAAAAGGAAACTTTACACAGGAATATTACATGGCCCGTTCAATTGGTGTAAGTAAGCAGCCAAACAAATCATAAAGAATATATTAGAAACCAATACATATTTTGAATCATAAAAGACAATAATAGAAACTAATACATATTCTTTTAAATATATCACAAACATAGTAATATAATTACGGTAGTAAGTTGAGTAGCCTGCAGTAGGACAAAAAATTTCCAGTTCCAAATGATAACCATATTTTGAGGGTCATACATCACTTGTATATCACAAAGAATTTTAAATTTTTTATTATATAAATTTATTTTCAAATAAGATTCATCATCCCATATATATCTCAACCGATCAAGGGACAGAAGGACGAAAATGTAGTAGGTTGTGGTATGAAGGGAGCACACGCATGAGTATATACATTTTGAGATTTAAGAGTACATAATGTAAGCATGTTCAAATGCCAACCATAAAAATTGGAATTCACTTCAAATAGGAACAAGGTTGATACAGAACAATAAGCCAATCTACCTTGATCATCACGGGGAAACCAATCTCGTGTGCCAGCCTGATAGCTTCTTCAGTGCTCTGTCAAATTAATGCTTATTATTAAACTGATGTCATGGAATCTGAAATTCACTTCCAACTTTCTGTTGAAGCTATCTGATGCAATCAATTCACAAGTGTCTAATGTTATACCTGCAATAGCCCCTCACTCCCGGGAACAGTAGGAACATTTGCTTTCTTCATTGTCTCTCTAGCAGTTGCTTTGTCACCCATAACCCGAATACTGTCAGGCTGAAAGGTTTGACTAAATGTTCAGTTTTACCACATAATTTGAAGGGGAAATATTACAGAACTTAATCAACTAAACAAGCATTTTGTATTTGACATGGAAAACGTTAAGTAATAAAACTAAGACATTAAAATTAGATAAAAAATGCTTTTAAGCTACTTTTAGCTAGGCATATACTGGAAAGTTATATAAAAGCTGGTCTTCAATTGTAAACAAACACTTTTCAATATGAAAAAGACAAACAGCAGAAACTCAAACATAGCTTTGCAAGAACGTTTTCTGCATACAGATTAACAATACTATCATTTTAGTCATGCGACACTCCAAAAAAACTTTCTTACTAGCTATAGTAGCTAGAAAATTGTGTTTTTTTTGTCATAGTGTAAAAACAGCAATCCTCACTATACAATATCACCATGTCCATAACCTAATATCATTCTGATGCATTTATGACTTACTATCGTGATATTGACTAAAATTCCAATTCTAGTGGTTCAAGATAGTTTACACAGAAGCTAGTTTTGAAAATAAATACCAAATTATAAACTCAACTCAATTATAATTGTAAAGCTCGAAACTAGGGCAGTCACAAGAAATCAACAAAACAAAGGCAGTACTGACATTTGGGCCAATAAAATTGATTCCATGTTCTCTACACATTTCAACAAAGACAGCATTCTCAGCTAGAAAACCATATCCAGGATGCAACATGGTGCATTTGCGACCAGAAGCAGCAGCCAAAACATTTGGAATGAGTAAATACCTGTACATAATAAAGAGGAAAAAATACAAGCAGTTAAATTTTCAAAACAATAAAATAACATTTTGCAGTTTAATTATCAAGTATAATAATAATAATAAAAAAGATAATGATGAATGATTACGATTGGCTACTGGGAGCTTCACCAATGCAAACAGCTTCATCAGCTAATTTAACATGAAGAGCATCTTTATCAATGGTGGAATAAACAGCAACACAAGGAATCCCTAATTCATGAGCAGTACGAATAACACGAACAGCAATTTCGCCTCTATTAGCAATGAGAATCTTTTCAGCACGACAAGTTGTTGCACGAGGAGCATAAGACTTAAGTGCTTGACGGTAGTTTTTAGATGAATGTTGAGTAATTTGTCTCGGAAAATTAACCTTGTTATTTCCCGTCAAAAAAGTACACCGAGAATGTGAATTATTGAGTCCTCCTCCTACTCTCGCCGTAAATAAACCCTGGATCGGATTAAGAAATCAAAGGAAGTAATTAAGTAATGCGATTAAATGAGAGTAAGTAATTAATTAGTTTGAGATTAGTTAGTTACTGTGACGGGAACGGTGGAAGGTGAGGAGAGAGATTTGCACGCCGCTGACATTGTTGCTTCCATTGATGAATTGAGAGAGAGAGAGAGAATGAAGGAAGGAACAATGGAATGAAGAATGAAGAGAGAGAGTGTAAGTAGTTAGTTGGTATATTGGTGAGTCGATGGAAACGAGGGGAAGGAGGGAGTGACAATGGCAATGTAATATTGGAGGCTCCGTCCAAATCTAAATCTAACAACACAACGCACACTCACACTTTGTTGTACTTTGTAAGTAATAATGGACTTTTAGCAGTTGGAACTTGGATGGAACAGTCACCAACTTAGCCCTTACTTCCTCAAATCTCAGCCCTTCGTTTACTCCAAAATACCTTGTTTCGATCGTTTGATTAAAATGTAAATTTATTAATCAAAGTTAACAAAAACATTATGATGGAGTTTTTTTAAAAATAAAATAAGGAGTGTGTATGTTATCTGTAAAAGTAATACGTGTAGATAAAATTCCTGTCGTTTGGACTTGATTTATTGGTACTTCCAAATTATTATTGATCGCTCTCACTAAATTTCAAAATCAAATTCCTACTTCATAAAGTGTGACGCAATCAATTTTTTCCAATAACAAGTCTATTATTTTAGAAAAACATATTTAAATATTTTATAACTAATTTAATTCTTGTATATTTTGCATCTTTTAACAAATTAATATTAGTTAACAGATTCTTAAATATACATATATTTATGGTTTTTTTTTGTGACGTGGCGTAGAGACTAAAAATTCACTTTTTAAAGTGAATAAGCAAGTCATAGGATTCAAATTTTGAATATGTAATATTCCTAAGATTGGTTATAATTTATAAGTGATAAATGTTCGCATAAAATTCTTCTTCTATAAATTTTTCTTACTAAACAACATTTAGCATTTCCTTAACTGAACTGTGACACCAAAAAATATTTACTCCTATTTTTATTGTGTCGAGCTCACTCCTTAGGAATGTAAAAGTAGGAAATCCTGAATTCAAAATCAAAATATCTAAAAGAATAAAAATTATCTAACAAATTTCATTATACATGTAAATAATTATGTATATTATTATGAAGGCGCATTGTGAATGCTAAAGTATATGTGCCCATACTCAGTATTCATAATGCAAATTTTTGCCATACTCTAGATCCCATGGACATCCTATTATTTTCAGTTCAACCAAAACCAATTATTCAAAAGATCACAAAAATAAATAACTGTCAGTCAAAATTTGCTTTTGAAATGTTTACAGACCAGAATGACTCGTCTGCATATTAACGACAACCTTTTACAGTAATTTCTTTGCTATCCCAATCCCCAGTCCCCATGCCCCAATGCAGACAAAGGGTTCTGAAATTAGACGAGTACAAAAGAAATATGCTACCAGTCTGAAATAATTAATGGACCCAATGATCATACAACACTAGGCCATCTATCATTCTACAGTGTACAACAACTCCTATACTAGGAGAATTTAAATTGAACAAAAAGTATTTACAAGAGAAAATTTGAGAAGGAATTGAGCGCACCCAGACTGGTGGGATGTGAAGGTAGCAGCTGCCCGCCCAGCCAGAGTAATCAAGAATGTAGAGAGAAGGGTCTGCAGGTGAACAAGTCACAGATACAGAGAATTTGCAAAAATAATACCACGTCGAAGGCTTTCACTTGCTGCTGCAAATTTCTTCTCCAAGTCGGCTTCTCCAACTGCATCAGCCGCAGCACGCAACTGGATAGAGACAAAAACGATCGTTAGAGACCACGACTTTAAAAACTCATCATGTCAACTAAATTATTTCCATTTTGTTTCCAGACAATTCATTAGACTGAAAATGTGTTATAAAATGGAAGAATTTTCCAATGGAAAAAATAACTGCTGAAACACAAGTAAACAAGTGCTACTTTAACCCATACACTTCCTAATTTGGAAATTAAACACCACAAAGTTCAAGCTTATATTAAATATTACATGCATAAAGTTATGAAATCTAACATAATCAGGTAAAATCAACCATCGAAAATGAAACCATGTGGTTTACCTGATTCAAAAACTCATCAAGCCTTCTAGCAGCCCTAATGATACTCCCCTCAAAGATGTCAGTCATTTGAGTAACCTCAGCAAAACTTGATCCCTGGGAGGAAAATAAGAAACAAAACAAAAGACAAGAGGTTAATATAAACTTACAAACCAGTACATTAACCACTCCTGTTTTCTCCTGAATGACTATACGTGTCTTAGAACACAATGTAAAATGAGATTTAGTATCACAATCAACACAGATGAGTCTATTTTGAAGAATTATTGATAATGAATCAAGAGTACCAGACCGTGTGTGTTTAGGCACAAAGTGTAAATGATTATATGAAATTTCACTGACAGACAAGTGTGTGTGCACGTGCGCTTTAAGTTGTGAATTTATCTTCTAAGCATGAGATTTTATTTCGCACATTATGAAGCAAAGGATCCTCATATTAGTTAGAGATTCTGGCACATGTTGCTATGTATCTAAAATTGTAAACGAATTTTTTATATCAATGAATAGAGAGATTATTGGGCAAGGGTATATTTATCAGTTTCACACAACCACAGGAGTAACCGTTAGAGGATTTGAGTATTGCTCACTTATTCAAAAATAAAAAGGGATTTGTCGGAGTTGTTAAGATATAGAGGTGGTTTTCTGTAAGAAATGCAAAGCAAGAGGTTGGAGTAATTACATCAAACACATGTTGGCTGCAAAAATAAGTTAAGTAACACCAGGGCAGAGGATGAAAATTGTCCACAAGAACAACTGAATAAATATTTAAAAAAAGGAATAACACAGAGGAATTGGTGAATCGCCGAATCAGTAAGGTTGCCATAACTCTAAAAATCAATTAAATCAAAGACATCTAAGAAGCAGCAGAAACAAGTTTTCTCCCACATGTTAATACCAATTAATTATCAAGCAAAAATGACAGTTAAGAATAGAAGAAAAGAAAGATAACAAGAATTAGCTAAGGGAGAAAATATAAAATGGAAATAAAATCATTTGAGGCAGTAATCTCCCAAGAATCAATAAAGTGAAGAATAAAGCACAGCTCTCACAACGAATTAACCCCATCCCTGTGTTTGGAATTCCCTTCTGTTTTTTTATTTTCCTTTGACTAAAGCAATAAGATAACAAACTACAATCCCCAACTTCCAATTCAAACAGCTAACAAGCAAACAATGCACAACTAAATTATTCCGGAGGTTTCTCAAGTTCAAATAGCAATCTACACAACAATTTCTAGTTTTGAACTAGTCACCCCAGACATGTGTAATAGAAACTTTATTCTAGAAACTTATTCAGGAATATGAATAATAACTTATCCAGGAAAAGATACTTCACTCTGGAAATCAAGCAAACGACTTAAAAGTAGAGAAGGCATTCAAGTAAAAAATATGATATTACGAACCTTTGACCAAGAGTATATTACATCCATCAAGAAAGGCCTTACTGTTGATTCGACATACTCATCCACATTTACCTCCAATTTGCATTCATGTTGTATCTGTAACCATAATGTAATCCCATTAATAATATAATTCACAAATTCACAAGGAACATTAAGTTAAATTATAGTACACCTCTGCTATCCTTCTTGCACTGTCTTGAAGCTGTTGTAGAGGTTTCGCAAGCTCTGATCTCAGCTGTATCTGCTCAGTTGATTTATCTACTGGTATAAAACAACTTGCCAGGGCAGCAACTTGATGATGGTCAAGATCATTAAAAGTTCCTAATGAGGAAGGGAAAATGAATAAAAGAAAAATAATTAGATTATGTAACCAACTGCAAACTATACAGAAAAACAACGAACAAATGCTTATTAATTCACCATTAAACATTAATTCAGTAACAAGGAGTTCATCGCCTGTGTCAATCAAGCAGGCCGCCCTTCCTTTCACTTGAACTACACTATCAGCATCAATATGGCCAAGCTTCTTTAAGACTCGAGAGCGATTTTTAAGTTCATCTCGAAATTTTTGCAGCTGAAACATTGATCATTTTTCCCAATAACTAGTAAGTCCATCAAAACAACCATGGAATCATACAACAGTTCAGAAAAATAAATTAAGGAGTACAATTATCCATTGTCCACATTCAAGCATAGTACACTCCACATTTGTCATGGATAAAATTATCAAATGAACCTCCCATCATATGAGAATGATAAGAATAAATCGTAGCCATCAGATTAAGATGAAGGGCTGAGATTAAAATAAGTTAAGTGAGTCATGTGACACAAAATTCCAATCCCATGTGCACTTCCAGGTTCTGACCTTTCTTCTTAATGCATTTTTTCTTCCTGTGTTTGCCACTTCTGCTTTTCCTTTTGCCATTGCTGTTCCACATTCAACCTGTGAAGATTGATTGGGATATAGTTGTTTTCTTTTGGCTAATTCCGTTATAGATTTTAATGCTAACAAAGAGTAGAAACTTTCTTTCGATATTTACCAATGCAGATTGTAACGTGAAGAAACTTGCTTGCTTGCAACTCATGGATCTATAATCTCATTTGAAATATTTATTTAATGGTTTGTGTTTCCTTTACTCTTTTATTTAACAACTCAATAGGTGAGGGAAAAAAAAGGTTACAACTTTTGGATTTTCTTTAACGATTAAGATAGAATCCCTAAATCCCAAAAAGATTGATCTTAGAAGACTGGAATTGAAATCAAAATCGAAAAAAGGGAAATAACTGAAATCCCCAAATCAAAATCCTTAACCCCAAAAATAAAATCCCTAATTCCAAAAAGAAGTTATGGGTGAAGAAGAAATGGAGAGGAACGATATAGAAATGGGACGGAAGGCAGAACTGGAAACAAGACATGGAGAAGAACGAAGAAGTACTCGTCGGCGAGAGTTGCCCAGAATCAAAGGAAGATGAAACCTGGAGAAGAGAAGAGAGATGCATGTCTGGGTATGAGGATTGAGTGTCACATGACTCACTTAACTTGTTTTAATCTCTAATCTGATGGCTACTATTTATTACCATTCTCATATACAAATACCATTCTCATATGATATGTCCTCTGTGTGTGTGTGATGCATAGCACACATTGTCTTGGCTCCCATTCAATACCTGGGAGCCAAGTTGTATTCCAAACTCCAACTTGTATTCCAGATTAATAATTAAATGTAGCAAATAATGAAGCCTCAGAAAAGTTAATACCTGGGAGTCCCGCATTTTTGCCTTCAGTTGTTGAATTTCATGGTTTGCTTCAGCTTTCCTCTCAAAGCACTTAATTTGATCCACGTTTTGAATCTAACATACAGCAAAGTGTTGTGGAAACATTCAAATCAAAGACCAGCAACATCACATTTATACATACAGAATATGGATCAGATTCATTTTGGCAAACCTTGTGCATAGGATGATCCAACAACTTTTTCTCAAGTTCCTCTATTTGATTGACAAGCTCAACTATCTCTGAATCTCGTACATCCATGTCCTGGAAATTTATTTAAATAATAATACATAAACCATAGTGTGACTCTGTTAAAGATAACTAAAACTCAGCTGTGAGCATGTGCTAAACTATTCTTCCTCGCTAAAAAGTAAGACAATGAGACAGAGAAGTTGTAAGATTAACATTGATGAAGAGCGAAAAATATGTTCAAGGTTTTGACTATGCAATGCAAACAATAAAAAATGCCCATATATTGGAGACCATATAGTTTACATAAAAATTATGTGTCCATTATCATGTGAAACATTAAATAGCCTATAATAGTCGCCCTTTAATTCTGATGGAAAAAGTGAAGAACATACCACAATTTATGATAGCTGGGTATGGAAAATTTTACCTTTACAGGGTTAAGCTTTGGAAGACCTTGAGGAAAACGATTGCCTAGTTCCTGAACAGCGAGGAGTATACTTTGCCGAGCTTCCAAAGGGCGGAGATCAGGAGGTACATATATCCTTAATTTACTAAGGGCAGCGATTAATGGTAATTGAACAGGCACCTATTGCAAAAGGAAGCAGTCAAGGAAACGTAACAGTCTTTTTGATATGTAAAGTGATGTGAGTGACAAAACAGAGCTGTGAAAAAGTAGCATTAAAGTCAAAATAGAAGCTTACCACATGCATTTCACCTTTTTCTCCAGGGCGAGGTGGACATGGTTTTGGCCGTGTACTGTTTTCGTTTGAACCAGGTGAACAATGAAGTAAAGTGTCAACTATATAACCACCAACAGGTTTCTTAACAACATTGACTACAACACCCCAGCCCCAATCTGTCCCACCCTCTCTTACTTTAATCTGCAAGATTAAGAAGACCATCTATTTCAGTGATGTTTGATAGAAGAAACAGAAGATAAATTAAACACAGAAGAACCAAAAAAATAGAAATTAACAATTGTGCGCAGACAATGTAGGAAATAATTGACATTTAATACATGCATATATTACATATATTTTTTAAAAAATTCATGCATGCATACACACACAAATACAGAGAGAGAGAGAGAGAGAGAGAGAGAGAGAGAGAGAGAGAGAGAGAGAGAGAGACATATGGATGAATTTATGATATTATATACCCATTTAAATTTAAATGCTGATGCTCAGGGATTAATTAGAGAAGCAAAATAATTCCAAACTCAATTCTGCACCGACAATAACTATCACTTACCAATCGACCAGGGACAAGAAAATAAAGAATCATTTCAGGTCTTATTATTTGTGACATCATCTTTTTCTCAAGCTGAGCTAAATCCAATTTCAGCTTATGATATTCAGATACTTCAGCCTACACAAATAATGAATAATAGCAAATAGTAAATCGAATTTCAAATTATAAAAATCACACAGGAAATATAATTAACAAAACAACAGATGGCCCAGGAACAAAGATTACCTCTCCTGCAGCATCAAGCAAGGCTACTTCCTGTTCTAGCATAGACACCCTATTTCCCATATCAGGTAAGGACTGAATATGGGCAACAATTCAGTGAGTTAAACATCACATTGCACCAAATACAAATAAGGGTTTGAAGGGAATGGTTGGGTACAAACCTTTTCATATTGAAATTGATGAAATGAATTTCTTATCACATGTTCAGCAGTAAACTGCCCTTCTGCACGGCTCATCAAATTTAAAATTGAGTAGTAGCTAAGCCTGAATGTACTAACTAAAGGAGCAGGTTTACCCAGAACCATTTCTTTGAGGTTATTCATTTCCATCTGTGCAAAATAATCGGATAACGATTTAGTCCATAATTGCAAAACCAGTTAGTTTTAGTTTCCTGTCCAAAGTCAAAGAAGAGACTTTGACATACCAATAATAAGTAAGAATAGAATGTGAACACAATATAAAGCATCTAACCTATAGTCTTACAGTCAAAGTAAAGATGATTACTTTCTGAGAAGAATGTGTTTGGTACTTGGCCAAAGTATCATAATTTAGTTAGAAATTGGAAAAAAATGACTAGCAAAACACTCACCTGCTCATCAATCATTATGATACAAATCCCACGCTCATCTTTACCACGACGCCCAGCCCTTCCACTCATCTAAAGGTATCATATAATCAGTAGTAAGTAAAAATGGCAAAACCTCAATAGAATGAATAATTCTTCAACCACCAACACCCGAAACAGAAACCATTGCTCACCTGTATATATTCACCAGATCCAATATAACGGTGACTATCACCATCCCACTTCTTAACAGCAGTGAATACAACAGTTTTTGCCGGCATATTTAAACCCATTGCAAACTGTAGAAAAGTGCATCTAAGAATCCCTCCCATAATATTTTATCAAGAACGCATAAAAAAAACAAAAAACAGAAGCTTAAGAAAATCTTACTGTCTCAGTAGCAAAAAGAGCCTTTACAAGACCTTCCTGGAAAAGAAGCTCAACCAATTCTTTGATGACAGGAAGAAGCCCGGAATGATGGACAGCAATCCCTCGCTGAAGAAGTGGCAACATCAGCTCGATAGCAGGTAAGCTCCGGTCTTCCTCATTCAAACATAGCACTGCATTCCGAAAAACATGTTCCACTGTATCCTTTTCCTCTTGGGTATTGAAGTCGAGCTTAGACATAGACATTGCATGCTGCTCAACCTCTCTCCTACTGAAGCTAAAGATGATAACAGGTTGGAATTTCCTTTCCATGATCATCTGAAAATCAATAAATATATCAACTAAATTAAAGAGCAATAAATATATCAACTAAAAACCTTCCATAAAATAGAAAAGTATAAGTGTACACCCATGAAAAATAAACTTCATCAGTATAATAAAACAACCCAATTCATCAACATATATGCAAATGACACTCTTTTAAAAATGCACGAGCTTTACACATTCATACCCATATGTCTAATCAATAATCATATCCAAACGCAACTGCTTAATTGCAGATATCCTCAAAAGTGCAAGACTTAAATCCCTCTAAAATGCACCAAAGTATGTCAAACATTACATGTTGCACCAAAGCTTTGGCTTCTTTACTTCTTAAAAACAAGTGAAACTGGTTTAGGGACTTAAAACACATTTTCCAAACAGAGCAATGATTTCCATGAAGCAGCAGTGACAGAACACTAACAGATTCTGAGCTTGATTCTGGGGAAATATCCATGGCCCCATCTGTAACGTGTGATTGGTATTAATCATTTTATTTTACTGAACATGGTGTCCAATTAAAAGACTTGAGCTAAGCGAAAGCTTTAGATTTTCCTAATAGCGGCCGCCACAGTCAAGGTCATGTTAAGGATTTCATGATTTCGGCTGTTACGGATGCTGCGGTGCGGATTGTGGTTGTCGCGGTGAGAATTAATTACAACATCGCACAAATCTTATTAAAATTATTTGTACTATCATATATGTATAAGTATAACAACATAAATTAAAATTAGAGATAGATATGTAGTTCTGAACTAGGGAAAGAGTTAAAAGGAGATAACACTATGTAATTTATGTTCAGATTTGTACTAAAAGTTAGATTTTTATCCATTTCAATTGAAAAAAACAGAAGTCGCTTATCTATTAGCATTTTGTCGCGGCCGTTAACGGTGTTTCGTCGCAGCTGTAACGGCATTTCAGCATGATTTTTTTTTTCACTCTAAAAAGGGGGAAAACAGTAACGGCAGCTTGTCACATGCGTTTTCTTGGTAACGGACTATTTTTTATACCCTTAATAATACTTGATTCCCTATAGACAATAAGCATATAATGTGCCAGTATGTTTACATTACTCAATTTTCCTAAAATTCTATTCTATATTTCAATAAAAGCAAGTGCAGTAAAATCGTTATCATAAGTATCTAACAATATGTTGCAACACGCAGTCAGAAACTCCCGAAGCTTCCGACAATATAATATTCAATAAGCTAGTTTTCCATCACAATGAACAACACCGTCGATAAATAATAAATAAAATTAACTATGGTTCGAGGACTAACAACACAAGGAAAGGCAAAAATAACTGACCTTAACAATTTTGTATATATCAGAACCGCCATTAGCAGAACCACCTCTCCCGCCTCTCCCATTAGATTTACCACCCCTGCTCCCCTCACTAAGCTTCTGCTTAATAAAAGTATCCTGCAGCTTCACATAATTATCCTCCCTAAACTGCTCATTCTCATCAACAACCAAATACAATCCACTCCCACCAATAGGAAAAACATAATGCTGCAAAGGCGTAGGTCGAAAATCAGTATAAACAACATGACAAGGTTGTTTATGTATATTACAAATCCACTCAGCAAATTCCGTAGCATTCGACATAGTAGCCGAAAGAAACACCATTTTAATAGCAGGTGGTAAAAAAATTATACTTTCTTCCCAAACAACACCTCTTTCACGATCCTTCATGTAATGAATTTCATCAAATATAACCCAAGCAACTTCTTTCAAAACTTCAGAACCACGATACAACATTCCTCTAAGAATCTCCGTCGTCATAACAAGACATGTCGCATTCGGAGATAGCGTAACATCACCAGTCATCAAACCTACGTCTTTAAATTCTTGACTAAGCTCTCTGTATTTCTGGTTACTAAGAGCTTTAAGCGGTGAAGTATAGATAACTCTCTGTTTATCTCTAAACGACATTGCAACTGCGTATTCCGCAATCGCAGTTTTTCCGGCAGAAGTGTGCGCGGAAACTAAAACCGATTCGTTTCGTTCGAGACACGCAATTGATACTTTTTGAAATGGATCGAGAGTGAAGGGGTAGTTTTTTGCCATGGTACCGTTGTGGAGAGGACTGGAGAGAGTTCCGTGAAGTGATTCGTCTTTCGTTGAGATGTAACCGCTTGGTACTGCTACTTCGTGAACGCAGGTGCGTTCTGCACTGCGGCATTTTTTTGGTTTGGAAGAAGTGCTGCCGCCGGTAATGGCTTCCGGTTCCGGTTCATTTCGTTTTCCAAGTGTTGTTGGTTCTTCTTGCTCCATTTTTTGCTCTGAAGGTGAAAGATGATACAAATTTTTGGTTTGAGCGCAAATTGGAGTTGGCTTTGATTTTGAGGCTTAAACCCTAATTCTCGGTTTATTGTTCTTGTTCCAATTTTTTTTTCTCAGCAGCGCAATTTTTGTTTTATACTGTTGCCGTTTTTGCGTTGGAACTTCTTTTGTGGGCCTCGGAGGCCCAAAACTTAAAACTTTATCACGGCTGCTCTTTGTCTTTGGAATTGCTCGCGTTAAAAAACACATTACTCAAAGATATTTTCTGGTAAGATTTGTACTATCGGGAGATATATTTCGGTAAATAGAAGGGGACATGATTGGAATTATGATTAATTTAGAGGTGCGAAGAGCGACCATCAAACTTTAATTTTGAATTGAACTAGCGATAGACCCGTGCTATCGCACGGGTCGAACGTTACGCGCTATTTTTTTATCTAAGTGACAATTTGTTTAAGTAACAAATTGATATCAAATTTGTTAATGTTTTTCAAATTGATTAATTCAAATACGAAGAAATTAAAACAAATATAAATTCATTTGAAATACATATTTTGGTAACACTATGGATATTAAATCAAATTTTGTTAACGTTACGGATATTTTCATTTTAGTTACAATTTGTTTAAGTTACCATTATGATTATAGTTACAATTTTTTTAAGTTACTATTATCGTTATAATTACAATTTGTTTAAGTATCTATTATCATCGGGTTACACCTATATTTTTAGAAATTACACTTTGCTAATAAATTTTTTAAAAAAATAATTGAATTTATTTAATCAGTACTATGAGTCAATAATATAATTTATCTTTTGTATGATTTATTTAATATATATAATAATTATTTTGAAATTGTTATGAATACTATAATTCAATAGCATAACTTGTCCCCGTATATGATAATTATCTTAACAAATATTTTTTTATATTTTTTTTTTTGTATGTATCGATCAACAATAATTGTCTTATATTTATCTTATATACAGTACTATGAATCAATAATATAATTTATCTTTTGTATGATTTATTTAATATATATAATAATTATTTTGAAATTATTGTGAATACTATGAATCAATAGCATAACTTGTCCCCGTATATGATAGTTATTTAAAAAAATATTTTTTCATCTTTTTTTATGTATGTATCGATCAACAATAATTGGTCTATATTTATCTTATGTACAATACTATGAATCAATAATAAAATTTATCTTTTGTATGATTTATTTAATGTATATAATAATTATTTTGAAATTGTTGTGAATACTATGAATCAATAGCATAATTTGTCCCCGCATATGATAGTTATTTAAAAAAATATTTTTTCATCTTTTTTTATGTATGTATCGATCAACAATAATTGTTTTATATTTATCTTGTGTACAGTACTATGAGTCAATAATATAATTTATCTTTTGTATGATTTATTTAATATATATATATATATATATAATAATTATTTTGAAATTGTTGTGAATACTATGAATCAATAGCATAACTTGTCGTCGTATATGATAGTTATTTAAAAAAATATTTTTTCATCTTTTTTTATGTATGTATCGATCAACAATAACTGTTCTATATTTATCTTATGTACAATACTATGAATAAATAATATAATTTACCGTTTGTATGATTTATTTAATATATATAATAATTATTTTGAAATTGTTGTGAATACTATGAATCAATAGCATAACTTGTCCCCGTATATGATAGTTATTTTAATAAATATTTTTTCATTTTTTTTTCTATGTATTGATCAACAATAATTGTCTTATATTTATCTTATGTACAGTACTATGAGTCAATAATATAATTTATCTTTTGTATGATTTATTTAATATATATAATAATTATTTTGAAATTGTTATGAATACTACGAATCAATAACATAACTTGTCCCCGTATATGATAGTTATTTTAACAAATATTTTTTTATGTATGTATCGATCAACAATAATTATCATATATTTATCTATTATATGATTTATTTACTATATATAATAATTATTTTAAAATTATTATGAATTAAATGAAAATTTAGAATAAAAAATACATTTAAAGTTTTTTTGTACTAAACCCACAAACATCATATATATTGAAAAAATCAGTGGCATAATTTGTCCTATTATGATTTTTTTAGCATAAATTGTCTATGAATGATTTTTTCAATATATATGATAGTTAATGATTTTATTGTTAATTTCTTGAGAAATTCTAAGATAAACACCACTACTAAAAAACTCGCATTTAGCAACCGATTTAGCAACTGATTTTAATGAAAATCGGTTGATAAATGTGTTAGCGACTGAAATGGCAACCAATGAAAAATTATTTTTAGCAACCGATTTAGCGGCTGAAATATTTCGGTCTCTATAGCAACTAAAATATTGGTCGCTGATTATCAGTCTCAATTTCGGTCTCTATAATACAGTAGCGACCGATATAGTGACTGATTATTTTTTTACATTGACGCTCAAAAACCAATCTTTAAATCGGTTGCTATAGCGACCGAAATATTTTAGCCGCTAAGTCGGTTGCTAAAAATGATTTTTCTAGAAGTGTACAACTCAAAATAAAAATTAATTGGGCACACATACAAATAAAAAAAAAATCTAATATAATTTAGTCACATTATTTAACATCACTTTATCATATTTTTTACATTAATTTTTTCAACATTTTATGTATGTACTTAAATTAAAATTATTATTTAGAATTGTGTCCAACAACCAAGAATTCCTCTAAATTGTTTACCATGGATAAGTATTTTTTTATTCTAAAAATAAATAAAAAATGAGACAATAATTGATAGAATGATTTATGAGCCACATTAGTCACTACATTAATTTTTCTTTCGTTTCTAACGTGACCCACCAACCACTACTTTATTGGAATCACTTAACACACCTCAATAATTGATCGCTTTTCATTTTTCACCTTTGTTTTTATTTTTTTCATTTCTCTCTTCCTTTAACAAACACCAGAGAAGCTATCTCCTCCTTCCTTTACATTTCCTTTAACAAACATCATTCTCTTCTCACCAAGATCTACCTCCTCCATCCAATAGATCTTCAAAGCATCATATTTTTAGTTGTACATTCAACAACTTTCCAGCCAGATCTCGTACATCATAGACCTTCTTTTGAAAAGCCATCATTCTTGTCCATGCTCTCTTCAAGATCCACAGAGAAAAATCAAGATCAAAACACCATTGGTTGCGACCACCATGCCGGAATATCCAGACACCGTGCAGCAAAACTACTTCAGTTTTGTGCTATCTTCCTCTCCATTTCTGTCGAACATGCAACAACAAAAAATCAGAGTTTGAAATTTGAAACTCAACCTTTGTATATTTGATGTAGGTATTGGTAATGTTTAAATTTCGGTGAAGATTTCTGTGTTTATATTTTATATTTTGAGTTTTTTTGGTTTGTTTGTTTTAGAAAAAATGCTGATTTTTTTTCTTCTTGTTTTTACATGTTTCTCTTATTTTTTGTTTGTTGATAAAAGGAATTCCATAAATATTGTAGTTTGGATATGTTTATTTTTGTTGCTTCCGAGTAAAATCATTTATTAATATGCTTAAAAACATAATCTTGTTTTTTTATGGTACAATAAAAGATTTTTTTTATACATTTATATGAATAGATTTTTACTTTATTTATATGAAAGATTTTAACAAAGAAATAGAAGTGTTTTTTTAGATATGTTATATATTTTTTTCCTGTGCGGAGAAGAATTTTTTTTTCATTGTGAAATATATATAATGTGTTTTTTGACGAAAATATATATATAATGTGTTGTCATATTTACTTCACTACTTTTATCATGTGCAAGCTTTACTTTTTTTTTTTGATGTTGTGCAAGCTTTACTTTACTATTTGTTTACTGTGGAATATCTGAATAATAATATTTAATTGTGTAAAGCTCTCTTGAGATCCACAAAACAATATTACTCCCGATCCCCCAAAATTACTCACAGTCTTCCAAAACTTTATCATCATTATTAATTTTTCACTGTTGCAAAAACTCTTTTCTGTCAATTCATCACGTGCATTGCAATCAACCCTCCTTCTACCCCACTCTGTCTCATACTGATCAATGAAATGGAGGCATTTTAAAATCCAGATATCAAAATACAAATAATATCACATGTTATGCTATTTTTTTCCGAGAAAATTGTTCTTGTTGTTGTACATTTATTAGAGTAATTTTGTTCTAAGTACATCTATATATTTTTTTATAAATTCATTTGTAAACAAAGAGGTGTAATTTTTTTTTAATCTGTTTATTATTTTTTATTTTAAGTCTTTTGATTTGTTTATATTTTATTACATATGTTTGGATATTGATGTGATTTTTTTTTATGAATTAGATCTGCCTCATATCTTTGCATTTTTTTATCTGTGTTTTGTGGATCTGATGTAGTTTTTTTTTTTTCTTATGTGATACATAAAAATTGATAACAAAATTAATCAAAACTTGTAGAGTAAAATAAGTTCATGAATGCAAATGAGACAAATTTTTCATGTTTGACATATAGAAAATAAAACCATTATTTACTTACTTACCAATTTCCTTTGTAGTTACTGAAGAGACAATAGACGACTCTGAGATTAGAAAAATGGAGAAATAAAAAAAAATTAGATGAAAAATGAGATGATATTATCATTGAGTATAGAAAAAAGAGTTTGTTCACAATCTACATACCTGAGTTTGATGATATCCATTCAAATTTGAATTTTTCATCTTGTTCTTCTTGTTAGCTAGATAGAGAATCTCACATTCTTAATTTTCTGCAGAACATCAAAGTTAAGTTATTAGAAAATGTAGTTAAAGATGAATAGAGAAAGAAATGAGAGTAGAGAGAAAGAAAGAATAAAATCTAAGAAAGTAATGAATGAGTGATTGAAATTTTAAATGAGTATATAATGAAATTCAAGTTAGTAAATAGTGGGAAAACTTTGAATTTGAATTTCAAAACAAAAGGACGGTGGGCCCGTATTGTTAAATGACAGCAAATGTGATTCATTTCAATATTGTAGTCAAGTATTGAAAGTTGAACCAAAAAGGTGATATTTGATTTGACATTGCTGACCAATGTACACAAAACAAAACTATTTTCCAAGTGGCTCGGTTTTGTTTCAACCATGGCTCACATAAAAGTTATATTTGTCTCACAACATTCCTTACATGGCTTGGTTAATAAAAAAAATGGCTTCGTTCAGTTACAATTTAGTTAAGTTAAATAAATTTTAGACACAAAATGCCCTCATTTGTGCCAAGTGTCAATATTTTAAGCAAGGGCAATTGAATACTTTCCAAGTACTTGAGTTTTCTTATATTGTATTTGATGAATGGAAATGGAATGACGCTATGAAATAAATGAAAAATTGATCACCCCTACATGCTCATAGCCCTCCAACTTTGCTGCTAAAATTCGTCTAGATTGGCCAATTTGATAGTATATAGCGTATAAATTTGATCAAGATCTTTACATTTGTAATATTTTTCAACACTCTAACTCAAAATCACTCTATAAGTAACATTTTTTCACGAAATTTGTATTTCACATTGACATTTTGTTTCAGACTTTCATTATCTAATCTCCGAGTATCGTTTCATTTTGTTTCAGACTTTCATTATCTAATCTCCGAGTACTTAGACTTTCATAATTGGTTGGCTTCAGACCCAATTCACCTAAATTTTTTTATAAAATTATTAAAAATAAAGTATCATTTCTATATAATTGATATTTATTTGACCATACATGAGTCATGGCATTAGGATGGATTAGTAGATTTATCAACAACATTAAAAAAACAAAAAGCATTGGACTAGTGGAACTTTTTTTTCAATGGTCACAATGTTAGCTGTCTGATGATGTTTACAAAAGTCCCAACCAAAAGACCCCACCTTTCAATTCACACATATGAAGAGACAAGAATTCCTCTCAAAGGCAGATAGATACACTGAACCATGCTATTATATTTCAATTTCAACTATACTAACAGAAATTTTGTTCCAACTTTACAACAACATAATATGCATTGCTTAAAAACATGCTTTAAGCATTCCATTCATTAGCCCCTTGCATGGAAGTTGCAGCAAGCTTCACCAACATTTGTTTCAGTTCTTCATATTGGCCAGTGCAGCAGAAGCAAGGATAGAAATGTCCGTAGAACCCTCTACAAAGGCGTCATAAATACATTTGGGACGACAACAATAATCTATGTCTCCTAAGAATAAATTAAGTTACCAACCGAAGAATAGTTAGCGAATTCCGGGACTCCATTTAAGTATTCCCACCATCAGAGCTACTACAAGCCTGTTTTGGAAGGCCACCGTTGCCAAAGTCTCCATCTATGCTCATTTGTTGAACTTCTTGAGGAGAAAGTATTTTAATACAGCGGACACAGTTAACAAATTCCCTGACATATCGATAAGAAACAATTAACATGTCAAATTAACAAATAAAAAAGAATATGGATTTTAAAATTAGTCTAATTCTAACACATGCAAGTGATGCATCCACTAGTACACTACATACTCCAATTCAGGAATCACACCTTGCACATATGCACACTATCCAATTATTCTATGCTTGATACTTTACACCATACATAACCTTCATAAAAACTTGTTCCTCCTAATTTTCATAATCTTTATGCTCTGAATAATGCAATAAGCCAATAACTAGAGAAGTACAGAAAGTTGAATAATGTAATAAGCTTAATCATGCGTCTCACGGTGATTTTTATTTTTTTACTAGAAAAGTTTAGGCTAGTTGGGTCTTGTAGGCTCACTAGAGTTGGGAAAAGCCTTAAAGGTCAAAGAGCATTTACAACGGTACTTCTATATTACAAAACACCAATGAGGTCCACACATTGGCAGAGGGATTCGAGCTCAGGTCCTTGTGGGATATAAGTTGAATCCTTACCAACTAGACCAACCTTCGTTGGAAACTCGCAGTGAAATTAGACAATACACAAGCAGACATATGGGAAAATTCAAGCCAACCAACTTGAATAATAAAACTTCATTTGTCTTCCTTTTCCTAAGGAAAGAGAAGATACCATCAACTATGAAAATAATCCATCAGGTAGGGGCACTTAGGAGACAAAGTCCTGCATGTGAGGAGTATGCACATGAAAAATGGTAAATCTGATAAGAAAAAAAGCAGTTGGACTTACTCCCAAGGGTCATCTCCCACTAGCAGAACATCATTTTCATGATCTACATAAACAAGTTTCCAACCTATCCTTCGTCGATCCTCCAGCTGTCCCTCAATACCAAACCTGCGAGCCAGATCATGTTTAAGCTCCTCATAACCTGAATATCTTGTTATGTCTATGGATCTTCCCACAGCTCCACGTTTATATACCTAAAATACAAAAAGCTAACTTAACAACAAAATAGCTACAAACAGACATACTTAATCAAGAATTGCATGTCCATCACTGAGATGTGTTTGTTGTTAAAACAACAGCAATAGTAATAGTAATAAACCTTAGTATATGTTCTAATCCGTTGAAATTGATGTGGCGGCGGTGGTGGAGCCCATGGACCACTATTCAAGAAACTACTATCATTTATGGTGGAATCAATTGAATTAAAGGTCATATCAGGGACTCCAAATGTTTGTGAAACCATTGAAGATGAAAGATCAGGCTGAGCATCATTGTTATTTTCATAGTCACCAAGCAAGCCTGAGGAAGAGATATTATTTGACAAATCCTTGCTTGACCTTGTTATGCCTTTGGTTACCGTAGAATCTAGATTCGGCGGCATTCTCATTTGCCCATTCATGCTGTTGCCATATGCAATATTGCACCTAGCATCAGCCTGAACTTCCGCATTTTGAATGTTGTCTCTACAAAACGTCGATTGTGGATTGTAAGATAACAGGCTGTCATTCTGATGAAAGCGTGTATCGCTCTGAGAAAGGCCAGCTGAAGTTGTAGAAGACGACGTATCCAAACAATCTGCCTGGCCAGCACCACCGTTCAAGCAAGTCCGAGGGTAAAAATTCCCTTGGGTGTGATTTAAAGAAGGTTTAGCTTCATATTTTGGCGGTACATATTTTACCACATTTGCACTAGATGACATGGTCTCTAAGGCGCTTTGGCTCAAGATCGTCGCAGAAGACTGAGCCGCGTCATCCCCTATTGTGCTCATAAGGATGTGGGATGTCGTCATTGGAGGAAGCACATTGGCACAGTTATTTGTGGACGGTGAAGTGGAACAAGATGGAACATCATCAATAATTACCGATGGCCCTGTTCCAGTTGCTACAGTCCGTGTACTGCCACCAGAAGCAGATAAATTAGTAGTTGTAGTTGCAGGAGGAAGTCCAATATGACTAGACATTTTAGAAACCGAGTCGGGTTGCATTTGTTGTGGTTGATGTTGAAGCTTTGGTTGCTTAGATGGATGAGAGAACTGAACATTCTTCTGGCTACTATGATCTGTCATCTGATGGATCATGGAATTAGTCCCAGGCAGTGAGTTTTGAAGTGTGGGAGGAATTTCAAACACTTGATTGGGAGTTAATGCCCTAGAGTTGTGTGTTACATCTAAAAGTTGCCTCTGCTGCTCTTGGTTTTGAATAAGTTGAGCAGGCTGCTGCAATGCTGATTGCTGAGCAAAGAATGTTTGTTGTTGCTGTTGAAGCTTCTGTAACAACTGAATCCGAATTTGATTATCCGACATAGGTAACTGTTGATTAATATGATCTGGCATAGTGGAGCTGATCATATTTTGCTGTTGGTTCTGACCAATTATAGTCTGTTGAAGCTGCTGATGAAGTGGGTTCTGAGAGAGGCTTCTAAGGAGTTGATGGTTTTGAGCAGATTGTTGTTGTGATTGAAGCATATTGTTTGTTTGAATGACACTCTGTGGATTAAGAATATGAGTCTGAACTTGACTCTGTGGTAAAGTTTGATTTACCAAGTTCTGTCTAGATTGCTGTTGCTCTGGCTGCATGACCGTTCCTAATCCGCTAGATGTGGATGATAGCTTCTGAAGGTGATCAAGTTGCTGGGGAGTCTGAAGTATCCCTGGAGCATTGAAAGCTACGTTGTTTGATTGAGAGATTTGTTGAGTAGAGAATCCCAATTGATGGGCAATATCAGCTCCGGGAAGATTGTGTAGAACGGATCCTGACATGGAAGGCACGTGATTTTGTTGCAATGAGCTAGCCAGAGTCGGATTTTGCTGTATGTTCATCCATTGAGCTAAGCTCATACCAGGGAAAGCCTGAGGATCCTTCATCATACTCATATCATCACCAAGCCAAGGCATTGTACTTTTGAAAAGGTTACTGACATTAAATAGATCGTCATCTGCAAAAACATGATAAATAAATAAAAAATAGAAGTTTAGACAAAGCAAGTACAAAGGTCAAGAATGAAATAATTAAAGAGAGGTTTCTACAAAGAGAAATACAACATCACTTTGCAACTAAAAGTTGTGTATTAAACAATTATTTACCGGGCACTCCGGGTAGTCTCGGTCTCTTGGATCTGACGAATGGAGGCGGACAGATGAAAAATGGAGCAGTAACAGGTTCGATTTCCCATATTGAGACCCTACTTCGCCTTTCCCCAGCAGTGGATTCATCCCAACCAACCTGAACATTTATGTATAACTTACAAAAACTGGTTGAAGTTGAAGAAACTTCTTTTTCTAAGTACAAGTGATCCAGAGTTCATCTGCTTTTGATGATAAATTTTACCTCATTGAATTGCTAAAAGATGACACAAACTGTACCTGCAAATTACGCCACTGAGAGTTTTTCCATCTCACGGGATCCAGATCACTGACACCTGTAACTGTACCCATATATCTGCAATAAAATGAATGTAATATTCCATATCAAAATTATTTCCAAGTTAAATATAAATTCACAAACAATCGTCTCCTATCAGAATAATACTACTTATAAATGTTATTTCTGTGTAAACTAAATTGAGAATCAATGTATTGTTTCAGTCAACAACTAACTTGCAAGCTAAGCTATTTACGTCTCTCCGATTATAATATTCAACCACCCAAGTTCTCTTCATGACTAATTTTCAACTTAGCATTTTTCACAGAACTACTCTTATGATACATGGTCATAAAGTAAGCACCTTCTTGTTCCCGAGTCTTCTGTTTCAAACATCATTCGAAAGCGCATCCCAGGCGATATCTGGTGGCTGTATACTGCCCTGTAGTACTTAGCCAATGGAATAACAAACTCTGAGGGACTGGCCCTGCACGTAAAGGAAGGATGTAAGCTTATAAACTTTAGAACTGAAGATACAAATTCATATGGCATAGAGAACAACTGGCAATCGAAGAAACTATGTATTAATACTATCAGAATAAAGTTGGTGACCGATATTGACCTAGGATTATAAAACACGGTGAAGGGACTATTGTTTGCAGAAGCATGAGCTGCTGCAGCCAGAATTCCAATGTGCATACTATCGCTTGATAGTACTGAGGATGATAGATTGGTCGGTTGCCTGTTTGCTCGTCTGATACCCAAAAGCAACTGCTGTTTTTCATCTCTGCAAAGAAGCATATAAAATCAGCAAATATAGTAAAATTTTAAGTTACTAGCTTAAATTTGTTGAGACAAAACGATAAAGTTTAACTGCAGAGCATCAACATATTGAAATATAGCTTTGTAAATCACAAACACAACAGAAGAAAATGTATCAAATATGACTCTTACCGTATAAATAAAACCGAGTCTCCAGCTAAAAGCTTCTTTCCACTTATAAATAGACTCCACCCAGTTGTAAGCAAGTGACGTTTCGGTTGTCCTGCCAGGAAATCGTGGATAGGCAAAAGATTTTCAGAAGTGTTCTTGACGCAATTTGAACAGGTTACATACAAGATAAGTTTCTGACAGTACTAAAATAAAAAAATTTCAAACGTATAGCTAGATGGATGTAAACATACCACGATATATATGACGGAACTTCCAAACATTACCATGCAAATCCTTTGCGACAAGTTCTTGAGCAGGAGGTTGCGCAGAGAAATCCTATATCGAAACAGTAACCAGATTAAACTCTGAAGAAAGTCAATAATCGAGGAAACTGAAACAGAATAAAAATTAAAAAATTAGCATACAAGAGGGGGGAAAATCTTCTCTGCAGCACGGCGGGGTACAGAGAAACCTCCATGAGTACTCGTATCACTTGCAGTCAGTTGTTTACAGAAAAACTCAGGTTGTGTCTTGCTAGATTTGAGAGAAATATCTGATCTTAATAAGGCATCCATGTCAAACTGCAAACATAACATAACGTCAACAAACCAAGTGAATTTAGAAACTTTCCAATTTTATTGGAACTAATAAGAACTGTTCCAGCCTTTGTTTGACGCAAAAAAATATAATAACATTGCATATAGTGCTTACAGAAGGCACCGGTTGAAGTGTCATCCGAGCATATACTTCATCTGTATCTGGATCTGCCTGGAAATACAACCACGACAACCGGACAAAATTTCAACAAAGAAAACTCTAGTAATAAGATAGACAATCAAAAAGAAAAATCCAGCATACATGCAAGGTGAGACTGTGAAGAACACACGGTAACTTGGACGGAAGATTGGAATAGTTTGGTACTTGCACATCCCCGTCTTTCTTCAAAGATGCTGCAACCTGAAACAAAATCAACGAAAGCTACAAAATTATAATTTTAACATGGTAAATTTTGGATAAATAACTTAATTAAGCGCTTATAGCATAAACACTTATCAAATAAGTGCTTATATATAAACTATTTGTCTATTTCATAACAAAAGATAAAGTCAAATTATTTTCACATAAAGGTAAACTATTTTCATAAGCTATCATGGAGAGATTAAGCAAATAAGCTTAAACCAACTTATGGACATGTCCTAAGCTGTTTTCATAAGCTCTCTCAAACAATACTTAAGTAAATAAAGCTCAAATAAGTCAATCCAAAAAGCTCTTACAAGTAAATGATCAAATAATTAGTTACAAGAACAAAAGACAAGACATTGATGATAACAGAAAAACAGAAAAAGTATGAAACGAGGTTTTATTTATGTTACTTGTTCGCTGTGGCCTTGAGGAAAGTAAACAACATGAGTTCCAGCTAAAGGAAGATTAACAAGAGGACCAGCACAAGCTTGCCATAGCTCACTGTTTATGCCGTTTTTCTCTCCTCCTCCAGCTTCCGGAGCTGCTGCGGTGGTGACGGCGGCGGAGGCACCTTCTTCTGGTGTGGTCATTATTTTGGTTGTTCCTTACTCTCTCTCTCTCTCTCTCTCTCTCTCTCTCTCTCTCTCTCTCTTTCAATTTCAAAAGTGCATCTCCCTCTCTCTCTCTTTAATAAAACTGAAAAAGCTTTTCACATTCTTCTTTGATTGTTTTTCTCAAAGATCGAGTTGATACATAGTAGTACAGCTATTTCTTCTTGTTGCTTCTATTCACAATGTTGGAACTTGGAACACCGTTGACTATTCTCTATTTACTTTCTTTTCTATTTTGTTTTTCTTTTTGTTTTAACTATAGACTAAACCAAAAAGTTCAAATATATAATACCCCAGCCACCACCAAACCATTTCAATCATGGCTCCCATTTGCTTTCAAACCAAGTTCGGGTTTCAATATATCATCATTCTGGCATATTCATCGTGATATTATATTAAAATTTCAAATTTAATTTGTGTTTTAATATGTCTATCATTTTGAAATATTCATTGCGATATTATATAGGCTTTAAATCAAATTCGTATTTCAATGTGTCATGATTTGGAAATATTCATCGTAATATTATATATTGATAATGTGAATTTTTATATGTTTTATTTCGTTCATCATATCATCTTTACGAAAAATGACTTATATTCTTTTGAATATTTTCTTTGGGTGAGATGTTACATCCCTTTGGTAGAATAAGATTACGTGGAAGATAACTTTTAGTAATAATATATTGTAAAAAAAATGAATAGGGTTGTTTATGATTTAGCTAAGGTAGACACATCTTAGCTAATTTCCAAATTATGATTAATACTTACTAATAACACTTAGTTGAGGGGGTGTTTGTTTCAAGTTTATAAATAAGATTATGGGAATATATGGGTAGGAATACATATACCCATGTTTGTTATAAGGTTGACATAAAATTATTCCTAGGCATGAAGGTTCATAGGAATAAAATAACTTCCAATAACTTCTCTTATTCTCATGATTTTATTCCTAAGAAAATGGGTGGGAAATAAAAGTTCCCATGAACATGGGAATATATTTTAAATAACTTCTAGTAACTTCTCTTTTACCCATCTTTATCAATAATTCAAAGGAATGTAATTAATATTAACCAAACATGATTTTTTTAAAATACCTTGGAATAACATCCCTATCATTATTTCCTGGGAATATTATTCCAAGGAATAAATTTAACATCCTTGAAACAAACACCCCCTAATACTTTCATTTGAGATTTGATTATTTAATACTAATAACTAGTAAATACTACAGTAGATTCAAAAGGAAAATATAATAACTCAAGCACTACTTTTAATATCGCATCAATTTTTGTCTCTCTTAAGATTTTAGTGTATCTCCGACCGATATATTTTTGTGTGAGTATGATTCAACAAAGTACTTACAGTGTATCTCCGACCTATATATTTCGACTTTTGCTTCCTAATGTATCTCCAAAACCTAAAGTTACATGTACAAAGTTGTTAAGTTGTCAAAAATGTTTAAAACAAAAGTATATATGTCGTTATTGTACTAATATAACTGACCCTCGAGACTGTGACAAGTATCGCTGAATAGAACAAATAAGACAACTCCACCGTGGAGGGAGTAGAATTGCCAAGAGGTTTCTTCACATTACCTTTTGAAAACAGGAGAAAACGACGATTGTTGTTCTTCTTGCGAAAGAGGATACCTTGAAAAGAGATGGTGCATTACCTTTAGATGAAATGTAACTTTTACCTGAAACTGTTGTCGACAGAGTAGATACAGAGTCATAGGCAAACCTATTGTATTTGAGTTGTCAGACAATATTATATTTATAGTTTCGGTGATGCATAAGAGTTTTAGTTGTTGGGTAATAGAAGAGATAGTTGGATTTCATTATCGAATATATAAATTTATTTGTTGGTTACAAAAATGTGCATTTTTTTATTTGATTTGATTTGAATTGTTTTCATAAAAAGATATCTATAAGCGATTGAATCTCAATATATATAAAAATATTTTATATAAATTTCTTTCAAACGTTTAAAAATTCAACAAGCAACCAATACTACGAGATATCGCACAGAGATTGGAACCTCTCAATCAAATATTACCACAAATTCTTGCGACATTAAATTATAACATTCAAACTAGTACTTTGAAATTTAATTATTTAATATTTTAATCTTTCCCTTTTGTGGATGCATGATGTGAAATGAGTAATCACAAATTACAAAATGGTGTAATCAAGTAGAGAGCCTTGTGGAAATATATCTCTAATAGAACGGTAATTATTTTCTCCTCGCAACTCTGGTTGGAACGATTCTTTGTCCTATGGCTGGATAACGAAATTCTTTTCGATTTAAGTTAACTAATAGATCAAAGATCAAAATACTATACTAGACTCAAAGGGAAAATATAATAAGTTAAACACTATTTTTCCTACCGCGTCAATTCCCGCTGGAGCTGATTGTCCGACTCCTTAAGATTTTGTGCAAAGTGTCGAATGTTTAAAACAAAAGTACGCATGTCATTGCTATAGATCGTACTAATATCTAACTAAAAAATTATTCAAATTTATATGCAATTACTTGTACTTGTTTTCGTTCTTGAATATATAGATTTCTTTGTTGGTTAAAAAAAATGTTTTAGTTTGATTTGATTCTTAGAATTAAATTCTAAACTTGATCTGATTTAAAGTGTTTTCATAAACAAAAAAATCCAAAAACATACAATGATACTGTATATCGAGTAGTTTTCAATATATAAAATCGATGTTGATTTGTATCTGTTTGAATACAAAAATATTTGGACATAGATGTGGACAAGTTTGTGTTGATGGCATGGGACAACAAGAACAAGAAAGACCACACAATTTACAATGAGCAACATAGAAGTGTTGGTTCGATAATATCTTATAGGAATAGAGAGGACGAAATTGCATTAAAGACAAAGACAAAGCACATGGTGTATCACAAATATATGCCATTTTTTTATTGTTCTACACTTCTACTTTCCATATAGACATGCTAGGCCAGCTCCTTGAAGTAGAACGATTGATCCATCCAATTATTGTCACAGAAAGTGACCCTATAAAAATGATGTTTATTACTACAAATATAATAGTCATGTTTCTGGCAATGGCATGTGCATCCTTAGCTATTCTATTATAAGCACCAAGAAGTCACAAAATTTGTGAGCTATGTTACTTTTTTTTTCAAAAGAAACTACAGAACTATGCATTAGACAATAAACAACAATATATTTTTTTGTCACATACTTAGATTAATATATTTTAATCTATGTAGATTTATAATCAGTTTAATTTAATCCACACTTGATCCTTGTCACGACAATTTTATATTGAAGTTATTGTGATGAGATTTAATTTTTTAAAAATTAAAGAAAAGAAAGTAAATCAGCAGGAAAATGAAAGTTGAATAATTTAGTTTATAACATATGCTCTACTCAATCAACTTAAATACCTCAAATAAGATTACTTTCAATATATTAACAATGTATTGGTTTAAGTGGTAAGTTTATCGATTCTCTTAAACATATAGTTAGAGATTCAATTTCTAACTCATGTTATGGAAGAAAGAACTACTTTGTTAGTCACATAAGTTTGTTTCATAATAAAAAATTAGTTATTTTGACTTTTGTTAATTCAATGGTGGTCATATATTTAGTAATTACGTGACTTAGAAGATGACCACATTTTAGTAGTTCTAAAAAGTTCCCTTTCTAGCATTCAAACAGTGTTTCACTGTTGGTGATATTTTTGTGCTATTTTATGTCCAGGTTCTCTGTTTATAAAACTGTCCATAAATTGAAAATGTGGAGCCTTGTGTCGGTTAGTCTCTAAACCATGACATGAAATGTAAGAATCTTTGAACAAAAGTGTTGTGATACCCCAATAGAAGACTTCAAGGAATCAAGAGGATAATAATCTAATATTATGACTTGAGCTTGTAAGAAATACTGTAATTTTCAACTAAGAGACTACTCTATTTTGAAACCGAGACAAAATTACTACAATATTTTCTTCAATTGTTTAGATTTAAAAATTGTGAGAAAAATCAATTAGAGAAATTTTGATAAAAAAACTCATTTTCAGTGTCCCATTTTGATTACACCATAAGTAACTGTAGAAAATTAATGGAGTGGAATGGATAGCTCAACTGGTTAAGCTAGTTGAACTAAGCGTTAAAGAAGTTGGAGGTCCAGGGTAAGTCCTGACAAGAGAAAAAACTAACAATAATATTATAATACTAACAACTAATAATTTACCATTAAAAAAAAAGGGTAGAAAATTTATATCTGTAATATGATAATTCAAAAGCAAAAATATTTAGAAAAATTCAATAAAAAGTTAAAAACAGACAAGTTTACCTTCTATGAGAATAAAATATATGGTTGCTTATCTTCAAGTTTTATTATGTAAGGATGGTAATAAGAAAATTAAATAGATAGAAGTCTCTGGATACAGCTTAATTGACAATACATATATTGTTCGACTGGACTCTTTTATCCGGATTCGAATAAAAACTTTGCAGTTGTGTAAATTTTAGTGATGATTATCGCTTTATATACGAAAAAACAAAACGAAGTAGAAAGTCGGAGAGAGTTATAGGTGACAAATTCATCTTTCAATGCAAGCACAACTTTATAGTTCTGTAATATTTTGTCAGGAAAAAAAGTTAAAGAGTTTTTTTAACCGGACATAATCAAAATAACAAATATTTTCCTCGACAGAGTTTGAAGATGTATACCAATATACTGTTTTACTCGACAGTAATATCAAATCAACAGGACGTATTATAGGCAACCTTGCATCTCGAATATTAGACTAAATATCAAAATAATAATAATTTGCATCACACTGAAAAAATCTTACAATTGCAAATTTGAAAGGCTTGTCTTCACAACAAAAAAAAGATATGAAAAGAATATTCAAAACTGTGTTTCCTGATGTTTTTCCAAGAAAAACACAGCAACTATGGTTCATAAGTATTTTTCACAACTTCTGATTTAAATTCCAAATGAATTTGGAAGAATCAGTGGCCACTAGCCATATTTTTCTCAACTTCTGATTTAAATTCCAAATGAGATCAGAAAAATCAGTAGCCACTAGCCATATCAGTCAAGAATTGATGAGAAAGAGGCAATTCAGGCATATTTTGTTTTAAGTATCTAGGTTTAAGCTGCTATTGATTAGTGCATTTAGTACTATAAAGGAGTTAAAGACATGACTTAATACTTTCCCTGAGATCCCATGTAATTAGAGCCATTGTGGGTTGGAAATTGCCATGTATATACTTTTCTGGAGACCAAACTTTGGTATAGCTGTATTGATAGGAACTCCTTCGGTTCTCTCCACTCTTTAACACCCTACCTAAACACACTTCCCAATTCACATCAAGGCCTCAATTATAGTCATAGAGAAGGTCTTGTCTTTAAATTGGCTTAGTATGTTAAATCCTGGTATGGGTTCAACCAAATTAAACCTATGTAGCTCGGATGACAGCCGGTGTAGAGAGGTGAAGAAGTAGACATACAAAGCATTATTAGACTAATTTGAGGCCTTTGGTCATGTGCGGTCACTCACTTTGTATAAGCACTTAAGCAGCTATTTTACTTCCCTGGTATTAGAAATTCAACCCTCATGCAACAAGGGGGAAAAAATTACACTAAAATCTAAATCAAGCCTGACCAGTGACCACTACCATCCTAACTACCACAAGACCCTAACATTAGCTATATATCTATACTCTATGGCAAATAAATAACTAAGCCAATGTGCATATAGGTATGTATATATCTTGGCATGGGGTTTGGGTTTCCTCCATTTGTTATCCCTCCATTTATTCTCCATTTGGAGAAAGATAGACACATTAAAAATTAGTGGAACCCATTAAAAAGTGGGTCCCACTAATTTGTGGACCCCACTAATTTTTAATGTGTCTATCTCTCTCCAAATGGAGAATAAATGGAGGGATAACAAATGGATGAAATCCAAACTCCTTGGCATGCACCTAACATGGAAAAGAAACACTTTCAATTCCCGTCTAACCTCTTGTTCCATTCCTTATATACTTAAAAATGCACCAAGCATGGAACAGAACACATGTTATGCTTCTGCCCCAAGTTACTATGCATATCAAAATCACATTCTATTCTTAAAAACAAATAACAAAATACGTGTGCCATCTTAGTGTGCCTACCAAAAACTACCACAAGTTACATAATCTTCCATTCCCATGAGACACCATTTTGACGATTCGAGTCTCAGATTAAAAAAACTACATTCTAACGGTCAAAACCCTTACTGTTCCCCCTTTCAAACCACAAGGTTCGTAAAATCCTTAACTTGGTCCTAAAAGATAAGTGAAACTATCACATGACATTGATTTCATCCTAGTGAATTGTAACTTCTGAATATCAAAATATTATCATCAAGTTTTTTATTCGAAGCAAAATCATCATCAAATTGGAGTAATAGTCATTTGAAATTTTGAATAGGCATCAAAATTGCGTTTAACAACAGAAAACACTAATCATAATCACAAAGGCAAATATCCGAAAAAACAGAACAATCTCAACAATCAAATTAAAAAGCACAAGAACAAAATCACTTTCCACCTGCTCAACCAAGCATCAACATCATAAGTACATAAAATCAATTTCATACACAACATTTGAATATTGTAATTATTCTGTTACTAAGTTTTCAAAAACTATCCAAAATGGATCAAACTACATTTAATCAACCCTAATTCCATAACATAACATCACATCAGAGAAGCAGGTGAAAATCCGAAGAGCAATCAGACGGGGCTGAGAAGCTGAGAAAGTGTTGGTTTGGGTTCAGAATTCATACCGATGATGATAATCAAAGGAATGAAACCGTAATGAGCGATCACCTTTGTTTTTTTCATTCCCCATGTTGTCCATTCCTTGACGGAATCAATCACTGATCGATCTTCGGTTCCTTTGGAACCCTTTGAGCTCTTTCCCTTCGCCCTCAGAGCAACCCTAGACGCCATTGTTATTCGCTTTTCACTGTCTTGTGCAAAATTGATTTGATCTGAAATAGGATTCGATTGGTAAAGCTTAAACCCTAATTATAGTTGTGGCCGTGTGTTTAGGTTACGTGGCTCGATTAGATTCTAGAATGCTCAAGTTTGCTGCATACGACACCTTATTCTGTCGTTTAATCCTATAACAAAATAAAAAGTTGGGCTTGATTTTATTTTATTTTTACCAAAAAATATTTATTTATTTTGCTAGTTAAAATGATTGATTTATTTTAAAAATTGCTGTTATGTAAAATAATATTAATATCTTAATATGAGTGAATTTAATTTTATTGTTTTATTTTTTTGGAAGAAGAATTTAATTTTGTTATGTAAAATAAATAAATATCTTAATATCGAGTGAGTTTAATTTTATTATGTTTTTTTTTTAAATAAGAATTTAATTTTGTTATGTAAAATAAAATATTTAGGTATCTTCCATGATATTTTTTTGGTTACTATTATTATTATAACCGTGTGCCATTTAAATTGAAAAACCCTAATATACTAATTAAACACGAATTAACTTTTTTGAAATTAAATAAATAAGGGTCATGCTAAAAATAGAAATAATAAATAAAAATAATATTAATAAAACAATTATTTACATTCTCGATGCATTGAATGCACAAGTTCCGAGACAGAATTACCATATTTATATGCTTAACTAGTACCCGGGGGCACTGTTTAGCATTTTCCAATAAATAAATAATAAAATCATAAATTAGGATATTATCGTTCAAAGTTTGTCAACGTATAAAATTGCATTGAATTTGTGGAAAAGTTTATAAAAGCATCAAATCGATGTTGGACAAAGGCGAATGAGGCCACCAACGTTAGTATTCTTCAAGTTTTATGAAACCACTTTAACAAGTTCATCCACATTGTGGGAAAAAACAGAATAAATGTACCGACTTTCAAGCGAAAAAAAGTTTATCTGTTAGTAATTAATATCATAAATGTGATTTGTACATATGGGAGTAAACAACTATAAAAAAATAGTCCGATGAAGTAATGTAAACAACTATTAATAAGAGCATTTTTAATGGGAGTAAACTAAGTGGGTAAACTAAGTTATTTTTTGTGGGTCCAGAGCGATTTGTAGGATTTAAGAAATTGATAGTTGATTTAAATAACTTTTATATTAATGGTGGTTGTTTATAAAAAACCTAAATTTGACCCCACATATTTATAAAAAAAATATTATTGTATGTTTGAAGTAGTGATAGTTAACTCTAGCTGGGTTTTAAATGACTAAAAAAAATGTTTTATTATAGATTAAAGTGAATTAGTGAACGTGTGTTGTAGAGTGAACGTGAGCTATGTTTAGTGCACCTACCATGCCATGTGTAACTTCTCCAAAGGTGATAAACTATAAGCAATGTCATCTATAAAGAATTCACATGTTAACACACATGCGCTAATGATGCTCTAACATATCTGTTCATAAATATAAGATATTATTAAAAACAATTTTATTCCTTTTTATAAAACCCTTTTCGAATTTAAATTCACATTAATTTTTTTATTTATTAATATACTTCAGATTATTTTATCTTTTTTTTTTCTACAATTTTTTAAAATAAATGTAATAATAATAAGATAAATAAACTCTTTTTCTTCAAAAATATTTTACATCGTTAATAAATTTATTATTATTATTACAAACTTTTTAATTCTGGTGATTTGGAATATTTAAAAACGATGTAATAATAAATAAAATTTTATAATCTATAAACCAAGTTGAAGAGAAGAAAAAAAAAAACCTACACTTAATGGCGAAATTGAGGGGGTGCAAACAACAATCCAAAACGACGAAAGAAGGATCGTTTAGCGGTTGAAGGCTTCGGGGGTTATTTGGTAAAAGAAGAGAGGAGAGAGAAAGATATTTGTTCGTTTTCCGTAAAACCCAAAACCCTACTTCTCCTTCTTACTGTGTGATTTATATTATCTTTCTTACACTGTCATCTCCCATTTTTCCAAGTGATTCTACCTCAGCTTCATTCATGGTAGATTTCTCATCACTCTCATCTTTCTCTTATACCTCTTCTCTCTTCACGTTTCCAATTTTTCTGCTTCTTACAACCGCCACATCACTTAACTAAAATCATAACCGAATTCGCAACAATCTCAGTGTTCAATCACGTTATCAATTCAATTTTCATCTCCTAGTTCCATTTCCGATTCGTTTCAGTGTATATATACTCTGAACTATACTCAATTTTACGATTTTTGTCTTTGATGCAGATGAGAGATACATAACATAACACTGAGCGGCGAGATGAGAGGAAAGGGAACGATTCTGCCACCGTGTTATTCTCACGGTGGAAAAGTTCTTCCAAGAGAGAAAGTTGATGCTACTTCATCTTCAAGATATGATATGGAAGTTGACGGTAACGGTAACAGAAATCAAAAACGTAAATGTCTTCAAGAGCTGTTTACAACAGGTTCTGCTTTGGGACGGGAATTTGATTCTCTTCCTTCAGGTGAGTTTCTTTCTCTCTTATAATGCTTAATACTGCTGAATTATTAGAATTAGAATCATGTTAGTGTTGGTAATTTTCGGTATGAATTAAAGATACTCGTGTCTGGTGGTGGACGGTGGTTAGTGATCACCGGTGAGTGGAGATCGGAGTTCGATACTGTGAATTTATTTTAGCTGTTTATTTATTTGATTTGTCAAATTGTATACATTATTACAAATATGTAATGTGTGGATATTTTGCTAAACTAATGAGGTTTGATTTTATTTTTAAAATAACCTAGATCAATGAAATAGGTTACTTCTGTTTGTAGTATTGAATTATTAGTTAATTTTTATTTTAGAATAGGTTATACTTTACCTTACTCGCGATGGAACAATGTACGGATTATGGGAAGTCAATTAAAAAAATCTTTGTATTAAAACTTTAGGGAGCCTAGGATTCCTAAAACTTGGGAGGGTTATCTAAATTTCCGCATGATTTTTTTCCTTTCGAAATCTTATTATGTATAGTTACAGTAAAAAATGTATAGTTTTACTTATTAGTTGTACTTACTTATTGATAGTTCAAATAGAATGGTCATAATGTAGGAAGCAATCGATGTAAGAACAATTGCGTGTGATGGATATGGACTGTATCTCTTTCTTGTCTAAATTTTGTATTACATGATGAACTACCTTCTATTTTGCAATTAACCTCGTCCCCTCCTTTTTGAGTGGAGCGTAGAATAGAAAAAAAATATGAAGTTAAACTATGTATTTATTATTTTTTAAATTATAAAATGTCATCTAACGTTTTGAAAATTGTGGTAAAAGTGAGATTTTCGTTTCATTTCCTTCCACTCTACTCTTTGCACTGTACCCAGCAAATGTATACCTTTAATTTTCATTTGCAGCTTTCTGTTTTAGTTTTTATAACTTGCCTTATTTTGTCTTTGGTGTTAGGACCCAAAAATTACACTACTACGTGTGAACAGGACCAAGAGCCTGTCAAAAGGAGAAAGGTAACTTTAGGCATCCCGAGAATCTTGCTTATGTTTCCTTTTATACTCCATTACAATTTACATTTGTATCGGCTCTTCTATTCCCAGGCTCCCAAAAATGCAATTCAAAATCATCCTAGTTGTAATACGAAAGCACCTGTGAAGAAACATGGTATGGGCAAAGGTCTGATGACAGTTTGGAGGGCAACGATTCCTGATGCCAGAAACGTTCCAGTTGGTTTTGGGTTTGCTGACCAGGAAGGTCATCTAACCTCTAATTCTAAAACACCAATGTCAACCAACAGGCCACGGAAAGCAGTAACCACAAACGTAAGTTATCTAAACCAGTGATACTGTGTTCAATTTGTTTACCCCCCTATAATATTAGATCCTGATTTGTTTCTATTGAACAGGCAAAACCAAGAAATAAGTTGCCAAATAGGAAAACTACATTACAGGAGAAGAGGAAACAGTTCGTGCAAAAAAGAGTGGTAATTAAAAAAGTGAAATATGCATTTTTGTGTTAACATTGGATGGTTTAGCAAATTTATAACCTGCACTTATCTGGCAGGGTGAATCAAACCAACATGTGACTCAAAACCAGCCTCCCATAGAAAAATGTGAACTTGCTTTAGATAGCTCAATATCCGAGGAGGGCGTTGATCAAATTTCATTTTTAATTGATGATGAAGAGTTAGAGCTGAGAGAGTTACAAGAAGGAACCAATCTGCTTATTTGTTCAGAGCAACTAGCTGCCGGTGGAATGCTTGGTAGCTCTCTTTGTCCAGGTAATTTTGGAGAGAACAAGTATCGCCTAGTATTATGTGTTATGTTCTAATGGTCGTTGTAATGTTCTGATTATTACTAGTTACTGATCGCTTGTGGCTTTGAATCTTGATAGATTTGCTAGTCAAGTTCCCCCCAGGTGCTGTCAAGATGAAGAAACCTATACATTTGCAACCTTGGGACTCCTCCCCAGAACTGGTGAAGAAATTATTTAAGGTGCATATTATCAATCAGCTCTGACTCAAAAGATCTGATATTTTGATGCATGTACATTTGTTGGAATTATAACATAGAATGATTGTAATAGTTTATACTAGTATAAAGGAAATTCTTCCCGATTCTAGCTTATTGTGGGGAAGACTCTTATAGGTTATAGTTTTGACAATTTGACTTGTATGAACTATACTGCTCATGGTTGGATTTTATTAGTTACCCTGCAGGATTTATTCCTTATAAGACAGAAAGCTCTTAGATTAACATATCATTGCCAAGCTTTTACTTTACTGAAGTTTCTAACTCACATCCTTTTATATTCTTTTGAAACATTTTTTAATAGAAAAAATCTTCAATTTGACATAGCTAACTCTATTTTGGCAGGTGTTCCATTTCATTTATACGTATGCTATAGTTGTTAATGTTTGTCCCTTCACTCTCGATGAGTTTGTTCAGGCATTTCATGATAAGGTAATATGTCATCTTTGACTCAGGTTTACGTTTTGCAAGCACAGTTTCTTATTTAGTTCTTACTAGAGTCATATCAAATTGTAAATAACATCCCAAATGCCTTTCAGGATTCAATGTTACTTGGAAAGATTCACGTGGCCCTTCTCACACTGCTTCTATCTGACATTGAAGTGGAGCTTTCTAATGGGTTTTGTCCTCATTTAAATAAGTCATGCAACTTTCTTGCGCTGCTTCACTCCGTGAGTTTCCTCGTCTCATTAGCAGAGATTTAGGTTTTGCGTTTTTTTTTTTATTTTACTTAGACAAAATGATTAACAATCTAACACTGTATTTGAAAGGTTGAAAATCAAGAATATTCGCTTGACGTTTGGAGAAGATCTCTAAATCCTCTTACTTGGATTGAAATACTCCGTCAAGTGCTGGTAGCTGCTGGATTCGGTTCCAAGCAAGGTGCCTTACGAAGAGATGGCCTTGGCAAGGTACATCACGCAAGCCCATTTTATATTTGACTAAAGTTGACTATGTTTATATATTTTTGTGTAGATAACTGTATTTATGTTAGATCGAACACTCTAGAGGTTTTTTTTTATGGGTCATGCTAAACAGTGTGCACTTGTTAAGCATGTTAAAAAAGGAAATAAAAGACTAAAGTAATAGTGATAAGGTAACTTTTTACATTTTCAAAACATTGAATGCACAATTTCCAAGAAAAAATTTCCATAATAATTTGCTTAGCATTTTCCTTTCTTTATTATTAATTTTTTGTAAAAGCTTCCTGATGTCTTGTTCTGGATGGAACATATCTGTTATCTTGTCTGTCATGTACTATAGCAGATTTCTTTGTAAAATATTATTTTGAATCTTATATTTCATGTTACTGAAAGCTACAAGTAATATATACTTAGTCATCAAAAAAGCAGATTCCAATCTGCAATATTCAGAACGTACGTCCATCTGCTATCGCTGTTTTCCTTTTCAAAGAAGGGGGATACATGTCTTTAATTTAGAAGAAAGTTTCCTTTTCCCAGAAGTATTGTCTTCTACAATTTACTATCACCACTCCCTAATAGTACCTTCAATAACCTGTAATGATGTGGTCAAGTTCAATAGATTCCGGTCTTGAACTACAAAACTGTTGACAAAAAGTTGTTAAGCATTTACTTAGTTTTCTACATTGCAATGTAACTCACTTAATTATTAAAGTCACAGTTTTTTACCATTTCTTGCCTTTGAACATTCGCAATGATCAAAACACGGTTATGAAACATTTAGTGCCGCTTGTTTAATAAAGCTGTTAATAGCGTATGTTTTGGTGGTCTACTGTAATGTGAGCTACTTTGAATAGGAAATAAATAAAGCTGTCACATATCTACACATTAAATTAATTAGCAGTCCTGTATCTGCTGTGGTTAATTGGTGGGAATGAAAATGAGCGGCCATCACTTTGTAGTGTGTGAAATTTAATATTAAATGTCTATAGATGCTTGGCGTTCAGTGAGCATTGTTTATTATTCGTTTTATTTTGTTTCCACTTTCAAATTTCATTGGCTTTGGATTTTTAGCCATAATTGTGTGTTTTTTTAAAAAAAAAATAGGAATTGGATATTCTTGTCAACTATGGCCTATGCCCTGGCACCTTGAAGTGTGAGTTGTTTAAAATCTTGTCAGAACGAGGTAACAATGGGTGCAAAGTTTCTGAGCTGGCAAAGTCAATGCAGGTAACTAACTATTTTATTTAGACAATAATATTTGTTGTTATATTGATAAATTTAAAATTTATTTTGATTCTATGTAGATTGCAGAATTAAACCTTGCCAGCACAACAGAGGAACTAGAGTCTTCAATATATTCCACACTTTCAAGTGATATTACTTTATTTGAAAAGATTTCATCGTCTGCATATCGATTGCGTATGAGCACTGTTTCAAAGGACAATGATGACTGTGAGTCAGATACCGAGGACTCTGGGAGTGTTGATGACGAGCTTAACAACTTTGATACATGTAGCAGTGGAGATGATTTTGAAAGCGGTTCAATAAACTCTAATATAAGAAAATTGAAGCGTGATAACAATCATAAAGTTAAACATAATAAGCTGAAAGTTTACACTGAAATTGATGAGAGTCGTGCAGGAGAAGTGTGGTTGTTAGGACTGATGGATAGTGAATACTCAGATTTGAAAATTGAAGAAAAATTGGCAGCTTTGGCAGCGTTGACCGGTCTTCTTTCATCTGGATCCAGCATCAGGATGAAGGTAAGCCACTAGCAATTCAGCAAAGCTATGTCCTGGCCTTGGATTATCTCCCCTTCCAATCCTCTCCCTTCCCCTCCCAACTCATAAACATTACTAACTGAATATATGATTTTGTAAACTTCTCATAGGCTATTAAATTTCTGAATGACTTTATTACAGGATCCAGTAAAAGTTACAGCTGATTGTAGTTCTAGTATCCAATCACGTGGTTCTGGAGCAAAAATTAAGAGATCAGTAGTAAAGAATCCTGGTTCATTTTTGTACCCAATTGAACAAATGCAATGTATTAAAGAGGGGCACATGAATTCTCACCCCGGTCCAGTAGATTCCTCATCGTTAGTCTCAAAATTCCATATGCAGGAGGCATCCTTTGAGAAAAGAAAAGGTTCAGTTCATTCACACCCCATACAATCAGTGTTTTTGGGATCTGATCGTCGGTACAATAGATACTGGCTCTTCTTAGGCCCTTGTAATGTAGATGATCCTGGCCACCGGAGGGTTTACTTTGAATCCTCTGAAGATGGCCACTGGGAGGTGATTGATACAAAAGAGGTGAATTTCTTAGGTTTTTTTTATCATTTTTATATTTAAATTATTTTTCTGGTATATTATACACGGGAACATGGAACAATAAAGAATTAAACTTACACATTTTTATAGGTCTAGTGTGACTGTTATATGGCTTGTTCTTTTAGTACTGATACATTGTAATATATGGTCAATCTGTGTGCAGGCATTGTGTGCATTGTTGTCAGTTTTGGATGATAGAGGGAAACGTGAGGCTCTTCTTATTGAATCTTTGGAGAGACGACAAACATCTCTATGCAGATATATGTCCAGGATTAAGGTTAACAATATTGGAATGAGGTGTATGTCATATTCTGATCAGGCTGAGCTGGATAGGGTTACAGAAGATAGCTGTTCTCCAGTATCTGATGTAGACAACCTGAATCTGGCTGAGTCTTCTAGAGACTCTTTGCCGTCACCTGGGGCTGTGGTAATTGAAGCTGGGAAGAAAGCAGAGGAACAACTGCAAAAATGGATCCGTGTTCAGAAATATGATTCTTGGATTTGGAATTCATTTTATTTAGATCTCAATGTTGTAAAATATGGCAGAAGGTCTTATCTTGACTCTCTCGCCAGATGTAGTAGTTGCCATGATCTATACTGGAGAGATGAGAGACACTGTAAAATTTGTCATATGACATTTGAACTTGATTTTGACCTTGAAGAAAAATATGCGGTCCACATAGCCATGTGCAGGGAGAAAGAAGACAGCAATACATTTCCGAATCATAAAGTCTTGTCATCACATATTCAATCATTGAAAGCTGCAATTTATGCAATTGAGGTGTGTTGCTATTCGTCTGCATCAATTTTCCTCATTCAATCAGGCTAGAATTGATGTCTTATATTTTGTAATATGTAACATCAATTCAATTTAAGGTACAAATATGAGGTCTGCAAGTGTTTTATAGTTGTTTGTCTGGGAAAATGATATTTGCCACCTGGTTTTATTTTGACACGGTAGTTGGTCCTATTTTCGAAAATATGACAGTTTGTTTGTTACTTGCATAGTTATATCTTGTCTGATCCAAGATAAGCATGATATTACATTGGTGCCTTAAATATTAACCTATATCCCCGCCCTTTGATCCGCTTCTCCAATTTGTTTAGATTGTATATTGAAAAATGTTGTGGTTTACATTTGTTTTAAAGCATACTCCTACACTGTGCAGTCTGTTATGCCCGAAGATGCCCTGGTTGGTGCTTGGAGGAAGTCTGCCCATAAACTATGGATCAAAAGGCTTAGACGCACCTCGACTTTAGTGGAGTTTTTGCAGGTTTATTTTTAACTATGTTTGATCGAATTCTCTTTAGTCCCTGAATTTTATTTTTTGCTTTTAACTTTTGTGCTTTTAACTTCATCTATTTTCTGTTGAATTTGTTATTTTTATAGGTTCTTGCTGATTTTGTTGGTGCAATCAACAAGGGCTGGTTATTTCAGTGCAAATTTCCAGATGGCGTGGTTGAAGAAACGATTGCATCTTTTGCATCAATGCCCCATACTTCATCTGCTCTTGCTCTGTGGTTGGTGAAGTTAGATGCCATAATTGCTCCTTACCTCGACAGAGTCCAAACTCAGAAGAAACAGGGAAATGGTAAGAGCTAAAGACTTTTTACATTATAGAAATCACAAATCTTGCCATTCAAAAAAAAAATAAAATCACAAATCTCATTGCACTTCAAATTATACTGAACAATGTCGGTTTCTTTTTTTCAGGTAAGCATGGTTCTTGGTGACATGCCTACTTACTTTTGTACAAGTATAAATAAATTCATGTTATTGGAATTGAAGTGTGAAGGAACCACCTGTTCCGATCGTTGACGCCCCCAATTGTTTAATCTTACTTAATCAGAGATGTGTTTCAGCTTCAATTGGTTCTCTATATTTTCAATGACAACAATTTGAGAAAGGCAAAACTGTGCACATCATATCATAGTAATTTTTTCCAACCTTGGTTTACTCTTTCTTCCATGTATATAGGCAAACCGGTTGATCCGATGTATAGTTTTAGGTTAGAACAATATTGGGTAAGTTGAGTTTTTGCTGCGTAACCCCCACTTTGTTTGTACACAAGGCCACCGCGGTTCTTTATGGTTGTTTGTGCTTTGTGGTCTTCTCTTTTGAGAAATCAATTTTGCCATCGTGTCTTGCAGAATAATGTAGACTGATTAAATAATAATTTGTATTACGAGTATTATTAGCATTGCTTCAAAAAGATCAGAATTTGGGCAAGTTTTTGTCCCTTTTCGATTGTTAGAATGTGATTTTTTTAAAAATGTTTCATACACCCTAATAACCAAAATATATATAAAATAGGAAACTATAAAAATATAAAAAAAGACAAATAGAAAGGTTGTCAAATGTTGGAAAAAGAATGAAAAATTGTAATGGTCCTCTGTTTTTGGATTAAAATTATCTACCTTTAGCGCGCCAAAGGCAGGGTGACATTAGTTTATGAGGACTCTCGGTGATGCAGATAAATCGGATGCTTCAGAACCTGGCGGAAACTGTCGCACCCTGTGTCATCTCTCCTGCAACACTGTCGGTGCACCTCCAGTCGTTGCTTTGACCATCGAAATACTCAACCTCTGCCAATTTGTGTACTTAAGCCACTTAAATCTGATACACCCCTTTCTTCCAATTGGAACATTCTCGACTTCGTAATGGAGCTGGAAGTTTTGTGCAAAAATTACACCACTTTACTATTGTTAACTTGTTGGGTGATTGTGCAGATAGGAGAGGTTGCTTGTCTAAGAGTAATATTGTGCCTCATGAGATACTTCGAGATCACCTTCAAGTTAGCGACACAAAGTGCAAAGGGACGTCAGTATCTTCACAAGTAACATGTATATCCACCACCACCACCAGTGATATCCTTTGCTAAAAATTGTGAGTAAAGCTGTTCTATCAACTATAAAATTTGCGGAAATTGTTTATTGAATAAATGTGCAACTCACAAATCTGGATACGTGTGCAATATTTGGAGCAACGGCATGGCGCAGGATGGGTTTGGTATGTCGGCAGCAGCGGCCATCAACAGCAACAAAGGGGAGGCATTGCACATCAGTTCCATTGAAATTATGTTTCAGGCTTTAATTTTTAAAAATTGTAGATGACAATGGCTATTTCTAGAGCGTTTGATACTTTTATGTTTGATTCATTCAATTCTTTGTTTTTTTCCTTTGAGCTAAAATTAGGATTCATTTCTTGTCGCAAATATTCGCTTGTAGCATACCCTATTTCAATGGATTGGCGTAACTTTTCAACCACATGTTATTTCCATAATGATTATGTTTTTCCAAAGACTCGAGATAATTTACCCTATAAAATTATACTATCAATTTGCATCTTTGTTTATTTTCCTGATATTTTTTTTTCTTTAGCTCTATGAAATTTATCAATTTGTGAATAGACAAGTGATAACACTTAAAACATGTAAAATTGTGTCTCATCTTCTCTCTATCACAAAGCATCACTTCAAGAGCCTCCCATCAAGTTAAAATTAACACAAATTTTGAAAAATAAGAATAGGGAATATTTTCACAAAGTAAACCTGCCCTTAATTTTTGTAAACATTTTTCACAAATCTAAAGCAATACAAAGTCGAAATGACTATTTGTATTTTGCTAAACACACGATTTGTCCTAAAAAGATTTTATAGCAAGCGAACATGATAGTATAATATGATATTGACTATTATAGAGATTAACGTTGATGCACTGAGTCTGAGAATAAGTTTCAATGGTTTTTATTTTCTAAAAATGATCTTCCAGAATATTACTACAGAGAAAGGAATCTGTAGGCATAGAGGAATAGAAGAATAATTGGTTGCTAAATTCTTAACGTATTTTTAGTATTGCATGATTCATGTTGAAACATCGACACCAAGCATGACTTCATTGACAGTGATTAACACCACAACCACGTTACTTACTAGTATATGCCTAGGGTCATTAACCAGCTAAGTGCTATTTTTGATATAGAAAAAGTACAAAATGTTAGAAACATGCCAACCTGTAGGTTAAATAATTGAAAAGCACTTTTATTCAGTTTACACAATAATACTATTCAAATATACTTCTAGTGAAGCAATCAATTTCCCAAACTCTTCCTAACAGAAGAAAATTCCTTAAGATACCACAACTGAACATCAATCAAGTGCAGTACTGTCATCTGACTCCAATATCGAAAAACCAGAATGATTAAAGATTTCAAAATAAAATATAGCTATGATCCCCCCATCCCAAATGCGTAATATCTTATCATTAGTATCTGAAGAAAGTTTTGACTCGTCCCATCTAATTATATACTGCCTATTCCCGGTTATGATCTTGAAAGGGATACTCACTGTAACTCGCAATTTGACAGTATGCAAATGAATTTGAACAGAAACAAGCCCTTCCATTTTCACAACAAAGTCAGAAAGGGTGGCGCTACTAGCTGTATTAAGTTCAAGCAGAAACTAGTTCATATCCATCTGCCTCAATTGCATCTACCATAGATAGGTCGCCTGTCCTTGCTATTTTGCCGTTGTCCTGATATTTTAGAAGAAAAAGCAATAATATGTTTATTTCCAAAGCACAAAGATATACTATGTTTATAAAGCCAACTTTATTTTTCAAGTATAAAATTAAATTAAACTTAGCTAGCAAAGAATATATGGGTCCCAATTCTGGAAAGTTGTCAATTCAGCATCCAAACTTAAAACTAATTGTAACTAAGTTGCCAGTTCAGCTACTTTCTTTAGGAAATCTACTTCAGATTCCTCCTTCAATTGAATTTTTATGCTTTGGATTGTTTTTGAGACCCCAACTGGCCAGCTTGTAAACTCAAAAACGATCCACATATTTACTGACATGCTGTTAACTACCAAAATCTCCCAACCAAATATTCTTCATAGTATCCCAATGATCATTTGAAAGAGGTGGAGGAGATTGAAAATTGGAGAAAGAATGTGATAAGACTAGCAATGTAACTTTATATATCAAAACTCAGCTGCCAAATCATTATTATATGTGAAATTCCTTTTAGGATTTCATTACAAGGACTTATAATCCGCTAAAAGGGGTCATCGGCACTGACTGGTCGAGGCCATAAAGGCCAGCCATATACTAGGATCAGAGATAGACCATTAACCTAAAAAAATTCTCTAAATGGTGTGGCCTATAGCTTTCCTTGATCTCCCTCTACCTCCAACTATTAGACTATCATTCATCTCCTTACTTTTACTTCTACAAGTCATCTTATACATACACAAACCACCTAAATTACGAGATTCTATTATCTTCTCAGCTAAAGTATAGGAGTTATCCAATTTCTAATATGCTCAAAGCCCCAAGGCATTTATCATTTTCATCCACCCAACTTGAATCCTCTGGTTGACATCCCTTGTTATTTCTACATCACTCAATATAATAGATCTTTAGATACTTTGTTGGTTACAACTACAGTATCAAAAGAAAATTAGTAAGCTTCTTGGAATAAGAACCTTTCCATAAGATGCAAGTATGTACATGTCTCTAATAGTTATCCAACAAACTATAGAAGCTTCTTTGAAAAATATTACTCTTGAACTTGGTCACAAATATCCAGTCAAACCTTTGCTAGAACTGAGCACATTCACACAAATGTGAAGCAGTGTCAACTCCTAAAAAACTAAGCACCTAAACCCCGTTTTCCTCAAAACTTATTGAGAGGAAAACTACCCCCTCTATGTTCACCACACCTAAAGTATGAAACTAAATAATTCCCTTCAAGTCCAAAACTTGGAATAACATTAAAAATCAGTTGCAAGTTTGTAACTTACCATAACATGGACGTGGCTAGGTTTCAAAAGATCAAGAATTCTCCGATAGTGAGTAATCATCAATAGAGAATTCTCCGGGGTAAGAATTTTATTAACTGCACTTGCCACATCCTTGAGTGCATCAACATCCAATCCCGAATCAATTTCATCCAAAATAGCCAAATCTGCCCCCAAAACAGCAAGCTGCAAGATTTCATTACGTTTTCTTTCACCTCCACTAAACCCTTCATTGACATTCCTATTGAGAAAGTCAGGCTTCATGTTAACAAGTTGTAGCTTCTCCATTAAATAAGAAAAACACTGCAAAACAGAAACAGAAATAGAAATTCTGCATGTTAGAAACCACAAATAAATACGGGCTACACTCAGGGTTTTTAAAAAGTCCCAACTGCTATTCAGTCTCGAAATCAAGGTTTATGAAGTAATCCCGACAGCAATTAAGGTTGCATCAACTGCATTTAGACCCTATTTGGATAAACAACTTAATTAAGCGTTTATGCATAAACTATTTCTACAACAAAATATAAAATAAAGTCAAAATGTTTTCATATAATCAGTAAGTTGATTTCATTACCTATCTTGCATAGCTTATAGAAATAAGCTGAAAACAACTTATGGACATGTCATAAGCAGTTTTCATAAGCTCTCAAAAACAATCTCACAAGTGCTTATGTCACTAAATAAGCTCAAATAAGTCAATCTAAACAAGTCCGTAAATATCTACAACTAGTATCAAGATTTTTTATATTTAAACTATTACAATTAAGGTTATATAAACAAAATATAACTGCAATTATCCGCAATATTAAGAATTGTGATTTAAAACATTGACAACAAAATGAATAATCAACCTCAAGGGGTCCAAGTTCAGGAAGACCAAGTTTTTTTCTTCTAGCATTATAAGCCATAACAAGAAATTGATCATTTGAAACACCAGGGATAGCAACAGGTGATTGAAAACTCATGAAAAGACCTTCAAGTGCTCTTTCTTCAGGTTCCATTTCAAGCAAATTTTCCCCTTTGAAAACGACGGTTCCACCTGTAACTTCATAATCTGGATGACCAACGAGAACTTTCGCGAAAGTGCTTTTTCCAGAACCGTTTTTTCCCATGATAGCGTGAATTTCTCCTCTGTTAACTGTGAGATTAACGCCTCGGAGAATTTCGACATTTGATTCTACGATTTTTGCTCGAAGATCGTTGACTTGGAGGAGAGGAATCTCGTTGCTCGCCGTCGCCGCCGCAACGCAGGCGAATTTCCGGCGAGTGGTGCTCGGAGTGGAAAGGAACGGAAATTGAAGAGATAGTGATACGGCCATCACTGCTAAACAGATAGTGTCACTATTTTTTCTCTACTTTCTCCCTTCACTATTGGTATTTCCATCGTTTTATCTACCAATTTATTTTAGTTTAATATTCTTTTTTTTTTCTGAGGGAATTAGTTTAAATATTTTTACACTCAAATAATCATTTTTTATTTTTTTTAAAAGGCAAAAATGAAATGCATATAATAGTTAAATATTTACTCAGCATAAGATGTGTCGAAAAGATCACAAAAAATTACACAAGTCAACCAACAAAATGTACATACAACTGCTTCCGCGTACGCTCCATTTGCCAATCTATCCAGTTATCCTGTCCTTTTTCCTGAAGCATTACACGTGTAATTGAACATTTTTAATGGTCCAGATTTAAAGATTTAAAATCAATAATTTTTCTAGTTTCTAGTAAATACCATTTTTCTGTAACAATCTTTATCACAACAAAGAAGTGCTCTCGCGGCGGCAATAGCACCGGAAGCACGATCAATAACCTGCAATTCATGAATCCGTTCTTCGTAGGACACCTCCGTCATGCTTTGTTGAATTCAAATCGTCTCACATCTCGCCGCCACATCGAAGTCGCATTATATCATTACCTCGCCGCCGCGTCGAAGTGGACACTACATCACCGTTTGAATCTCCTCTGTTCCAACAATGAATAATCACGTTCCTCTGTGATTGCTAATTTACGTTATTTTATTTTCCCCCTTTTCAATTTTAGTACTCAATATGTGGAATTAGTTCCTCAAGTGAAGGATTGGGGCTTGAATTGAGTTCTGTCAAGGATGGAATATTGTTATGATGGCTGTAATCAATTGTTGATGTTAATAGAAGGGATGTAACCTCAAGAAAGAAAGAAAAGAATAACGATGATTAAAAAATAACAAACAAAAGTGGTTCTCATCATGATTGGCCTTAGCAAAATCAAGAACCTGTAGCAAGAAACGAGAATCTGTAACAGTGGCTGCGGGAGGCAGCGGAGTGGTGAGATGTAATGTTGCGGTGCGGCGGAGCGGTGGGAAGTGAAACGTAGTTGATGGAAACTGAAGCATGTTTCCTCTGTTTTCTATTAAAAAAATACAAATTTTCAACCTTTTAATCTTGACCGTAGAAAGTTGGAAGCGCCACGTGTCATACATCAGTATATGGGACTGGATAACTGGATGATTATAGAAACGGAGCGTACCTGAACTCCATACAACTAGTCTATGTCCGAACAAGTAAATTGACTCGACCACCACTTATGGTAGTTTGAAACTGGAGTAATGTTCGTTGTTTTTAGCCAATGATAGAAATGAAGTTTGACCATGAGCTGCAGAAACGATCGCCGTCGTCGAAGACCGGCTGCTGAATAAGTAAACTGAAGAAAATAATCTGAGAGATGATTTGAGTCAACCGTCGAGAAGTCAATCAAAGCAAGACCGGACTAACGACCACATGGAGACATAAGTGCTACATTAGAGAAATTAGAGAAATAAGTGCTGAGCTGATTCAATCCCTCCACAACCGAACACACATAAATGAGAATTTGGAGTAATGATGCTTCAAGCAACCAGAGTTGTCTTTATTGGTAACATGTCACGCAAGAGTATCCTAGAAAAAATCAATACCTTCAAGGGACAAAAAAATAAAATGGTTTTGACTAACATGTGAAATATTGCAAATGTTATAGCAACCAAAATTAGTAATTTTTTTATTATTGAAAAATAATAACTATTTATTAAAAAGTTATACATTTAGACCCTGTTTGGATTAGTTTATTTTTGAACTTATGCAAATAGCTTATGCAATTTTTATGTATTATTATAAGTTTGTCAAAATAGTTTATGATAAAATAGCTTATAAAAAATACAATTTTCACTAATTTGAACTTATAAAATAGCATAAAACTTAATTTATTTTGCATAAGCTCAAAAATAAGATAATCCAAACAAGGCCTTAATATAAAATGTTCATATACAAATTTACTAGTTTGAATTTTTTAATTTGTTTAAATTTGTACATTATAAACAAATTATTAAATTATTTGTGTAATTCATTAAATAATAAATTAAGTGTAGTGTACCCCAAATTTAATTTTTTTTAAAATATAATATTAAGTGATGTTTTCAATAAAAAGTCATTTGTATCATTTTAACTTTGTCTCTAAACGAAAGACTTTAATAATGGCAATTTAATAAATTATTATGTGTTTATTTTTCTGCAATGTGGGTGAATTTTAGTTTCTATTTTATAATATTTTGTTTTTTAGTTTATTAATATAATAATGTGAAAGTTCTTTTGTTTATCCCTTAAGATACCACATAAATAATTATGTAATATGGTCAATGAAAGAATAAATTAAATTTCGATAAAAAGATAAAATAACAGAATCTTAAATCCAAATATTCCCTTGAAATCATCAGAGCGATAGGTCCAGGATTAGGTCTTCGGTTGAATATTCGTAAAACAGATATTTTTTGGCCCTCTTATGATGGAATCAAACTTCGTAGGGGGTTGTTCCTTTCAGACATTGGGAGGCCGTTGTTTAGGGTGAAATTGCTCGGATGTGCTGTTAGTTGAGATAGAGGTTTTATCGAGGAGGTGTCAATGAAGAGAGCTGTCAGGGCTACTGAGTTAATGTGTTTTCTTCCCAAGTTAAGAGATCCACAAAGTGAGCTTCTTCTACTTCGGTCATGTGTGAGTATCGCCAAACTTTTTTTGGGTCTCAGGATGTGTCAACCAGTTTACATGGATGATGTTGTTGTTTTGTTTGATAAAGAGTTACGAGTAGCGGTTAAAAATATTGCAGTTGGGGGAGGTCCGTTATTTGGAGACCTAGAATGGAGGCTTGCTTCTTTACCCATGAAGCTTGGGGGGTTAGGCTTGTATTCAGCAATAGAGGCCACCTCATATGCCTTTGTGGCTTCCAGGGACCAATCTTGGATTTTGCAGGATCATATCATGAGAGACAGCGAAGTATGTGGTATGGACTTAGATTTTAACAATGCTTTGGATGGTCTTCAGAATACGATTCCGACTTTTGACTTTAGCAATTTTGCTAGCAAAGACACCGTCCCCCCTAAAGCCCAACATGTTTTGGCGAGTGTCCTTTTTGGTAAGATTGTTCAGGACATGGAAGTTGATTTTAACATGACCACAAGGGAAAAAGCAGTTTTTGGATGTTTGAATGCGGAACATGCTCAAGACTTTCTCCCCGCTATTCCTATAGATGGGTTACGGCAACATATGTCCCCCGTTGAGTATCGTATCATCCTTAGGTATCGCCTAATGATTCCGTATTTTCTAAAGATGAAGATTGCCCTGTTTGTCGGAAAGCATGCCTCAACACTTTTGGGGAGCATTCAGTTCATTGCAAGGAGCTCTCAGGTTTCAAATACAGATATGATCTGGTCAAAGATGTGTTGTTTGATATTTTTAGGCGTGCATGAATTTATGTGAAAAAAGAGGCATCAGTTAACTTCTTGACTGACCCACAAGAAGAAAGATCGACACTTCGACTAGCGGATTTTCTCGTGTATGGATGGGTAGGTGGGAAACATGCTTGTGTAGATTTGACTGGAGTATCCCATCTCGTGAGACTGGGGGTCGGAGATTTTACTGTGGTACGGGCAGCCCTTGAAACTGCTTCAAGCAAAATTGCCAAACATGAGAAAACATGCTCTGACAATCAACATGTTTTTTTAGCACCGGAGGCTGTAAATCTTTTGAAAAGAGTTCAAAAAGTCATGCATAGTCATGTTGTGTTGCCTAAGTCTATGAATGTAGTTTTTCAAAAATTGAATTTTGCTATTCAAAAAGGTTTAACGACGCAACTTATTGCATATTTACCTTTTATTTATGTGTAATTATTCTATATGAATATATATAAAAATTTTAATAAAAAAAAATTCAATAAAGAAGGCTAAAAACAAAATTTTCATATTACAAAAAGTAATCGACAAAAAAATATTTCAACGAATAAATCAAAATTCACCATATTAAATGAAGTAACCAGAAAATCAAATGATCCACCAGATATACTACTAGGCTACTAGAAGTTCTTCTGGGTTCAGCCATTGCCAGGCTCGCAGCCAATTCGGAAGGAACATATTATTGACATCATGCAATACCTATTTCATACGATGAATTCATCAAAATCAAACCAACCTGACACCTAAAAGTCAGTTTTCATGACTAGCAGGTCAATTTTGCTGTTAGCTCTGAAAATTCACAAAGACTTTCTTCCATGGAATCATAAATATTTTAGTATACAAAATGTTTTTTTTTTCCTTCTAGATAATTTTAGATAAGAACTATCCACCCGCCATCTATGATTGTTTTATAGAAGCAAATGGAGTTTAATTAGTATAAAATGTTTATTTTACTAAAAAAACTATATTCATAATAGATTAGCGTACATCAAAAACAATACAAATTAAACCTAGATAAAACTGTAAGTAATGAATTCACAAACGAAATTATGGCCGATATGGTGATTAATCATATCATCTGAGAAGGAAACGCATGTGCCGATGATATGGCAAAGATGGGCGCTATAGCCGCCTCCCCCACGATGAAGTAGATGTACCTCCCCTCATGAGTTTCTTGATCCGCTCTCTGGAGGAGTAGTATTTACTAGGGAATAATCTCTTCGTTATTTGTTTTTAATTTTTTTTCTCTTATGTAACAAAAAAACGAAATTATGATCTAATTTAATAATATAGTAATACAGTAAAATACCTACAACGGTGATAAAATAAAAATGACAAAAATATTCATGAATCTAAATTTGTAACAATTATGCCAAAGTTATTGTTTGAATATATAAAGATTGAAACATCTATTAATTTAAATCAAATAAAAACTATAACTAGGCAGAAAAGTCAAATAATTTAGCACAAAGAAGACGAAGAAAACGGCGCACTTAAACTATGATATAATGGAACAAAAAAAATGACTAAAGAAAAACAAAAGCTATATGTAGAAAAAAAAAAAACAAGAGTACGAAATCCCAAAAGAACTTGTAATTACATGTATAAAATAGCTCCAAACCGCCCTCTCTTTTGTTTTTTTTTACATGAACAGAGAAAATCCCGAAGGAAAAAAAAAGTACGAAACAATTTATAAATTCCTAAGCATGCAAGTCTCTGATATGGCTAATGCAATGGTGGACCACCTTCACAAGTGGTTTACCGTGGACAAGTGATCTAACCGAATACAAATTTTACAAAATTTATTGGTAGATTGAAAGTTCATATCATATAGAGCATCCATAAAATTTTTTTAAAAAATTAAAAATCATTTGATATTTTATTGGGATTTATCAAGATTTACAGTATTTAATAAACCGTTAATCTTGATGGATCTCAATAACATATCAAATGATTTTCAATTTTTCTAAAATTTTCTATAGATGATCTATATGATATAAACTTTCAATCTAACGGTGGATTTTGTAAAATTCATATTCGTTATAGGATTTTTCATGAGTGGTCCACCATGGACCACTTGAAGAAGTGATCTATGTTAAAATTTTCCCTCTGATATATCTTCAATATCTTCAAATGGGATACTTTGAAAATTTATATGAGGTGTTTCTAAAGTATAAACATCGAAAGAATTTTGCATAAGATTATAATTACTTAGTTAGTCAATCCGCTCTTATGTTACCTGTATAAAAAAATTTGATGTATTTGTTTTTTAAACATTGCTATTTATTAAGAATTCTTTTACATAAGAAAGAAAAGAATTACACATGACAAAATCTTAAAGGATAATGTAATTTTTTTTTTTTTTTGAAAATCATGAATGATGATAGATGTAAACAAAAATAAAAATTTATTCTTACAATTATTCTCCTTAATTTTTCTTATCAAAAAACTTTTTCCTTATTTTTTAGACTAAATATAATAACAACTTTTTGTCAAACTTGTATTTATATTTAAATGTCGACATGTAATTAAAATGAAAGTATTGTTTACAACGTGAAAATGCATATCATCCATTCAATAATATAAAATGAAATAAATGTAAAGCATTATTATATGTATTTAAGTTTCTTGTAGAAGACGTCGACGTCTATAGAAGCAATTGAACCCACAATGCCACGTTAAACAAATGGATGGCTCATTTCATTTCGCGCTGAACAACAAACAAATAACCATCAACTACAATCACCAAAATTAAGATATTTCATTATTATTAAATTAATTAATATTAACAGATATTTTACTTTCACGATTAAGACCTGTTCACTTAAGTTAATCTAGGTTAATCATAATTAAAAACAACGTACTGCTTGTGAATATTAATATACCTTTCCTTATATATATAGTAATAATAATCAGACACACAAACGAATAACTTTGCAAAAAACTACGATAGGTGCTGCTTTTCTGCGTTAGAATCAATCAATCAATCAAAATCCCAAACAGAGAATAAGAAAGAAAAAAAAAAAAAAGAGAAACAAGAAACACAAAAAGAGGAGACACAGACACAAACCAAAACCGTAACAACAAAGGTTCTTTTTTCTTTTTTCTCTTTTCCTTTTTTCTTTTTTTTTTTCTCCAATTTAATTGCATCTCATCATTATTCAATTTAATTGCTTTGTGTACTCGTCAATTCTCGTTCACGATCTCAACTAGGTTTTCACTTTCACACTTTTTTTTTTGAATCTGTATGCTTAATTCATTCATCGCATTAATAATTCGTTCTAATTTGCATTAATCATTTTTATTAGTTCATATTATGAATTATTAGCTAGATCCGGAATTTGAGGACACCCCAATTATTCAATTCTTGTTTTTGTTTTAATCTGAATTTTACATGCAAATGTAATTATCATTTTTTAAAAACATTTCTTCATGTTGTGTAGATATTCAATTTCATGGTTTGAATTGATTTATATGTATGATTTTGGTGGAAATTTTGATTTTTTTTTCATGATGGATTTGTTTTTCAGGTCTGTGCCTCCTCTTGTTATAGTAGATAGATAGTTGGTTTCCGGGACCGAAAAATTTAGAAGGAAAAGATGGATTATGAAAATAATAGTTGGATTTGGGAAGGGGTGTATTACTATCCACATCTGTTTGGTGGTTTAATGGTTACAGCAGCTTTGTTGGGTTTGTCAACAAGTTATTTTGGTGTTATTGGGGTTCCTTCTTTGCCATTGCCGTATAATTTAGGGATTTTTCACAAGAAGAAGAACGTTGGGAAGAGGCGTGTTCGTGTTTACATGGATGGTTGTTTTGATCTAATGCATTATGGTCATGCTAATGCACTTAGACAAGCTAAAGCTTTAGGTGATGAGTTGGTTGTTGGACTTGTGAGTGATGAGGAGATCGTCGCAAATAAAGGTCCTCCCGTTTTGTCTATGGATGAGAGGTATAAATACTTGTGTTTATTTATTTTTTTTAAAAAATCTCTTTTAGATGAAAGTGTGAATCCACTACTCTGTTCGTCGTTTTAATATGTCAATGAAGGAAACTTGCGTTTGCTTGAATGACTAATGTGCCAACACGGCTTGTAAAATGTTCTCTCCGACCTTAATTATAATCAAATATTTACTTTTCTGATTCATTGAATAATTGATGTATCTAGACTATATTAAAGACCAGATACATCAATTAATTAATGAATCTGAAAAGAAAATATTTGCTTATAATTAAGGCCGGTGGAAGTAGTTAAAATGCTAGAGGAATACGTCGATATATTAGAAGTTAGAGAAACATCATGTAATCAACTCCAGAAATTCGATGCCATGTAGACTTATGTTATTTAATGCTAAAGCTAACTTATTACGATTCTCTCTTCTCCTCTATTAGTGATTTTGAAAACTAAATCTAGGAAGCTAACTTATAGTTTGAAAATATATTTGTCTTCAGGCTAGCCCTTGTCAGCGGATTGAAGTGGGTGGATGAAGTCATAACTGATGCTCCTTATGCAATTACTGAGAAATTCTTGAACCGTCTCTTTCATGAATACAACATCGACTATGTCATACACGGCGATGATCCTTGTCTGCTTCCTGATGGAACAGATGCTTATGCTGCGGCAAAGAAAGCTGGCCGTTACAAGCAAATTAAACGTACTGAAGGAGTTTCCAGTACAGATATCGTAGGTACTGAGTTCGATATTTGTATTAGAAGAAATCCAAGAGTTCTGTGAATTGTGGCCACATGATTTTGTTGGTAGATATTTTTTTTTGTGGGGTGGGTGGGTGTGGGTCCAAGCGTTTTGCTAGGAGAAAAGTTATCCTGCATGATAATTCCTGTATAACAACTGCATGCAAATAGTCTTCCTAAGATGAAAAATATACACGGACTTCTCTAACTTGTGGTGCGGGGGCTTCATAATCAAATACCTTTCTGATGCTCCTGAACAAATTTCAAAATCATATGCATTTGATCTAACTATGTTTTAATACAGGAAGAATAATGACTTCTTTAAACGATAAAAAAAATTGTGAAGACCGCAATGGTACTGATGTAAAACCCCAAGAAGAATGCCAGTCAAAGGTTTCCCACATATCCCAATTCCTACCAACTTCCCGACGTATTGTGCAGTTTTCAAATGGCAAGGTATTTGGTTGCTTCTGTACTCTGCTCTTTCAAAGATATATTTTACATTTGGTTCATAAGTCTACAAACCAATTTGTGTTTCAGTAGGTGAACTTTTAGTTTAATATGTTTCTGCAGTTTCATTAGAGCAATGCTAAATCATATCCATTTTAATATGGACTTGGTGCAACAAACAGTTAATTGAAATTTATTTTGCATTTGGTGGTTTCAAGTTGAAAATGGATAGTAGCAGAAATTTGTTTTTTCATTATAGTTTGCCAAACTTTTTGTTTAATAATCCATTTTTATCTTATTTTAGGGTCCCGGACCAAATGCTCGTATTGTATACATTGATGGAGCATTTGATCTCTTCCATGCAGGGCATGTTCAGGTAAAGATAAGTTTTCATATAGGGTGTGCTTCATTATTCTCAATCAAATGCTTAAGTTTGTGGATCACCATGATCCAACAGACAGGAACCATTTGATCCAGTTATTTTGATATGACTGTCATTGATTCATTATTCTATGTTCTATCAGACTCTTAAGAAGGCTAGGGAACTTGGAGATTTTCTTTTAGTTGGTATTCACTCTGATGAGACAGTGAGGTATACAGATTTTTATCACGTTGATTTTACGTATATTCTTCTGCTATTCATGCCAAACCATCATTGATGTGAAACTAACAAATTTCCTGCAGTGAAAATCGAGGAAATCACTATCCAATTATGCATCTACATGAGCGGAGCCTTAGTGTACTAGCTAGCCGTTATGTTGATGAAGTCATTATTGGTGCACCTTGGGAAATTACAAAGGATATGGTATGCCCCCAATTCTACATTTTCTGTATCTCATTCAAGTTTCTTGAAATAGTCATTGGTGCATTGGTTCATACTCACTTACTCTTTCTTTTTATAACAACAATTTTTCTGGTGTACTTAAGTGGAGGATTTAATTCTTTTATGCGTGATGGTCTCATAAAGAGAAATATTAGCACAGCACAACTTAATGTTCAGCTCTGGTCGGGGTTATTTTGTGGAACCAGCATGCTCCATGGGTTGAAAATAGTGTGTACATGAATGTGCTGATAGCTTCTCTCGTTTCACGAAAAATCATTCCCATTGACTTGTTTTCTTCTTGAAGTGATTGAATCGCAACTTATTACATACACTGCATGCGCTTGTGAGAGGGAATCTGAAACATTCTTGAACATAGTTTGACTCCATCGGATGTTTTCAATTTTCATCTTCATGAAGTTTTTTTTTTTTTAATCAAACAGATCACAACTTTCAATATCTCACTGGTTGTTCACGGCACTGTTGCTGAGAAGTCATTACCCGTAAGTTCACCCTTTTTTTTCTTCATGTGTAATACAATATCACTTTCTTTTTTAGCTGGCTTATTACTGAACAAGTTGTATTGTACAGAGTGAAAAAGATCCATATGAAGTTCCAAAGAGCATTGGCATATTCCGCTTGCTTGAAAGCCCAAAAGATATTACCACTACCTCAGTAGCCCAAAGGATAATGGCCAATCACGATGCTTATGTGGTAATTTCTTTCCCCCTCCTTTATAGCTTTCTTTCTGAATATTTAACCAACCTTTAGAGTTTGTATTCATATAAATGGTTGATTAGTTAAAATTAAATCACCACATAAAGCTCAGGGTCGTATCAGTTCATATATCTAGTTATTTGAAAGTTTACACTATTGCAGCTTTTCTGTCAAAATTCTGATAGATAGTTTAGTTTAAGTTTCGACATGGTTTTCTGATTTTGTCTTTTATTATCTATGATGCAGAAGCGGAATGCTAAGAAAGCCAAGAGTGAGAAGAGATACTATGAAGAAAGAACATATGTTTCTGGAGACTAGCTTGTATAGACTTAGTTTGTTATTGCTCTACAAACTTAACCCTGTGATGGAGATGCTTGATAATAGCAGGAAATCTTATACATTTGTGAAGGACCACTAGTACAGAGTATGACATAGAATGAGATTATTGTAGATTACTTGGGGATACTTTTGTACTATAGTGTCCTGACATTTTTTCTTGTCATTTAAAAGGCTCCTATGTGGTTAGCCCCACAAGTTTTATGGCATTTGTATTTTTGCTCTATTATTTGCTGTATGTATTTCAGTATTTGTTGGGAAGTTACAGGCATCATCCATGGTGTCTTTGCTTATATTTTAATGGAATCATTTTTTTTTGGAACGTGGAGAACATGTTCTATTGTTTCTCATGATGATTAAAAATGAGTAAATTATAAACTCGCAGACATTGCACATGTGATGTTATACTTGGCCTCTTAACTCTATTATGGATCATTATAACCTTGAGTCCATATCACACACATTCACAATTGTCTTATCATAAGATGAATAAATGAAGTAAAAGATGAAAGACAAAATTAAACATTGAAATTTGTTTGATATTTGAAGGGTCATTTGGAACAAATACAAGAAAACTCCATCATCCCATCTAGGTCCCATTATAGACATTGACCAACTTCTCCTAATCACTACTACTTTTCCCATTCCTTGCTGAACTTAACCAAACCCCATATTTTCTCTCAGCAAAACTGAAATCCTTGGTGTAATCTAGACTTGTTAACAGAACAACAAGATATAGTAACTAGCTAGTTAATGACTTTCAACTTGTCCAAGTGATAGGAGTTGAAGTGTTTTGAGGAATCTGAGGTAACAAACAATGCTGCTGGAACCCATCAACTTGTTGATGTAGATTCAGCATTGTTGGATGGTTAAAATTTGAAGAAGAATTGTTGGTGTTGTCTTCTTGTTCTACATCCATCATAGCTGCTCCATCTTCTTCTTCTTCTTCTTGTACTTCTCCCATTTCATCAGCTTCCATCAACTCCATTGAATTTGTGTTGCTGTTGCGATACTCAGAATCTTCAAAATTGTGAGCACAAGAGGTTGAAGCTTGAGGTACCCAAGGCACAATAGCTAAATGACGATTATTATTATTGTCATCATCATAATAATCAGTAGAAGAATCACATTGTTTTGTCCACGAAAGTTGATCTGTAATTAATTAAATTAAATTAGAAATCATTCTTAATTACCAATAATAATCAGATTTAAATATTATTTTATTTTTAATTTTATTTTTTTAGATTCTGTTCTTAGAAATCACGTGAATTTTTTACTATGCAGATACGGAATCTAAAAAAATAATCATATATGAACTAAAATAAAACATTATAATTAGTAAGTAATCATGGACAAAAATCATATTCAAACAATAATTAGAAACGATTAAGCAATAATAGTGAAATTAGGGTAAAATAAAATACTTACTATTCTTGATTTCAGAGATGAGATCGGAATTGAGAGTGAGAGAGAAAGAGGAAGGAGAATGAACAATTGGCTTGAAGAGAACAAGAGCTCTTTCGTCGTTAGGAGCATGCAATGTTTCATCATCTTCTTCAACAATCGGAGGCAATTCAGCATCCTGATCGAATTGAAAAATTAATAACAAAAATGAAACAAATGAAGAATTAGCGAAGAGAGATAGAGAGTAGAAGGTACGTACGAGGCGGCGAATTTTGGTAGCCGGAGAAGAAAGTGAGAAATCGGAGAAATCGTCGGCGATATGATTAACGACGCCGTCGACTTTCCTTTTCAACGATTTGTAGTGTCCAGCCATAGCCATGTATGTTATTGAACAGATTAATCGATAATTAGGGTTTAGAGATTGGGATTAGAGGTGCAGAGTGTTGAGTTTGTTGGGTTTGTGAAATAATTAGAAAGGAAAAATGGTGGGAAGCATAAATAAAAAAAAGTAAAGAAGCGGGTAATGTCTAGACTTGTCTGGAATTCTTCTCCCTTTCCTTCCAAAACCTTCCACCCCTTTCCGTACGTGTCACTGTCCAATATTTCTTCTTAAATTCACTTAATCACATTGCTATTTTCGAAATAAATATATTATATTACAACTTTTATTTAGTAATAATTAAACAAAAATATTTTTTAAGAACAAACAAATATTGTGATATTTCTTTATAATGGTAGAGGAGTATTGACTTTTTAAGTATATTAAATAATTTGTGTATCTGATCTATAATACATTATATATTCAATGAATTTAGAAAGTGTGTTGTTTCTTATAAAAATTTCTGGAAGGAGTATTATAATGCGCATTTTTAGATATTTATATTATGATAATTTTTTTAACCATTTTTTTATTTAAAATGATCAAAATTTTTAAAGTGATTGATATTTTTTTAGCTAAACATGGTCATTATGGAAAGATCAATATCTTTATTTCATGTTTTAATTATAATTTATTTTAAATTTATAGTCATCAAACTATCATATGTTCTCTCTTGTGATCTTATTCTTTGTATTGAGTCACTGATCATCTTCATCCTTCAATCAACCGGTATTCCTCTTAAACTTGCAATGCAAACATAGAATAGAGAAGGAGAAGAAAGGATTGAGATTTGAGAACTATAATGGCTAGATTGTTTTTAAAAAAAGGATGGGCAAACTAATCATATATTTAAATAACTTGTGACAGAAATTAAATAGTCATTTTTCTCAATAAAAAAAAAAGTTTCCTATTAATTCGTCCTCCTATTACAAATATAAATTTCATATCATCTAAATTGATGCACATACAACTCCAACTTGTCTACTTTTACATCATACATACATGATTCCATCACTAATACAACATTTTTCTTCATAATGTTGCCTATCCTACATAAAGAAAGGGAAAGGAAAATTGTCAAAGCATTCTCTATGCTTTGTTTACTGATCCAATGATTCATTTATGGTTCCAGTATACTAGGAACATTGTATCTACAAGGCATCAGGATTCTCCAAGCTAGGCATTTACATCGGGAGTACGCAAAAGGATGATGGAAGAGTAACTGAGCATGGGATACATATTGGCGTCAAGAAACTGAGCATACTGTTGTATTGCAATATCTCTTCCAGGAAGATCAGGTGTGAGAAAATCATATGGTGCAGACTTGCTGGTGTCTATGAGAGGTTCCCATCTGTATCCAGGACGCTCTGGCAAGGTAATTGTGAAAGGTAAATGACTTGTATTGAAAGCAACATAAATTTCGCCCTTGATCGAGTCCATCTGAGTTGATTTTCATGCCAAATAAGGGGGAAATTAGTCATTTATGGAGTATCCAAGCAAAGGTTACACAAGAAGACAATAATTTCAAAGCATAGGAGCTTTTGTACACTAAAAGAACTTAAGGGATGGAACATTTTTTTCTTTAGAAAAAGGGTTAAAAGTAAATGAAGCTACTGAGAGGTCAAAAGTTCTACTGATGCTAATCTGGGTAGGGTAGCTTTGCATAAAGAGTATTAGTTTATGTCCAGGATCGGCTCAACCTATATTTCATACCACATGACAACATAACACTATTAAACATTTGGCAGTTCAAAACAATGGCTAAGAATAAAATGTTTCTTTTTACATCTGTATGAATTGGAATTGGAGATGTAACAAACAGTCACAATAGGAGATCTAACTTTTCTCAAGTCAACATACATCTTCTGTCAAGGGGATTTCTATTCTAAACATATATATGTCATCCTTACAACAGCAGCACCAAGCTGATTATTCCTAAACCTAGCCGGCATCTATATATAATATCTCAATAATGGCTTTCAACTGTTGCCAGATGTAGAGTTGCTTTAGCCCAATTGGTTATCTTTCAACTTTTGGAACTTTGCATCTGAGATAGGTTTCACTTAGATAAAAGTCCTTACAAGTTGGGCTTCGGCCCTCTTGTATTCCAAAAAAAAACAAGTCCTTACAAGTTTAGAAATGTTTATGGAGAAGGTAGGGAGCTTCTGAAAAAGTTGAGATACACAAACTAATTTCAACTATGTAGTGTAAGAAGCTGCTATTTAGAAAATTCATTATCATTGCAAGATTATTTCAACTTTCTTTTCCTGCAAATGCTTGTTGTTCATTGTCAAATGTCAAATATGTAAGCTCAAGGTTTGGTTAGTGGCTTAGTGCAGAGTTGAAACACGTCCTAATCCTAAATTTAAAGTCAAGATCTTAAGAAATAGATCCTAAGACGTGATTCCCATAGCTTTTTACCAGTAACCGAATTCTTATATCCCTATATCATGGCAACAAAGTATCATACCAGGGTAAAAGCCACAAAACGGCTACTTTCAGACCAGTCTGGTGTTACAGGAAAATGACCATGCCACTGCAGCCTCTCTGATGTTGGGAAGTCGTCTAAGCCAAGCGATTCACATTCCCTGCAGAATTACAGCGTTAGAACATGCGAAGAATGCTAGAGTCCAAGAAGAATGCAAAAAGTACTTACTGGCGGAACTTGGTCAAAAGACGGCAAAATCTGAAGAAGTCTGATGAGGATTCTTCCTTTTTATCCCATCGGAAATAATTATGCTGCAAAAAGGCTGAGGATGAGTTAATGGAATTGACAATATGGTGGGATGTACATTAAAAAAATTCTTGTAGATAAGGGGATCACATAATTATCATGACAGTAGGTATTGTTGTTTCCCCCTTTTGTATGTCCATATTCATCGCCCATGTATATCATCGGAACTCCCTGGTAAGATAAACTAAAAGTCAGTAAATAAACCTGTGCTGTCAACAATATCATCTACATTTAAACTGGAAAAACTTAATGAATTTTACAACAAAATCATACAACACAACATTAAACTAAGGGTCTTGCCATCGAGTGTCCCCGGGGACTAGTTAAAGAATTAAGAAATGGAACATATGTATTGCAAAATGCAACATTTAATGCATTAATAAATTAAAAGGCAACAATTTCCAATAAATTTCTTAAATTTGATTCTTTAACCAGAGCCCACAGTGCATGGTTAACATTTGCCTTAAACTAAAAGTCACTTTAGTTTTTATTGCTCCTCCATCTGCCGTATAAAAGTCAGAAGAAACTGTTTCAGGCTCCTGTGCAAAACTTATTATTAGCTAATATGTAACGGCAGTCCTAGTGGTCCAAACAAATTTCTAAATAAAAACTATAATCGTGGTGTTGACTGGGCTTTACCTGGGAAATCATGAGAGAGAGAAAGAAATTACGCATTTGTCGTTTCCTCAATTTCTTCACTGAGGCACTGACAAACTCCCCCTCCTACAACAGTTCAAGAATTGAAATCAGCATTTAATAGCAACTCATTGTTTAAGATTATAATACTTTGAGGGCGCTATTTGAAGGATTCAGAAAGTGAGGTGCGGCGTGACATTTAAACAGCAATTAACTAAGCCCAGAAATGCATAATATCATAATATGCGCTAGTCTAAACACAAACATGGGAGAAAATAGATGCAACATTCTAGTGAATTTAATAATATGACAAGATATCAGGCATGAATAGTGATAAAGGCCTATAAGTTACACTAATGCTTGCTGTACAATCTAAAAACTGTTTTATAATGATGGTAGTGCACAAGACATGTTTGTGTTGATGAGTATGAATATCTGTGACTATCAGTAAATTTCTTTTATTCATTTCTTATGAACAATTTGACTTGCGCACTACCAGCTACATGAACCTAGTATGCCTGATTAATGACAGTAAACATATTGGATTTTAGATATTATCATGAATATTGAATATTAATGATGTTCAGGTTGGTTGAATAATCTTGTGATGATGTACCACCATGCAGTAGAAAGAAAATTAGAAGGAAAAATTACTTTAAACACAACTCTGAAGCAAGTTTTTAAACATCTACCTCTCCGCAGTTCCAGCTACTATTATGATTTTCTCCATCATTATTGTCTTCTCCGTTGGGCAAGTTATGCTTCTTGTTATAAGTCACCAAATCAGCTAGAGTAAAGCCATCATGAGCACATACAAGGTTAATACTATTCCATGGTTTCCTTCCTCCCTGTGCCAAAAATAGAGAGTAATGTCCACCACACAAAAGAACAAGGTAGAAGAATATACGATAACAACAGAAAACACAGAGCTTTAAAATTTAGCAGAAGTAAACACTAATCCCCTGAGAATAAAATATACTATATTGAGCAAGTTAAAGAACGGTGAAATGGGATGTTCATATGCATAAATTTGAAATCAATAAGAGAAACAATTCAAACAACAATGGTTATGACTACAATAATCATCATATAAATAATAAGAATAGAAGTGGGAGTTTATATTCAAAAGAAACTACTACTACAGTGACATGAGACAACAGATAAACCTGATACAAATTAGGACTCCCACAAACACATTCAGCAAATGCTCCAGCAAAGCCATCCGTGCCCTTGATAAACTGGCGTACTGTGTCTCTAAACTGAAAAATTCAAGAATGGCACATTAAATAGTTCATACATTCACAAGTACATGATATAACATACAATTTGTAGAAAATTGGGGGATATGCAATAGCCAATCATTAAGGGTTATAGACATTTCTTACACTGAAAGCAATGAGATAACATAGGGAGTATGTAGATGAAAACAGCACTGGTCAAAGGTGAATAGTAGCATACAGACTATGGTTAAATTTCAGCATCTTAGCTTGCATAAAGGGATTCAATAAGATTCTAGTTAAATGTATACATATTGATATTGTCACTCCTACGGTTGTCCTAGTAGGAATGCTATAGGACAGGTGAAAATTATTCTGCTAATAATCATACAATTTTTTTTTATAAAACTTTAATCATACAATTTAATTGACTACAATTATTCCAAGTCTACAAGCCAACAATTTTCTTCGAGATTGAAAATTTTGAAAAGGCATGGCATTGCTATTAAGTTTGGATCCAGCTCCTCTAAAGCAAAGAGTATAATACTTTTGAGGATTCTTCGCTTTAGAGGGAAAGAAAGTAATCTCAACTGTTGATAAATAACAATGGTTGATACATCATGCACATGCATAACAAGTCATGGGTATTGGATTATCAACCACAATCATATCATAAATGAAACTTCTAGAAAAAAATAAAATAAAGAAGTTCATCTAATTTAACACTGGTTATTGTAAAAAAATTAAACCTTGCACATTTATTCTTATAATTTCACATAAACAGACTAGAAGGTTAGCTAGTTTTATGATGTTTCATTGATGTGTTGTGAAGTTCTCTTTTTCTAAGCCACACACTTGTGAGTTCCATTCAAGCTGTGCTACTACATCCTTGAATTTTCTTGTCACAATAATGAGTTTATAAGAGATGTATGTCTGCACTAACCTTTCCATTCCATTCCGACCAAATACCCCAGTGAGGGAAAGTGCCAACTTGGTAGAGGCCTCCAGCATCCCAGGCTTCGGCTATAAGCTATAAAGGAGAAATCAAGAAACTGAGCATATTTAGGTCACTGCTTTCAAACGAGTGAAAACTAATATATATGATTACAAGGCCAATCAAAATAATTTGAGGGATGCCCGAGTCAAGCTGACTTATTGCCTACTGATGTTCGGCACTCGACCTACACCTAGGTGATGAAATAAAATAAACAGCACCTAGAAGGAAACACTACCTTAAAAGGCATCCTTTTGCCTTTGGCTATTCAAGTTCCAAAAGTGAAACTAGTTAATAACTACTAGCAGTAAGTGCCTGATTGGATTCAACTGATTATGATAGGAAGATCTATGATAAACTGAACGAATGAAGAGTGCAGCAGGGAAATATGGTATGTTATCTATGATAAACTGAACGAATGAAGAGTGCAGCAGGGAAATATGGTATGTTATTGAATGCAATCTGGTCGATGCAACCAGAGAAATACAATGAGGCAATCAATGGTTGGCTGATTAGAGGGGTTCCAGTTGTAATTGATTTAAGAGAACTATGTAAGTTGAAAAACCTTCACTTCGCGAAGTATTGGATCATTACTGATCATATCAATCAATGGTGGGCTGCTTAGAGGGGTTCCAATTGCCAGCAAGTCACCTTCTATTGGAGCACCAAATACATTAACTCCATTCCAGAGACTGGTGACAAACATGGAAAGAAAAATAAGTACAGAAAGATGCATCATTCACCGGTAAATTTCTGTACCAATGCATTATGTAGTATATAACCTGCTACTCCTGGTCATAATAGAAGCAAGATCGAAGCGAAAACCATCCACATGCATTTCTGTTACCCAATATCTGTTGCATGATGAGAGAAAATTAGGAAGGCCTTCAATCTAATGTGGTAGCAATTTCTAACCCCCAATTGAAACAAATATGACCAAAGTGAAGTGCAATATACTGAAAACATATACAATTATACATTAAATATAAAATGGAGCGATAAACATAGCACTGTTGAGGTAAATTAAGTTAGAAGTGATATGCTACAAAATACTAAATCATTAATTCGGTATCCAGAACTTATATATTCTTTGATGGCTTTAAGGAATTATCCCACATGCACCGCTACATCTGGTGTACGTTAAAAGGTTTAAAATGATTTAATTTTTTGTTAAATCCTTGAATAATAAATTTGCTAAAAGCATATCCTCGATAATCATTGTAAACATACCTTAAGCAGTCCACTATAAATTTCCGTACAACTGGATGGTTGCAATTGAATGTGTTCCCACATCCTGAATAGTTGTAGAATTCCCCCTAAAGACATTAAAGTGGATCTTGTTGACATTACCTCATGGCTTAAAAGAATCCAAAAATGCAAGTATAAATAAATTTGAAAACAGCCAAAGAGCAGTAAAAACTCAATCTGCATACCAACTGCAACGCCTTAAGACGTAAACATGCAAATAAAAATATTGGTCAACAAAGGTTTCTAGCTTGATGGGCGGTTACTTAATCCTGATCCTTAGCTATAATCATGCTGGAGAGAAGAATTTCAAGGAAACTAAAACGTGGATTTTAAACATCCACTCTAATAACTTTACTTTCTCAGTGGAGTCGGGTATGCTGTTGTGTCCTGTTACTTCTGTTCTGTATGCTTAATGCTACCTACTTTTTAGATCCAGAAACATCGTGTCTAGTCAATAAATAAGAACTAAATCCCAAATCAGGAACACACAAAAAATCATGCTAAATGAATGTATACATATTATGTATAAATAAAATAGTTTTGGATAAATGATAATAAAAAAATTGTTTGAAAAAATTACGTAAAAGATATTTTTGGTAAGCATTTGCGGTTTATGAATAGATAATAAGTGTTCACGGACTGGTCACTATCAACTGCTTGAGTGGTTAACTTTCCTTAAATATTCCTAATCAGAACTGTTTTCACCAAGAATTTCATTTTTATGATTTACCAACCTTTTCCTTTGAGATTTTAGTTCCTCCACGGCTTCATAATTTTCAATCAAATAGCTGAAAGAGAATAAAAATGCTTAGGAATACCTTTGGTGCTACCATGTAATACACACTGTTGTCGACTCCTCTGAAAGAAATAATGGGACCCTTCTCATTCCCTTCAGCTGTATGATTGAAAACAACATCCATGATAACCTGCTCCAGTAATATAGCAATGAAAGCATAATTTAATCTGAAAAAACCATAAACATAGAAAATTAAAGAAATGAAAGCATATGCAATATTGATCACCTCTATTCCTCGCTTGTGTGCCTCTTTGATGAGAAACTTGATTTCATTAATCCCATCAAGGCCACAGTTTTGTATGCCCGCTGATGAGTATCTGATCATCGGTGAAAAGTAATTGATGGTTGAATACCCCCAAAAATTGACCCTAAAAGAAAAGTGATAATGCTTATCATAAACTAGGGATAAAACTAAAGAGAGGTCAAAACAAGAATCGTATGGAGCTACAAATGTAAATTAACATCTGATTAGTTCATGATTTGATGCGAGTTGGGAGGCATCAAGAGTTGAAAATGGCAATGATACAAAGAATAGTCTAACTGTGATTAACATCTGGCCTGAAGATATAAAACCAGAAGTCATTGATTCAACGATAATGATTTCGTCACCAAATGACTCTCTTAAGTCTTACCTATAGTCCCCTTGTACAGCATTGTAACTGTAGTATTCCAGCTCATTGAACTCGTGACATGGCATTAATTCTATACAATTTACTCCAAGTTCCTGCAAAATGAATAATGCCAAATGAAATCAGTTTCATCATGAATTTCATATCTGCTTTTTATAGTAATGCAATACAATGGAAAAACAAATAATGCAATCCCATGCATGAAAACAAATATTGTGGATCCAACAATAATACAAGGCACCAAGGCTAGGAGACGATATGAGTCGGCTCAGTCTCCTTCTGACTCGTTGATCAAGTTCATTTACAATCATGTGATGTCTCACAGAAGAAGAAAATATATGCCTTTTCCTTTCCCTAAAATAAAGACACTGTATGAGTCTTTCCATCTACCACTGAAGATTTCATCACAGTTAGATTATGAAGTATACAATCTCTTCAATAAAATATTATCATCATCGTAGAGATACTAGAAGCTTTTTTATTCCGATTCAACCTGTACCTGCCATCTATAGTTCATCAAATTATCAAAATTACTTCCTCTTTTGATAAATTACTTTATCAATCCACTCAATAAAACACATAGAGGTGTGAAATGTCACAGGGATCTTTTGAAGTCATTTTTAGAAATGTGATCAGAAATTTCACCTTTAAATGATCAAGCTTCTCCACTACACCAAGATAAGTACCGGGGAACTTGGTGTTACTCGATTCATGCTTTGTGAACCCTCTTACATGCATTTCATATATAATAAGATCCTTTTGTCGGTATTTCAAAGGCAAGTCTCCTTCCCAGTCAAACTAAACACAATGCACAACAACAAAATAAAAAAAAAAAATAGAATCAAAGTCTTCAAATTAAGAACTTAAGAAAAAAAAAAACACCATAAATAAATTAAGTACCTCCTCATGATCAAAAGGCACCATGCCAGCCATTGGGGGCCAGCAGTTACCATCAACTCCTACAGCCCCAAACTCTCCTCTACTTATAACTGCCTACATAAATTAGTACTATATCATAAAGGGTCCACACACCAAGCAACTTAATACATACTCCCTTCGGTCCCCTTCATAACAGACAATTCAGATTCATTGAATAACTGATGTATCTGGTCTATATTATAAAAGGGACCGGAGAGACTAGGGAGTATTATCAATCATCAATAGTGCTGATTTTATACACATAAAAACAACAATTAAGAGAAGATGCTAACTTTTGCATAAGGATCAAGTAAAATTCGAGAAGAGTCATAATAATGTCCTTGTTGAGGAGAAAATTTGCCATCAAATTTGTAACCATATAGCATATCTTTAAAATCCCCTTTTAGAAACACATGCCAAACACATCCCGTTTTATTCACCAATGGATCAAGATTAATGTACTCCGTCACTTCATTCTGCAACAAATTAAACTCAATTAAAAATAAACACCTAGAAGTTTTGAGAAATTTGTAATTGAATTGAATAGAGAAAAGACGAGTTCACATTTTTGAAGTCAGAAAGAGTAAACAAACAAAGAGTAGCGGAGAGTGCATTGAGAGAGTAAATGGCGAAATTGACCCCGTCTTCTTTAACAGTAGCACCAAAGGGATAGGGATAGCCATTGGAAACTTGGAATTGGAGTTTTTGAATCTCAACAACCGCAGTTTCAGCACTGGCACCATTTCCAATAGCGAAGATCTTGGTCTTCGGGTTTGAAGAAATGACAGAGGTTATGTTATGATTGTGAAACTCTAAATCCTTTTTGTTGAAGATAGCAATTCTTCCTAATTGCGAAGGAGATTGAGAAATGAATGGAGGAGGAGAGAGAATGTGAGAGAAGCAACACAATGCCATGGTTTGGGAATGCAAATAATTATGAAATGCAGGGTTTTCACTACTAGAAGTGATTTGTGAACAGTAAAATCATTTTTTCTTTGAATAATCTTACACATTGATTGAATCACTCTAAGAAGCAAAGGAATTGCATAAGTTAGTAACTTTTTCAATTCGGAAGAGACAAACACGGTGCTTATTTGTTTGTTTGTTTCTTCGCGCTTTCTCGTGGCCCACTCCATTCTTCTTCTTTTCCTTTCTTTGCAACCGTTAATTTGTTATTTCATTCATATTATTATTATCATTATTTTTTTTATTTGTTAATACACAAAATATAAAATATCTTACACATATGAAAGATTTAAAATTGAATGTAGGACACTATGGATATTAATCCTAACAATTTTGATTTTTTTTAATCTTTTTAGGATATGTAGGTTCATTACTTCATTGTTTTTTTATTATTAGAATATGTGATAACAATTTTTTTAATAGAAAAAATAAAAAACATGTGTTTATAATTTCCATTGTGGTTTAAGTTTATTTTGAGAAAATATTTTCTAATTTATATATTAAAACATTATAAACATTTTTTAAAAATATTTTTAGGGCATATTACTTCATTGAGCTTTTTTTATAAATGTCTAATGTTTATAATAACTTAAGGGTTTGAAGAGATTAACCTTTGTAACTTAAAAGATTGAAATGACTACAAATTGTAATTTAAGGGGAAAAAAACTAACAAAGGGAAGAAAAAAAAGGTCATATTGTCTAATATTTATAATTTAATGGATCAATATATGTACCCAAAAAAAAGGATCAATATACAATTTAAAAAAAAAAAACTTAAGAAATCAAAATGAAATATAAAAAAAAAATAAAAAAATGAAAAGATAACAAATGTAATTTAACCAATTTTATTTACCACTTTGTGGTAAGACACTCGATATTACTGAACTACCTCAAGTGTAAGGGGTGTAGAAATTACAAGTAGTGGATGACATGGAAACAATTTCCCATAACAATTTGACATGGATTCTAAGGCAACCCAAGTCCATTATTCTAGTTGAACAATAAGAGAAATTCTCATCCCACCCCCCATAACTTTTTTTCATCCTCAATATTTCGATTTTGCCCTTGTTAAAAAAGTTCGGGAAACGTTTTTCGAATTTTTTTTTGCCTTGAAAATGAACTTTGGAATGTGTTTTTCCGAAATTTTTGCTGAATTTGCACTAGAAAAATCTCGGAAAACGCGTTTCGAACTTTTGAATTAAGGGTAAAATTGAAAACCCAGGGGGAGAAAAAGACTTATGAGGAGTGGGATGAGAATTTTTCGAACAATAAATAGTAATAGGAATGCAAATGTTTGTCACATATATAAATTAATATTAAGCTCTCTGAGTCCACAACAATCATGCACAACAGCGATATATGTTTTTTTTTTTTGTTTGCGATATATGTTAAAGTAAATCTTGATAAAATGTTGAACATTTTTTTTATAATAGTGAAAATACCAAAATCCATCAATTTTTTTCATTGTGCTCTTTGTGGGGTTTATGTACTTATTCTTGCATAAGCAAATTTTTATATCCCAATATGATAAAATGACGCCTAGCTTATAAACGGTGTTTAAACTCCGGTCCTTCAACTTTGTCTATGTGAGTTTTCAATGACTTATTATTTCGTATATATATCAATTCTTTTTAAAAAAAAATCATGTGAATTATCAAAATATCAATCTTAATGTAGTACATACAACTTTTCTTTATATGAAGATATAAATCTTATTAATTTATTTATCATTCTGAAATCCCCCAATTATTTGCCCTGCGTTCGTTGTGGATTTTATTTACTTATATATACATACAACCTTTTTTATATGATGAAAAGATATAAATATTAGAATTCAAGATTTGTCTCTGCAAGCATAATTTAGTTGGTAGGAAAATTACATGTTAAATGCATGACCGGATCCAAATTTTGGTACTTTAACTTATTCATCTTAAAATTTAAATTTTAGTTATTAGATTAATTGACAAAAAATAATTTATTTATTTTTAACAAAAGAATTATAGAATTTTTTACATATATATTATTTTATTGTATAATCTATTATCAGTGTTATATATATTACTCACATCTACAACAACGTGTAATCGATTTATTTCACTTGAATTGTTTTGGCTTAGTGGTCAGCTGTTGCAACTTTTTATGAGAAGTCACACTAGTTTGGAAAATGTGATGGTAATTTCCGGATTTGCATCCTTTCTAATTTATTTATTTTAATGTTAGTCATGAGGTGGTAATTTTAACCATTGATTTATTTTTCTTTTCTTTCTTCTTTATTCTTTTTTTACTCTTTATAATTTAGCAACTATTAAATTAAGAAAAGGAGAAATAACATGAGAACAAAAATTGAAAAAGATCCAAATTCATAATTTCTTCTACTATTAAGATTGATACCCTGAAATTTTATGAGTCTTATTACAACTTATCATATTAATATTGTGATTTTTGCGTTATCGCATCTCATTTCAAAAGTAAACAACAACCAACAACATAAAAAAAGTTCACCAAATAAATTTTCATTTTTGACGGGGCCGGTTTTGAGTTTTTAGAGGCCGTGTGCAAATTTTAAAAGTGGTCTCTTAATAAAAAAAAATTTAAAAAAACTTATCAATTTTAAATTGCAAATAGCATAAAATATAATTATCCTTGTAATTAATATAAAAATGACTCATATTCTATCAATAACTGATGATCAACCACACAGAGGGAAGGGCAAGAAACAAAAGGAGAATCAAGGAAAAGAGAGAATATGTTTCTTGCTAGGGGTGAAGAAGATTTTTGTGTTACTAAGTTTGATATTGCATTACTAATTTCCATTATGTTTTTTTTTTGTAAGCTATTTTTTAGCATGTTTCGTTTTTTAGTGTGATGTGATTTTGAATTCCTTTTTTCTTTTTTTATTTTTTTTTTTCAGAAATTGAGCCTAGACTTTATACTGTCCGAAACTATTATTTTTACACCCCCTATGTTATTAATACTACTAGCACATAAATTTTTTTTGAGGCATTCCAATTTTAGAGGTCCGATGCAACGGGCCTTGTTCCACCCCTATGGGGCCGGCCCTGATTTTTGAAGTGGATGACTTGACTCTAATGGTGCAATTGTTGAAGGACACGACTTGAAGGAGACCTCATTGCAAGGTGCTCTAAACTAATTAATGTCAATGCTGAATAAATAATGCATGCATCTGCCACATCAAATATGTCACAATGTGCATGCATCAATATTACAGTAGCTTCTGCAGGGTCGTTGTCATGACGAATCTTATCAGCTTGATGATTAATTAGTGTTAATTATAAATTAGAAATAAACTTATAAATTAGTAGAGACGTGTAAATTAAGTTCCACAATCCATAACCGATCGTAAGCTCCTACGAATAAAATTTCATTTGATGCGCATTTGACACTAAATTTGAGTATCTCTCAACTAGCCATTTTGTGAGAATTTCAATATTTTACAAGACTAAATCCCGTTAAAGCTATTCATAAAATATTTTAACTTACATAATACTAGCTACTGCATGTATCAAGTTATATTACGTAGCGTATCAAAAGAAAATCGGGCCTAACTATCGTTAGCTTATAGTGATAAGAGATTTTATCTTTAACAACTGATTAAAGGATAGAAACCGATTTTGTGTGTCTAATAGATTTTATTACAAAAATTAGTTACCATTAAAGAGCGATAAAAATGTTACACATATTACATGATAATAATTACAAAAAATACTTTTAAGTATAGAATTAAAATAAAGCAATAAAATACGAACTAACAAGGTTGTATTGTTAAACATTTCGGACATGGGTATGCATTAAACAAGTCAGTCTGATATGAAAATGGTCTAAGGATTAAAAACAAATTTTAGAAACTTAAAATAGAAAATGTTTTCTTTGATTATCAACAGCAAACATAATTACATTTTTATTAATTTTTTTATAATAATAGAAAATAGAAAACAAATATAGTATTTTATTAAAATTCAGTAAAAAGTATAATATAACCTAATTTTGAAATACCCAAGGTACAGTATATATGTGGAAAATTTCTCATGAGAGAATGGGTAGGAGATATTCAAATCCTACTAAACAGTATCCCATCCCATCCCATAATAATAATAGTTAAGGATATAAATACAGAGAGAAAAGAAAATATTTAAAGTAGAAAATATCTTTTAAAAAGAAACTTAAAATTACTGTATATTTGTATTTTTACTTTCTTAACTTTATTATTCCGAGACGGTTTTCAACATTTTCCAACTTTATTATATTGTTCCAAAATAAATGATTTATTTGAGCACTTTTAAGTTTATCAATGTATAATTTAAAAAATTAATATATTTAGTTATTTATTATTAAGAATTATATATTTTGAAAATAGTAATCGAGATAAATTAAACGATATCTCATACACTAATATTTGTATGTATATAATTAGTAGAAAATTTGATTAAAATAGATCATATAAATAGTACTCTTTTCCTATACAATGTCAAAATTAAATAATTTATTTTACAACGAAGAGAGTAATATTTATATGATCTACTTTGAATATATTTCTCTATTAATATGTACTTGTACTCTCATCAAAATATATAATGTTCTTTCGATGAGTACTTTCCAAATATATATAAAGAAAATGCTAAACAATGCACCCGGTGCACTAGTTAAACAAGTTTTTATGAAAACTTTTTCTTGGAAATTGTGCATTCAATACTTTGAAAGTATAAAAAGTTGTTTTATCTCTATTACTTTTGTCTTTTATTTTTAATTTTAACATGCTTAACAAGTGCACCAGGTGCACTGTTTAGCATGACCCAAATTTTAATACTAGCTAATTAAAAATATTAATAATTAAAGTTGTACATAGATACATGTGAAAATGGTTAAATAATTTTGGGGTGATCGTATCCGAATCAATACAAAAGTAAAACCACAAAAATCGCATTTGGTTCGGATGTATTTGTATGACTTTTTTATTGAACCGCGAACACCACGCTTAACCGCTAAAATCACATTAAATTTCTATTATATTCTAATACCGCTAAAACCGCATTAAGTTTCTATTATATTCCAATATACATAGACCAATTACTAAGTGAGTTCACCAAATTAATGTAACTTCAAATTGTTCTTTTTTTTGTACCGGATACTTTGGTGTTGTAATATTATTTTAGATTAACAACTTTTATCGGTATTGTGATGTTATTTTTGAACTTCAGGTTTTTTTTTGGATATTTAAAATTATAAGGTATTGTAATATTATTTTGGATAAACAACTTTTATTGGTACTATAATGTTATTTTGTAACGTCGATTCAAACTGCATTAGTTTTGATGACTTACTAAAAACTAACTAAACTAAACTGCATATATTTTTATTTCGCGATTAGAATAATTTTTATGCTCAAAATCGAATCAAACCGCATTACGAACATCTATAAAACCAATTACTATTATCAAATTATCCTTGTGTACTCCCCATGCACTTTTTAAGTGAAATAATAATTACTCTAAAAAGTAAATTCTATAGAGGTAGAAGTGGAAATAAAAGTAGAAAATTGTAAATGACTCAAGTGTTTTGGGACAATTTTTTTTTGCAAATGACTCAAACAAATTGAAACGGAGAAAGTATTTATTTCAAGACGAGGACTACGTTAAATCAAAATTAATTCATTTTAAAATATACTCGGGAATATTAATTCCAGTTGGATCCACCGTTTGATCATGGTTTAGATGATTGTGTTTGTGTACTAGGTCAAGTGTGAAACTGTAAAAACGGCCAAGTTTACGTCTCGCCGTTCTAGACCACACGCGTTTATGATATAGTGGGTCTACGCTTTTATATTCCGACACGTTTGATCTACTGACCAGAACGTATCTATACTTGGTACGCGTGTTCCATGTTTTACCCCCGACACAAACCTCTGCTTCCTGTATGCTCCGTGCTTATTCAGTTTAGTTGAGAACTATATTGTCTCTTCTGCATGCTATCACTCCTATTTTTATTTAAATAAACCTCTGGTTTCATAGTACCAGCCTATTTCACTATTCTTCGATATTTTTGGTGAAGGTCTTTGAAGAAAATACACTACTATGACATGTAATACTCCCTCTAATCTTATAAGAAACAATTGACTTTTTAAATACATTATAAAATTGATGTATCTAAATAATAATATAGTCTAAATACATCAATTTTACAATGAATCTAAAAAGTAAAATGTTTCTTATACATAAGACCGGAGAGAGTACTGTACTAATACTATTTAAGTATTAATCACTATTTAATTAATACTTAAATTTATATATAAAAAAATATCCACACATTGTACCAAGCAGTTAGCAGTATGTGAAGCAGCATATAATTAACAAGAGCAAATACAAAATAAAATAATTTTTACTCCGTAATACTTGGGATTTTGAATATATAATATTACCCGTACCTGTATAGAAGAGTCAGATCGTTAGCCAACAAATACGTTATGAATGATGGTTGATAACGGAGGGGGATTTGTACAAGCAGAGGTGCTTCAACGCTCAAGTCAGTTACAGATACAAAAAAAATAAGATACCTGACTTCGAAGTATTTATAAGTCCCCAGCACGGGACCAATGATTATCCCTGGCCGTAAAACACGATCCAAAAAAGATAACCGTCAGGTTTCTGCGTGGATGCATGAGAAACCGTTACAGATCTCAACCTGGATCAAGCCGTTACACGTAAAGTGCACAAGTAATAGGCTTAGATGAACGTGGATGACGTGCTCGCGAGAGGAGTGTGTGTTGATGAGCAAGCGTGCTCGACATAGTCTTGATGGTGCGTGGCCTTTAAGAGAAGAGAATAAAGTTATGCTCGACATGGTAAGCATAGGTGTAGCGTAGAACGTTTAAAAGTATAGGCATATAGACGACTCTGTCCTTGACATCCAAGTGGATTGTACCTGCTAAGATACTTAGACCCAGTCCAGAACAAATACAAAAAATTCTAGGTTCATGGTTGAATAAACCTAATTATTTATGGTCGAGATTTATTAAGAAAAAAAAAACACATTTAGTTTTCCAAAGTGTTGAGACGGTAAAAGGGGCTGTAGCAGAGTAATTAGCGGCTAGGGACCCGTAATTTGCAAAAGAGAACGGAAAGTACAGTAAATTTAGAAGTAGAGAAAGATGAAGAAATCACGGGTCTACTATTGTCCCAATTCTCAATATCCGTACTTGTGTTGTGAGTGAGTGGTTTGGTGACTAGTAATCTGCATCAAAAGCCATGACCCATGTTACTGCTATGCTAAACAGGGAAATTTTGGATGACTATTTTTCACTTTAATTATTACTTTTGACAAGGACTGCTTAACCAGGTTAGTGTTGTGTTGGTTAACCTCATGAATGAAATGCTTTCCAACAAAGAAATAAGAAAGGACAACAATGATGCTTTGCTTAAAATTTAAATTTATTAGTAAAATTTATGTTATAACAATAAAGTTACTCTATGTAACAAAAGAAAAAAAACAATAATACTTACTCTAATCAATTTTTTATCTCAAATATTCTCATTAGTCTTTCGATATAAAAAATTAAATTTATTGAATAATTAATACTCTAAAAATATCTATACAAATTAAATATATTAATTATTAAAAATTACTTACGTTTGTTCTAAATATAAAAAGAAAGTTATTTCTTCCAGTTTTATATATAAGCAAATTTTATCTTTTTAAATTCATTGCAAAAATAATATATTTAAATAATAATATTGTCTAACTAAATACATTATTTTTGCAATGAATTTATAAAAACAAAAGTTGCTTATGTATGGAACCGGAGGGAGTATATTTTTTAGATAAATTGAAAGTTTGATTTAAACTAATTCAATACATAAAACTGTAAATGTATTTAAAAAATAAATATTTTCTTATAATTAGTGATAAAAAAATTATTAGAATAATTTTTCAAAAGTTTTCTGTTTTGAAGTACTACAGTATTAAGTTTATTTTTGAAAATTCCAAGGAAATAAATAAAATAATATTAAGTTATTGAATGCAGAAATGAATGGTCCATTTCATTGATGAGTGGAGTCCATGTGAGGACTGAGAGGAGAGAATGGGACCTTTTTCAGTATCCGCATGCATACGGAAAAGTACTACGGCTGTCCCTGTTCTGTATTCTGCCGTGCACAAACTTTATGAACCAAATTAAATGGAATAAAACAATATTTATTTTTTTATTTAACCCTCTCATTATTTTTATTTTTTTTTGATACATAGAATAATTGGGAAAGTAAATATAAGAAATTCTCACACAAGTGAGAGAACTGGGGTTCGAACCCCGGTCATGACGTCCATGCCTTGCAATTTCGGCAAATTTTTGCCAGTTGAGCTAGGACTTATAGGACATGAATCAATCTAATTATCTTTAACTTAATTTAACCCTCTCGTTAAATTTAGTCTAACTTTGCCTCAGACATGAATCAATCTAATTATCTTTAACTTAATTTTGTCCAAAGTAATTCTGCAAACATACAAGAATTCACACTTTCCAGCTTTTAGTTTTTGAGGCTTCAATCCTCCTCTCCTTTGTTTTTCTTTCCAGCAAGAGATACAAAAATCAATGAAAGAATAATGATAGAAAAAGATAGAAACAATTCTTCATGGTCGATGGACTATCTCAAAAAAAAAATATTTTATTTTATTTTTTTGGTGCGAAAATTTACTTTAATATGTTTGGTCAATTTTTGGGTTAATATATATTGCATTATTCATGCACAAACACACATTGATTCTTGATTGCTAAATATTATTATCACGTCATTGTTGTGGTCTAAGATATTTTATTTATAATCATTTATACTCACTAATTATTTTTATTTTTCTTTTCTAAGACTCGCTAATGAATGTTACCATGGCGCATGCATCGTATCATTATCAACCACATAATATTAGTATTATCCTTTGAGCTTATATATATAATAATCCTATTTAGAAAGTCTAAAGTGCCACGACTGACCGGATAATATACATCACTTACACCAGAAATAATGCAAAAAAATACTATATCAGGGACTAAAAGTCAACCAATTTTTATATTATCAAATTTGATTGGTTAAGTGAAAATTAATTTCTTAAATTATAATCAATCTTTATCTAAATTTTTTAATAGACAAAAATGAAATGTATTAAAACTGAGAGGCCGTCTCAGCATAAAGTGTGTCAAAAATACTTAAATTTTTTTACAAAGAGTGACCAAGTAACGTCAAGAAAATACAGTAGATTAGTCGATGCTCAAACAAATCAATGAGTTCGACAATTCTTAACTTCCTTATTATAGTCATTCACAAAAACAAAACAAAAAATACCTCTCTTTTTTATGCGGTAAATTTGTTTTGGAATGTGATAAAATTATAAAAATGAAACGCAAATTAAACCAAATAGTAGTATAAGTTTAAATGGTTCATTTGATCTTCTAAAAATAAGGGATTGGATGTGACAAATTTAGTTGCATTGTATTTGATTTTCAAATTAGATAAATTGGAGATTAAAATATCGGATAAAAATTTTATCCGGTACTAAATCAAAGTATAACTTTTTGTTCTATGCACAACTTATTTAAAATAACATAGTAACTTTTTGTCATTCAAAAATTGTAGAAGACAAAATTTGTTAAGTACTTTAAACTTCGTCTTGTGTTGTCTTGTGCTATTCAATACTTATAATTTGCAGTCAAATGTACTTGTAGTGTAATTTATTTATTCTTTATATATGATTAACGAAGCAAATTGATAAATAACCCAAATTAAAAAAGGGTCATGCTAAATAGTGTCTTCGGGACACTTGTTAAGCATGCCCAAAAAGAAAATTAAAAATTAAAATAATAATAATAAAACAACATTTTATACTTTTAAGATATTAAATACACACATTTCAAATAAAATTTCTATATTAAAATGCTTAACTAGTGGCCCGAAGACGCTATTTAGCATTTATGTCATACTCTAACATGTCTTTTCTTGCTATAGGGTTATCTTGTCTTGCTAATTCTCCATCACAAAATTATTCTTGAAGAGATAAAGTTGTTCAATTAGAGTATGTGCAGCTCAATCGGTAGTTTTCAACTATTTTATAAATTGTGCATTTTCTAAGATGGGATTTTCTCGATTTATTCTCTTCATTTTTCTTCTACATTATTATGGTTTTGATAAATTTTTGAGAATATATTAAATATTGGGGTAGAGGAAAGTTATATAGCTATTCAACAACTAAGGAAGGTGGTGATGCAAAACCGTGGCAATTTGGGTCGATGACAATGGCACAATGGTCGGTGGCATTAGCACAGCGATAGAAAACGGATAAAGTTTTTGTTGGGCACAATCCAGCACATCATATTTAGACATAAATTTATAAATAAATAAAAATTTTAAAAAAATATAGTCGCATCAATTAATATTACTTTAATATTTTTATTTAATTTTTATGTGAGTGCGTGCCCAAATGTGATGTGTTAGGGTTGTGCCCAACATAGACTTTCTCGAAGAGATGGTATGATCTAGACCGGTGAAAATTGCATATCCATTGCACATAATTTTTTTTGTCATAGATGAAATTGTAATCCAATGAAATTAAACTCACACACAACTGTGAAGTCCCAGATTCGAATAGCGGGTCACGACGTCCGGCTTAATAATTTTGACATTTTGTCAGTTGAACTATGACTTATAGACATTGCAAGATACTTTAATTTTAAATGAATTAATTTAAGCATTTGGAATAAAATTAATTAATGTATATTATTTGATGTGAAACTAAAATACATTTGATTTCAACAAATCATAACTCTTGAAAAATACCTTCAAAAAGCATAAACAAAAACTTGACGCAATGTTAAATTGAAAATTTAATTATTCACTGCTACTATTAGTCTATTATTATCTTGAATTCTTGACTATGTATTATGGAATACTCTCTTTGACATATTGTATATTAGTACAGATTTTCTTTTCAAATTTATTGAATAATTAATATATTTAATAATATAAAAAAATAAATATATTAATTATTTGATGAATCCAATTTTATTTTATTTTTTAGTGCATTTAATATTTTATAAAGACTAATATTAGTTATTCGATGAAAATTCAAATATATTAATTATTCGATTAATTTATTGAGTATATTTAATTTAATATTTTATAAAAATGAATAATATATAAATATTATTATATGACATCAAAATTTTGAATTAAATTCTTCAAAAAAAATTGTCGCTCGCACCACCATGGGCCGGTGTTTGGAAATAGGGGTGATCGTATCCGAACCAATTCAAAAGTAAAACCGCAAACCAATCAATTCAAACCGAAAATCGCAAAAAATCGCATTTAGTTTAAACCGCATGGATCATTTTTCTTTTAAACCGCTTGGTTTGGTTTGCGGTTTTCATTTTAGAAAACCGAACCAAACCAAACAAAACCGCAAAAGTTAATTTAATTATATCAACTATTAGTAATCAACTTATTACCTAGTCAAACTTAGCAAGCCAAACCCAACTTAAGTCCATAAAACAGTAAGCAGTCAAAACATATAATTTCACGCGATTCAAAATTATATTATTAGTATTAAAATAAGTTTTTATGTGTGGAATTTATGTATATGCATATTATATCATGTAAACAATAAAATAAATTAAAATTTCTTATTTTTAATTTGTAACATGTTGGTAATATTGTCATATTTTTTCTATGGTGATAAACCGCGGTAATCGAGCCAAACATATCCACATTGGTTTGGTTTGAATGACTTTTTAAAAATCAACCGAACCAAACCGCATGTCATTTTATCTCGCAGTTAGGATGACTTTTATTCTCAAATTCAAATCAAATTGTATCGCGAACACCCATACCTGGAAAGGAGTAGTAATTATTAATCAAAAGAAGTATTTTTTTAATCATTAAATTACGCAGAATTTTTGCTTTATTTTGTAAAAGTATGCAATTGCATGATTCAAAGCCACGTTCGGATTGTAAGCATGCCCCATACGTTATTCTCATTTCTCAAACAGTATATCCTCTCCAACTTGTTCATAATAGTAATCATTAATCGTAGATCATACAAGACGAGAATAAAGAATCAAAAACTAATGTATGTGCAATAATTACAGGTCCCATCATATAGAAAATTTCATGGACGCAATCACGAATCAAAATTATATCACAATCCATATCACTATTTTGCAAAAAATATGTCAAGAGCCAAACAAAAGAACGAGAATCTGATCACAAAATTCATCATCGCACTCATGTAGGAAAATTTCAATTTTAAGTTTGGGAGCAAAGCATATGTAACTATGTTCTTTTTAAAACAAGAAAAATCAATGGAATCTCTCAAGCCAAAATTGACACATGCCCAACATTTTCTTTTATATCAAACACAAAGGACAAAATAATAGCGGTGATTTTGTTTACATATGTGGAATCTAAGGTTTGAGAGTAAAGTTAAATAGGCCAGGTAAAGTTGCAATTAGAATATTAGAAAAATAACTAAAAGGTAAGATTCCTTTTGCTAAAATTCTACCTGAAAAAATATATATGTATTGTAGAATCTTTCTTTAATCTTGGATACAAAATGAAGTACCATTGTTTAGATTTATAAAAAAATGAAGTAGCTGTAGTTGCTCAAAGATTAATTATAAGTTAACCCCATGAGTTATTTTTTATTCCATTACCTACTAAAATAAAACATCTTCCTCTTTTAGTTTTAAAACATAATTACCAATCGTTAGTTGGTTCAGTGGTGATTGGCGCTGAACTTGGTAGGGAGGACCACGGTTCGATCCCCCGCAACTGCGATCGGGAGGGGGCTGGAACCACTTGATGCAAGAACTGACCCCCGAACCAGATTCAACTGGTGGTTAAAACCAAAAAAAAAAAAGTTTTAAAACATAATTAGGTTGAAGAAAATAACAACTTGATTTAAATCATTGGAAAAAGTCGATTGATTGAGATCGCGACTTCAACAAAATTAGAACTCGAGATATCAAATATCTGATCTTCATTAGACAATATGTGTTTGGTTAGACATTGTGCATGAAGATTCATGTAATTACATATTAGGTAGAAATGAGAATAAGTTAAGTCAAAAAATTAAGTCATGCATAAGAAGAATATATGTGTGCTTCATATATTTCATATCTAAACATAAAAAATAAAAAAATTATTATGGTAGCCCACCATTTAGTTTTTTGTGTTAATAATATCTCTAAACAAATGGAGTCTAGTTCCAACTCTTTTCCGAAATGGAATCTTAACTCCATGGATTGATCGCAATTAATAGTCCCTACACTCAATGCAATTGGATAGAGACCAATTGGGTTCACACCATGACTTTGACAAGTCGAAAATTTACATTCTCAATAGTCAACTTTTTCATTAATTAATGGATGAGAAGATTGTTCATGGTCGTTGCTATTCAGTCACCATTTCATAACTCTAGGGACTACGTACCGTTCTATCAAAGGATTTTTTAGTATGCAACAAAATTAAGTAACAATAACACTAAAATTTACACATACAATTACAAGAAATAGTAAAAGTTTAGGTCAAACATTTAACCTAACTTTGGGAAAGTACTTGTTCTGGACTGAATTTCTAAGTCCAAGTCCCCTCAAGATCAAAGGCTCTGCCCTCCAGAAGAGTACCCTCCCCGTCGGCCAACGTTTGTAACGGCCGACCACCGGAATGATGAGCATTAACTGCTCATCATGGCCCAACGGCCAAATTCCGACAGCCACTTAATGGGCATTAACTGCCCATTAAGGCGTCGGAGTGTATACAGATACACACTCTCATTTCACTTCAACAAGGGACTTGCTAAACCACCGCTGTTGCCGGCCATCCATTCTGATCAGGTAAGATGTAAGATCAGTACTTAAACTATTGTTGAGGTTTGAAGTGTTGAAACTTGAAAGTAGTATAATTTTGTTCCGTCAAATAACATACTAGTAATTAAAAATTTAAGTATATTTTGTAAAAAAACAAAATTTAAAATATAGCTTTAATTACATTTTTGTTCCTTATTTTGCTAAATCTGCGATTTTGATCCCCTATTTTAAAATCCAACATTTTAGACCAATATGCATTATGCTCACACATAGGCACAGCCTCACAGGACTGTTGAATTATGATTCTATACTATCAGAGGGAGAAAAAAAAACCTACTCTAGCAAATGGTAAATATTGAATTAATTACTAATAATAATTATTAATAAAAATTCGAAAATATACTATTACTATTGTTTTGACCGGACAGTACTACTAATTAATTACAATAATTGTTTTTAAGCAAATTAATTATATTAAATATTTTTTTGACAATATTAATTATATTAATTAAAAAATTTACAAATGGAAAGGGAAAAACACAGATCTAGAATTATCAATGCTGCAAACAATTCTGTAAAAAAAAAAAAACTGCTGCCAACAATAATAATACTAAAAATTTTCATTGATCATTAAAATTCGATCACATTAATTAGCATAAAAATAGAAATATTTGGGTATCAATGTTAATAAAAAGTAAAAGATAAACCCAAACTTAACAAACTAAAAACAAACCCTAAAGACAAGTTCATCTACATCACATTGAAACCCATCACTAAATTTTTAGTATGTGGATTCAAGGATGATTAGAACCAAAAGCCCAATTAAAAAAAAAAAAAAAGACTTTCCTTGTTTCCACTTTCCCATCTTTTCCTTTACAAATCCAAATTCTCTAAACCAAAGCCTTCTGCAACAAAGGAGCCGAAACGACAACGTTTTCCTTTTCTTTACATGATTCAAACGCCACGTCAGAAAACATTTTAACAAACTCTTCCAAAGAAAGTTTGCCATACTTATTTTCATTCTTATGAAGACGTTTAACGATTTCCGTGAAAAAATCCACCTGGCAAGGAAGAACTAAACCGCCGTTACCTCTTAAACCAAACTCTTCCTCGGTTACATCGAGAAGACCAGCAAAAACAGGAAAGTTAAGAAACCGAGTAGGGATAGCAAAACGGTGTCGTTCCGATCCAACATAAACGAAGACAAAACCTGAAGGTGCTTGTCTTCGAGGAGTAACACATGGTTCGGTTGTTGTTGCTGTTGTTTCTTCAGGTTCGGCACGAAACGAACGACGACTGAGACTGATTTGTTTCCAGCGAGTCATGAGTTGTTTCAAACGAACGATTTGACGAATCTTGTCGACTTTTTTCATCGTACCTGCCATTGAAACTGGAAAAAGGAGAGAGAGAAGGTTTGGTTTGTTTTGATTTGAGTTTGGGTTTGTGAGCGTTAAGATATGCAAGAGATGGTTTTGGTTTTCTGAGTTAAATAGTGTGAAATTATAAATGAAATTTATTGGATTTCGATACTGTGTTTTTTGTTTCTGAGGGTAGAAATGGAAATTACAGTGTAATGGAGCGTGGAGCGTGGAACAGAATAAAATAGTAATCAAATCACTTAACTGCCAAGTGAGAAAATCAAGTGACTGGAATGGGGATCAGGATTAGCTAGAACGGATTTGACGCGGTTACTGTGTTAACACAATAACTGTTTACAACCATTCGATCAAAACCTTGTAAATGAATATTTATACCAAAAAAAAAATAAAAAATTGTAAATGAATACTACTAGTTAAGTGAATCTTTGTTTTCAAAACCTTGCGATCAAAATCTTGTAGTGCATACTAATATGGTGTCACATAAATTTAAGAATGTAGTAGTTTTTCAGCAATTGAATTTTGCTATATAGAAATGTTTACAACACAGTTTGTCGTACGTTTACCTTTTTATTTAAGTGTAATTATTTTTTTATATATATTTATGATGTTTTGTCTGAAAAAAAAATAAAAAAAATTTGGAGTATACGGAATTGATTCTGAACGTGTAGAATTGATTCTGTTCTGATTTGTTTGATTTATCAAAAGTAAAATTGATTATGCATCCATAATTTATTATACGTAAAAATCGTAATTTCGGATTCTATAATTGATTTTTACATGCAAATTTCTATTAAAATCACTTTTGTATGAATATATCCAAATATAAATCATTATAACTTAAAATAAATTTTGGCCAGAATCAAATTTACAAAATCAATTATTTCCACCGCAGAACCAAACACACATTAAATAAAATAAGATTAATTAGACCCGTTTGATTATATTTAAACGGCTGAGACAATCTAGGTTCAGCTGGAAAAACTAGTATACGATTTATTGTTATAAATAAATAAACAAAAAAAAAAAGAGAGAGAGAAAAATTATGATTTTTATTTTTGACAAATTTTTTTTTTGAATGACAAATTGTTAGTAGTTAGTATTACAATGTTATTGTTAGTTTTTCTCTTATCAGGACTTAACCTGCACCTCTAACTCATTTAACCCTTAGCTCAACTAGTTTTTACCAATTGAGCTATCTATCCCATCCATTATTGACAAAAACTGAATGATTTATTACGATTTACTCTACATGTCCCGCCTTCTAAGAAAAAAGTCAAAAATAAAATATAAATCATAAAGAAAAAATATCAAATTTATATTTTTTAAATTAAATTTATTGTCAAAAATATTTTAATTTCAATTATTTTCATAAAATTAAATGAAAATGAATTTAATTTTTTTTCTTCTCCTTATTATGGGCAAATAGTTATTTTGGTACTCGAATGTGTAACTCGCTGTCACATTAATCTCTGAATGTATTAAAATTGCAAACAATTCCACAAATGTCTTTTTTATCAGTTATTTTGGTTCTCGAATATGTTTTTAAGTAATCAATTTAGTCTTCGATTGTGTTTTTTATTGGTCAATTTAGTCTAAAAAATTACTATCAAATAAGATACTAGGGACGTATTTACAATTTTGACACATTCAAGGATTAATATGACTGCAATTTACACTTTCAGTGACCAAAATGGTGATTTCCCCGTTATTATTTTTCTTGAGACAATTAAATGAAAATGAAATGAATTCAATTTTTTAATTTTAATTATTTTCATTAAATTAAATGAAAATGAATTTATTGTATTGTAATTGATAATTAATAAAAAAAATTTACATTTCTTTTATGAAATTTAAATTAAACTTTAAGTTATATTTTTTTAATAAATGTGATTTTTTTTTTTTGGTACAGTGTGAATTTTTTCTTTATAAACTGAAAGTTGAAACTTGAAACTGAGGGTGGTCACATTGGTCCTTTGATATTAAGTCCTTTTGAAAAAATCACCAAGATCATGAGAAATGGGAATTAAGTACACTTTAAACGAAAGATTATAGAGTTTTAAACAAATATCTCGCATTATAAGCATTACAAACTATACAACTCCAAATATAAGTACTCTCTATACTTTGTCAATTCAAAATTTAAATGCCATAAATTCTTACTGGAAAGTTCGTTACCGGCAAGATATTTTTTTTTAAAAATGCTATTTAGTAAAAAATTTGATATGCAAGAAAGAGAAAAATTATATGTGGCAATATTTGATTGTTTAAATTATAATCACTCTCTCTCCCATGTATGGTTATCCCATATTTGATTGGTCAAATTTCCCATTTTTGCGGATTCTTCTCTTTCTTCTATAAAAAATTCTTATTAAATAGCAATTTTTTTTTTTTTTTGGTTAAAAAAACCGGCAAGATTATCAAAGACTATATATAATAATAATTCAAAGATAGTATCGCAACTTCCCATTTTTTGTTCTTGCTTGAGACATTTACTTCCCTAATTTTAGGTCAACTTAACAAGATGAATTAAGATGCTTATAAAAAAAAAAAGATGAATTAAGATGAATAATCAAAATTTAAAACCACATTTATGTCATTTAATTACCTATTTAAAATCTTATAATTATTAATTAAGATGAATAATTAAAATTTGTTCAAATTTAAAATATCTAAAGTTTTTGAACATCTAAAATTAAATCAGTATATATTACAACATGAGGCGTCTCCTCCATCCATAGTTTATTTGGCTCTTATGGTTATCCCATCTTTGATTGGTCAAATTTCCCATTTTTGTGGATTCTTCTCTTTCTTCTATAAAAATTCTTATTAAATAGCAGTTTTTTTTTTTTTGGTTAAAAAAACCGGCAAGATTATCAAAGACTATATATAATAATAATTCAAAGATAGTATCGCAACTTCCCATTTTTTGTTCTTGCTTGAGACATTTACTTCCCTAATTTTAGGTCAACTTAACAAGATGAATTAAGATGCTTATAAAAAAAAAAAAAAAGATGAATTAAGATGAATAATCAAAATTTAAAACCACATTTATGTCATTTAATTACCTATTTAAAATCTTATAATTATTAATTAAGATGAATAATTAAAATTTGTTCAAATTTAAAATATCTAAAGTTTTTGAACATCTAAAATTAGATCAGTATATATTACAACATGAAGCGTCTCTTCCATCCATAGTTTATTTGGGTCTTACAATGCATATTGGGCCAATTGATGGGCCACTTCATTGTCTCCCCGTTTTACAAAAATTTCTTTTCCCACCCTCTGTGGATTTTTTTCATCCCCTTGAAGGCAACAAATTCGGTAAATAGGATCCGGAATTTTTTTTAGTACAAATTTAAGTAAAATTTACACCAAAAATATTTGATAAACGTTTACCGAACTTTTTTGAGATTAAAAAGAGTTTTTGAGAGATGGGGAAAGAAATTGTCCATTTTACATGCCCATACCAAACCTCATCAAACAAACAACCTAAGCTTGCCTTCCATATTGTGAAATCCCGCTTTTACTTTACATTTAAACCAACCAAAGTTTGGTTTATGCCATTGGATTTGCTGTTGTACCAAAGGTTCTTATATTTTGAACAACTCTCCATTCTTGCTATAAGCTGTTGTCCTACTTTCTTCTATTTATTCCATACACAATTAAGGAAGGAGTCGGCGACAAAAAAATAATATAAGAATGAAGTGATGAAAGGTGCGTTTGTTTAAATTTTAAAAAGAAATTAATTTGTTTTGAAAAGAGATTTTTTGTAGAGATTTTTTTTAAAAAATTAAAATTACTTTATATTTGTTTACTATCATAAATTATTTATTTTTATTTTTAAATTAAATTAATTTTTTTAAGAATTTGAAGCTCCTATACTTAAGTTCTCTAATTTTTAAAAAATAATAATTAGAAAAGCTATTAAGATTATCTTTTTATTTTGAAGTTAAAAATGATTTTTTTTTTACAGAATGATTTTCTAAAGAATCTTATAATATATTTTAGGGGAAATTACACTCACCTCCCCTAAATTCTGCTTAAATATCAATAACACCCCCTCTAGTGTTTAACTCAACACAAACCTCCCTTATTTTTTATTCAAAGTGACAAACACCTCCCCCTTCAACTAACGGTGTTAATTCACCGTTAGTTAATTTGTTATATTACTTTCACAGTCACCATTCACCACCATCAAATTTTTCACTTTTATGTTGTCTCCATCTCTCCCTCTTACAAGTTCTATTCTTTCTTTTGTTTCTGTTCACTGCCAACACAACCGCATAACACAACAAGTACCATTTGGATGAGTTCACACTCTTCTATTATAGAGAAAGTGGTTGGGTCCGATGGAGAAGGAAAAAGAGAAGATTTTAATACAAAATCTCTGGCCAAGTATAACAACAAGTACAAATCATTCCTTCACGCCAAAAACAATGAACATGTTCATAATTATGATAACAAACAGACACAAATTTCCTACACATAAGATCAGACAAACTTTGAATCCCAACCCAATTCCCTTCATCACTCATTTCCCACAATTTAATACTCCTTGAAATCCATTGTTCCCAACCCCACGAATCAAAAACAATTTTTTACCTTCAATACCATTTAAAGTAAACACCTTGTTGATATGAAGATTATCACTTAAAGATTCTGGAAACAATAAATTACTTAATCAAAATTAAAGATTCTAGAAACACTTTGAAGAGAGACAGAGAGTAGGTGTAGTGTGATGGTGAATGAAAGGGGATCAGTCAATTTACACATAATTGATAGTAAACTAACAGTGTTAATTATAAGGGAGGTTAGTGTTGAGTTAAAAACTAGAGGGGATGTCATTGATATTTAAGCAAACCAAAGGGGAGGTGAGTGTAATTTCCCCTATATTTTATAAAAATGATAAAAGTCGTTCAAAATCAAATATATCTTTTTTTTTTTGGACAGAAAATCAAATATATCTTTTCTTAAAAAGAATATGAAACAAACACTCCCAAAAATTTATGAAAGGCCACACAATACTACTCCGGTCCATACACTCTATGAGTAGCAGCATCACTTCAACTTATCATCCACCAATGTCAAAGTATATAGAAAAAAAAAAGAATTATGATCTTCATGGAGAAGACAAGTTGCATGTGTTCCTATACAATGGTGAGTATTGATTTGAATCTATAGCCGATTAGATTTTTGCGATTTGCAATAAGAAGATAGTGGTACAATAGGGCGTGTTGCAACATTGTTACTGTGTACATGGCATAATCGAAATGAACAATCGTGGAATGAAAACAAGTGCACGACAAATCAGGTAGGAAGGACCACTTTCGTTATGTGAAATAATTGGTTTTCTGTTAATACACTACAAACAATCTTTAACATAGATGATTGGTTTTATGTGAAATGATTGTGGATGCACTCACCACCTGGCAGCAAACTTTATTATCCACCGTGGACTCGTGGAGGGGGAAGTTGTTGCTCTACCTTGTGCGATGGAAGAGGCATGTGCTCGGGGTTTTATTTAGTTTTCAATAATTCAATTTGAAAACGACTCTCAATTATTGGTCGATGGGATTCGATTGAAGCAAAGAGGCAACTCTAATTTTAGTTCAATTGTTGCTAAAAGCATCTCAAATTGTGATACTAGGCATGACAATGGGGCGGGGCGGGGAAGAATTTTTCCATCCCCAAATCCATAAAGTTTTGGTATCCTCAAATCCGTCTCAATTCTTAATGGGGATGAAAATTAAAACCCCAAACACATTCCCAATGAGGTTCGGATATCCCGATGGGGTTCGGGTATCCGATTCCGCTCTACCTCCATATGAATTTGAGTTGCACTTTGTTTTTTTTTTTTTATTAAAAAAATAGTTAAAAATATAAACTTATTTTATTTCGATAATATTTATACATAGAAAATAAATAGAGAAAATAAATTGATTATTACTCAACTTAAAAATATGAATGTAATAATCTATTAAAAATAAAATATAAATGCAATCTATAGTGTGTTTAAGGGTTTCTAATTTATAAATGATAAAATGTAATTCAATATAAGCATAGCGGGTTCGGGAACGGATTCAGGGTGAGTATCAATATCTCCATTACCCACCTCAATCCCAACTTTTAAAGTCGGAGAAAACTCAAACTCAAATCCAAACTCAGTCAAAGAACACATCTTCATGAATGATGATCAGGTATTATGTTGTTTTTAATAGATTTTTTAATATTCTCTATTTGTATCATTTAATCACCCCTTTAACACATCTTCATGAATGATGATCAGGTATTATGGTCTGAATGTGGTTGGCAGCCAGTTTCTTTGATCTATTAAAGGTATTCGAGTCCTTTTTATATATGACTCTTTTTTTGCATGACAATATGACTCTTTTTTGAAGTAGGATTTGAATGTGTTGTCAGTTTTTTTAAAAACTAAACTGAAAAGGTTGAGTGGCATGCATGGAAGTTCATACTAGACTATGGACTGATTTGTTCTAACTTATTTTTGAGTTTATGTAAACCGCTTATGCAATATAAATTAGGTTTTATGTTATTTTATAAGTTCAAACTAATGAAAAATGAATTTTTATAAGTTATTTTATCATAAACTACCTTAACAAACTTATAATAATGCATAAAAATTACATAAGCTGTTTGCATAAACTCAAAAATAAGCTAGGTCAAACGGGCCCTATATTATTTTTCTATGTCTAGAATACTACATTGTTTTCATTCTTGTCTAAAATCTTGTATGCGCTTGTTTCCTAACTTTATTTTACTAGAAAATAGCTATCAATTAGCTATAAATAGTTAATCCAATATTTTCTTGTAAAATCTAAAAAAGTATAAAATAGGGAGTAAAATTTCGAATTTTAAAATAGAGGGGTAAAAGTCCGAATTTTAAAATAGAGGGTAAAACTGCATTTAAGCCTACAAAAATTTAAGATGCAAATCATTAATCTATGAAACTCTCTTTGATACACTCATTGGAGAATGGAGATGCTCTAATATTATTTATATTTTGTCGTCATTTGTAAACTCGGAGATAAAGTTTATTAAAGCAAACAAATTCGATTTTTCATACGATTGCTTGAGCGACCAATTTGTGGACTAATTTCATACGTCGAGTTTATTCATTTTTGTATTGAATGTGAATTAAGGTTGTTTTGGTAAAAAAAAATTACTATATAAAAAGTACCCCATTTCAAAGATCTCAAATATCTCAGACTACAAAATACCAACTCAACATTTTTTATCGAATGATTCTTTATTGATATTCTGTGTGCAAATTGCAATACATCAATTTTTTTTGGTACAGTATCTACATCAATTTACTATGCTAATTAATAAATAATTATAATGACTAATAAATACAAATAAATAGTACACACTTACATATATATCACGTTGAAATCGATTATTGAAATTGCTACAGAATTACATTAACCAAAGAACGGATTATATGCAGTTGATAATGAAATACGGTCTTAAATTTTGTAGTCATTTGATCATGATCATACAAAAATACATGAATTAAGTTTGATTAACTAATACCGATGATGCATACAATTAAAAGAGGTAGGATTTACTTTTTGTACAAAGAAGATAAATACTTGAATTCTTTTGCGGATTTAGACCTGAATTTTCCCTTAAGACCCGACAACTTACAATTACAAGTAGTTTTCTGCAAGAGAGGAGTCAAAGGAAAAGTGATTTTTTCCTCATAAGAATCAAAAACCATGTTTTCAAACTCTTTCAAAGAATACTTACCATACTTATGCTCATCTTTCTTGACATAGTCCAAAATTTCTCTAAAAAAATCTATTTCGCAAGGGAAAACCAAACAACCTTTAACTCCGAGACCAAACTCCTCGGCAGCTTCCTTAAGTAGACACTTAAAAATATGAAGCTTAAGGAACCGCAACGGAATTGTAAAACGTTCATGTTCTTTCCCTACGAAAACAAAAACAGAACCGGATGGCGGATGTCGAACGTTGTCATTGCAATCATGGACAACAGAGTTGTTATTGTATATGCAATCATCAGAATAAGCGTAGTGAAAGGATTGTCGACGAAGACTCTTGAGCTTCCATTGCATCACAAGTTGTTTGAGATCTACCATTGGAGCAAAGCAATTGCATCATAAAAACTATTATATTATTATGATTCTATAAACTAAATGGAGTTAAGTGAAAGCCAATATTTATAGGATAAGAACATAATAAACATGCACAACTTATATAAGGATTGTGATAATGTACTTGCCTTATAAAACTTATACTCTCTAGTCCAAAATGTGACAACATATGATAAATACTCTTAAAATATGATAAAATATACGGAATATTTTTAAAATGGAAATGATAAAATGGAAATAAAATCTCATTAAAAGAATGGAAATAAGAATATGCGACTATTGTTGTTTCACGTTCGTAAAATAGTAGTTGGAATGAGAAAAAACATATGCGGAAATTTATTTTTTTTTTGGAATGAAAAAATACAGAATCGTTTTGTTTTTGGAATGAAAAAATACATAATCTTTTTCACCTACAGTATATGCCTAAAATAACATATTCATTTTTTATATTGCATAAAATAATCAGCAGTCATATATGGCATGAGATACCACAAACACAACACATGCGCGAGCGAACTTTTTGATATAATTGATTTATTTCAGTTTTAACAGTGCTATATGGCACGAGATACCACAAGCACCACACATGCACGAGCAAGTTTTTTGATATAATTGATTTATTTTAGTTTTAGCAGTGCTATATGGTACGAGATACCACAAGCACGACACATGCACGAGCAAGCTTTTTGATATAATTGATTTATTTTAGTTTTAGTAGTGCTATATGACACGAGATACCACAAGCACGACATATGCACGAGCGAACTTTTTGATATAATTGATTTATTTTAGTTTTTCACAAGCTAATTAGAGAAGCTTCTTACCAAACGTGTATCTCATTTTTATCAAACATACTTATAAGTTTGTTCAATAAGTTATTATAAGCTATTATTAGACATATCAAATAAACACTTAATTTATTTTATTTATTAAATAAGTTTTACTATAAGTATTAAGTAAAATTTGACCAGACTTTTTTAATTATTGAATAAAATTTAGATTAAATTGTACTTTCGACCTCCTAATTTTTACAAACTTACAATTTTCATCTCCTACATTTCATATAACACTTTTAGCCCTTTTTTACAAATACTATTCCGCTGATTTCGACCAAGTCAACGTACACGTAACCATAGGCTCACATGACATGCAACTCAATGTCCACAGACCACAATGCATTGACTTGCTGATATGACCTATAAATCACAAGTTGACTTAGTCAAAATCACTCCGGACTTAACATTTTGTGAAAAAAAGTAAAGTTTATGGACAAAAATGCTATTTATAAAATTTAAAATATGTACTCCTATTTAGGAAATGAATTACTTACTGTTACAACAAACGGCTATAACATATCAAAATCATTCGATTTAAATGAACGATTATGATTATTTTTATGTAATTTTATTATATATAATTTAAATCGTTCAATTTAGAATCAATAAATATTTTTTTACAACACCAAACTGTGTGTTTTTTTTTATAGCAAACAATCAACATTTCCCTTACTTGTATTATGAAAGACTGAAAGTTGGGGGCAAAATGGGACACACATTAATGAGATACTAAATACCTACGAAGTACCGACACCTTTATGATTAGATATGTCACGATGTTCGACACTCGTATGACACTCATACGATACTCGTATAAACGTGTCGGAGAAGTGTCCCAAAAATATATTTTTTCCTTTATTCTGACACTCCTTAAATTGGTGTCCGACATCTATAAGACACTCGTACAAACGTGTCGGGATAAGTGTCTAAATTTTTTTTTTTTTTATTCGCTTATACTTTTCTCAGATATATATATATATATATATATATATATATAACGATTAAAGATGTGTCGAAATAATAATAATATTGATCAATGAGTGATTAAAAATATTACATTTTAATTACATTAATTTTAATTTTTTGATGGTAGCTTGATGAATAAATGTAAAAAGTATTATCATATATTATTTTAAAACTTTTGTAGATGAAAACATATGTGTGTATTTTAATTCAAAATTTATATTTTTTATAAATATATAGTAATGTTGGTGTCGCACATTTTTTATATTAGTAGTATCGAAGTGTCCGTATCATGTCGTGTCGCGATATTCGGATTAGAGTCCGTGCTTCGTAGCTAAATACTCCATAGAAAAATTGACAACTAATATTTTTTTGTCTATACTCCATAGAAAAATTGACAACGAATATTTTTTGTCTAATCCATCACCGACACTATGGTCATTGTGCTCTGCAGATTAGTGGTGACAATCATCCCCCTCTCTCTGTTTCTTTTAGTAATCCAATTTGCAATCATCCTTTCACGAGAAAGGATCCCCTCAAGTGCAATTTTGCACCGGAGAGGGAGCAGTGTGAATTACTTGTCCTTGAAAGTTTGTTTCTTATTTTTTAATTTTTTTTTCATCTAAAGGTCATAGTTGCACCGCAGGATTATGTCATGGGAGAGGATCTCCTCTCTCCTTTCACACGTGCTTATATTTTTTTAATTAATATAAAATATAATACTTTATTTTTTGGTACAATTTTTTATTAATGTTTATAAAAAATTCAGTTTTAGCAATTTTTGAAATAATAATAATATAAATATAAATAAATGCACGACCAGGGGCGAAGGGCTTCATAGCCATGGGGCCAATGCTACCCCAAAAGAAAAATAAATTCTTGGATAATTAATATAGTTTTATGTATAGCTACCCCATTAATATATTATTTGGCTACTCCAAACAATTTTGTTGGTTCAAAGAGAAATGGTATTAAAAATATATTGATAATCTATTTAGTTTGGTGTCAATTATGGATGAATTTAGCTTCTTAAAACTCTATAGAGCTCAATTTTTATAAGTAACATGTGTTGCCTAAGTGCGGGTACGGTATCGGTATCAGATATAGATACTGGTATGGGGTATGCATTTTTAGAAAAACTAATGTACGTATATGGACATAAATTAAGATACATATATATACCCGGTACTATATGGATACGTATTCGGTAGCGGTATTCTCCCTCAAATGGTGTATCCGTGCATCATAGTAAGTAACTATTGTTAGCTTTATTTTCTTAGATGCGTTTCTTTAAATATAAGTAAAACTTATTGTGAATTTATTTTATTTATTGATTAAATTTAATATATTAGTTTTTTAAAATATATTTTATTTTTTATTTATATTTGGCCCCCTCGTAAAAACTGTGCCAGCTTCGCCGCTGTGCACGACTAAAGTCTAAAACAGATCACCCTATAACTCAATATTCATTATTTTCATATCATATACTCACTCCATCTCTTATTATAAGCACCCTTATAAAGATTTTATTTGTCCCTAAATATAAGCCCATTTTCAATTTAAAATTAAATATATAAATACAGAATATATAAACATGACTAAAATCAACAATATTAATAATTAAAAACAGAAAATATCTAGTCTTATATCAGAATTTTGAGAAGAGTTCAAATGTTTAACAACTTGTTATATAGTAGGACACCATAGTTTTTTTTTTGAAAAGTAAAAAATTATACTAACAAAGGAAAACCACAATAAGTGTTAAAGATACAAATAAGCATCGGATATTGGGACGTATCAGAAATGTATCGGGTATTATTTTTTTATTTAAAAATAATGATTTAACCGATACTTTTCCGATATGAGTATCGAGACGTATCAGAAGAGTATCAGATATTATTTTTTTATTTAAAAATAATGATTTAACTGATACTTTATCGATACGAGTATTGGGACGTATCGAAAGAGTATCGATATCGAATACGTATCAGACACGATACGTCACCGTTTTTTAAATATCGGGACTTCATAAGTATAGGCATATAGACGACTCTGTCCTTGACATCCAAGTGGATTGTACCTGCTAAGATACTTAGACCCAGTCCAGAACAAATACAAAAAATTGTAGGTTCATGGTTGAATAAACCTAATTATTTATGGTCGAGATTTATTAAAAAAAAAAAAAAAAAAACACATTTAGTTTTCCAAAGTGTTGAGACGGTAAAAGGGGCTGTAGCAGAGTAATTAGCGGCTAGGGACCCGTAATTTGCAAAAGAGAACGGAAAGTACAGTAAATTTAGAAGTAGAGAAAGATGAAGAAATCACGGGTCTACTATTGTCCCAATTCTCAATATCCGTACTTGTGTTGTGAGTGAGTGGTTTGGTGACTAGTAATCTGCATCAAAAGCCATGACCCATGTTACTGCTATGCTAAACAGGGAAATTTTGGATGACTATTTTTCACTTTAATTATTACTTTTGACAAGGACTGCTTAACCAGGTTAGTGTTGTGTTGGTTAACCTCATGAATGAAATGCTTTCCAACAAAGAAATAAGAAAGGACAACAATGATGCTTTGCTTAAAATTTAAATTTATTAGTAAAATTTATGTTATAACAATAAAGTTACTCTATGTAACAAAAGAAAAAAAACAATAATACTCACTCTAATCAATTTTTTATCTCAAATATTCTCATTAGTCTTTCGATATAAAAAATTAAATTTATTGAATAATTAATACTCTAAAAATATCTATACAAATTAAATATATTAATTATTAAAAATTACTTACGTTTGTTCTAAATATAAAAAGAAAGTTATTTCTTCCAGTTTTATATATAAGCAAATTTTATCTTTTTAAATTCATTGCAAAAATAATATATTTAGATAATAATATTGCCTAACTAAATACATTATTTTTGCAATGAATTTATAAAAACAAAAGTTGCTTATGTATGGAATCGGAGGGAGTATATTTTTTAGATAAATTGAAAGTTTGATTTAAACTAATTCAATACATAAAACTGTAAATGTATTTAAAAAATAAATATTTTCTTATAATTAGTGATAAAAAAAATTATTAGAATAATTTTTCAAAAGTTTTCTGTTTTAAAGTACTATTAAGTTTATTTGAGGAATTCTTAGGTAGACACAAACCCAAGAAAAATGCATTTGGGCACACATACAAACACAAGAAAAAATAAAAGTTAAATAAAATAGTCACATCAATAGCTATTAATTATTTCTTTTAACTTTAAATTTTTTGAAATTATGTGTATGTGTCTAAATGTATATGTGTTGGGGTTGTACCCAAGGTAGAATTTTTCAGTTTATTTTTGAAAATTCCAAGGAAATAAATAAAATAATATTAAGTTATTGAATGCAGAAATGAATGGTCCATTTCATTGATGAGTGGAGTCCATGTGAGGACTGAGAGGAGAGAATGGGACCTTTTTCAGTATCCGCATGCATACGGAAAAGTACTACGGCTGTCCCTTTACTGTATTCTGCCGTGCACAAACTTTATGAACCAAATTAAATGGAATAAAACAAATTACTATTAGATATTTTATTCTCCTATCCTCTTCTCTTTTCTACCCACCAAATAAACTTTGAGTATGCTTTTGTTTTTGAGGTGAAAAAATTAGAGGAAACCTCGAATAACTGTTAGAAATGTAGTCTTAAAAAAATGTTAGAAATGTAGTGTGTGTGTGTGTTTGTTTGGTTCCATTTTTTTCTAATGGAAGTTTTGTTCCACTTTTAAAAGCATAATTAATTATGTCTTTATAATTAATTCTATTTGAAATTAAAATTTGTAGTTTTTTATTTAAAATAAATTTTTATAGTTAAATTTTTTGTTCGGCTCACTTTTATACATCCACAAACGTGTTAGTATATTTTATAGTTTTTTTTTTTGACAAGATAGTATATTTTATAGTTAGTTACTCTAGTAATGTATATTTAATTACTTCAAATAAATTTATTTATTAAAAACTAGTGAAAATAAGAAAGACAAAAAAGTATTATTTAATAGATAAATTTTTTGTTCGGCTCGCTTATATATTCTGTCTAGAATTTATTTTATTTATTGATTAAATTTAATATATTAGTTTTTTAAAATATATTTTATTTTTTATTTATATTTGGCCCCCTCGTAAAAACTGTGCCAGCTTCGCCGCTGTGCACGACTAAAGTCTAAAACAGATCACCCTATAACTCAATATTCATTATTTTCATATCATATACTCACTCCATCTCTTATTATAAACACCCTTATAAAGATTTTATTTGTCCCTAAATATAAGCCCATTTTCAATTTTCTAGACATATTTATTGTTAATTTTCCAAACATAACCCTACTTTGTATTAAAATACGTAAAGTCAACTACAAATACATCTTTTCATCAAGGACAATTTAGTAATTATAATACCCAAAAAGTATACATTAATTACACTATTAACTTTTCTTAATAAACGTGAAATTTTTCTTGGGGCTTATATATAGGGACGGCGGGAGTACATATTGACATTAATTAATTAATTAATTAATATGTCATAGTCTATACTCTATGTATACAAGCGCGCGTCACTGGATACCTTATTTTCTTTGTATACAAGCGCGCGTCATTGGATACCTTATGTCATAGTCGATTTTCTTACATCATTCACACATTTCATGAGTGAATCACTCACTACTTATCTTGAAATTGCAACCGATTTTGGCGCTTCACCAACCATTTACCAACTCCATTCATTCATTTTTGTTATCATATCACATCACTTACATTGCATGCATACTTTCCGATCTCATTTCTTCATTACGTCGTACATCGCCGATCAAATTGCTACCGGAAATGGCAGGGTTATGTTGGCCTTCTGATACTGAGGTACGTCACAGATTCCGATCCATTATCTTGATCTATACATTGTGCAATCACGTTATCATGACTTCGTTTTGATTTGATTCGTTACATTTTTGTTTTCTATGCTCTGAAGCTGTTTGTTAATAGGATTCTGTATCTGTACGTAGTTTTAATATATTGAAATCGATCGATCTTGTATTTATCTGTTTAATTTGGAAACTGGATATTTGCATGTATATTTTTGGAAAGTTTCATTGTGATCGGATTGTTCTATATAATGCACGAATTTTTGAATTGGTAACACATTGTGTATTGTGGATCTGTGATAGTTGAAATGCTAAGTTTATAGGGTTTTGGATTGTAGTACTATTTTAGTAAGATTCATTGATCTTTGAACAAAGAGAATCTGGTGATTTTATTTATTTATTTTTTGAATGGCAAATACATATATAAAAGAAATATCAGTTGTTAGAGTACAAATCAGGAGTAACAGAAGTGAATCTGGTGATTGATGTTAGTAATTGATTTGTTACACGGCGTTGTTTTGTGTTTACCATAACCATAATTTACAATCATTGTCGAGATTTTCTAGAACTTTGAAAATTGAGAATAGAATATCTCAATTGGAAGTGGAAATGACTGAAAAATATGAAGAGAACCTGAACTAAAAGTAGTTGAGTTAAAGAAGCATTTGATCAAATCAAACTTTTCTATACTCAGTGATTAATGTGTATGTAGATTTGTAATGTGCAGCTAAATGAAATGAGAGAGAAAGTTTCTGAAATGGCAAATGTGAATAAAGAGAAAGTTCGAGTAGTAGTATCGCCCTATCGAATTTGTCCTTTGGGGGCACACATTGATCATCAGGTACTTTTATACATCTGATCTCTTTTTTGTTATTGCTAATGAAACTCAATGATTGACTTTGGTCATGTTTTATAGGGAAACTTTTGATTATGCAATAGTAGGTATTAGAGCATTGGGACTGGGCAGATAAATTTCTCCTGTTCAATTATTAGCCAATATTCTCATGCGTTTCACTTGAAATTTGAATGAGTTGTCTTGCACTTTGGTGTCTGCAGGGTGGGACTGTTTTAGCTATGACAATCAATAAGGGGATACTTCTGGGATTTACTCCTTCTGGAAGTGATGAGGTAAAATCCTATCATGTTCTCAATTATAGATCTTGAAAAACACGAGAAAACATCTGGAAATTGTTTCCGTTTCTTTCAATTGGCAGTTAAGCATATAATTAGACAGTACAAGTTCTATTTAGACTGGTCTTTCTTTCTCCCCCCCCTCTCTCTCTCTCACACGCGCACACACGCACGTGTATTTCACATCGCCTTTGTTTGTTTGATGAATGACCTGTGGGACTTTTTTTTGTAGCTTGTACTTCGTTCGGGACAGTTTCACGGAGAAGTTAAATTCAGGTATGTAGCTAGTTACCACAAGGCTTGCTATTTCCTAATATTTATTTGTTTCAAAAGGTTTCTGCCATTGCTCATAAAATTATGCAGGATACAACAACACATTTTTTTAACAAACTTTAATTGGATGATATTAAAAGTTTACCACTAACCCACATGAATCGTACTTCTTAGTTTGCACAACCCACTCCTTTTATTCAGTTGGATCTTCATAAATTTCTCAGTATTATCCTGGGTTAATGAAAGTACCAAACTGTCAATCGAGCTACTATCTTGTTGGCATTTCAACTACAATTATGATAACAGGCTGCCTCATTTTTCATTGCATAATTTTGTCATTTTAGACATCCTAATAAGTAGCACTACATAATTTGCCCAATGTTGAGTGAAGTGGTTGGTATTTGATAGAGTTGACGAGATTCAGCAGCCAAATAAAACTCCCAAGACAAAATATGATGATTCAGCAAAGAATTCTCCTGAGAGAAAGGAAAATTGGGGGCGTTATGCTAGAGGAGCCGTATATGCATTACAGAGTAAGGGGCACAATATTTCAAAGGTAATAACACAATGATGATTCACCTTTCTGTTTAGCACGTATGCTAAGTTAGTGTTATACTAGATAGCAGCTTTCTATGATAGTTTAGCATGTGCTTTTCTATTACAGTATTTTAAATTGGATATCTTTGAACTACAGTGTATTTTACTTAGGCCATAAAAATTTGTATATAAAATGCATACTTGATACTGGGTCACCCCTAAGCTCCATGTTCTGTATATTTAATATTTATGGCAAAAGTCATCCATTCTATATTATGATATTGTCTTGGGATGAACCTGACTAGCAATAGGCTGTTGTCAACTTCCATATTAGATTTCCCGAAACACAAATCAATCAATAAATCAAACCATTTTTTTTTACTCTGACAATAATTTTAAATATACCTTTTCTCAAACCTTGCGGCCATAAAATAAGAAACTAGTTGTAATTTCTGTCTGGTAATGAAGATAGTTGCATACAAGTAATTTCCATTGTTTTAAAAAGTATACCCATCTCTACTTGTCACAATGTTTTTACAGGGTATCATTGGATACATATGTGGTTCTGAAGGTCTGGACAGTTCAGGCTTAAGCTCTTCTGCCGCAGTAAGCAGCGATTCTCCCTACCTTTTTTTTAAAAAACAACCAATGTTAATATTAATAGTAATTGTTAGCATTATGCTGGGAGTGGTGGTCGAACCCTCGACCTCCTTATCACTCTACTCCTTTACTTTCCCTTACCTATTTTCTCTTTCCTTAGGTCCTTTATTCACATTATGAAACTGTGGGCCAAAGGCCCTGGTAATGAGAAATGAAATGGAGTTTGTCATAACTTGGTTCAAGTTAGTTTAGCTTATTGGGAAAGATTCAATTTGATTCAATTTGTTTGGTTAACTAGCTGCTCAATTTAGGTTTCTTTCATACCACACCATGAAATACCCACCATTGCTCATGTTTTCTGATTTTATGACAGGGACTTTAACTTTCATTTTTTGACAGGTTGGAGTAGCTTACCTCTTGGCTTTGGAACATGCAAATGATTTAGAAATATCTCCTACTGAAAATATTGAATATGATAGGTAAGTTTATCAAATCTTTGGAAACATCACAATGCATTATTTTCAACCATGAATACATGTATGAATCAATGTAGTCAAAGGCATCAAAAGCCACCAAAGTGAGGCATTAGAAGGGGATATCACATTTTGGTATTTAGAAGGCCTTTCAGCATAACAGTTTAATATTAAAAACCAGTCTTCTAACTTGCTAAATAGTCAGAATTATAAGAGGACATGTTATTTGTTGGACTCTAGTCACAAGCAACTTATGGCTTTGTAAATTTACTATCACAACCTTTTACTTTTATTATGAATGTCATGCCAGGGACGATAATTCATATGGAAACAGATGCAAACATCAAATAATTTGAATCCTTTTTTAAATCAGTGTTTATTTATTCTCTTTAGTAAGGCTTTGGCAGCTTTCAGCTCAAGGCATGGAAACCCTCATATATCTTTAGCCTTTAACTACCTTGATGTTTGTTTGTTAGGAAAAGGGCAATATTAATTTCAGACCTCCGCATCTTACTGTTATGTTAGACCGTTGTATGTAAAGATGCTTCTAAAGTGTTACCTTCAAAGTTCAAAATTAATGTTGCCTCCATCGTTGTCGTTAGTTACAGATAAGCTACATCATTTTTTTTTGTTGTCTTATAATATTAACTCTCCCAGGTGTTTCATTTCTCATTATAGGTTGATTGAGAATGAATACTTGGGTCTGAAAAATGGCATCATGGACCAATCAGCTATATTGCTTTCAAGCCATGGTTGCTTGATGTGCATGAATTGCAAGGTAATATTTGTATTAGTGTGTTGTTCTTTCAAGTTCTAATTGTAATTATTATTTTTTAAAGCACATATCCATCAGTTGCATAATCAGATTTGATGTCTGGCATTCACGTACCCCTTTGTTTCCCAAACTTCTTATTGTGCCCTTTGTTTTGTTTTATGCGTGTACTCCTTTTGTCCCAAAAAGAGTGACCTAAGAAAAGAGAGAATAATATTTTTACTAAAGTAACCTTAATAAATATTATTGCAATAGAGAATAATTAGAGTTGTTTCGTAGATAACCTGGCGTTTGTCTGCCTTAAAATAAATCTGATATTCATATTTGATAGATAACAATTACTTAATAGTCTGCATTATGGGCTTGACTCTTCTCATTTTCTTAGTTCTTATATATTTGGGTTCGTTGGTCAGATCTCTTTCTTTGATTTGGAACACCTCATGTATAAACTGTTTTCATGTATAAGAAAATAAATGCGCTTTACGGCTTTCGTAACTACTAAACACTGTTCACACTGTTATATTTGTCACTCCTCTGTTTCAAGTCTTTGTTTGGCATATGCAGACAAAAGATTATAAGCTTATTCACCGGCCAAAGGAGCAACAGTACAAAGAGAGTGGACAACCAAAAGCAGCCAAGATGTTGCTGGCTCTTTCTGGATTGAAGCAAGCTTTGACTAACAACCCTGGATATAATATGCGAGTGTCAGAGTGTAAAGAGGCTGCACGAATTCTTCTTGAGTATGTTTTTTCTATTTTTTTTCTTCTCTCAACTCTCTTAAATATATTACTGTTATCACTTTTCATTCTGTTTTTTTTTAACAATGACTTGTGTTTGCTTTGCATATATTGCATGCAAAATGTTGGATATTTCTGAATTTTAGCCTCTTAAGAGCTGCTGGCATTAAAATCCGTCAATACACTTTTGAAATCCAAAAGGTCACAACTTACTTTCAAACAAGTAGTAGTTTTGAGATTAAAATCTTAAAAACTATTATAAGAACCAAAATTCAGATTTTTGAAAACTGTATAAAACACTTTTCTGAAGCATGGGTACTCCTGGAATGGTGAAGTACCCGCACCGGGTATTGTTACCAGTACACGTACTGTGCCCATACCATACATACCAATCCTTACCCATTTTTACTTGGTTGATTCGCGGCGGTGAATACCGCAAAAGCGTATCGGCGATGGAAAAATAGCGGAAAGTATTTTGATTTTTTATTGCATTTCAACTCTCTCTCTCAATTTTGGGGAAAATAGTGCAGACCGCAGAAGAAAAAAAAGTTAAATCTCTGAAGCATAATTATAGTAATTCACTCAAATATATATATATATATATATATATATATATATATATATATATATATATATATATATATATATATATATTTTCTAATATCTTATGTTAAGGTACCCGTACCTATGCATCATATTTAATTTTAAATTTCCACGTTCATCAAATCAAAAAATACCAAAAGCATATGAACTCTAGCAGTTACCTTAAATTTCTTTTCGAGATAATCAATGTAAAAGGAGTTTTATGTTATTTTTAATTTATTCTGCAGAGCATCAGGAGATTATGAATCAATACACATCCTATCAAATGGTCAGTATTTTTGACTCCTCACTTTTGAACTATGTTAGTATATCTTTTATCAAAATGCTAACTAGTATAAGTTATTCTTTGCATTTTCCACCATGCAGTTGCACCAGAAGTTTATGAGGCTCACAAGGTACAAAGCATTTACATGCTGAATCCAGTCACATAAGAATTTACCCGATCATGGTTAATTTGTACGGTATAATTCACAATTGATGTTAATTTTATACAAGCTTTATTGAACGGACATGAAGTTATAGTTATAGCTGAATAAGTACCTTTTTTTTTTCAAGAATAACAATTTTTTTGTGTATGTTCAGAAAAGTAGAGAACAAATTTCACTAGTTCTCTCCTTTATGCACCATGATATCAAAACTCATCAATCATGTGATGTTATGCAGAAGATACAGACGTTTTGAAAAACCTTGGATGATTTGGAAACTGAAATGCATAAACAACTGAACAAATTGAATTGGCACATATCATTTCCATATAAAAAAGAGCTCTTCTGGTATTCTGAACTCTTGACATGTAAACCATTTTTCGTATAAAGAATAATTAATCAGCTTCTGAAGCTCCTCACAATAAAGACTGGGTGGAATTGAGAAAATTATTTTTTAAGGGCTAATGAAGTGCATATATAGTTTTCTGGTAGTGAAATCAAAGGGCCTATCATGATTGAATTTATTTCTGTTTTATGTAGTTCTCGTTGGATCTGTAAAAAATGTGATGATTTTCTATTTGCAATTCACATGAAATTGGAGTTCTCTTAGAGCACAAACAGCATATGAAAAACTCACATGGGAAGTAGTCCTACATTTTGAATTTTTGCATCCAGATTCGGCAAGCTCTTACACATTCATGTTAATGCTCTCCAAGGTAGAAATGGCGGATTCCATATGCCAAAGGTTAACGGCACTTGTGGTTTCCAATATTGCCATTTTGAGTGTTCAAATGCCGATAAATTGTTACATTGACATATCTGCGAAAGATTGTGCTATCTCCGCAATAGTTTCCTTCCATGCTAGTTGATTTAACGTGTTATGTAATACTTGTTCTAGGTTGTTTATTATTGTTTAATGATTTCTTCATACGTATCATATCTCTTAACTTAATTTCATTTAAGATTTTAGCATAATCTAGTAGTCCTACATTTTGTTTGTGCAGTGCAAATTAGAACCCAATCTGGTCAAAAGAGCAGAGCATTATTTCTCCGAGAATATGCGTGTTATGAAAGGTACAATTTCTCTTATTGCTTCAATAAATCTCAGTTTCATAGGTGAGTTTGTATTCTACTCTGCTTATGTGATTTAACGTTGTTAATTTAATGTTAACCAGGAGTTGAGGCTTGGGAAACAGGAAGTTTAGAAGATTTTGGAAATCTCATTTCTGCTTCTGGTCGGAGTTCCATTCAAAATTATGAATGTGGTATAGCCTTAACCCCAAAGTTCATTATTGATATATTCTAAAATTCCATCTTCTGTCCATCTAAGATGAAAGTGAGTTGAATACGAGAAAACGAAAGGGGTGGAAAAACGTGTTTCTTATAT